>OX422211.1:388468048-389700548 GCA_949130495.1 Sambucus nigra | reverse complement strand
AAGCTCGTTCGAACGAGCTCGTTCGAATGACCTGGGCAGGCCTTCTAACGAGGTGACAGTTTCGAGCCCAAAATTCTCCTATCTCGTTTTTCCCAATTTTCTTCACCTCTAATCTCATCTAAACATCATTCCAACAGTAGTTCAAGGTTTCTAATCATTCCTAAACATACTTAGGTCGTATTTTAACATATATATGGGGTCGAATCCCCCCTAAACAACACCCAATTATCAAATCTCCCAATTTTCCCCCAAACCTTATGAGTATGAACCCTAGAAAATTAAAGTCATCAATATCCATAATTAAATCCGTTTTTGTAACATAAAAGATGTATTTCTAAAAGTATAATCGCCCAAACACAATTCTACATGCAATCTCTTTATCAAAACATGAATTTATAACTCCAATTACATGGGTTTTTACAAGTCTCCCAATACAATGCAATTATATCAATTTCTAAGCATGGAAGAAGCATTCGCTTGAAATTAACGTAATTAAACCACTTGCCTTGGATTATTCTCCGAATTTGGTGTTGAATTGATGAAGGTTTCTCTCCCCTTTTCTCCCAAGGTTGAAGGTTGAAGATGATGGTTATGGTTTTTCTCTTTTGGGAACCTCTCCTAACTTCTCCTATAACTCCCGTAGCCCTCTAATTAGATAAGTGCTGGTAATGGGTTAGTGGGTTCCTAAATACCCTATTTTTAATTCCCAAAATTCGTTGGTCAAAATTCCCCAAATTTCAAAATTACTAAAATACCCTTTTAAGTTGCCGGTGTGGCCCAAAAATGCCCCGGGACCCAAATTAAATCCCCGACTAGTGTTTTCTGACTATTTCGACCCTTCCGAACTCGTTGGCGCACTCAAAATGACCATACGGTTGATAAAAATAAAATTCACTTTTTAATTTAAATAATTACCTTCCTGACGCGACTGTCACGCGCGTCCCAACAAAATTTCCCAAATTGCCGTATTTCAGTCTCGCGATAATTTTAATATTTTCAATATTCATATACTGCCATATATACACATTATAATCAAATACCAACTCACATATCGTTAGTGTTTTATCCGGATTAATTCTCAATTAATTCACATTTAATTTAATTAACCCCATAAATAAATATCCATAAAAGTACGGTGATGACTGTTACACCGCAGATTGTCACGAGAGTGGTAAAAGTACGGTGATGACTGTTACACCGCAGAATCATATACCAATATGGATCAAACAAAAGTTCTCTAAAAAATCCTCAATTTTGAAATCAACATTTTAATCCATTAACAGTCTAAATCCTAAATCCCAAATTAAACCAATACTAAAAGGATTAAATAGAATATTTATATCCTACCCATGCTTCTAATCCCAAATAAGTCCAATAGCTCTGAAATCATAAACAAGTTACATATTACATAATGATAAAGCAAGAGATTTATTTCCTGAACAATAAGAATGAGTGATTCATTCTCTTTGATTACTTGTTCTTCCTCTACAAAGTTCTCTTTAACTCTTCCAATTCTCTTAGGCTTCTAGGGTTTATGTTTTATGTGTAAAGTGTTTAAGTAATGAGGGTTAAGACTCCCTAAATGATCTTAAACCCACAGGTCACTAAAAGGCCTAATTTTAGTCCTCCCAAATGCGCCTAAAAATCCAAAACATACCCCAAAGATATACGTACCCCCCTTGGGCCAAATCCAAAGCAACAAAAATATATCTCTGGCACTCCACGTCACTACAGAGTCTAGTCCAATTGCTACAACCTCATAACACATGGTAATACCTCACAACGTTATATAAAAATACACACTTACTTATATTACGTTTAACCGCACATAATCGAATGTCATATAATTAATATCGCCAATTAATTATTTATGACATGCGAAAAAAAAATCATACAACTTGAAAATTTTAATTATCATGTATATTATGCATTTTATTATTACCATTTCACACTAGTAATAATTAATCACATTTATTAATTTATTTCCATGATTAATAAAAATAAATAAATGTGACAAAATACGGGGTATTATATTCTTCTCCCTAATAAAGGAATTCATCCTTGGAATTAGATACATACATGAGTAGAAGAGTTTCGAATCCCTCTCACATATTATCCTCCCCCCCCCCCCCCCCCCATGTCGACTCTGCCTTACTGCACATGTACTAAACGAATAACCTTACAGCGAAGAGTCTACGCCTTACGATCCAAGATAGTAATCGGATTTTCCTCATAACTCACGTAGGTCTGAAGATTTATGTTATCGAGATTAATATGCTAGTATGCCAAGGCATCCCTAAGAAATCCCCACAACATAGAGACATGGAATACATAATGCACCTGCCGTAAATGATCTGCAGAGGATAAATGATATGCAATCAGTCCGATACAATCAATGATGGTAAGTGTGGCCCCATATGTCGAGGATCCAACTTCTTATTTTTCTTGAAATGCATCAATCCGTTAATGGGAGACACTTTAAGTAACACCTGATCCCCAACAAAAACTCTAGGTGACTCATCCCCAAATCTGCATGGCTCTTCTGCCTACTCTAGGCAGTCCTCATCCTCTATATGATAAGCTCCACCCTCTCTGAGGATTGAGATGTCCTGAATAAATTCGAATATGAGAAGCTTGTTCTGACCCACCTCCATCCAATAAGTGGGAGAATGTAAATACCTCCCATACAAAGCCTCAATTGGTTCCACGCCAATACTTTGTTGATGACTGTTGTTGTAAGTAAACTGCACCATTGGTAAATATTTCTCCTAACTACCCTTGAAGTTTAAAATGCAAGTCTGTAACATGTCTTTCAATACTCGATAATTAACCCAAAGCCTCAATAATCCATCTTTCTTCTTCATAAAGATGACTAGAGTTGCCTAAGGTGAAATTACTCCTCTTAATAAACCCCTTGACCAGTAACTACTGAATTTTCTCTATCAACTCTCTCATCTCCAAAGGAATCATACAGTATCATGCTCAGACTATCGATTTAGTGATCGGAGCCAAGCTACTTAAAAATTCAATATATTTACTCAATAGTAACCTAGAAACCTCTTGGAATACAATAGACAACTTTCTAACCACCGAAATAAAGTCCAAAAGACAACGTAACTCGCTTAGAAGTGTCATCCTCAATATAATACAAATGCGTGCTCTCTCTTTCCTCCGGGCGTGAAAATGTAACAAAATATATCCCCTTCCCCGGAAGGGAAAAGTCGACAAACTTACCATATTAATCCATACATGCATGGTAAGTAACTAACCAATCCAACCCCAGGACAAAATCATACTCAGACATATCTAATATCAGCAAATCAGCTACAAAACCTAGCCTCCAAATATCCACACCTATCATTCTACAAACAAAATGAATAGGCAAACCTCTACCCAAAGGTGAATAAATGTGAAAAGAGTGTCAAATGATAAATCTATTATCCACGATGACTTAGAAAAGTATCTACTAACAAAAGAATGTGATGCACCAGCATAAAATAAAATGCATCCTACATGCTAATAGATAGGAAATGTTCTCTTAACCACACCTATGGGTTCGATGTGATACATACTCCCATAATATAACTGATGCCCCTATGGTTGAGCCAATTATACTCGTACTATTAGCACCACAACAACTGGTGGTGTTGGCAACTATTGATGCTTCCCTTGTGGTGCCTAATACCCATGTTGTCCTCCTTGCCCCTTAGAGCCCTGAGTGACCTTAGGGGACTTCTTGGTTGTATGTCCAATATCACCATATGAAAAGTAAGTGCTATGAATTTGGTGCCTACCCTATGTAATACCCCGTATTTTTATGCTATATTAATTTGGGGATTTATTAAATTTAATGTGAATAAATTATTTAATAAAAATCCGGAAATTAATTATGTTATAATTATTAACGTGACGAGAGTTAGTAATTATGGGAAATTGTTGAATATTACTAATGAGCAAAGTAATATGTAATATTGGTTATATTGAATGTCACGAGTGAATAAAATGACAATTTTGGAAATTTGAGTCGGGACGCGCCCGTGTCGCGTTAGGACTAAATATTGATAAATAAAAGTGAATATTTTATAAGTTGTTCGTATGGTCGTTTTGAGTGCGCCAACGCATCCGATAGGGTCGATATAGTCAGGAAAGTGTACCCGGGGGTTTAGTTTGGGTCTCGGGGAGTTTTTAGGCCTAATTAGTACCCCGGGAGGGCGTTTTGGACATTTCGCAATTATGGGTAATTAAACCCACGAAATTCTAAGGGTTATATCAGATGTCTAAGGTTGCCTTCTAGGGTTAGAACAACCAAAGACAAGTGACGGCCATAGGAGAAGAAAGGAGAGAGCTCTCAAGGCAATCCAAGGCCCAAAATCCATCCGTTTGCACCGCCACCACCACCAACGCGTAGATCGTGCGACGGGGAACGCAACCACACCAAAATCATCTGCAAATCAGAACACCAAAAATCCCAAGCAAGTGTTTATCTTGCTTATTTCGTTGATGCATCTTTCATATTAGTTTAGGAATGATTAGGATGAGTTTTATGGAAGAAAACCTAAGATATGAGATAGGAAATCGCATGTAGTGATGGATTCATTGTTATTCTGGAAACCCCTTAACATGTAGAGTATTGAAACACGAATTTATGAGGTTGTAGATGAAGAAAATTCTGGAAAAGATGAATTGGAACATATTAATGAAATTCTAGGGTTCTTGAGGTTTTGTATGAATTTTTCGGCTATTAATCCATGTTTAATGATAGAAATCCACGTGCTTTACGTTGGAAATACCTAGTATGATGATATAATGTTCGTAGTATGAATCTTTGGACGTTTGGGAATGTAAAACTTGAATTTGGATGAATATAGGTGTTAGAACCCATAACTGCAAAACTGCAAAAATCGAAATACCTGTTTGATCGATCGATCGAAGGTTCGCTCGATCGAGCCCCAGACCTCGATCGATCGACCCCTCTTGGCAGACTCCTATTTTCCCTTTTTAAATGAGTTAAATTCAATTTATCGTGAAATAATTCTTGGACATCCTTAATAAAATGTTTTGGGAGATAGGGAAGACCAGTAGGACATATGAATACTTTTGGGACTTTTAATATGAGACGAGAATTATATTTTTGGGATAATTACTTAAAGGTCGATGAATTTACGTATTAAAGGGAGAGATGCGTAAGAGAGTTACGTTGGAACATAAAAAGGATACCTACTGAAATTTTATACTCGGGAGGATAAAGTCCATGAGAGTTACGTAATAAGTTGGAAGAATCCTTCGAATTAAGATTAGAGACGAACACTTATATGCGATACTAATAGTGTGAAAATAAGGATAAATGTCGTAACTATGGAATTTGAGATATACCTAAAATCGATATGGTAATATTAGTATAGTTATATGATTGTGTATGCATATACTATCTATGTGTGAAAATCATGCCCACGCTACTTGCTATCCCTGAGGTTACCGCGCTGGGACAGTCTTATCTCGATGGGACCTTTATGGGGATATTGACTTGTACCATAGAAGATAGATATCCTTGGTACAGGCTATCGATGGGATAGTTCAGACGGTCCTAAGAGACGCAGGCATGTGCCATCCTCTTAGAGACTTGGAATCTATGCTTCGCCTCAATATTGTTTGTGTATGTGTTAATACAATTCGAGAGTGATTTTGAATTTGTATTCCCCTTAATACGAGTGATACGGGGCTTTGGATAGTAGAGTATGCCCGCACCATAGTTGTTATTTGGGGTGCTGTTGTAATATATATATTATACGAGTAGTAAATATATATATATGAAATTCTGGAATCTGGAACTGCCTACTGTGATTTGATATGTAGGACATGATTGATGACTCAAATTGAAATACTTATTTTGAGAAAGTATAATATGACGCTGGAAAACTTTATAAATTAATAAAGTTAAATCGAGAATTTTGGATACTAGTTGAAATCTTCTTTTCAAACAACTGTATTGTTCAGTTTTAAATCCTGCGAATAACCTAAGATAAGTTAAATCATTGGGGAAAGATAGGGTGTTATATGACGAGATAATCCGTTGGGAAGGTTAGGACAATAGGCGTGCACATTAGAAGAGAGGTGAGAATTTCTCAAGAGTGTGTCGCACTAATATGTTGTTGCATTGGCCTGTATCAATTTAAATACTTGCTAAATGAATTTTTAAATCAAACACACTATCGGGCTCTGACCCGTTTCTATTTCTCTTTCTCTCTTGTATATATATGTATATATTACAGGTGCCCAGCCACAAGGGCGTCTTGCTTAGGATCCCTTGGGAGGAACGTGCTGCAGCTTAAGTGGGAGTTGCAGTCCACTTGCTTAGACGATATCATTTACTTGATTCCTCTTCTATCATTCTTAGTTACTGGGCATGTGTCGCCCTTTCCACTATTTATCTGTTTTATTAGGACATTTGTATTTAAGTTATTTCCAGTACTGTTACTTTGGGATTTATTCGGCATGAATGTGTTACTGTAAGTTTTAGATGTTGGGACTTTGAATGTTGAATGTTTAAATTAATTGGATTATGTTCCAGGATAAATTGTGGTATGATTCTTACTTATTGATAATGTTGTTACTAAATAAATAAATGATTTTCTTTAAAAATAAAATTTGGAAAGTAATGTTAAAAATGGTTTTGACACTTAGCTTAATTAATTAGGGTGTTAATTTGGAAAATTTATTTACACGACAGTGATGCTAAGAATGAACCAACTGTTCACCTTGATTTTAATTTAATAAAGGAGTGATCGCCCGATATTTAATTAGGTGGGGTGTCGCACCCTACTAATATATATTTTGGATATACTGGTCTCGGCCCTACTATGCCCCTACTAGCCTCTACCCTACTTTCCCTGGTGAAACTACTATCCCGGGCCCTGATGGCCCTTACGGTTGCCTCTACTTGTCTCGCCCTGCTATCTAGACGTATCTCCATTGGGCCTCTTCCCTCCCTTTCCCTTCTAAAACTTTTTATGGTCCCGATAATGTAATAATGCGACATTCACCACTTGTCTATAAGTGGTAAAGGTTGGGTTCCCCTAGAGTGTCTATCGAATCATCTATAGAAACCCATAGATGAAATGCTCTATCTTCTTCTCCTAAGTCTCCACCTCACCCGGTGAAAATAATGAAAGACTTGTGAACTAATACTCGTTCTCTACAATAGTGTGCCTCCCCTAAGTAGAATTCTCTCTTCTTCTGACCCCTGAAGGCAGGTGAAAAATACTTTACATTACACTTAACCCAGAATTCTACAATGGTTATAGTACTCGTTTGCTCTACGCTGTGATAGACTCCTACCACTGTGATGCCTCTCCCACTAGCTTAAAGATGAACAACATCTATATTTTGACATCTGTGCACTCAATAATCCTCGAGTATCTCTGGATGTCCTTTCTCCACTGATGCACTACCAAAATATGGTACTCCCTACGAACTCAGATGGGTTGCCTTTTGCAAAGGCCCCACGTTCTCTCTCCTAAGTAGTTCCCTATGGCTGGGAGGAAACTATCACCCGTGTTTACGATTGTGGATATGGCTGTGGATGAGAGGCTACTAAAAGTGTTACAATAAGGAAGGCATCCTAGTGGTGAATTCTTGAGAAATAATGGAAACCATATCAATTGTTATTGTTTCATGTGATGCTTATTATGGGTGTGGATGATGCTCTTATTGAACATCCCTATCAGCAGACAATCACGTATTGACTCGTGAGTTTTCCATAGAAAAGAAAACCAAGATTCATATTAGCTAATTATTAAATTAAGAATATAATTAATCCTAATCATTGGACTCTAATAAATAAAATAATGCAGAACGTAATGGGAATCCTAAGGAACCTAACACACTAGAACCTAGGATGCTTTGATACCAACTATAACACCCCTATTTTCTCATGTGTAGGTTATCCATTCCAATAAACCTAAGATTGGCCAGTTTATTCAATTTATATCATTCTCAACATCAACAATAATACATAAAATTAAAGTGAATTTAAACCATTCACAACATGCAACAATGATATAATAATAAAGAGTGGAATAAATCAAATGTCTCAACATCCAACAGAAATAAATAATATGGTCTCAACTCCCATATATAAATTCAAGTGAATACAAATCTCTGAATAATAGTCTGAAACTAAAAGATTGATATGAAAATAACAACATAAACTATCAATTGAATGACTAAATATCACAACACCAAATCCTACGAATGGTCATGTCCTTGGGGTCACGGCCCAAATCTGTGACCAGCTGGTCACGGTCTAAATTCGTGACCATATTAAAATTTGTCATGACTAGCTCCATGACCCAGTGTGGTCATGAATGCTCTTGAAAGTGGTCGCGGACCAAATCCCTAACCACTGTGGGTCACGAACCATAGCTGCGACCATGGCGTGACCATCTTGGCACCAAATTCGTATCACAATTCCCTCCAAGTTTGGTCACAGAGGGGTCACACACTAAGTCCACGACCAAGGCCACAATACACACACAGTGGGCCATAGCTTTGGGCCGTGACCATGTCAAACTCCTCACCCGCGTGGGTCGTGGCTAGAGGCAGTGCCCATTTTATTCTCTACACCTGGTCACGGGCTGACGTGTTCAAATTTAATGGGTCACGATGGTGGGTCACGGATCTAGTCCGTGACCATGTTCCTTATACTAAAATTAGTAGCCCCGATTTCATTTTTCACTTGTGCGTCCAAACCCTTTCTCTCTCGTCAAACTCTAGCAATTTCGGCATTTTTCATTATTTCCCTCAAATGTTTTGGCATCTACCTCAAATCTCTCTCTCAATCTCAAAGATAATCCTAATATTTTGTATATATGTGTGTATTTCTGTGTTAAACCTTATATTTTATATATATGAGTGTATTTATGTGTATACGTGTGTATATGTGTGCATGTGTGTGTATTTATAGGTGTATGTATTGTATTGTATGTGTGTCTTGTATATGTATGTGTATCAACCCAAAATAAATAAAAAATAACTATTTAAAAAAAATGATCGGACTAGAAACAGTAAAAATTATTTAAGATGATTTTTTTACCCTATAAAAACATTAGGACAAATTAATTTTTATAATTATTATAAAAAATGTTCTGCCTTTAAGGACCCCATAAGAACCTGCATGTTTATATATGTATTTTGTTTTAAGCGAAGATGATTTTATTTATGAAAGGAGAAAGAGCCTCTCCTTGGTGGCCTTACAAAAAAAAAATAAAAAACTTAGGTAATTTAAATACTAGGCATGCCTAGTCTATACATATTGAAAATTCCCTTGATTAAAAGAGGAAGAAATTCAAACTTATCAAATGTTTTTTATTGTTTTGTAGATGAGTCCAATTTAGATAAAGCATCAAAAACATTGTTCTTTTCTTTGAAGACATGTTCACACTTGATTTGATATAGACTAAGTATATCCATGATCTCCTACGCTAGCAATTTAGCTATCCATGGAGGTTTCAAAATGAGGAAGGAAGTTTTAGAATCAGTCTCAAGAAGGACGTTGGAGTAACCTTCTTTGACACACCACTCTATGCCGGATTTAATTGCTAAAAGCTCTGCCATCAAACTTGTGGAATGACCTACATGCATACATTCATGTTTAGCCGCAACCCTAGTTGTCATTTTCTTTTATTATTATTGGTGTTTGGGTAGGACACGTTTTCATTGTTTTAGGTTTGGGTTGTAAAGAAATTGTGTTGGTGTTTAGACAAACATTTAAATGGTATTTGGTGTTTGGGAATATATTAGTATTTGGTATATGGCCATAAATTTTTTGTTGGAGTTTGGGCAGGTTTCTGTAATAATTGGGAATATATAGAATGTTGACTTTTGATTTGAATTGTTTTTAAGACAAAATTTTGGGCTAATTTCAAGAAAACTGGACATACATAGTTATTTTTCAAGAAAAAGGGGATGTATATGTGTGTGTATTTGACATGTTTCAAACTAGATATCGGATATTAGGTATTTAATTTTTTTTTATTTTGGGTATATCATGTGTATTTAATTTGTTTTGTTTTCATTTTACAATGCTAAACATTTACATTAATTAACTTGATATGGTGGTTTTATAAGTATATTGTTGGTGAAATTGTTGTCAATGCTAGACATATAAATTAATTCTTTTAGCAAGGCTAAACATACAAATTATCAACAAATTTTAGCAACTCTTTAATTCTTTTATTTAAATATGAATCGCAAACACGTGTGCATATTAATAAATATGTCGTCTATCATTTTATCATGTATAAAATTGATACCCTAATCTTAATGTATATGTTTAATGAGAAATGACCGTACTATAGTGAGATATTGTGATTTTGGGTATGTTTTTTATCACTTAGATGATATAAGGAGTACGAAATAATTATTGGTTGTTGGTTTGGTTGTTAAATACTATTTTTGATTTCTTGGATTGATGATACACATATACTTTTAAACTCTCGCATAATAAACCCTAACAAAAATGTGTCTTAACACTTACGATGGGTTATTGTTGGGATTTCACATTTGTGAGATCTAAATCGCAAGGGGTTAAGAGAAGGGTAGTGATGAATCAAAACTATA
Organism: Sambucus nigra; assembly: GCA_949130495.1. Lineage (NCBI taxonomy): Eukaryota > Viridiplantae > Streptophyta > Magnoliopsida > Dipsacales > Adoxaceae > Sambucus > Sambucus nigra. Next base: position 389,689,931 of record OX422211.1, on the reverse strand, counting down.
ATCAAAATAATATATCCTTGTACCTCATATGTTTGAATTAATAGTTATTAATTAATTAGAGCCCTTAATTGTTGGACTCATATTCACACCCTCGTGTACTTTCTCTGGAAAAGTGAGGCACGTTGATAATCACTAGTAACAAGAGTGGGAGAGGTTGCAATTAGAACACACATATAACTCTTTTATTATTGTTCACTATATATATGGTACTCCTATTTATAGGTATGGAAATAAAAAGATCGAACAATTTAACAACCTTGTAAATCGTGGAGTTGGTCTCCAATAAGAGTACCTGTTTGATCGTATTCTATTTTGCCTACCAGAAAGTCGGGATGACTCCATAAAAAATATATTTCATACGCATAATCCCGACGTAGCCTTGACCTTGCTTTTGTCATTAGAGAAGGCGAAAGAAAAAATCCACCTGTTATGGATACAACTACGTACAAAGAGCATTGGTATAGACTGTGATGTCTCGCGCCGTATGCACATAAAATTAAATCTTGGCAACAAGTTGAGACATATGGGATTCCGAGTTCATGTCACAGATATCTACACAGCAATCATAGATACCCTTCCTCCTAGTTAGCCACATGAAAAAATTCATAGGTATTTAAAAACCAATACCGAATGGATGGAGATCAGACACATTAAACATATTTTAAAGTCTTACTCTGAAAAAATTTATTTTTGTAGATAATGTCGATAGGTAATAACCAAAAAGTACCAAGTGGCGAGGTAACACCCCAATAAGGGTCTCTTATCGTGCATAACCCGAATTCTCAACACCAAAGGATGAGCAATTCACAACTCCATCAATGGTTCATTCCACACCAAGTCCAACTCATAGTTCTCCAACACCCCCATCCATCACTCCCGTTGCTCTAACGCCCCCACCCAGTGCTCCTGACACCTCTTTCTCAAATGAAAAGAAGCCCATTGGGTTCTCCCTTCTTGAGAATACCCCGATAGGTGATAATAATGACCTGCATAACTTTAAACCCCGATGTTTATCGATGGAAAAAATAAACATGGGAGTCGGTGGACTAGAAAACTGGAACCTTATTGATCAATCCATAAAAGATGACATATATGATCAACTCTGCAAGCGTTTTTCATTCCTGACCGTTCCAAGAATAGGGTTATTTCTCAGCTTGTTGAAGCATTGAGGACATAAAGGAGAAACATTCAGAAGAATTATTTCCCGAAAGAGGCGGTGAGCTCCGATATTTTGGCTTTGAAAGATTATGTACCTCCCAATATTGAAATGTCGGTAGAGAGGTGGAATAATATTTTGAAGAATGAGATTAAGGAGAAAATTTTGGTCCAACGGGAGAAAAATAAATAAAACAGGGAAAAAAACTGACATCCACAGGCTGGCTCCAAATTATATGAGGATTTGAAGAATGAATGGGGGAGTAGGACAAAGTATGGTCCAGATGCTGTTAAATAACCAAATTGGGCCAGCGTATACGTTTATTATTGATGGGACAAAGATAATAAATTCCTATTGCACTTATCTAAGATGATGGAATCAATAGAGGCCATCAACATTTAGTCAAGTTCTAGCCCTTTTGATGACCATGAAAATGATGCCCTGATCAGACCTTTAGGAAGGACAAAAAGGCGATGATAAGAGGTGTTGGCTCACATATGCTAAAAATAAAATTTAAATAGACCGCACCTCTCATGGACGAGATTTCTTCGGTGAAGGATCGTATCTCGACCTAAGAGGAACAACAATCTAGGACCGATGGGTATGTCCAAGAGATTAAAAATAACTTGGGATTCTTGTCAAATGAAATTGGGAAACTTGTGACTTTTTTTGAAGGTTTCCCTTACCCTCCTCCTCGAGGTTTCCCTTATTCTTCCCCTGAAGTTTCCCTTCCCAAATGTCGTCTCCTTCAACATTACCCTCCCAAGTGCCGCCTCCTTCAACATTACCCTTCCAAATGCTGACTCCTTTGACATTCCCCTTCACTGTGCCTCTGCCTATCACAGGATTTGGATCATCATCAACAACTCACGGTGACTATGGCCAATAATTTTATTTCAGGGACATGGGAAATATGAGCCTTGCTGGATTATGCACTCTCAATTTTGTTAGTTGCCAGAACTTCGGTACACGACTGAGATTTGGAGGGGGGCGAGGCTCAAATAATGGTCGATCAAATATACAACGGTTGTGAAGATGTACCTGTGTACATTAACATCGGGGGAGGGAGGTAATTGAAGAATTGTGCTGAATCTTTTATTACATGGCCAGTTTATCTGTTGGTCAAGTTTTAATAATATTTTCATTCATTTAACTTGTAACAACATTTTTTTGGTTTTAATTGTGTAATATTTTATTTTGTTTCAGTTGTAAGAATATTGTTTTTATTTCAGTTGTAATAATATTTTTTTTGGTTTCTGTTATAATAATATTTTTGTAATCATATTAATTTTTTGTATGAACCATGCAATTTCTTTTAACCTATTAACACAAGACTGAAATTTGAATATTATTACATGGATTTACGACAATACGAAGAGTGGATGGGAGAGACTAGTAGAATAACAAATAATCATGTAAAGGGCGTTTAAGAATGTAACATCCCAACTCGGATTGATGGATTACCCGTGGTCAACCAGGTCCAACTCGAACATTAGGTGTAAGGTGCAATGAAACAACATATAAAATTTTGCTAGTCCAGTTTTTATTTTTAATTAGCATTTCACTTATTTAGTATGTGAATCCAAGTTCAAGTCAACTACGTGAGGAACCATGGGGAAGCACCCCTAATTCCAAGTATACAGAGCTACTAATGTAAATAAAAGGGAATACTTATCTGTATAACATTCTCAAAATACGAAATTGTACCCAACCTTTCATAACAAAGTGAGGGAGTGAGCCAAGTGTTCAGTGGAAAATATGCAAATATAATATAAACACAAATGACAAAAAGAAGACCCTAACACGTTATACCGACATGCATACGCAACTACCTTGTATATATATATACTTAATGCATGAAACCTTTTACTTCCAAAAATGTTGTTTATCCCGATTAATTTACCTTAATCTCAGAAAGACTTCTTATTTCTTAACTATATATTTACCCCTCTATTTAACGCACATAGTTAAATGCTTGAAACCACTACACTCTATTTAATGTAAATCATATCTATATCGAAATTACCCTTTTTCATTTAAACAAAGCTTTTTAGTATTTTCATTTGAAAATCTCCCTTTCAACATACGCGAACACTATGTTAAAAAATACTTATTTAACCTTTGAAAAGTCTTTCACAACATACCCTTATGCTAATTATGGATTTAACCACTTAGGTTGCTTAACCACCCATTTTGCCACTTACTTTACCTTTCCTTTATCTTATGGACATTAATCAATTCACGCATTTACTTGTCCATTTTAACCTTTACCGAACCATTTATTAACTCATTCAAGTTACGTTGTCTTAATATGTTTTCATCACACAACCCATTTCTTGACATGTTCCTTATTCCTTTATATTTTTTTGGAATCTTTCAATAACTGCATACGTTAATTGGCTCCACACCGCCAGCTATGCGCACCATATGCTCTGGCTAGTTGTTTTGGGTCTTTCACCCCAGGGCTCCGGGACCTCCTTAATTATCCCGGTGTCATCCGAGTTCCCTTTTAACGTGTTTTAACATGTGTAAATTTCCACATTATCCCACCTTTCATTTTACCTGCCCAAACCCAAAACCTGGGGTTACACCCCAAATTATGTTACACTTTAAAATTATCATTTCATGTCCTTTACACTTTAACTTTGATTTTATTCCAAAAATCATATTCATTTAGGACCAATTTGTGTAGTAATTTTTCTAACATTTTTATTTCATAAAAATGTTCCACTTTAGATAAATTACCATTTTACCCATTTGTTTCCAAACTCATCTTTTACTCCATTCCTACAAGTGTTAATTTTTCTAAAATACTATTAAGTTGCCCATACTAACTTCTTAAGTGTTTTCAACACGTTAACACATTTTTAACCTTGGAGTAATATTCTTCTTAATTAAAAACATCTTTATATCATTATTTCCTTTCCAATTTCATAAGTGTTAATGTTTTACAATATTAACAAATTATACACACCAACTTTTCAATGGTTAACCATTAATACTTATCCAACACCCTTACTAATCATATTTTCAAATTTGACATTTCTTTACTTTTTTTATTCAAGAAACCTAATTACACTTGAATACTACTTTTATAAGAAAATACCATTTCCTTTTATTAGCACATGTAGTCTTGCAACTTTGTACTTATCACACTTTTATCCCCTTTTACACACACTTTGAGGACATGAATTTTCTACTTTTTTTATTCCATGCTTAAACCCAACAAAATCTTCTTTAAACTTGTTTATACATTTATTGCCAAAATACTATAGGTTTATATGCATGAGAAGATGTGTTTTAAATCCTAAAATCCTTTAAATGGGTTAAACATACATTTCATTTTAAAAATTCCTAATACTTGCAAATATTGTACTTTCAAGGCCTAAAAGACATTTTTTATTTCTTCAAATTCAACAAATGTCCTTTTTCATACAATTTTCATTTTTGGTAGAAACTTCGTAACTTTATTTCATAAGCATTATAGCAAGATCAACATCACTTTTCAAACACTTTATTTCATAAAATGTCTAACATCAAATTTCTAGAAAATACACCATTTTCATAAAAAAAAAAACAATTTTAATATTTCAAAACTTTGAGATATTCACTCATCTTTTATTTCTTAACAAAATAACATTCTACTAACAGTATTATTTCATAAAAATGTTTAATATTAATCTACTTCAACCATTATTTATTCATGTGCATCTTTATCATGCAATCTAACAACAAGACTACCAGTAATGGGGATAGAGTCTTAAACACTAAGGATAAATTTTTCCACCTCAAAGACTTCAAATGGTGGAAAGAAGGTTAGTGTAGGAGGGAAAACCCCCACCTCCCAAGGTGGCCTCAAGGGGTTACTAAAAGCATCCAAAATGCTCCGTATGTGCTCCATTTAAGTTCCCAAGCCAAAAATGCTTCAAGCTCTATGAAGGATTCCATCATCTTCTCAAAAAATCCCCCATAAATGGTAGTAATTTTTGATACCCTGGATATTGTAGAATTCTTAGATATGGTCACAATCAAATTGTGTTCCATTATCGATGATAAGCGTTCTCGGAGCATCAAAACTAGACCCGCCAATGGTTCGTGTCGAGTTGTGTTCGTGTTATTTTTTATCGTGTTCGTGCCTTATTGGGTTCGTGTCTAAACGGGTGACTTTTTATCGTGTGAAAAAATCATAACCAAACCTGACCCGTTATGTTATCGTGTCGCGTTCACTCGTTAATACCCATTAAGATAATGAATTATTTGGAATTGTATAAAAATTGACATATTATCTCATTTTTTAACCAAAATAGATCCATTAATTCATTGACATTACTAAATCTCTCATTTAGTAAAATTCATTATGATTAAATTAACTTTATGTTACATAAATTATTTATAAGTTTCAAAAGTATATCATATTTACTTAATGTTGATACCAAATTTAGTCTGCTGACATGGACCAATTGAATGAAGACACATGGCAATCTACTTGGCAACAACAAACACTTCCAAGGAACTCAGATGCTCCGAGGAACCATACTACGATGAGGAACACTGCTTTCCGAGGAACTCATACGTTCCGAGGAACAAGAACTCTCCGAGGAACTCACACGCTCCGAGGAACAAGACCTATCCGAGGAACTCTTGAGTACCGAGAAGCTTAGGCGGTCATGCAACTCAGGCGGTCCGAGTTGCACCTCGAACAAAGCATTAATAGCTGGATAACCAACAGTTTGACTGTTCATTAAATGCTTATCATTCAGACGCACACGCTTGAGGGGCATTGAATGTATTACCCTTTCATATGTACAACATTTAATGTATTACCCTTTCACTTTACAGCCTCAGGGCTATAAATACATGGTACAATCCTCATTGTAAAGGGAACCCGAATCTAGACCGGAATTTCTTGATAGAACTTGTAATCGAGAATTCCCAAACACTCAGCAATAAAAGAACAGTGGACGTAGGCCATTCTTATAAGGCTGAACCACTTTAAAATTCTTTGTCTCATTTATTTATCTGTGATTGAATAATTAGAGTGATCTAATTTTTTACATCAACAGATTGGCGCCGTCTGTGGGAACGACTGATAATATCATTTTTCACCAAAAATAAACCATTACAAATGGCTGATATTCCGAAATCCAGCAATCGAACTGCTGGAACCCCTCCAAATCCATCTGCTCCGCCAAATATTCTAGATTTGGCTGGAATAATGACAAATCTGGATCAGGGCCAGACCGTCATGCAAGAAATAATGCGACAACTCATCTAAACCCTCCATGGTGGTGCATCATCCCATTCAGGACCACAAAGTATTCAAAGAAATGTCCGTGCACCTTCTTCACGTACTAGGCGTACCAATTCATATTGCAATGAGGAATCTGAAGATTTTTCTTATCAACCTGGATGAACTTCGTCAGTGCGATCCACAGATACTGAACAACGTGTCACTCTCTCTCCAGAAAGGACTAGTGCGCTAGAGAAGTTAAGCAGGGTATCACCTTTCAATCGATTGGGACCTAGGAGGAGCAAAAGTCCTCCTAAAGTTGTATCGAGGAGTTTTCGACGACCATCAGATTTAAGGGAAGGATATGCCCAGTCACGACCAGCTTCTCGTCAATATAGATTCCATGAGCGAACAGCTGCTCATCAAGATAGATCTCAGGAAGCCACTTCAACGCAATCAGTTGCTCGAACCAATAGGCCCGAGGATGGAAATGATGTATGGAAAGGATATATTCAGAGGCTGGAGGATAGATTAGGGGAAATGGCTAAGGCCAAGAACCCTCTACAACGAACCTTTGTTCGAGGAACACCTTTTGTCCAGGACATTATGGATTTTCCAACACCATCAAAGTTCAAAGCACCTGTTGTGACTCCCAAGTATGATGGGAAGACTGACCATGTCCTTCATATAGAACAATACCAATCTGCAGCCGATATCTATGCTGTTCCAGATGAGATGAGATGTAGAGCATTCTCGAGAACTCTTACCGGATCTGCTCAAATATGGTATAATAATCTTCCTCGGGGTAAGATCTCAACTTTTCTTCAACTGGCCGAGTTGTTCATTGGGAATTTCTATTTTGGGGCAAAGCCAGTAAAACGAGTAGCACACTTGTTAAGTGTTAGACAAAAGGCTGGTGAAAGTACCAGAGATTATATAACTCATTTTAATAACGAGAAACTTGAAGTCATTGATTATGAGGAGAAGACAACTATTACTGCCTTGATGAGGGGACTACTGCAGAACAAGTCGTATTACACTTTGGCCAAAGATCCACCTCGAACCATGTCAGACCTGATGGGAAAAGCGTCCAAGATTATAAATGCCGAGGAGGCTATGGCTGCGAAGAAGAATATGGATGCCAAAGAAACCAAGGTGGAAGGTGATAAAGTTAAGAAGAAAGAGCATAAGAACAATGGTAATGACAAACATTCAAAAAATAGGTCGGTATGGGATGTAATGAAGAAATATGATAATTATACTCCTTTGAAGAAAGACAGCAACCATGTTCTAGAAGAAATCAAGAGCAACGAGGAGTTAAACTGGCCAGAGAAAATGAATGTAGACCCTGACAAGAGGAATAAAGTGAAGTATTGCGAGTTTCATAAAGATCATGGCCATATGACCAAAAACTGCATAACTCTTCAGAATGAGATTGAAACGCTCATCAGACGAGGAAAGCTAGAAAAGTATATTGATCGGGGAGGCGAAAGAAGAAACAACGACCGAGCAAGAGAGAGGTCTAGATCTCCTCGTCGAGCAGAGGAGAACAAGAAAAGAAACCATGAAGTGGATCCAGAAGATGACCCCAATTTTCCCAAGAGACCAAGGCAGCGAGAACGAGAGGTATTTTTAATACGCTTTGGGTCATTTGACTGTAACGTTATAACAGGTGGAGATGCAAGAGGAGGAGACCTTACTGCAGAGAGAAAAGCTTACCTCGGTGAGGCTCAAGCTTGCTCGTACATTCAGCGAATAAATCTAGCTGAGGAGGATCGCCCGAGAAGGGTGAACAAAGAGAAGTTAGTCATTGGGTTCTCAAAGAATGACCTTGCATGTGTTTTATATCCTCATGATGACCCATTGGTGATCAAGATGAGAATGAAGGAAGTGATGATTTCAAGAGTATTGGTCGACAATGGTAGCTCGGCAGACATCATGTTATACTCGTGCTTCGATAGTTTAATCTAAAGCTATCTCAACTGGAGCCTTATCATAGACGCCTCCTCGATTTTGCTGGCGAGAAAGTTTTTCCACTTGGGACGATCAAGTTGGATATATTTATTGGTACGTGGCCTGCTTGTCGAATAGAAAGAATGCGCTTCTTCGTGATGGATAAGAATGTTCAATCATCATACAATATCATCATGGGAAGAGTAGGATTGAAGAAGTTCGAGGCTGTACCATCTACAGTGCATCAGTGCCTAAAATTTCTAACAAATTTTGGAGTAGGAGTTGTGAAAGGTGATCAGAAAGTAGCTCGGGAATGCTATTATTCATCCGCCGAGCAAGAAGAACTGGAGGAATCAAGGAAAAAGACTACTACCTATCAAGTGGATGAAGGTGCAGAAATAGAAACATTGGATCCTCGAGATGAGTCGCAACTCGTGAATGGTCAAGTGGTGGAAGCTACTGAAAACATCATTCTGGACGACGAGCACCCTGAGCGAACTACTCAAATAGGTTCGTCGTTGGAAGCCTCACTAAAACAAGAATTGATAACTTTCCTTAGAAGCAGAAAGCAAACTTTTGCGTGGAGCCATGAAGATATGCCTGGGATAGACCCAAATTTCTTATGTCACGAGCTCAATGTGAATAAGGAGATCAAGCCTGTAAAGCAGAGAAGAAGAGTATTCAGTCTCGAGAAGAATTAAGCAATACAGGAGGAAGTCGAGAAGCTCCAGAAAGCTTGTTTCATTGAAGATGTTAAATATACAGACTGGTTAGCCAATATGGTGATGGTAAAGAAGAAGAACAACAAGTGGAGGATGTGTGTAGACTTCACCGACCTCAACAAAGCATGCCCAAAAGATCACTTTCCATTGCCCCGAATTGATCAACTAGTAGATGCTACCTCGGGACACGAGCTGCTGAGCTTCATGGATGCGTATTCTGGTTATAATCAGATCAAAATGAAACCTGAAGACAGGGAAAGTACTTCTTTTATTACCCCTAGGGGAACTTATTGTTATAATGTTATGCCTTTTGGTTTGAAAAATGCAGGTGCGACATACCAGTGGCTGATGAACAAGGTCTTTACTGAACAAATCAGTTGCAATATGGAAGTCTATGTTGACGACATGTTGACAAAGAGCAAAAAAGCTGCTGATCATCTAGTTGACTTAAGCCAGACTTTTGATCAACTGGATAAATATCAAATGAAGCTGAACCCGATGAAGTGCATATTTGGAGTACGATAAGGCATATTTCTCGGGTACATTGTCAATCAACGAGGCATTGAGGCAAATCCTAAAAAGATCAAAGCTCTATTAGGGCTGCGATCTCCAACGACGAAGAAGGAAGTACAGAGTCTCACAGGACGAGTAGCAGCACTCAACAGATTTGTGCCACGAGCAACTGATAGATGTCTCCCATTCTTCAAGGCACTCCGAAAGACTTTTGAGTGGAATGATGAATGTGAGAAGGCTTTTCAAGACTTAAAGAAATACTTGGGAGCACCTCCACTGTTATCCAGGCCGGTGATGGGAGAAGTATTATACTTATATCTTGCAGTGTCGGAGAATGCAGTTAGCTCGGCGTTGATCAGAGTGGAGAATGGAGTGTAAAAGCCAATTTATTACACAAGTAAGTCCTTCCGAGGAGCAGAGATCAGATATCCAAGGCTGGAAAAATTGTCACTGGCGTTGATTGAGGCGAGTAGGAGAATGAGGCCATACTTTTTGGCTCATACCATAGTCGTATATACCGATATGCCATTGAGGCAAGCCCTTCATAAGCCGAAAAAATCAGGGAGATTGATGTACTGGGTAATAGAGCTCTGTGAATATGATATAGTTTATGAACCCAGATCATCACTAAAAGGGCAGGCTGTAGCAAATTTTATAGCGGAGTTCACCTATCCTGATACTCCCGAGGAGCAAAAGTTGCTCGCTGATCAACCTGTGGATGTTACAGGATCAACAAACACAAGCTCAGACCAATTCCTATTGGTAAAAGGGCAAGTGGATGTTACAGGATGTGGCGCAGGGATAGTTGTGAGCACTCCGGACGAGGAACAAAAGTTGCTCGCTGATCAACCTGTGGATGTTACAGGATCAACAAACACTAGCTCAGACCAATTTCGATTGGTAAAAGGGCAAGTGGATGTTACAGGATCATTAAATTCGAGCTCAGACCAACTCCGATTGGTAAAAGGGCAAGAAAAGATGATCGACGAAGAGCGAGAAATATCAGAGGAAAATGAAAGGAAGCAGCAAATATTTCACTGAGGAGCTCTGACAGATCAGAAATTTGAAGATAAATTACCTATATGGAGGCTATATGTAGATGGCTCATCTTGCACTGCAGGATGTGGCGCGGGGATAGTTTTGAGCACTCCGGATGAAGTCGACATGGAATACGCCCTACGTTTTCAATTCAAAGCTTCCAATAATGAGGTTGAGTATGAGGCCATGATTGCAGGACTTAAATTGGCAAAAATTATGGAGGCGCAGCAGGTTATTGTTTTCAGTGATTCTCAATTGATCGTAAACCAATTGATGGGAGTATATGCAGTCAAAGGAGAATTAATGATCAGATATCACGCAAAGGCAAAGGAGTTGGCGTCAGAATTTACCGCTATTCAGCTGGTCAGAATACCAAGGATGGAGAATGCGAGAGCAGACGCCTTAGCTCGACTAGCATCAGCTACTCGTACCGAGCTACGACGAACAATACCAATTGAAGTGTTGGCTGGTCGGAGCATAGATGAAGATCTGACGATGAACTTTATTACCCTTGATTCAGGACCATCTTGGATGGATCCCATCAGGGCGTATATTGAGGAGGGAGAATTACCAATTGACAAGCTCGCGGCGAAGAAATTAAAGTTTAAAGTTGATCGATATGTATTAACTAACGATATTCTGTATAGACGAGGTATTATGGCAGGTTTACAGAGATGTGTACATCCCTCCGAGGTGAAAGAATTGATTGAAGAGATCCATGAAGGGTCCTGTGGAGCACATGTAGCAGGTCGGACACTTTTGCAAAGGGTGATGACGCAGGGATACTACTGGCCGACGATGAGGGCTGATTGTATAGCCTATGCTAAGAAATGTGACAAGTGCCAACATTTTTCCTCCATCCGAAGAACTCCACAAGCATTGTTGACACCCATCACTTCCCCTTGGCCATTTTCCATGTGGGGAATAGACTTGGTCGGGCCACTGCCAACGACCAGAGGAAGGTTCAAATACCTCGTCGTCGCAGTGGATTATTTTACTAAGTGGGTAGAAGCTGAACCTCTCATTGATATGACGTACGAGAAGGTGTACCAATTTGTTTGGAAGAACATCATTTGTCGATATGGTCTTCCTCATGCTTTCATCACAGACCACGGAACACAATTTGATAACGAGGAGTTCGCTGCCTATTGTCATCAATCAAATATTTTGAAGGTCCACTCAGCACCAGGCCATCCTCAAAGCAATGGGTAAACTGAAGTGACGAACAGAACACTGCTAAATGGCTTGAAGAAAATACTAGATGATGCGAAAGCAAACTGGATCAACGAGTTACAATCAGTACTCTGGGCTTACCGAACAACTCCCCGAGTAGCAACTGGAGAATCACCATATATGCTGGCGTTTGGAAGTGAAGCTGTTATACCTGCCGAGTTGGATCTCCCAACACACAGGGTACTGAATTTCAATTCCCCTATCAGCGACTTAATGAGAAGATTGGATTTAGACATGCTCGAGGAAGTTAGAGAAGAAGCAGCCATTAGAAATGCTGCTTACCAGCAGCGAACATCTTTGTTTTACAACAAGAGGGTGAAGAAGTGCGACCTGAAATAAGGAGACTATGTGCTGAAGAAAGTAATTCAAAAACATAATAAACTGGAGGCAAACTGGCATGGACCATACCGAGTTATAGAAGTTGTTCGACCAGGAACTTATCGAATAGCAACTTTAGAAGGGGAGGAGTTTAAGAATGCCTGGAATGCAGAGCACCTGCGCAAGTATTATTAGTGATGAATAAAATGAAGATATTCTGCCGAATTCTTTCTTTTTATTGAAAGTTTTTCGGGGAATACTAGTGTTACACACTACTCGGGGCAAAACTCGGCAAAGCTCAGTCTACTCAAATTTTTTCTCGAAAAAGCCAGCTAAGGTTGGTCGAGAAACTTATATTCCTCCGGGAAGTAAAACTACCTTCTCGAAAATGCCAACTAAGGTTGGTCGAGAAACCTATATTCCTCCGGGAAGTAAAGCTACCAATATTCCTCCGGGAAGTAAAGCTACCAATATTACTCCGGAAAGTAAAGCAACTTGTATTCCACCAGGAAGTAAAACTTTTATTCTAAAAAGTTTTATTCCTCCGGGAAGTAAAATTATGTGCCAATTTATGTTGGTTTGGAAATAAATATATTCTCGAAAATGCCAATTAAGGTTGGTCGGGAGCTACAACTATTCCAAAAATACTAACTATAGCTGGTCGTGGATAAAAACCCACCAACTGTAGTTGGTCGACAAGGAAAATTTACTGATCATGGTTGGTCGGAAATATTTTATGAAAAAAAATATTAACTATAGCTGGTCGGGGATAAAAACCCACCAACTGTAGTTGGTCGACAAGGAAAATTTACCGACCTTGGTTGGTCGGACACATTTTATGAAAACGAAAAAAATCTACTAACTATGGCTGGTCGGGGATAAAATCCCACTAACTGTAGTTGGTCAACAAGTATAATTTAACGACCTTGGTTGGTTGGAAACATTTTAAACATTTTTTATACTCGTAACTTTATTATTAAGTGATCAAGCAACATTTTTTATACTCGTAACTTTATTATTAAGTGATCGAGCAAAATTTTTTATACAAAACTTTATTATTAAGTGATCGAGCAACACCTTTGATACTCGTAATTATTACTAAGTTGGTCGAGAAACAAAAGATTGTTTTTGCCATATGACTACCATAAATTCAAGTTATTCGACAATAAGTTGATCGACAAACAACACAATACTGTTATCTTGTTAACAGATACACATGCATAAATATAAAGTGTTTGATATTTACAAGACAATAGCAGTTAAGATTTGCAAACAAAAATGAAAGTCTTTCATTGAATTCAAAATAAATTACATTGATAATGAAATGAAAGTGACATTGATATTGAAATGTATACTAACTACTACATCAAAATTACTATTCTACTGGTCTTTTCCCCTCTGCTTTTGACACAGGTTCCTCGCCAGTAGGCGAATCATTTAAAGCCAGAGGAGAATTTATAAAGTTGAGATCCTTCAACATCCTGACATTCATCACGGATGGTCAATCTAAGAGGTGCTCGGGAAAAGATATCTCAGCTTTTGAATGGAGATTGTAGTCACCGAGATACTTTGAAATCAAGCTCCGAGGAATGGCCCGAGCAGGGATCCAACTCATATCCAATTTTTATGGTGGCACAGGTAAGTCGAGCAGCCCGGGATCATGTAGTCCCACAGGTAATGACCCTGTTCGAGTTGCATCACACCTAGGGCATTCAACCAGCCCTGCTTGTAGCCCTCATTATTGGCATCCTGGATACGATCGTCCAAGTGGTATAGTGCTTCGTTGTATCCAGCCATCCAGAACTCCCTGGGCTATTTATGGAACTGATATGTTAGTCTGTCTAGCTGCTCGTGGAGATTTTTTATGAAGATCTCTTTATTCTCCAAGGTAGACTTCTGCGTGGAGAGCTGCTCTTCCAAGTCCCTGATCTTCTTTGACATTTCAGCCAAAGCCTGGTTCTTCGCCATTAACTGGAAGGCCTGGTTCTCTAAGGCAGACTGAGTCCTCAGTTTCTCGATAGGAATCCGAGATGCTCTTGCTCGTCCCCGAGGAGCTCTTGCTCGTCCCCAAGAAGAAGAAGAAGGGCCAGACCTTTTCAAGGTTTCCAACTCGTCCCTCAAGTTGGCGTTCTCAACCTCCAAGAACAAAAATCCCTCATCAGTCACTGGGATCAAGGCTTTTGAAGTGGAAGCTGCAGACTTCAACTGTGACAACTCCTTTTGCAGGTTGTTGTTCTCCTGCTCTAATAGTTCAGTGATTTGTCTGCACTCCTCGACCTCACCCTTCAGAGTTCTCTCCCTCACATCATACCCAGCAAAAAGCTTCTCATAGACCTTGTCGACAATGATCAGCTTGTACTTCTTCTCATACCCCTCATGCAACAGGGCAGTGGATTCTTTGTATTGTAACTGAAGGTCTTCGAGGGTGCCTTGGAGATCCTCGATCATATCATAATAGGCCACATTATTGGCCACTGCTCGATCAAGTAGACACTTCAGATATTGATATGCTTCAACTGCCTGTTCTGAAGCATCTTGGCCGAGGATGTCGACGACTTGTGCTGCACTCAGGTCTGTGTGACCAGCCTTAAAGTATTCATTACATTGTCGCAGCAGCTTTGTATCATGGGCAGATAGTAATTCCATCCTGGCCAGAAACTAGCAGAGAAAGAAAGAGAAATCATCAATAAGAAGTACAAGCAGAGTATGAATAGAAAATAGACAACAGTATGTAAAAAAGACCAAGTTTTATTAGATCATAAAGTTCAGAGTTACATGTTCTGAGTTACAATTGACAAAAGAAAAATATAAAGATAAACTTGAACAACTCTACACCTTTTCCTTGTCTCCCAAAACCTTCTCGGGAGGTTAAGACGAGGAAGTAGGTTGCTCGAAGGGAGTAGGAAGTTGCTCGGGGAGCGCCAGCAGTTGCTCGGAAGAAGTAATGATTTGCTGAGGTTCCTCGGTAGAAGGTTGGATGGCTGGGGGATGATCTCCCATCACCATAGAAGATTCTTCAGAGGCAGCTTCGTCCTCTTCTAAGTCTTCAGGAGTTGGAGGGGGACCAGGGATGTGTTGCTTAAAGAGCTCGGAATTTTCATCCACTTTCATCTCCTGAAGAGCAGCAACCCATCCATCCCTAAAGTATTTGAGGCTGCCATAGTCCACTTGCGACACCATGGCAGCCAATCCCTTGTTCCACCCCTTGTCCCAGCCAGCGCTGAAGGACTTCTTCACAGCTAGTTTCCTTTTCAACTTTTCCAAGGAAAGCTTCTCGGACGGCAGGTCATCAACAGCATTCAGTTTTTTCTCAGCCTCCTCCTTCTCCCGATTTACATCCGGAAGTTGGCCCAACTTTTCCTCAGCAACCCTGAGCTTATCTTCAAGATCCCCAGCAGTTTTGTGATTCTCTTCGAGCTCTTTATTTGCCTTCTCCAGGGCATTCATTTTTTTCTCCAACTCTTTGGAGACTTCAACAGCTCGAGCTTTTTCCTGCTCGGTGGAGGCAAGCTTCTTCTCCCAGATAGCCTTGTCAGTGGCATATTTTTGGCGAGAATCATCCAAAGACTTGATAGCTTCTTCCAGAGATCCCTCTACACTGGACGAGGAGCATGAAGCTTTAATTGCTTCATCCTTCTTCAGAATTATATTAAAGAAGCTCGTCAACTGTGAAAGTAAAAAGAAAGCAAGTCAGAAACAGAAATGATAAGGGAAATATGAAAAGTTCAAAGTAAGAAGACTTACAGAAACAAGGTGGCGAGCAGCTAATGAAGTGACCATGTCCCGAGTAAGGTTTTCTTCAGTACCTTGGACCTCGGAAATGATCCAAGACTTTACCGAGCTCATGGCAGAGCTCGGGGGAACAAAAGTTGGAACACTGGTTCCAGTAACTGGGGGCTGAGTAATGGTGTCAGCCAAATTGACCGAGGAGCTTTTCTTCAGCCTCCTCGGGGGAACAGGAACAGATTCAACCAAGGAAGAACCCTTGGTCGGTGATATTACAATCACCTCTCCAGGAGCAGCAGACCTGCTCGGAGCCACTACGGGCTTCTCGGCAACCTTCACAACAGCAGCCGAGGAAGGTGCATCATTTTTCTTTGTCCCCTCCCCTGGGACATCAACTTTACTTCTTTTTTCCTCTCCAGAACCAGAGGAAGGCTTCTCGAAGAGAGTGGGAGGTCTTCTCTTCTTCATTCTTTCACTCAAAGGGATGTGAGATTCAGGCGAGGAACTGGTGGAAGCTGGTACTGGCTCTGATTCACTTATTACTGGACGAGCAGTAAAAGAGGTTGTGTAGCTCTTATACTGCAACAGATATGAGGCTGATCTAATGTGCTCGTCAGCAACACTCTGATGCAGACTCCAGATAAGTTTCAAATGTCTTATATTAACATCTGCTTTCTTTGGACACTTTCTTTTGCTATCAACTGCAAATAAATAAACATTGAAACATCAGTGACACATTTTATCAAACATAAAGGAAGCATAATTTCAAAATAAATAAAATGAAATAAGAATAACCTATCCCATTGCCATAGGGAGGGCATCTGGGACCCTGATAAACTTCATCTCCTGATAAAGGAACATGTTGCCAATTTTTTATGACAACCCCGTGCTCAAAATAATCCCTATTGGCATTCGGGAGATTGACTACTAAGGCCCTATTTAACATTCTAGTTTTTAAATAAAAGGTGTTATCACCAACTGCCCATCTATAACAAAACATAATCTCAGGAATTCCTATGCGAGTTCCATGGATTTGATTTAATCTATGCACCCCATTAAATATTCTCCATGTGTTGGGGACTATTCTTGCAGGAACAACGTCAAAGTACTGACAGAATTCCAGACACAAGGGATTTGGTGGAAAAGAAAATCCACACTCAGCAATAAAGAGACTGGGGAACCAATGTCCCTCAGCCAAACGGAAATAATCAGAAGGCTCAGAAAGCTCTTCCAAAATAACCCAGGAGGGAATGGAAAAATCAGAGCGAAATTTATCAAGAGATTCAACAGGGTAAACCATGGTGAATAAAGGAAATGAAGAAGAAGGAAGAAGATCTTACAGAAAAAGAGTGGAGTTGTTGACAACGAACGATGAAAAGGATGAACGCACAAGGGAGTAGAAGACAATGGAAAATTCGAAGGTACAAATTTGAAAAGGTAGAAGACGATGGGATTGTCTGTGACGCTTAAATACCTTGCCTTGGGAAAAGGAAAAAGTAATGATTACAAAAAGAAACGATTACGCTACTGGCGGCTAAAAGGATAAAAAGAGCGCGAGGATCGAAGCGAGTAGAAAAGTTCAAAAAAACATGATTCTACGAATTGGGAAGGAGAAATAAATACAAAAGACTCCTAAATATCAGGAGGACCATTTAAAACTGCCATATTCCGAGAAAGAATGTTCCATACTCCTCAAAGTTCGAACTATGAAACATTGGGGGCTTCTGTTGATACCAAATTTAGTCTGCTGACATGGACCAATTGAATGAAGACACATGGCAATCTACGTGGCAACAACAAACACTTCCGAGGAACTCAGATGCTCCGAGGAACCATACTACGATGAGGAACACTGCTTTTCGAGGAACTCATACGTTCCAAGGAACAAGAACTCTCCGAGGAACTCACACGCTCCGAGGAATTCTTGAGTACCGAGAAGCTTAGGCGGTCCGAGTTGCACCTCGAACAAAGCATTAATAGCTGGATAACCAACAGTTTGACTGTTCATTAAATGCTTATCATTCAGACGCACACGCTTGAGGGGCATTGCATGTATTACCCTTTCATATGTACATCATTTAATGTATTACCCTTTCACTTTACAGCCTCAGGGCTATAAATACATGGTACAATCCTCATTGTAAAGGGAACCCAAATCCAGACCGGAATTTCTTGATAGAACATGTAATCGAGAATTCCCAAACACTCAGCAATAAAACAACAGTGGACGTAGGCCATTCTTATAAGGCTGAACCACTTTAAAATTATTTGTCTCATTTATTTATCTGTGATTGAATAATTAGAGTGATCTAAGTTTTTACATCAACACTTAAATTAATGGGTCGTAGCGGGTTTCATCGGGTATTAATGGGTGACGGGGTCAACCCTAACCCGACCTGTTAACTATCGTGTCTTATTGGGTTGGCATTGATATGACCCGAACCCATTAAGGGTCCATCCATTAACTTATAAGTTTGTGTCGGTTCGTGTCGTGCTATCGTGTCTTGCCTTATTTTTCTAGGTCTAATCAAACGGGTTATAATGTTTCTCCAAATAAACTTGATCATTTTGACGTCTTGGATGTTTTCTAAAGGTTTTACCTCGATCCATTTGGTGAACTAATTTGTGTTGATTAGAAGGTTCTTTAGATTTCCAAATGCCATGGCCAGAGGGCCTACAATGTTTAATTCCCATTGTGCAAAAGGCTATGGGCTTGTGAAGCATTGGAGAAAATATTTGACACTTTTTTCACATATGAGACGGCCTCCTTTTTCATATAAGTCCACCGTATCCTTCTATTATGTGTCTTAAAGATAGAGATCTTCCATCGATATGACTTCCACAACTCCCCTCGTATAGTTAATAAAGGACTTGGTTGACGTCGCTGGGATGCACACATTACAAATACGGCCCGATGAAATATCTTCTGTTTAGTTTCCCTTTAGGGGATAAGTAAAATCAAGAAACCTTCACTCTTATCTGATAAGATTCTTTCTTTTCCATAAGTAGTGTGTCTTCCCATAAGTATGCGTCAATTGTGTCCAACGAAGTGGGAACCTTGTGGATGGTAAGTACTTAGTCTGCATTCTATTACTTTTGGATCCTCGACTAAGATAGAAACTCTACTTTAATCACTCTTTTCATATCAAAATCGAGAGCCAAAGACAAAGTGGCTAAGGTATCTGTGTTGTTGTTAATTCCACTTGGGGATTGTTGAACTTAGACATGCTTGAACTTGATGATTAGATCTTGGGAGATATGGAGGTGGACCGACATGAATTCATCCTTGGCCTTGTATTCTCCTGATAACTTATTAAATACCATCCTTGAGTCACAAAATACGTCAAGGTGACCAGCGCTAAGGGATGGAGCTTTCCTTAATATCTCAGTGAGAGCTATATAATTTGGTTCATTATTAGATGTCTCAAACCTAAGTCATATTCCCTTTTTGAGGACGATTTAATTTGGGGGTGTTAATTATGTCCATACTCCTTGCCCTTTTAAATTAGATGCACCATCCACATATAGAGTCCATTTTTCATATTAATCAGTCTCTTAGGTCATTACTTGTTCTGTGAGTTCCACTTTATCAAGTTAATGCCCTTCAAAAATTTGGTGACAAAGTCTGTTAAAACCCGTCATTTTACGAAAGCTCCGAGTTGATAATTGATATCAAACCTCCTCACTTCCACCGACCACTTGTACATTCATCCTGAGAGGTCGACCCTTTAATGAAAATTAAATTATAACTATAACAGAGTGTGCTTTGATGTAGTGCTTTAACTTGCACAAGGAAATCAATAATGAGTAAGGTAGCTTTTCTCCAGTGCATGTTAGCGTCTAACAATGTTTTCATGACGTAATATATTGGGGATTGATTCCTCCTTCTCACATATCGTGGTTGAGCTCACTTCATGGCCAGATACCAAGATATGTAGATAGACTTGATCCCCCGAATTTGGTACCATGAGTAGAGGAGGTCGACTTAGGTAGAGTTTGATTTCCTTAATCATATTTAGACATTCATCATTCCATATCTCGTTCTTCTCCTTCCTCAACAGATGAAAGAAAGGTCGACACTTATCATAGGACTTAGACATGAAGTGGTTGAGTGTCGCAAGTATCCCGGTCAACTTTTAAACGTCCCTGATAGTCTTAGGTGGATGGATTGTCCTTATTGCTTTTATTTGGTTGGGTTTTTCTTTGATTCCACTTTGGTTGACCAGGTAACCCAATAACTTTTCGAACTGGACTCCAAAGGAGAATTTAGTTGCATTGAGCATCATTCTTTAATACCTAGATGATCTCCCTTTTGTTTACTCTTCATGACCATATCATTTATATATACTCCCATGGTTTTACCTAGCTGATGCTTAAACATCTTGTTGATAAGTCACTGGTAGGTCACCCTTTCATTTTTTATCCCGAGCAGTATGACTATGTAGCAGTAGAGTTTAAGGGTACTAATGAAATATATTTTTTCTTAGTCGGACCCTAACAGAGGGATTTAATTATAGTCAGAATAAACATCTAGAAATCTCATTCGTTCATGGATAACTATGGCGTCGACCAACTAGTCGATCTTCGATAGGGGGAGTTATCTTTAGGATATGCTTTATTCAGGTCGGTGAAGTCTATATGGACTCTCTAATTTTTGTTACTCTTTTTCACCACGGGCGCGTTTGAGAGTCATTTAAAGCATTGGACTTCTTTGATGGACCTTGCCTCCATAATTTTTTGTACGTCCTCTTCCACTGGCTTTGTCATTTGGGGGTTGTTCGTTATGGCTTCTGTGTAATCGATAAGAATGCGAGGTCCACATGAAGTTTGTGGCACATTATTTCAGTTTTAATGACAGGCATATCAAACGGATGCCAAGCGAACACATCCTGGTTCTTTTTAAGGAAAGACACAAGTTCCTCCTTTCTGTGCTTAGTGAGCGAGATGACAATCAAAAACTTATTTTTGGGTAAGAATAGTCGAACATAACCTCTTGTAGTGGTTCCATAACTCTATTTGTATGGGCCACCCTTGTGTCCTATACCCCCAGTCTCCTATACTTTAGCGGCTATTTGGAGGGGTAGCTCTATTTGTGTTCACCACCTTCTCATTTTTCTTATCTTATTTAGGTTTGATGGTAGAAATAAAGCATTGTTGATCCAAATCTTGATTTCTACGCATCTCCATTACCCCCAGTGAGTAATATATTTGAGAGTCTGATGATAGGGGATGGGATCGCCTAAAGACATCCTCATCCCAGAATCGCATTGTATGGTGTGTCGATATCCATTACTAGGAATTATATCAATTTTGACATGATTCTAGTTTGTATTGATTTTTCCTAGCTGCCTCGCCATTCTTCCTACAAAGTCGACCAAATGGATGATTGGCTCTTTCAAATTTTTGACTTTTAGGTTAATATGGTTAAACATCTTGAGGTACATTACTTCTAAAAACTCTCCTAGTCCACCAGTATCTCATCCACATCCCAGTTAGCGATCTTGAGTGTGATTACTAGCGCATCATAATGTGGCGTTTAGACTTTGACTAGGTCTCCCTCGGTGAAAATAATGTGCTTAGCATAATCAATATCTTCTGGTCGGCGACATTTGCCAACAATAGGTTTGGCACAAGGTTTCTTATGGTTTTTTCCTTCTTTATTATGAGGAAGGAGTTCATCCCCTTTAGATGGGTGGTGCTCGTAATAAGCATGTGATCAATCGATGTGGTACTTTTTAAACCACTTTTGTGCAATGCCCCCAAGATTGAAAAGAAATATACAACACATTAGGGGCTCGTTATTGCTCCAAAGGATCATGATCTGACAATACTGGTGAACATGATCAATGAGATTAATTTTCTCATCGTAAATCTTAAATATGGGAATGAAGAACTTCTGTAGAGGCTCAAAGTCCTAGATCGAACTTGGGAATGGAGATTTCATATGGATGATAAAGGCCCTTTTGTCTAGTTCCTTAGTGGTATTGGCCCCTCAGTGGGAGGGATGGTCATACATCTCCCTTCATATGAGGTTGCAAAGATCCTTCTTAACACGAAGGTTTTTGTAGCGATCTTTCTTGTCCAACGAGCCCCTCTGATAGGAATAATCTTATTCGCGATGTGAACTCCTTCCTCGGCTATGAATTTTACTTTCCTTAGGGCTAGGTGTACGAGCATGACTTTAACATTTGTCTTCATAGAAATCTAGTTCCATCCTCTCTAGATGGAATTGGAGGCAAAATTTTCCTCCTATTGGTGGCGTGTGGTTGTATCTTGTTGTCAAAGGTATTGCTCATATGAAACCACCAATTGTGATATCTAGTTGAATCATGGTGGATAGTTATTCTCCACTATTTGATCCTCGCATGGACAATATCGAGAATCGGAGCATTAGGAAGGCCCTTATTGGGTTGGATCACAGACTTGACACTAAGGGCCTCGCGATCATTCTTGTCATTTTGGCAATTATGGTGATATAGTGTGTGCTCACTATGAGAATGAGATATGTCTGCTTGTTTTCTTATTTAGTTGAGAAAGGAAAATCATTTTCCACAGACGGAGGTAATTATAGGTTGTAAAATCCTATTTGTTGTATTTAACATAATTAAAGTCGATCTATAAAACATGCAGTATCACACAAGAATAGTGTTTACATGGTTTGGCAATGTGTCTACGTCCACGGGGTGTTTCTTTATTTTTATTGATCCCCTCTTAATATTAATGGACACATGCCCCTTTTCCCTAGGGTGAGGGTTACATTTGTAGATAAAATAAAAGAAACTCAATCCGTGCAGAACTCTATGACTTGAGATAGATATCTAGCTTGATTGGTCATATATAAATCTAAGATTTTCGCAGATCGGATACAACATCCTTATATTTTTGTGTGATATCTTTGATATGATCAACGAACACATGTCATCCCCTCATGAGTGGTCAAATTATCCCTCATAACATTTTATATGACTAGTGACAGAGAAAAGCTTTCAATATACCCAATTAAATAATGTCATGTGAAAATTGTCATAAAAATTCTAAAAAACAATGAGAAAAACTATTTATTTAAATAACATGAAACTATCTTCATAATAAGGGAAAAATAAAAAAAATATAGAAAAATGGGGGAAAAATGAAGAAAAGGAAACAAAATATTAGATCTGGTTTTTTAGATAAAAAAATGAAAACGATTATGGTTGCATGAGATTTTAAGGAAAACAAAATTAGATTTTTACCCCACCATATTAATTTATTTATTTCCCTTTTATTCCTTCAATCCAAGCCAACAGTAAATGTAAATGTGTCATTTAACTACAAGTCCTTCAATAATTTTTTTACTTTAACTTTCAGAATAAAAACAATTGCTTTAAAAAATCTTTCACCATATATAACACTCAAAAATGCTATATCTGACAAGTCACGTTTAGTGAATTTATAACCCCGTTAATTTGTACATTCTAGCATTCACGTACATGTTATTCATGGTTCTTATGCTCATTGATTGATTAAACTATGTTTTCATCATATATATATTGTGTGTGCCTTAATTGAGCTTTTGTAGGTATCGGGAATGCGTGATATGAAGTTTGATTGAATCCCGAGAAAGTTTCATTAACAGTCGCAAAGTCAGGGGTATTTTAGTAAATTTAGCATTCGGGTTTTAGTTCTGATATCTTCACGAAAGTTGAAGCCCTTCGATTCATCTTTGCATGGCCTCTGATGACACATGAATCCTATCTCGAAGCAAAAAGTTACGGGATTTTCTGTGGAGAATGTCCCATTAAAAGCCAAAGAAAACCATCTTCATTTTGAGAGCAGGTCAAATTGATTCGGCCTTTGTCGAATCGATTCGATTGATGACAGTGCACCAGCTTCTAATGTCCGAATCGATTATCTCTTAGCCAAATTGATTCGGTTCTGCAGTCTCAACTTTCTCCTTATTACTAGTTTTCCATTTTGGATAGATTTTTGGGGATATTGATCCCTTGTTTTTCCTTCATTTAGATATATAGATTACTTTTGTTTGAAAGGGAATACATAGAAACTATACCGTCTCTCTCCTAGGTCAAGTGTATTTTATTGATCTTCTTACTTGTAAAGCATTGAACTCTCACAAGTCAGTTGTTGTTAATGCAAGCTTTGTTCACTTAATCCATATCTACTTGTGTTGTATAGCTTTAAATTGCATTTATTACCATATCTAGTATTGTTTTATGTTTAGACTTTATGCCTTGCTTGAATATGTGGTTCCTTTTCATGTGTAGCCTAGTTTCTAGTATGAGGTTAAACTTAAGATTGGGGATCATAATCCCACTTCGGATGCTTAAACTTAATATTTAGGGTGTGGTTTAGAGTTGTTTTAATTGAACTTCATGTGTGTAACAACCCGCCTAATTAAATATAGGGTGATCAGTGCTTTATTTAATTAAATCAGAATATCCAGTTGGTTCATTCTCAGCATCACTATCGAAAACAATTTATTTATTAATCACCTAATAGTTAATTAAGCTAAGTTCCAAAAACTTTTTTTCTCATTTTTAATTTAATTAAAATCATTCCACGACACGGAATAATAATATGTAACAACACATCAAAACTGAATTAACTACAACAAGAATAAATGTGACTGGAATAACTCTCCAGTGAAATTATAACATTTACACTAAATAAAATTGATGTTCATAGTGCTTACATAAATAATTACAACCTCTAGAATCCTGGGCGACATGCCCTAAATGAAGTAGACGCTATAGATGAGTGAATCAACAGAAAGGAAGCGTCTAAACAAAATCCGCATCTCTGCTAGTAGCTATAATCCCTCGTAATATCCATAATCTATGTTGGGCATCCCTGCTGCTGGATACCTGATGTACAAGATATAGTAGAGAAGAGAATATGTAAGGAAACGGGTCAGAGCCCGATTTTAAAAGATTTTAAAAATAGCAAGTGCATAAAAATTACAACTAAGGATTTATTATGTACATGTTAGTTTCTCGGGGTCTCTCTTGAGAATTCTCAGCTCTCATCTGGAGTGCATACCTATCGTATCTCAGTAACTTCCTAGTTAAGGTTCCCTCCTAACTAGTTCCCACAACATAATTATAACCCATATCAAAACCCTGTATGTCCCATACCATACGTAATATAATTATTCATATTCATTTCTCTTTAATATGAACTAGTCTTGTCACCACCTTGGAATTAAGTGTTCACTTACTTAATTAAATTCAGATGTCATTACTTACTTCAATCTACAACATTACACAGTAGATTAAATCACAGTTTATATTTTAAATCTATAATTTCACACAGAAGATTACACCTCTATATCTACAATGTCACATAGTAGATCACATCACCGTTTATATATATAATATCATACTACTAATACAGCACCTCCCCAGTCATAGCTGCGGTGCATGCATTGATTCGGCGTCTCTCACGAATCATATCATAACACAAATATATTGGAGGCGGCATACTCCCCAGCCAAATGGGTCACGCACATGCCTACGCTCCCATTCAACCGTCGAAACTATCATTACACTGATAGCACGTGTCCAAGGTCCTATGCTCAGGGTACGAATATAAAATCCTCCCAAATTGGTGAACATGATAAGACCGCCCATAAAGCGAAACCTCCACCCCAATAGCAAGCAGCGTAGGTATGTCATACATACAAATAATAATATAGGTATTCAATACACCTATATAAATATAACATCAATAAGGTATTCACACAACCATATGATAACAATAGGTATTGATCTCACTTATATATATAATAACAATAGGTATTTATCTCACTTATATATATCCATAGGCATACACACAACCCATATAATAAATCCCATACGTAGTATAATTATATCCCGAATATCCTACGTATTTGTCGATTATGACTTTAATCCTTAATATTTTATTTTTGAGATTTTCTCATCACTTTAAGGGTATCATTTATCCTTAAATAAATTCAGTAGGTAAACATCACTTCCTACTAATCCATGTCATCATGAATTCCGAAAATCTACGAATTAAATTCACTTCAATTAGGGTTATTCTTTGAAAATTCCTATTCCCGTTATTATCCTTTATTTCAACTTCTAGGATTAGTTCCATATACCTAAGGTTGTCCCGGTATTTAAATGATCACCTTATTACTGGTCCTAACATTAAATCATCAAGTATACCATTTAAAACCCAAATCTTATATTTCTCTACCGCAATTCATTTGATTAACTTATGTAAATCTCCCCATTTAAATCCTATATTCATAATACATTTCTGGGTCTTATATATAACCTACTGCGCTTCCCTAAGTCCCATTAGGTTCAAATAATCATCACAAAAGATTCCTAAAAATCTTGGGATTAAATTAAGAATTAAAAATAAACAACTTCATCTTTTCTGGGGAGGTCGATCGATCGATGGTCCCGGGTCGATCGATCGATCACCCAGAAATCAGCCCAGATTCTGCATTATTTTTCCTACGGGTTTCATACTTTTTAATCATCAAAACCTTTATCAAATAATCCCAAACTCCCCAATATTCATTCCATATGATATACCAAGATATATAAATGATTTCTAATAATCAAACCACCTAAAATCATCAAGAAGGTTGGATTTAAAACATATTATTTCCAAAAAACTCATATTTGTATAACTATCCTTGAACATCATATAAACTCCATTTTTTCTTCACCAACTGATTCCCAATGAAATCCAGATCATTTGCCATTATATATGGATAAGTTTTAACGTAACCAAAATCGTTTAAACATCATTAAGATGAATTAATTTATTCAAATTCCATTTTATTCTCAAGAACTTCTAATTTTTTACTTAATCCTCGAAAAGAGTGTAAATCCCATATTTCTTCACAAGATAATATAAAATTCATGGAGTTTATTCTATACTCAAAATAGATAATTCCTAGATAATATCCATTTCAAAAACCCATTTAAAATTATTACGAGTTTATCTTTGTTCATGCAACTTTTCAGAATTTTCCCATCTATCCTAACATGGACAATATAAAAGCTAAGATTGCGATAATTAATCAATTGCCTTTAGATTGTAGGTCTGATCAGTTGGAGATGATACTCTACTGGTGGTTCTCTCTTTTTTCGGCCAACTTCCGGCGGTGGTCATGGTGGCTCTTGGTGGTGCAAGGTGGTTGTCCTTTGGTTTCCTGAAAAAGTCTTTTTTTCTCCCATAATGACTCTTCCTTTTCCCCAGAGAAACTCCTAACTCTCTCTCAATTTATTTTTCTCTAAGTTTGTATAATGAATCAATAATCTTAACCCTTTATACCTATAAATAATATCCCAAATTCGAGCATACTATTCACCTCCCTTGTAAAATGACTGAAATACCCTCCGGGGTGTCTTTTCGGTTCAAAAGTGCCCCGAGACCCAAATCAAACACCCAAGTAGACTTTTTTTACTATTTGAACCCTTTCGGACACTTTGGCGAAGTCAAAACGACCATTCGGATGACATAAAAATAATTTACTTTTATTTCATTAAATTATAATCCTGACACGACTCAAATGCGCGTCCCGACTTAATTTCCATAATTGGTGTACACCTAATTCGCGATAATTTTATAAAGTCATAATCAATTGTAAAATGATAATCATATATATTACTTTAATCACTAAGTAATATTCAACATAAATCTCATATTACTTTATTCTCGAGTAATATTTAAATTCGAATTAATTTTCAATTATATCACAATTAATTCTAATTAATCTATTTTAAAATTCATTAAAAATACGGGGTATTACATACTTCCCCCCTTACAACGGAATTTCGTCCCGAAATTCCGAAAACAAAAGTATAGAAGGCAAGAACAATTCTGGATAAGTATTGCGCATCACATACATGCGCTCCCAAGTAGACTACTATGTACCGCCCGTACAGTACGCTATCGAGTACCCCTAATAATGAACACCTCATTTATGATAATTTTAACCCCTGGTTACCCTTGTAACGTAGGTTCTTGTCCAAGCCTTACAGTTTAAGTTTCACTACTTATACTTTATTCTAGATATTCACTATCTAACATCCTACTATATCCACTTAAATAGATTAACCGTTCTTTAGATAAATACCATCTCGTCTTGCGATTATCATACACAAGTAGGTTAATTGTGCAGTATATATTTTACACACAATATATACTATAAGTTTCAAACCATCTCTACTATTCGTAATAGTTCCTGGGTCCTCACTTTTATCCCACAAGTAGTAGAAACAATAAGACTTACCGTAGCATACTTCAACTGGCACCATGCCCAACAATAAACTTAAAGATCTGTAGTACACCAACTTCACTAATGGAACGTACGTCTCTCATCATCCCTTAAGGTTTAAGGATACAAACATAATTTATCTTCCAACATCAAATATGTCCACTTAGTCTGCCCATTATTCTGTGGATGATAGATCATACCCAATCACAACTCGATACCCATGCCTCGTAAAAATTCTTCCAAAATCGGGAGGAAAAGTCTCGTCCTAATTGGAAACAATATTAAATGATACCCTATGCAATCTCACTATATCGGTTATATTAAGATCAAAGCATATTGTCTCGTAGTATGATCAACCCTAACTGGCATAACATGATCTACTTCAGTCAACTGATCCACTATCACCCATATAGGATCGTAACCATCTTCGCGATAAAATCCTTATGAATACTCTCCCAATACTACTTAGAAATCCTTAACGATTGGAGAAACCTTTGCTGGTTTCGAATGGTCCATCCTAATTCCAACAGACAGGTGGCCCGCTACAAGAGGAATCTAGCCAAACATCTCTTCATTTAAATCATATTACCATAGTCATGTATAGCCTGATACATTTGTTATTCTACCAACTATATCTCTAAGCGTCATAAATGATCGGACATTCAAGTCTCGATATCTAAACCTCTATATTTATTCTCCTTATCCCATATCTCTAAAAATGGGGAACAATGTCAGATTCAATTACCTAGGGTACCCATGCACCCTATATTTCTCGCATTGTTGCACAAATAACATATACTCTTCTTAAATAAATTTTCGCTCACTTGGCATACTGATATGGTAGGGGTGTACTCAATCACCCCACTAGTCATAACTTAATCACTCTGATAGTGGCATCATTGTTTTATTCATAATGTTACTAAAATTAGGCGACTCTCAAGTCATAATAGAATTATCAACTCTAAATTTATGTTTGTATATGTAAAATGACTAAGTTACGAACTTATGCACTATCGAACAAACTTATCTCCCACTCCCGACATTCGCTAGTTTCATGCGTGGGATGTCTCGCAAAGCGAAATCCAAATAAGGAACCCCCCCCCCCCCCCCCCCCGATACACTACTACTTAACATAGTCGATCGTCGAGATCCATAATGGCCCTCAGCCCATAATCTATACCTTCCCATAATTTCTGAATGTTGACAAATAGTCTTCTAGTCCATGCTTATATATCCATAAGAATAACATAAACCATGATGCTATTACTATCCCAAATTCTCGGTGCTATATATAATGAGCTATTTCTCGCTGTTCGACAAAAACATAATATATAACCTGAGTCCCGTCTGTAAAATAAATTTCTATGCACACATATAACTAGAAAACATTTTCACTAAGGTCCATGATATCATGATATGTAGGCCCATCCCTATTTCAGTTGGTGCCGCACAAAATGAATTTTACTCTCCCCGGAGTATCCAACACGATAGTCTTATCACTGAATATACTATCGTTTAAACATTTGGTATTTTATCACTACCTATTACCATAATAAGTTCTATTATGCTAACTCAAAGCAATAGAAATTATAATAACCAAAATATACTCTTAGGACCCACTCGATTCACTCACGGGCGACACCAAAAAGTCCCTCTATCAATGAGAAATACTTTTGTAACCAGACTATTAAAATTATCGTTTCCACTAATCTCGACTCGCACGCGAATTTAGGGATTTCAATTTATATATAACTTTTGTGACACACATATCACCAGAATTAATCCTTTATTCACAAGGATGAAATAAAACTTCATCAGTCTCTCTTGATCACGTAGGGTCCTTACATGCACTTCTTACTGTTAAAACAACTCACGATAACTTGCACCCGTTATACATCTAGTATTTCATCCTATAGTTGGACCCACTCACTGAGAACAAATTATTCAGTCCTGCAGTTTACACGCCCATTATTAAAACGTTGGCCCAGCATATCTAGGCCTCAATTATGGTCTTAGCGACCTCCCTTTTTCTTCTTGTACCCCAGCCGACCTTGAAATACAGTATGCTACAATTGCCAAGGACTCCACTGGTCCTATTTAAACCTACCACTCTTGGGTCATAAATTTCCTGGGCATAATTCTCTTGACCCAATTACTCCCCTATAAGTCTCACTCCTCCAGTTATTATGCCTAATTGGTATGGTTTACTATTCCCAAAATTTATCGGTCTCACTACTGAATGTGGACACATTTAACACTTAGTAGTTTCTCTCTCTACACATAGGGTAATTTCCCTTACTATATCCTCGTTACTGACCTTTTGAACATCCTTTTCTTGGACCTATTAATATTAACTCCCAATTGTTATTCCCATTATTCTTTCGGCTCTACAGGTCCTATGGGATACGTTGTCGATTTCACTAGTCTTGGCTAATTTCATCGCCACTAAGTAGGGGTTTAATCATGTCACTTTAAATGGGTCCCTTATTGGGTACTCCTTCCGGTGATGTTTACTTAACAATATTAAATTCAATCTTGCCATTCGGCTAGGTTTCCTACCCCTTCTAGCTCCCTTTCATTTGGAGGCATCATTAAATTTCTTGGTGACATTAATCCTAATCTTCTTCGTCAGATTTCCACTCAAACTAGAGTATTTCACTAACGATTCCTTTCACATAATGAACTCTATTTATCTTCTAAGCACCCCTTTCTTCCTAGGGTAAGGAGTTCGTTAAACTAGTTACTTCTCTCTTTCTATCCCATAAGAGATAAGTTTCAAAATTCCTTTCATATCCTGATTAAAACATCAAATGAACGATTTCACTATCAAACCTTACCTAAAATTCTTATTCCAGCTTCACACATGTTCTTATATGTTGTGGTAACAATTAATCTCAACACAAAATAGTAAGCAAAGGCGATCACCAAAATAAATAAAGAACTCAAAATAATTGCAATCACACACAACACAAGATATGTGGTTCGGTAAGAAGGCCTACATTCACGGTGGGGCTCTCTATATTTTATTTCTCTTTACTCCAGGGGAATGTTTACAATTGCATTCCCATTTCCCCGGGCTGAGGGTTTAATATATACATGTTATTTCTTGAAGAGTGTGGGTGTTGGACTCCTCCACGTTAGCCCATAACTCTAAGAATATCTCTTGAGAGATTTTAGGGGTTGAATGGGTCATAACTAAATTAGTTATGCATGTGGCCTTTGGACTTTGGGCCGAACTAAATCGGGATACTTATTTGGGACGAAATGTTTAATAAAAGTACCCACATATGTGATGTCTAACTCTCATCACTTAAGTTTACTCTTCTTAGAAAAAATTTACTAGAAAATTTTCAAATCTTGGGTGTTACTACACTTCACCCTTCACAATTGTCTTTGAATTTCTTCCTTCACAAGAGTCCTCCTGACTCCCTTAACTTTCACATATAGTGTTGGGTGAGTTAAGAACAACACAACTATTAACTATGATGGTTTCTATCTCCGACACCATTTTCCAAAATACTTTATATCTTTGCTGAGTCCTCCTCCTGCTATCCTTCTAACAGCTCTTGCTAGTCATCCCAATGTGTTTAGCACACGATGCACGACCGAACTCATATAAGCATTACATCTCACATACTTCATGGAAGGAGAACGTAAGTCGAAATACGCAGAAGAATTCAACATCCTAATAATAGGTCTCTACATCAAAAAATGTTACGCTGAAACATAGTAAGCCGCACAGATACTAAAGACACTAGAACCTGATGCTCTGATACCACCTGTAATAACCTGCCTAATTAAATATAGGGTGATTGGTCCTTTATTTAATTAAATCATAATATCCAGTTGGTTCATTCTCAGCATCACTGTCAAAAACAATTTCTTTATTAATCACCTAATAGTTAATTAAGCTAAGTGCCAAAAACTTTTTTTTCTCATTTTTAATTTAATTAAAACCATTCCACGATAAAGAATAATAATATGCAACAACACAACAAAGCTGAATTAACTACAACAAAAATAAATGTGACTGGAATAACTCTCCAGTGAAATTAGAACATTTACACTAAATAAAACTGATGTCCACAGTGCTTACATAAATAATTACAACCTCTAGAATCCCGAGCGACATGCCCTAAATGAAGTAGACACTACAGATGAGTGAATCAACAGAAAGGAAGCGTCTAAACAAAATCTGCATCTCTTCAAGTAGCTATAATCCCTCAAAATATCCATAATCTATGTTAGGTATCCCTCCTGTTGGATACCTGATGTACAAGATATAGTAGCGAAGAGAATACGAAAGGAAACGGGTCAGAGCCCGATTGTAAACGATTTTAAAAATAACAAGTTCTTAACAATTACAATTAAGCATTTATTATGTACATGTTAGTTTCTCGGGCACTCTCTTAAAAATTCTCACCTCTCATTTAGAGTGCACACCTATCGTATCTCAGTAACTTCCTAGTTAAGGTTCCCTCCTAACTAGTTCCCACAACATAATTCTAACCCATATCATAACCTCGTATGCCCCATAACATACGTAATATAATTATTCATATTCATTTCTCTTTAATATGAACTAGTCTTGTTACAACCTTGGAATTAAGTGTTCACTTACTTAATTAAATTCAGATTTCATTACTTACTTCAATCTAAAACATTACAGAGTAGATTAAATCACAGTTTATATTTTTAATCTACAATTTCACACAGAAGATTACATCGCTATATCTACAATGTCACACACTAGATTACATCATCGTTTATACATATAATATCACATTGTAATACAACACCTCCCCAGTCACAGCTGCGGTGCATGCATACTCTGTTATCATGTCCTGGTACATAATGTCACTGTACAGAGGACTATTGATTCGGCATCTCTCACTAATCATATCATAACACAAATATATTGGAGGCAAGCATACTCCCTAGCCAAATGGGTCACACACATACCTACGCTCCCATTCTACAGTCGAAACTATCATTACACTGATAGCACGTGTCCAAGGTCCTATGCTTAGGGTACGAATCTAAAATCCTCCAAAATGGGCGCACAGGATAAGACCATCCACAACGCGAAACCTCCACCCCGATAGCAAGGAGCGTAGGTATGTCATACATACAAATAATAATATAGGTATTCATCTCACTTATATATATAATAACAATAAGTATTTATCTCATCTATATATATCCATAGGCATACGCACTACCCATATAATAAATCCCATACGTAGTACAATTATATCTTGAATATCCTACGTATATGTCGATTATGACTTTAATCCTTAATATTTTCTTTCCAAGATTTTCTCATCACTTTAAGGGTATCATTTATCCTCAAATAAATTCAGTAGGTAAACATCACTTCCTACTAATCCATGTCATCATGACATCCGAATATCTACGAATTAAATTCACTTTAATTGGGGTTATTCTTAAAAAATTCTTATTCCCATTATAATCATTTATTCCAACTTCTAGGATTAGTTCCATATACCTAAGGTTGTCCCGGTATTTAAATGATCACCTTATTACTGGTCCTAACCTTAAATCATCAAGTGTACGATTTTAAAACCCAAATCTTATATTTCTCTACCGCAATTCATTCGATTAACATATATAAATATCCCCATTTAAATCCTATATTAATAATACATTTCTGGGTCTTTTATATAACCTACTGCCCTTCCCTAAGTCCCATTAGGTTCCAATAATCATCACAAAAGATTCCTACAAATCTTGGAATTAAATCAAGAATTAAAAAGAAACAACTTCCTCTTTTCTGGGGAGGTCGATCGATCAATGCTCCTGGGTCGATCGATCAATCACCCAGATATCAGCCCAGATTCTGCATTATTTTTCCTACGGGTTTCATACTTTTTAATCATCAAAACCTTTATCAGATAATCCCAAACTCCCCAATATTCATTCCATATGATATACAAAGATATATAAATGATTTGTAATAATCAAACCATCTAAAATATCAATAAGGTTGGATTTAAAACATATTATTTCCAAAAAAATCATATTTGTATAATTATCCATGAACATTATATAAACTCCAATATTTCTTCATCAAATGATTGCCAATGAAATCCATATCATATGCCATTATATATGGATAAGTTCTAACGTAACCAAAATCGTTTAAATGTCATTAAGATGAATCAATTTACTCAGATTCCATTTTATTCTCAAGAACTCCTATTTTTTTACTTAATCCTCAATAAGAGTGTAAATCCCAGATTTCTTCACAAGATAATATAAAATTCGTGGAGTTTATTCTATACTCAAAAGAGATCATTCCTAGATAATATCCATTTCAAAAATCCATTTAAAATTATTATGAGTTTATCTTTGTTCATGCAACTTTTCAGAATTTTCCCAACTATCCTAACATGGACAATATAAAAACTAAGATTGCAATAATTAATCACTTGCCTTTCAGATTGTAGGTCTGATCCATTGGGGATGATACTCTACTGGTGGTTCTCTTTTTTTTCAGCCAAATTTCGACAGTGGTGGTGGTGGCTCTTGGTGATGCAAGGTGGTTGTCATTTGGATTCCTAGAAAAGTCTCTTCTTCTCCCACAATGACTCTTC
The DNA here is from genome assembly GCA_949130495.1 of Sambucus nigra. Taxonomy (NCBI): domain Eukaryota; kingdom Viridiplantae; phylum Streptophyta; class Magnoliopsida; order Dipsacales; family Adoxaceae; genus Sambucus; species Sambucus nigra. The sequence continues at coordinate 389,655,166 of OX422211.1, read as the reverse complement.
CTTTTCCCCAGAGAAACTCCTGACTCTCTCTCAATTTCTTTTTCTCTAAGTTTGTAGAATGAATCAATAATCTGAACCCTTTATACTTATAAATAATCTCCCAATTTCGTGCATATTATTCACCTCCCTTGTAAAATGACTGAAATACCCCTCTGGGGTGTCTTTTCGGTTCCAAAGTGCCCCGAGACCCAAATCAAACACCCAAGTAGACTTTTTTTTGACTATTTTCACTTTGGCAGAGTCAAACCAACCATTAGGATGATATAAAAATATTTCACTTTTATTTCATTAAATTATAATCCCGATGCGACTCAAATGCGCGTCCCGACTTAATTTCCATTATTGTCGTACACCTAATTCACGGTAATTTTATAAAGTCATAATCAATTGTAAAATCATAATCATATATATATATTACTTTAATCACTAAGTAATATTCAACATAAATCTCACATTACTTTATTCTCGAGTAATATTTAAGTCCGGATTAATTTCCAGTTATATCACAATTAATTCTAATTAATCCATTTTAAAAGTCATTAAAAATACGGGGTATTACAGTGCACCAGCTATCAAAGTCATGGGCATTTTATTAAATTCAGCATTCAGGTTTGAGTCGTGAACTCTTCACGAAAGTTGAATCCCTTTGATTCATCTTTGCATGGCCTCTGACGGCACATGAATCCTAGCTCGAAGGAAAAAATTATGGGATTTTCTGTGGAGAATGTCCCATTATAAGCCAAAGAAAACCATCTTCATTTTGAGAGCAGGTCCGAATTGATTCGGCCTTTGTCGAATTGATTCGGTTGCTGATAGTTCACCAGCGTCCAATGTCCGAATTGATTCTCTCTTAACCAAATTGATTCGGTTCTGCACTCTCAACTTTCTCCTTATTACTAGTTTGCCATTTTGGATAGATTTTTGGGGATCTGTATCCCTTGTTTTTCCTTCATTTAGATATATAGATTACTTTTGTTAGAAAGGGAATACATAGAAACTCTCTCTTCTCTCTCATAGGTCAAGTGTATTTTATTGCTCTTCTTACTTGTAAAGCATTGAATTCTCACAAGTTAGTTGTTGTTAATGCGAGCTTTGTTCACTTAATCCATAACTACTTGTGTTCCATAGCTTTAAATTGCATTTATTACCATATCTAGTATTATTTTATGTTTACACTTTCTGCCTTGCTTGAATATGTGGTTCCTTTTCATGTGTAGCCTAGTTTCTAGTATGAGGTTAGACTTAAGATTGGGGATCATAATCCCACCTCAGATGCTTAAACTTAATATTTATGGTTTGGTTTAGAATTTTTTTAATTGAACTTCATGTGTTGGTATTGGAGTATCCTAGTTTCTTAACTTCCCTTGTCATGCAAGGGGTAGTATTTGATGCTTTACTACAACCCCAACCCATTTAGCAATAACTAATTAACCCCAAATCCTCCATCGATGAGTTTAGTCTCTACATGGTTGATGTTCAGATCTAATTAGTGATGCTCGATGAGAACTAATTTGAACTAAGTCCTATCATATTTATTAGTGAATCCAAGGTGGTAGAATGATCCTCAATCCCTTTAATATCTTAAACTTAAGCTTAACTTAGTTCATTTCCGTATATCTTTATTATTGACTTGTTCTTTGTCAATTTTACGCATGTTAGTTTAGTGGTTAATCACAATCACCTCTTCAAACAATCAAATTATCTTTTACACTTTAACTTTTTGACGTTTAGAGAATATCTTTTATCCTAATCTTATTCTCCTAGGATCGTTCAATCCCTGAGGAATACGATCCCAGTCATGCCTGGTTACTACTTGTTACGAAAGATTTGCACTTGAATCAAACACTCGTTAGAAAGAAACCAAATTTTTGGCGTCATTGCTGGGAATTGGCAATAATTTTAGGTTAGAGGCGTTCTCTTTACACTATTACGTTCCATGTGGTCACCCCGACAACACGATTTCGAAAATTAATCCAAATCCCATAAATGCAAGTCGCGAGCGGCAGTACATCAAATCCTATAGTTGAATCCTCGACGTTCAATGAACATTCGGACTATCGAAGACCGTCTCCAACTCCTTCTGTTTTAGTCTCAGCTTATATCAGAGCCCACTCTAAGCCCACAACCATGGCAGACAATCAAAGTGAGCATGGTAGTCAAACGGGAGCCGAGCCTCCCTATCGACCAATGAGGGAGTATTTACTATCGGAGAGGACCATCTCTCCATTGTGTATCATATTTCCGTACAATGCCGCTTAGTTTCATTTTAGAAATGGAATGATTCAATTACTACCTACTTTCCACGACATGGAAAGTGAGCAGCCTTATCTCCATGTCCAAGAGTTTGAAGAGGTTTGCACTACGTTTAGCGACCAAAATTGTCCTTTTGATATAAATGTACTCAAAATCTTCCCTTTCTCCTTAAAGGACAAAGCCAAAACTTGGCTTTGGTCCTTAGCTCCTAATTCCATCGGTAGTTAGCGCGATATGCAGGCACAATTTTTAAAGAATTTTTTCCCAACCCATCGTACTAACGCTCTCAAAGTTCAAATCCAAACCTTTGCTCAAGACGAGGGTGAGAGTTTGGAGCGATGTAGGGAAATATTTAATGAGCTACTTTATAAATTCCCACATCATGGCTTTGGGAAATGGAGATTAATCTCTTTTTTCCATAACGGGCTTTCCTTAAATGCAAAACAAATGGTGGAGACAATGTTCTCCAGGGAGTTCTTTGGGCTAGACGCAAATGACGCATGGTCACACTTTAAATATTGTGCCAAGACTACCCAAGCATGGGACACCTTGAACCCTAGCAAAGACAAATCGTGTTCATCCATTATGCCCTCCTCAAGCCATGGGATATATCACCTCGTCGATGGGGATGATATGTCCTTGAGAGTATCTCAACTTACCAAGCATATTGAGGCCATCGATCAAAAGAATCGAAAACCCACCAATCCTTCTCCTCCGCACATAGAAGATTCGTGTGCCATTTGCGATGTGGAAGATCACTCAACTAAGTATTGTCCTATAATCCTGGCGTACAAAGTGATGCTTCATGACCAATCAAATGCAATGGCCATGTATAAGAAACAATTTATGATTCCTCTAGGAGAAGGGTATAATCCTTCGTGGAGAAACCACCCCAATTTCTCTTACAGGAAATCCCAACAAGCCCAAAATCCCCCTCACCCGAATTATCAAAATCCTCCTTCACCTCAAAATTACCAATAACCATACAATCAACTTCCTCCTCCTCAAGTACAAATGCAAGGTCCCACTCTGGGACCTATTTCTCCGGCTATACCCTCGTATATTCACTCGAACAAATGAAGTATTAAAGATTCTCTTCAAGCTTCCATGACTTCTCAAAAAGCCACCAATGATAGGCTAGAAGATCAAATCTCTAGTTGACCACGTCCTTAAGCATTCAAGAAAAGGGAAAGTTCCCTTCATAATCCCAAAGGCCCATTGGGCAAAATAGTGTCAATTTTGACGTCTCTACTCCCCCTTCCCCTCAATGAAGATTAATGGAACAAGCCAATTCCATCACTACTATTAAAAGAGGGAAGGTTATTTAAAATCCTATCCCACCTTCCCCAAAAGAATCCGATGAGATCAAACTAATTCCCCGTGAGAGTGAAGTGACTCTGAAAAAGAGAAGTGATAAGTTATCGACCAAGAAGCCGAAAGTTTCAGTCTCGTGTCCATTTCTCGAACCCTACCCTTAAAGACTCCTTCCCATTGCTAAACCCAAAAAAGATCAAGAAATTATGGAGACATTTAAACAAGTAAAAATCAATCTTCCACTCCTTGACGCGATTCAGAAAATCCCACCCTATGGTAAGTTTTGAAATATTTGTGCAACTTTAAGAGAAATCACGTTTCCCGAAAAAGGTAGAGTTGACTCAAAATGTTAGCTCCATTTTCCAACACATCATGATTCTAAAATTTAGGGACCCAGGGTGTCCAACTATTTCATGTGTGATTAGAAACTTCACCATTTATCGCTCCCTTCTTGACCTTGGAGCTAGTATGAACCTCTTATCGTATTATGTCTATCTTTAATAGGGCCTAAGAGATATTAGACCAACAAAAAATAGAATCCAATTGGCCGACGGCTCCACCAAAACTCCACGGTGCGTATTAGAAGATATCCTCATCTAGGTTGACACCTTTGTGTTCCCGATCTACTTTATCGTTCTAAATACCCATCTCGTTACAAGCCCCAACACTCAACCTCCCGTCATCTTAGGACGACCATTCCTCGCGATCCCAAATGCATCAATCAATTGTAGGAATGGTGAGATGAACCTGTCCTTTGGAAATATGACATTAGATGTCAATATTTTGAATGTGTCGCGCCTGTCGAGTGACGAGGATGAATGTATTAAGGAAGTGAATTTTGTTGGAAAGGTATTTATGGAAGATGATCAAATTACGTGGGATGAAATTGAATGGAGTGTGTTAGACGCATGTTTCGACATGCTAGGAGAGGATGGCGTAGGTGAAAACTAATATTTAGGGATGGAATTCAGGAGTTACGAATTCACCCCGATTGACGACTCTATCATATACAAAATTATCATTTACCTAGAGTCCTTAATCCCGTGTGAGGAGCATTGTCTGGAGGAAAATAGGGTTGATGATGTAGCTATAAAATTATGCACCGAACTATCGAGTCTTCACTTTAATACCCCATGGACCCCACTTTCAAATATTAATCCGGTTTCCAAAACCAAACACGAGTCAAATGGCCGGGGTTGTTCATTTTTGATAGGTATCATATCTTCGGATCTAGAACCTGATAAAATTGTTAAGTGGTTGGAATTAAATTGGAATGATGTCAAAAAAATTGGAAGAGTAGGAGTTTATTTAGGAAATTACATTCTAGTTATATCCGTGGATTTATCGCTAGACATCAAACGCAGCAGCCTCGTTTATGGGGTCAATTAGGTTCAGTGAAACCTTGATTTTTGTGCCGAGCAACCCCCGTCATGTGTGGGGTTGCAAATTTTTATCTCGAACTAGTTATATATATTAATTATATCCATAGGTGTAAGGACCAAATTTCCAATTGAGTCCATGTATAGTTTTGAGTTATTCTCGGAACAAAACACATTTGAGTCATAAGCAGATTTTTATTGTTACGATCCACTGAGTGACTATGACGTGTCGAAGATTGATTGAAGACATTGCAGAAAAGCTACAAGGAATTAATTATGCTGACATTTAATTGGTGCGAATTTATTGCTTTAAAGTTTAATTGCATTCCGAGATCACTCAAGTATGAATGCATAATGTTAATGAAACTCATAATTTAATTTTACAAAAATAAGGATGTTATTTTTTTTAAAAAATGCTTTTAAAAAAAATGTTTTAAAAGTGTTTTACTTATTTACACTTGATTTAGAACTGATAAGGTTGGATTAGAGTTTAAGTTGGTTTGGACTCTAATCAGGGCACTGTCGTTAGAACGACAAATGATGTCGTTCGAACGAGAGTTACTATCGTTAGAACAATGTAGTATCTTGCTCGAACGAGATATGCCACTGCCTTAAAATATTTATAAATAGGTTGTTTCAGTTTTCTCGAAGTGTGTGCATTGCAAAAAAAATTTTACCAAACAAAAAGGTTTCTGCACAAAGTTTTCTAAGAGTTTTCACTATAAAACATCCTTAAAGTTTACAAAGATCTGAGTTATCATTACAATATGTTTATGTGATCTTTGTTGCACCAAGTTGGGTTTGTTAAACACTTGAATATTTCTAGTTTTGCGGTGGATAAGCAAAGAAGGTTACTTTCATGTTCAACATCGTAGACGACACAAGGTCGTATCGCTGGATACCGGGGTATTCGTGGAGGTGACAGCTGTGGACGAGCATCATAGAAGAAGTTTACTTTCTATGTGTACACTGTGAACATTGGTAGAAGATCATAGGAGCATCAAGTCTCGTGTGTGTATCGAGTCGTTGTATAAGACTGCTGTCTGACTTTGTAAAACCATTATAATAGTGATTGTCTGGCCTGGGTCGTTCGAGGTTGTTTCCCGATTGGGTTTTTCCTCGTACATCGACGTTGTGAGTATTGCTTTACTTTATTTTACTTGCTTTAATCACTAGTTTCATGCTTAGGGTTAAACAAAATTAATTTGGGTTAAGTTAATTTGTGTCACAATTTGGTGTGGTGTTGATAAAATAGAAAAGAGTTTTTCAAAAGAGCAAATTGGTTTGAAATCATCCTTAACTTAATTCCGCTCAGGCAAAATTTTTTGTTGAAAGTTATATATGGGGACCTACAAATTCTCATCAGAGCTAGAAATACATTTTTATTGTGTTTGATCCTTTTTTGCATGTAAGGATGAATTTTGGAAGTTATGATAGTTTTTGTACTCTTGTTTTTTATGGCACTAATTATTCTTATTGGAAAATGCGAATGAGAAGTGCTTTAAAATCCATTGATGAACGTGCCTGGTTAGCTATTGAAAAAGGTTGGTCACCAGCTGTCACATGAGAGGGCGAGGTCATTAATTTGAAACCCGTTGAGTCATGGACTGAGACTGAACATAGGCTTGCACTGTATAACTCTAAAGGTCTGCACGTTATTTCCTCACATGTCACACCTGAAGAGTATAATCGTATCGTGACCTGTGAAACTTCGAAAGAAGCTTGAGATATATTGGAACTCACTCACGAGGGCACGAGCACAGTTAGGGCGTCAAAGTTGCAAAACCTCACTACACAGTTTGAGACGATTAAGATGTTAGAGAGTGAGACGTTTGATGAGTTTTACACTAGGTTCTCCTCGATTGTTAATGCGGCATTTAAACTAAGTGAGAAGATTCCCGATAACTGAGTGATCAAGAAAATTTTGAGATCGTTGCCGAGTACGTTTGATGCGAAAGTGACCGTTATGAATTTCCTTGGTTTGCTTAACTCGTCGAAACTAGAAGAGATCGTAGGATATCTTCAAACCTATGAACTCTATATGTTTACCTCCAAGCAAGTGGCAAAGAAAGAAAAGGTTATTGCTTTGAAAGCCCTGAAGTAGGAAATTAAAGTTTCGAATGACGATTCCGATTTCAACTTTGAGGATGTCGTCTTATTGGCAAGAAAGTTCAAGAAGTTTATTCAAATTCAAAATCAATCGAAAGATGCCAAAAATTTTGAGAAATTCAAGAACAAGGGAGACTCCAATGTAATACCCCGTAATTTTATTGATTTTTATTTAAGGGATTAATTGAATTAAATGAGAATTAATTGGGAATTAATCCGGATGTAAATACTAGCGAGACGTGTGTTGGTATTTGAGTATGATGTTAAAATTGAATATTACTGAGAATATATGGTAACATATGAGTATTGAAAATATTAAAAATTATCACGAAACATAAATACGACAATTTGGGAAATTTAGTTAGGACGCGCGTGTCGGTCGCGCTAGGATTGAATTTATTTAAATTAAAAAGTAAATTATATTTTTATCAACCGAATGATCATTTTGAGTGAGCCAATGCGTCTGGAAGGTCAAAATAGTCAGAAAACACTAGCCGGGGGTTTAGTTTGGGTCTCGGGGCATTTTTAGGCCAAACCGGCAACCTAGAAGAGTATTTTGGTAATTTTAAAAATTAAGGAATTAAAACCCACGAACTTTAGAGGTTAATTATATATTAATTGAGAGGCCAATAAGGCCATTACCAACAAAAGATGAGAGAGTGGGCTACGGAGGTTTTGAGAGAACTTAGATAGAGGATAAAGGAGGTTCCAAACCAAACCATCTCCCATCACCAGAAATTTGAAAGGATTTGTGACCGAAAAGAAGAGAGAGAGCCAACCTCGATCATCAACAACGGACTAGAACATCGGATTTAAGGCAAGTGATTTGATGTCATTAATTGCAATGAATATTTCCTCCATGTTTAGTGTAGAAACCTTATATGCTTTGAAAGTTTTGATGAAAACCCAATGAAATTGTTGTAGAAACTCTTAATTTTGGTTAAGGATTGCATGTAGAATGATTATGGATGAAATTGGTGCCCAAAACCTAACTTTGATGATTTAAAAAAGGATTAATGATGAGTATTTAGGTACAATAAAATTCTGGGTTCATGTTCATAGGGTTTGGGGTAAAAATTGGGGATTTATGATAATTGCATGTTAACTAGGAGGATTTGACCCCAATAATATGTTAAGAAGCGACCTAGGGGGACTTAGAGTAGTTTAAAAACATTAAAATGCTATTGGGATGATCTTAGGATGGATTTAGAGAAGAGAAAAATGAAGAAAAATGAGTTGGAAAATTTCAGGGAGTATTTTGCCATCTCGTAAGAAGACCTGCCCAGGTCGTTCGAACGACCTCATTCGAACGAGTTTCTAACGAGATGTAAGTATCCCTTCTAACGATTTCGTTCGAAGCCTTCGTTCAAACGACACTCGTTCGAACAACCTCGTTCGAACGAGATTTCTAACGAGTTGACAGAATGGCCTTTTTAGGCCTGATTTTATTTAGAACATCCAGTAGACTTATTTAATTGAGTGTTAACCTTCCCTTGTTGACCAGTGAGTATAGTTGTGAGTTTGGAGTACTTTGAGGAGTAAAACTTAGAATTTTGTATTAAACCGGATGACATTTATGGGTTAGGAAATAAGTACCTAAAATTACGATGTGAGAAGGGTTGACGACTTTTAATGTATATTATTCGGGGATTTATAAACGTGTAACATTTAATGATGGTATAGGAATGTAAAATATACCTCTACTGATATTATAAGATATCTAAGATGTGTGAATGCTTAGTATATGTGGTTATCTGTGTATAACATACCTACCATACTTGCTATAACGGGAGGTTGGCGTACGATCAGGGCCATCTAATCTTTGTGTGCCTACGGGGGGATTTAGATTGGTACCTCGAGGACATAGGTCAGAGAATGACTTATTGAGGAGTTAATAAGTCTGCTGATCATGGGAACATAGGTATGTGTGTGACCTATGTGATGTGAACTATGTTCGCTTCCATTAAGTGTGTTTGTTACTTGTCGAAACGGTTCCTGAGAGATTCGGAATACGTGATCCTTATGTACGTGACGTACCGGGATTTGATAGTAGAGTATGTGTGCACCGTAGCTTAGTCTAGGGGTTCCATTATTGTATGATTATGATGAGATTAATATAGTGATAATTGAGATGAATCGTTTATTAAAGTGTAATTGTGAATAATTGTAACATTTTTGTAGAGTTAAAAATGGAGAAATTCTTATAAATTATTATAACTAATTCTGAGTAAAAACATTAAGACCTCCAGTTTATATTAAGACATTGGGAAACGAACTTTGAATTGTAAAGAAATGTCAGAATACGAATTGGACTAGTTTGATAGTAGAATAACTAGAACAGGTACGGGTACGATAGGTGTGCACAATTAGTTGAAAGGTGAGGAACTCATGTGAGCGCATGCACTATCATGTATTTTATATTCACTGTTTAATGATATTAAACACTTGCTGTATTTTAAACTATTTTCACAATCGGGCTCCGACCCGTTTGCTTTCAAACCTATTTTCTTGTAAAACCTTTTAGGTGCCCAGCCACAAGGACACCAAGCGTAGGGTTCCATTCCGGTGACGTGTTGTAGCTGTTGTGGAAGTTACAGGACCCCGATAGTAGACGCCTTCACTTCCTATCTTAACTCTACTTCAGATTTACTCATATGTAGGGCTTGTCGCCCCATTTCTTTTAGAGACATCTTATTTATTCAGTTTCATTTAAGTGTTGGATGTCACTAATTAATGATTCAGGCTTTGTATTTGGTTTATGTCAGTATTCGGATTGTTGTGAGGAGTATTCCTCCAGATTTAGTTTATTATATTATTTTATATTGCGACTGTATTGTGATTGTGGTACCAATATTTCATAAATTAATTTGGTTGTATGTTAATCTAATTCAGTTAAAATTGACAACTCACTCTTTAAATATTAGGTGGCTAGTAATTGGTAAAATGTTTTTCGACAGTGATGCTATGAATTGAACCAACTTGACATTTTGTATTAAATTGAATACAGGAGTAGCTACCCGGTATTTAATTAGTCGGGGTGTCACATCCACCCCTAAGGATAACAGTGAGAAACCTAAGAGAAATGACTCTGATATGTGTTTCGGGTGTAAGGGGTATGGTCACAAAGTTATTGAGTGTCCCACTAGACTTAAAAAAAAAAGAGGGCAAGAAACCGATAACATACAATGCCACCTTAAGTGATAGTGAACCCATAGAGGGAGAGAATTCGCCCATTGAGCGTAACTTTGTTGCATTTATGGCATGTCATGTGAGTGACGACGATTTATCCTCCCCGAGGATACTCGTGTGCATGACACTTATGAGGCTGTTGAGAGTGCTTCCCGAGAGGGTTAGGGTGATGAGAGCGAGGATGAGGAGATTTACATAGTAGAGTTGCAAGTTGAATTTCGAGAGTTATTTGAGTAAACGGTGAAGGTGAAAAAGGCTAACTCGAAATTGCAAGCTAAGTTGAATGAGTGTGTCGTAGAAAATAATGGTGCTTTAATTGAGGATCTTAGGGCACAGGAAAAGAAGCTTAGGGAGAAGCTAGAGTATGTCGAGAAAGAGAGAAATACCCTTAAAAGTTTGATGGAGGCTTTCAAAAAAGAGTTTCTAGAGTTTGAGGAGTCTAGGCGTCTACTTGAGTCTAGGATTAAGGAGTTGGAGGAGAGTTTTAGAGACTCGTCTAGAGTTAAGTTTGACTTGGAGTCTAGGTCGGAGAAATTGGATAGGATGTTAGGCACTATCCAAGTCAAGAAAGATAGGTTTAGTATAGGCTACGACGAGAGAGTTTCCAACCCCAAAATCAATACCATTCGTGTGAGAGAGCCTATTGGGAAAGCGAGGAGAGATCGATATTTGGTAATCATTCCCACCACGTTTACACTTTTTCCCATTGTGATAGGAAAGGTCACCCTAGACGTTTTTGCTATGACCTTAGGAATGCTCCTAGGAAGTTTAGGAATAAAGTCGTATCGATTCCCAAAACCCCCATGCGTTATGTCACACCTACTTGGGTTAGGAAATAGGGCTTAGAGGCTTTAGGCCTAAAACTTCATGGTTCTCATTTGGTTGCACTTGATTCTTCTCGTGCTAAATCTAAAGGATGATAGTGTTACCATGTTTGTCATATGCTAGTCTTTGCATTCATGATATACACTTTGCTAGTATTATGACATGTTTATCATTTTGTATTATATTTTTCATTTATTGCATCTTATTTAAAAAATACAAAAAAAAATTTGGTTTTGAAAATTTTTGAGAAAAACACAAAGATTTTGCTTTTATTTGAGTCAAAATATTTTGAAAAAGCAAAAAAAAAAATTCGGTTTGTTTTTGTGTCATGAGTTAACTTGTTTGATGTGGCATATTGGTGTGCTTGGACCCCCTTCCTTTCATTATCCATGTGACTAGGACATTTGGTCATTATTATCAATGCTTCTAACGATCTTAACCATGTTATTATGGGTTATTTCGAAGTTGATATGCATTTTGATACGACTTTCTATATATGTCATACTTGCACACATACACGAGTTTATATGAATGTTTGACTACTCTTGCATATTTGAGTTTGGTGAGACGTTCTAATCTCAATTTTATCATATGTGTGCAAGTAGACATAAGGAGGAGGTGTGCATGTAATAATTGTTTACCGTGAGTATTGTAATTAAAAAAATGACGAGCGTTCATGGAAAAGGGCTGCGAGAGTGTAAAATTGACTTGTCGTGAAAGCCACCATTTAAAAGATCCCAAAAAATCATAAGGCAATAAAAAAGAATCATATGCCAAAAATGGGCCAAATTAGTTTAGTTCATTCAAAAGAAAATATTATATATCTTTGAGGGTGTTTGGGTGGATTAAAAATTTAAATGGGTTTGCACAAAGAATCCTAACATTAAAAATCGTGTCATGACGGTATTGTTTTTATAGAATTGTCAAAATTCGAGATTCGTGTGCATGATGTTTGTTTAGTTCATTAAGCTCATACTTTAATTGTCACATATGGCTATGATAAAGTTTGATGATTAATTTCTATCAATTAGAGCTTCGTGATCGTTTCGATGTGTCGAAATTATGATTCTTTTGTTGTAGTTCACACCCATACATTCCAAGTTCATGTTTGAGCACATCCGTACTATGTCAGCATGTTACTCATATTTGTTTGTTTTGAGTTTTCTTAGTTTAGCTACTATTTTGCAGTTTTTAGCCCCTTCCAGTTAGAATTTTCACGATAATTTTCAACTGGGAAACACTGTTTAATTTTCTGGGTAGATTGTGAAAGTTTTATGTTGTCGTTCTAGTGACATCAATTTTCATTCGAGTGACGTAGCTTGTCGTTCAAGCGACGTCCCTAGCTCGTTCAAATGACCAGTCTGACCAGTTGACTTTTTTGGTTGATTTTTTTTGTTTCAGTACCCTACTGCATTGTGTTCATATTTTGGTACTGAGTTATTTCTAGTCATAATGTTTATGCAGTCTTCTTTTAGAGATTTTATCTTTCACTACATTAGTTGTTTAAACACACATGCTTGGATTCGATATATTTTGTGTGTGATTCACTTTTTGCTAGCTACTGATTTGACATTGATTGATCATATTTCGCTGGTTGTTTCATGTTTATCTAGCTGTTCTTAAAAGTTGATTTAATAGTATTGATATTATATTGTGCTAGATGTGTTTGTCTTTTCACCAGATTGTCTATTCGAGGCAAAAAGGGGGAGAGATTTATGTGATGTAAAGGGAGTTTTGTGATTCTGATTTTGAGTTTTCATATTGATTTATATCATTTGTTCCTTGATACTTCACTAGGTATTTATCTGTTTCATTTGTGTAGGTATGCTTAAAGACATTCGAGATTTCAAGTCTACATCACTTTCAGACATTCAAGACAGTTTCATGCTTGTCGATCCATCTTTTATAAGTCTTATCCTATACTGATGATGTAATTTTATTTTTAAGTTTACGGGATGGTATTTAGGCATCATACGGCTTGACGGCCCGGCTTAGGCATTTCACTGTTGGTTTTGTCATGGAATAGTCAAAGGGGGAGATTTGTAAGGACCAAATTTCCAATTGATTCCATGTATAGTTTTAACTTATTCTCGGGACAAAACACGTTTGAGTCATAGGTAGATTTTTATTCTTACGATCCACTCAGAGACTATGACGTGTTGAAGATTGATTGAAGATTTTGCAAAAAACCTAGAAGGAATTCTTATGCCTAAGTTTAATTGGTGCGAATTTATTGTCTTCAAAGTTTAATTGCATTCCGAGATCACCCAGGTATGAATGCATAATGTTAATGAAACTCAGAATTTAATTTTACAAAAATAAGGATGTTATTTTTAAAAGAAAATATTTTTTTTAAATGTTTTAAAAGTGTTTTACTTATTTACACTTGATTTAGAACTGATAAGGTTGGATTAGAGTTTAAGTTGGTTTGGACTTTAATTAGGGCACTGTCGTTAGAACGACAAACGATGTTGTTCGAACGAGAGCTGTTATCATTAGAACAACGCAGTATCTCACTCAAACGAGATATGCCACCGCCTTAAAATATTTATAAATAGGTTGTTTTAATTTTCTCGAAGTGCGTGCAGTGCGAAAAATAGTTTACCATACAGAAAGGTTTCTGCACAAAGTTTTCTAAGAGTTTTCACTATAAAATATCCTTAGAGTTTACAAAGATCTGAGTTATCATTACCATATGTTTATGCAATCTTTGTTGCACCAAGTTGGGTCAGCACTTGAACATTGCTAGTTTTGCGATGGATAAGTGGAGAAGGTTACTTTCATATTCAACATCATAGATGACACAAGGCCGTATCGGTGGATACAGAGGCATTCGTGGAGGCGACTGTTGTGGACGAGCATTGTAGAAGAAGGTAACTTTCTGTGTGGGCACTGTGAAGATTAGTAGAAGATCAGAGGAGCATCAAGTCTCGTGGGTGTATCGAGTCATTGTATAAGACTAGCGTCTGACTTTGTAAAACCAATGTCATGGTGACTGTCTGACCTGGGCCATCCGAGGTTGTTTTTCGATTGAGTTTTTCCTCGTACATCGACGTTGTGAGTATCGCTTTACTTCTAGTTGCATGCTTATGGTTAAACAAGATAAAATTAGGCTAAGTTAATTTGTGTCAAAATTTGGTGTGGTTTGATAAAATTGAAAAGGGTTTTTCAAAAGAGCAAATTGGTTTGAAGGCATGCTTAACTTAATTTCGCTCAAGAAAAAGTTTTTGTTGAAAGTTATATACGGGGATATACAATAGGGTCCAAGAAAACCAAGAAAAATCAGCCAAATTCTTGCTTTCCATGAGAATTACCAAAACAGTTAAGCAGAAAGATGGAAATTGATATGCGAATCGATTCAGCCCTTGCCGAATCAATTTGGCCTTAAGAAATAAAGCAGATATCCTTTAGCGAATCGATTCGGCCATTGCCGAATCGATTCGATCCATTCCAGTGCACTCCTCCCCGATTAGCGAATCGATTTACTCTTAGCCAAATCGATTCAGCTAAAAACACTAGAAACGTAGAACCTTTTCGAATAGATTCGGACTAAGCCGAATCAATTCGGTTTGCCACCCCTTCAAATTTGAGCCTCATTCATTTAACCTCTTTCTCCTTAACCTTTCTCCTCAACCTTATAAACCCCACGAATTTCTCTCCATTCCAGCATACCTCTCCCTACTCATTTTCTCTCCATTTCTCAAAGGAAACTCATTCAAGGTATTAATCCCAAACCTTCTTATGTTAATTTCAAGTTGAAATTTGTATGCACTTTATTCAAACTAGGGGATAATTTTTTTATGTTCATATTTTGCCTCTGATTCACTCTAATGGCCATTTTTCTCTACTGAATTCCTCATTTATCCAACAAATACAACTTGTAATTATTGTTATGCTGATTGTGTCGTATTTATTGGGGGTTTTCAATGAATCAAATGCATTATCTCCCTAGTTTGAACATAGTGCACACAAACTGTTCGATAAAATTCCCCAATGGGTGTTATGTGCCTAATTGATCCATTTTTGCACCATTTATCGAACACTAACATTGATTATCCCTTATTTGAGTGTGGTGCACATCGATTACACGTATCCGGTCATTTTTTTCGACGTGCATCCCCTTAGTTACTTTTTGAACCCCTTTTCACTCTTAATTTGATTTTGTGCATTACACTAATTGTGTATGTATCGAATTGATATTTTGTAGGCTCATGATGGCTCAGAAACCAAATAGAAATGCTGTCACCGATCGTATTGGTTTCGAATCCTTTCGCTCACTGGAGGAAAGGGCTTGGTATAGAGAGGAGTTTCCTTTAAGGCAGGAAATTACTATTGAGCATCCTATGAAAGTTGAGGACTTTCCTTACTCTGTTAGGCATTATTTTCATAAATTCAACTGGGAGGCCCACCTCGCCATGGGGGGAGATGTTAACGAAGTTCATGTGATGAGATTTTATGCTTCTCTCATCGCAATTGGATATGAGAATTATGAAGCTTATGTCCTGGGTAGGAGCATTTAGATTTCAAATCCTATTCTATCTAGACTGCTGGGAGGGGCGGATAATTCGGGTGTATATAGATATCTAACCAGTGATCCTCTTGCTTTGCTTCCCAATAATGTTCTTATTGCGAGTCTAGTGTCGGGTCATGTCTGGGAGAGTGATACATTCCCCACTTCCCGTATGCCTGATACTCATCGCTTGAGTCATTTAGTCGTCGTCAACTCAATTATCCCGACCCAAAACAAATTTGTCCTATGATCCAAGAAGGCCTATTTTTATACAACCTCTTAGATGCCAATACCGTCATAATTCTTCCTACATTGGTGTTGCAAAAAATGTAGAACGCCACCTATTGCAATAAGGGATCGACTACTCTCCCTTATGTGTGGTTGGTATCGAGGATATGTAGGTACGCGAGATGCAAGGTGATTGGGATAGACAAGATACCAAGGCTTACCACATTGCTCGATGAAGATGATATTGAGAAAACTTTGGGAAAGGACTACTGGGAGAGGAATAGGTGGAGGATGCTTGACCATGTGGTTGTTGGGGGTGTTTTGATTTTGATGCACCTATGCCTGACAGTCCCGAGGCATCACCCCTTCTCCACCTACAGTGGACCCCATTACAGAGTTGGGGATGAGTATGGATGCTGATAATGCGCAAATATTCCGTATTTTATCCCTCGAACCTACGCATTTTAGCCCCCTTGGGTATCTTATTCCCTATATTTATGCTCGTTAACTAGACAACCTCAGATTTCTATGTTAACATGCTTTGCAGGGGTTAATTGAGCTTTTAAAGGTACTTGGATGCTAAGTGTGAAGTTCAGACGCATTCCGGCTAATTTTCGTACGCAGCCGCACGTTCAAGGGCATTTTAGTCTTTCCACATTTTGGGAACTTGGCCCAACATCTTCACGGAAGTTGTATCCCTCCTTGCAAGCTTTGCGTGGCCGCTAACAGTGTGCAATTCCAATCCCTAGCGAATAAGTTACGACATTTCTAGCGGAAGGGAAAAGAAAACACACCAAAACAGGAGGAATGAGTGCTGACCTCTAGCCATGGATCGATCGATCCTACAGTTTTTTCCCTTGAGCTGAGACAGTGGGCATGATTTTCAACCATTGATGGCATGATTTTCAACCATCGATCAAAGGGATCGATCGATCGATCCCCTATTTTTTGCAGATATTTTGCCTTTTCTTTTCTTTTTCCTTTTCTTTTCTAATTTAATTCCACTTACTATAAATACCCATTTTGTTGTAAATAATAGATATAATTCGTTTTAGATAGTTTACGTTAGGGTTTGGGAAGTTTGAGAGCTCATTTCTTCATTTCTTCTTGGATTGACACCCAATTGGGTTTGTAATTTGCACTTTCATCTTCCATCTCCATTAATATAGTGTGTATTTACTTATTTTTTTCTTTGTAGTTAATTTATGTGCTTTCATAATTAGGTTTACATGCTTTCTTTCCTTGCTTTCTAGTGTAGTTTTATTGTGTTTATTTATCGCATTTTTAGTATGCTTTCTAGCTAAGTTAGTCTAGGTTGTGTCGGATTGAACTCATTCCGGGTTGGCATGTTGCTTTGCTTTGGTGATGGAGTTCACGGGTCTATTTCAGGTGCGTTGTCCTAGTTAATACTCCTAGGGGATTTGACGGGGCATATCATGTATGTCCCGTGCTTACGACCTCGCGTGCATAATTTCTAGAGTATTTGTTGATGCCAAAATCCTATTAGGCTTTTATGCGGATTTAGGGGCGTGACAACCCTTGATTCAATTAACTGTCAAAACGAGACGCATTTATAATAACTCGTCGACCCATGTAACCATTTTATACTAATTAACTCGAGTGAGGGATATTTGACGCAGCCTATAGTTTTTACCGCTTTGTTAATCTAGCTTTATTTTTCGTCGCCTAGATTAATCTTTCCCTTTTGTGCATCTTTTCCTTTCTATTCATAGTTATCTTTTACACTTCTATTTAGGAATATTAAATCCTATAAATTCTAGCAACTCGTCTCTGTGGATTTTCGATACCCGAACTTGGACGCTATACTCACATGTTGAGTGTAGTCATAAGTTTAGGTTGTTTGTATTGAGGAGGTGAAACGAAAACAACGATTAGCGTATTGACACGCGCTACTTTTCACCCTTGATCAAAATGGCGCCGTTGCCGAGGACTTGATGTTTTAGAATTTATTTGATTTAATATTTCGCAATATTTTCTTTCTATTTGTATTTTTTGGCTAACCTTTTTGCAGGACTTCTACATTTGAGCACTTAGAAATGCTTGAATTTTTCGCGCGCGCATCTACTTTGTGGAATTCGCCACTTCGAGCCACTTTTTGGGGTAAGCGTGTATTATTCCAATTCTTTCGGTAATCATTATGATAATTCTCAAAATTCTCGCAAACCTTTGACTTTTGGTCAATACTTAGAATCCCGAAAAATTGCCACATCTAAAATGACTTTGGGCGAGTATTACAAAAGTCAAGCTTTGGAGTGCGTGTATTTTGAGGACGGTGATAATGATTTTGGGACTCTAATTCCTTATAATAGGAATTTTGAAATGAATTTCAATAGTTTTTAAAATTCCTATAATAATTAGTTTAAGTTTGAGTCCGACAGTAATTTTCAAAGTTCCCATTTTCAAGAATCCGCACCTCGGCCTATGACTTTTGGCGAGGGCTTGCGTATGCTTGAAAATGAGAAAATTGGAAATCATTATCGGGAAGAAGATCATCGTTGGGAACATGAATTGGATTTATTATTTGAATTCGATGACGATTTCTCTTCCGAGACTTTTGAAGTCAGAGAATGTTTTAAACTAAATGAGGACTTTGTGCCTACTTTGGAACAAATCATTGTCGACTTTGCCCATTGCGAAACAAATATTGAAAGTGAGGATGAAAATGACGTAATATCTATTTACAATGAAATGATTTCTTCTTTGGCCCCCCAAAGAAGAACATTTCATTGAAAATGATCTTATTTCATTCGAAACTCAATCTTCAAGCGATGATGATTCATCTCTTGAGTTTGAATTTATTTCCTCCCCATTTTTGTTTTCTGTTATCACACCGTCACAAGTACCCAATGATTCCGTTTCAAACTTTAATGTTTTAAATCTTTTCGCCGATAAGGAGTACTTGCTCGAGTCGCCTTCCACGATCGCATCTTTTCCTTCTTGTCCGCCACCTCCCATTCCAATTTCAAAATCCTTGGGAGGATATTCGACTTTTCTCGATCCCCACATGCTTTTGTCACCCGTTCAATCCCAATCCCCCATCGTCCCTCCAAAACTTTTAATTGACGATGGTTCATTTCTTCCGCCTTACACATGCCTTCTATTCTTCAAACGGAATCCATATTTTTTAGAATGCATGCTTGAGAGTGAGGGTACACCGGTTATACTCCAAAGTCAAATCGTTTTCATGGTGGACCCTCAGTTATTTAGACTTAAAGTGTATTGTTAGTGTGAAGCCTAAATAGTAGGTTGTATATAGTTAGTTTTTTATTCTTTCGTTCTCTATTTTTTCTTTCCTTTTTAATTTAGTCTAGTGTAATTAGTTAACTTTTTGTTATTTGTTTTTGCTATGCTCGGTACTAACTTGTTTTGTAGATTATTTGGACTTGTTCTTATGGGGATCGCTCCAATTTTGGGTAATATCGCTATTTTCCTCTCTTTGACTTGGTTCTTAATTCACATTGAAGACAATGTCAAGTTTTAAGTTAGGGGGTGTGGGATATTCTATCCATTTCTTTATTTAGTCCATGTTTTTGCTCACATGTTAGTTACTTAGTATGCTTTTCTTAGAAAAATTCAAAATTTTCAAAAAGATTTTCTTTCTTTTTTCTCCTTTTTTGGGAATTTTGCCTTTGTTTCCGATGATAAATTTCAATAATTGCCCGATCCAATTGACAACCCAACGATGCATGTTCTCGATTTTAGAAGTTATTAGACTTTAGTCCTCAATCATTGATATTATGAATAACTTCATGAATTAAACTTTAATCCCATGAGCACGTGCACTTTTATTGTTCTATTGATTTGGTTTAAGATTTTTATAACTCGGTAATCTTTTGTTTCATTGTATATACTTACACCAAGTAAGCTTTGTACCTTTCATCATTTGTGAGTGTATACACTATTCTCTCCTCTTTGAAAACATTACATTCGTTGTTAATCTCTCTATTCTTTCATTTGATCGTTCATTAATTGAGTTTATTCTTGAAATTTGTTACTTGATCATGATTTTCATATATTGTTTTGACTCGAGAATTGTGTAAACTTTAGGAAATGATCATAGGCCATCTTTGTTATATCACCCATATTGACCTTGACATCACCTTATATGTTTCCCCTCATCAACCCCTTTGAGCCTAAATATAAGCCTTTCGTTTCATTACCCAAATCACATAACCAACTCCAAATTGGAGTTTTAAACCATACATACACCTTCCATACCTTTGTTTGGAATGTTACATGGGATTGAATGATGTTATTATGATTGCGGTTGCAATTTAGACATGTGAGAGTGTGAAAAGTAAAGAAAAGAAAGAAGTGAAAAAGAGAAAGTAGAAAACAAAAGAAAACATGATAAAAAGAAGAAAAGAAAGAGAAAGAGAAAGTTGTATATGTTGTGTATAGTGTTCAATAAGTTTTGATTACTCTCCAAATGATATATCTAATGCTTGTTTGGATCTTGTTTTCCAATTTTGATTTTGCCCGCAATTTCCATTATCCTGAGTTTTCATCCCCGAACACTTTGAATCCGTATATACATCCCTTTCGTTTCGTACCCTAGCCTAGCCTACATTACAACCCTATATAAGTCCTATGTGATCTTAAGTAGATGTAATTCAAAGGTTTAAATAGTTTTGATAATCTGTAAAAATACATTTCTCCTCCTTTTATGAGCGGTATCTTTCATTGAGATTACAATTTTTCATTTTATATATAGCGTTCTTCATTTGTGACATGTGTGCGGCTTAGTTTCCATTTACATTTACTATTTATGCCCGCATGTCCCGTGTGTTAACACCCGGTTTAGAGTGAATTCGCTTGATGAGTGTAATGCCAGTGAGTATTGAATATATGCTTGCTTTATTTAGTATCCGATTTATATAAGTTTTTGCCAAATCACACTTTGCATGTGCTCGCTCCCCTCCCAGATTTAAGGTTTCAATTCTATGAGGTGCATTCTATAATGTTAATGATTTGGACTTTCGTGTGAACTCATTCACTTTGCTAATAATGCGTATGAAATCTTGTTCTCTATTATTGGGCTTGTCGCATGTTGGTTTGGGCTTATTTTGAGGAAACCCTGTGATGTTTGTGGGTATCATCCCTAAAAACCCTCACGAGACGACACTTGTCCACTAGGGTAACCTAGGGGTTTAACGGCTTATTGCATACACTAAATGCAATTGAATTTCCCGTGAAAGTGTCCTTATGCTTTTATACCATACTTTTGTACTATCTCGTGCTTTTGGTTTGCTTGTAGTTCTTGTTTCATCCTATTTCATTGCTAGGGACTAGCAATGTGTAAGTTAGGGGGTTTGATAATACGCAAATACTGCGTATTTCATCCCTCGAACCTACGTATTTTAGCCCCCTCGGGTATCTTATTCCCTATATATATGCTCGTTAACCAAACAACCTCGGATTTCTATGTTAACATGCTTTGCAGGAGTTAATTGAGCTTTTATAGGTATTTGGATGCTAAGTGTGAAATTCGGATGCATTACGGCTAATTTTCGTACACAGCCGCATGTTCAAGGGCATTTTAGTCTTTCCACATTTTGGGCACCTAGCCCAACATCTTCATGGAAGTTGTATCCCTCCTCACAAGCTTCTCGTGGCTACGAATGGTATGCGATTTTGATCCCTAACGAAGAAGTTACGACGTTTGTAGCGGAAGGGAAAAGCAAACACACCAAAACAGGAGGAAGGAGTGCAAACCTGTAGCCATCGATCGATCGATCAAAAGGATCGATCAATCGATCCTTCAGTTTTTTCCCTTAAGCTGAGACAGTGGGCATGATTCTCAACCTTCGATCGATCGATCAAAGGGATCGATCGAGCGATCCCCTATTTTCTACAGATATTTTGCCTTTTCTTTTCTTTTTCCTTCTCTTTTCTAATTTAATTCCACTTACTATAAATACCCATTTTGTTGTAAATAATAGATATAATTTGTTTTAGATAGTTTAGGTTAGGGTTTTGGAAGTTTGAGACCTCATTTCTTCATTTCTTCTTGGATTGACACCCAATTAGGTTTGTAATTTGCACTTTCATCTTCCATCTCCATTAATATAGTGTGTATTTACTTATTTCTTGCTTTGTAGTTAATTTATGTGCTTTCATAATTAGGTTTACATGCTTTCTTTCCTTGCTTTCTAGTGAAGTTTTATTACGTTTATTTACCATGTTTATTTTTCGCATTTTTAATTTGCTTTCTAGCTAAGTTAGTCTAGGTTGTGACGGATTGAACTCATTTCGGGTTGACATGTTGATTTGCTTTGGTGATGGAGTTTATGGGTTTATTTTGGGTGTGTTGTCCTAGTTATTACGCCTAGGGGATTTGTCGGGGCATATCATGTATGTCCCGTGCTTACGACCTTGCGTGCGTAATTTTTGGGGTATTTGTTGACGCCAAAATCGTATTAAGCTTTTATGCGGATTTAGGGGCATGACAACCCTTGATTCAATTAACAGTCGAAATGAGACGCATTTGTAATAACTCATCGACCCATGTAACCATTTTATACTAATTAACTCGGGTGAGGGATATTCGACGCAACCTATAGTTTTAACCCTTTGTTAATCTAGCTTTATTTTCCCTCACCTAGATTAATCTTTCCCTTTTGTGCATGTTTTCCTTTTTATTCATATTTATCTTTTACACTTTTATTTAGGAATATTAAATCCTATAAATTCTAGCAACTCGTCTCTGTGGATTTTCGATGCCCGTACTTGGCCGCTATACTCACCCGTTGAGTGTAGTCATAAGTTTAGGTTGTTTGTATTGAGGAGGTGAAACAAAAACAACGATTAGCGTCTTGACACGTGCTACTTTTCACCCTCGATCAGATGCGCCCCATGCAGATTTCACTACTTTTAGGGGCGACTATCAGAGAGACATCTCCATGATCATGCGCATGCATATGGAGATGTATGCCCATATGCGGGGGGCGAGGTGCCTCTTCCACCCTACTTTTATGATCCCTATGCACCTTGTGACCCCAACGCACCCGGTTCCTCGAGTTGCCACCTGGACTTTCCTTATGGAGCTGCCCTATGTCTTATCTGCTGCTTTTTTTGGTGTATCTCTATATTGTATTTGTTAGTTTTTGAACAAATGTTGGTTTTTAAGTTGTATAGGATTTGATTGAGAAGATACATTTATTTTGTATTTTCTAATTTTGGTTTGGATGAACATGTACACAACTCGTTATGATATTAATGAAATTTCTTAGTTTCTCTTCTTATTTGCACTTGTGTATATATCGTTTTATTGTATATATTGGTGTTGTAGTACTAACATGTTAACAGGTACGATGTTGCTCAGTTATAGGATTTGCTCCTTATGGGGTGAATATTTGATATCCCTCTCTTCCATTTTTGTCCCTACTAACATTGAGGACAATGTTTATTTCAAGTTAGGGGGTGTGAACTATATTTTTGTTACCGTTTAACATGTTATTATTAATTCGCATTTATTTATTTATTTGTTCAAAAAAAATAAAAATTCTTCTTTTTCTCCCTTGTCTCCAATGATTACGTAGATGATCACCTTATCCCTTTGAATAGTGATGATGCATGCTTAGGGTTTATGATTTATTATCCTTTAGTCCATATATTGTTTGCATTGTGAATAACTTCATGAAATTAAATTGTGAATCCTATGAGCACATTGCACAAATAATTGTTTATGATTCAGTTTAAAGCTATTATAATTCGTGATCATAATGAGCATTCTATACCCTTACATAAGAGAGATTTGAGACTTATCTTCATTTATGAGCGTATACATATACTCTATCTCTTTCTTGAAAAATGATCTTGTTGACGATCACATTTTCTTTTCATTGATTGCATATTAATTGAATTATCATTTGAGCATAGTTTTCAATGGTGTTGAGTCCAGAGAATCACATGAAACTTTAGGAAAGGATCATAGGCCCTCTTTGTTGTTTAACCCATACGACCTTAACGTTACACTTATATATGTCCCTAGTCAACCCCGTTGAGCCCTATTATGACCTTTCTTTTCATCCCAAATTCCCTAACCAACTCCACATTGGAGTCATAAACCCTTATATTCACTTTTCGTACTTCGGTTTGGGATTATTCCCGAGAATGAATGATGTTTGTTGTAATGTGGAATGCAATCGAGAAAAGAGAAGAATAAAGAAAAGAAAAGAGAAGAATAAGGAAAATAAAAAAACGAGAAAAATAGAATAAATGGCTCCAAAGTACATGGAAATAAAAATCTTACTCTCATGAATATCTTGCTTTTGGAGTTTGAATTAAATTCCTTTAATGCCCACTAATTCCATTATTCCGCATGTTATTCCCAAATCCCCTCTGCTCCCAGAAATAGACTTTAGATTCCAAACCCAAGCCTAGCCCAAATTATATACCCAAAAAGTCCTATTTGATCCTAGGGTGATGTTGATTCGAAGATCGAACATTAGCGATAATCTGTTTGAGTGAATTTCACATCGATTATTATGCGATATCCTTTCATGAGATTGTATTTTTCATTTTTATATTTCGTTATTCATTGATGACATGTGCGCGGCCTAGTTTCCATTTACAATTACTCATTATGCTCGCATGTCCCGAGTGTGTTACATCTTATTTATGAGCGTTTTCATTTGTTGAGTGTAACAACCGGAGAGAACTTGAGTTATGCTTGCTTTAGCGATTACATGGATTATGAAAGTTTTGCCAAATATAAATTACCACATGTGTTCGCTTATTTCGCATTTCCATTGTTTCAATTTTTATTGAAGTTCCTCTTATAATATCAATAATTGCCGAATTTTGTGTGAGCATCGTTCACTTTGTTAATCGATTATGCTTTCTTTGATATTGTTGAGTTATGCATCAGTTTATGGGTTATCATTGTATGAGTTGACTTGATGTTTGTGGATGTTATCCCTGGAAACCCTCACGAGACAACACTCGTCCCTTAGGGACACCTAGGGGTTTAATGGCTTATTGCATATGCAAAATGCAATCGTTCGCCCGCGAAAATGGCATTTTACTTCTATGTACATACTTCCCTTATTATGGTTTTATTGATGGCCCTTTTTTATTCTTACTTCATTGCTCGAGACTAGAAATGTATAAGTAAGGGGATGTGATAAGTCACGTTTATTGTATTTATAACCCCATTAATGTGTACATTCTAGCATTCATGTACATGCTATTCCTGGTTCTTATGCTCATTCATTGATTAACCCATGTTTTCATCATATATATATTGTGTGTGCCTTAATTGAGCTTTTATAGGTATTGGGAATGCATGATATGAAGTTCGATTGAATCCCTGGAAAGTTTCGTTGACAATTACAAAGTCCGGGGCATTTTACTAAATTCATCATTCGGGTTTTAGTCCTGATCTCTTCACGAAAGTTGAATACCTTTGATTCATCTTCGCAATGCCTCCAACGGTACATGAATCTGAGCTTGAATGAAGAATTTACGGGCTTTTCTTTGGAGAATGTCTCATTATAATCCAAAGCAAACCATTTTTATTTTGAGAGCAGGTCCGAATCGATTCGACCTTTGCCGAATCAATTCGGTTGATGATAGTGCACCAGCTTCCCATGTCCGAATCGATTCTCGCTCAGCCGAATTGATTTGATTCTGTAGTCTCAGCTTTCTCCTTATTACTAGTTTGCCATTTTAAATAGATTTGGGGGGATATTTATCCCTTGTTTTTCCTTCATTTAGATATATAGATTACTTTTGTTAGAAAGGGAATGCATAGAAACTCTCTCTTCTCTCTCCAAGATCAAGTGTATTTTATTTCTCTTCCTACTTGTAAAGAATTGAATTCTCACAAGTTAGTTGTTGTTAATGCAAGCTTTGTTCATTTAATCCATATTTGCTCGTGTTC
Organism: Sambucus nigra; assembly: GCA_949130495.1. Classification (NCBI taxonomy): domain Eukaryota; kingdom Viridiplantae; phylum Streptophyta; class Magnoliopsida; order Dipsacales; family Adoxaceae; genus Sambucus; species Sambucus nigra. Next base: position 389,629,452 of record OX422211.1, on the reverse strand, counting down.
CATAGCTTTAAATTGCATTATTCCCATATCTAGTATTGTTTTGTGTTTACACTTTATGCCTTGCTTGAATATTTTTCCTTTGCATGTGTAGACTAGTTTCTAGTATGAGTAGCTAAACTTAAGGTTGGGGATCATAATCCGACCTGGGATGCTTAAACTTCATATTTAGGGTTTGGTTTAGAATTGTTATAATTGAACTTCATGTGTTGATATTGGAGTATCCTACTCTCTTAACTTCCCTTGTCATGCAAGGGGTAGTATTTGATGCTTTACTACAACCCCAACCCATTTAGCAATAACTAATTAACCCCTAATCCTCCATCGATGAGTTTAGTCTCTACATAGTTGATGTTCGGATCTAATTAGTTATGCTCGATTAGAACTAATTTGAACCAAGTCCTATCGTCTTTATTAGTGAATCCAAGGTGGGATAATGATCCTCAATCCCTTTAATTTCTTGAACTTAAGCTTAACTTAGTTTGTTTCGGAATATATTTATTGTTGACTTGTTCTTTGTCAATTTTACGCATGCTAGTTTAGCAGTTCATCACAATCACCTCTTCAAACAATCAAATCACCTTTTACATTATAACTTTTTGACGTTTAGAGAATATCCTTTATCCTAATCTTGTTCTCCTAGGAGCGTTCAATCCCTGAGGAATATAATCCCGATCTTTCCTGATTACTACTTGTTGCGAAAGATTTACACTTGAACCAAACACTCTTTATAGAGCAACAGATGTCTTTTCTTATCCTAAATCATAGATCCTAAACCTTAAATCCTAAACTTAACCATAAAACTCAACTTCAAAAACCCTAAACGTAAACTAAAAAATAATTAGGAAAAAAACACAATACCCTAGTCCCTACAACCACTCTAAAAGGAATTCTCAAAAGATAGACAAGGAACTTATTGGAACATAAAAATAATATGATGATCTAAATACAAAATACACTTAGCTCCTAGGTACTATATATTAATTGTTCATTTATTTGTGGGAATTTTAAATTCACCCATCAAATCTTTGACCCCAATCCAATTTTATACAACTTTCTTTTCACTCCACTAATTAATACCAAATAATTGTACTTTGCCCACAATGTGGCGTGAATTTATTAAAAACTAAATACATGAAACCAAATGCATCGATAAACTTAGTAAGTATTTACAAAGTATACACACATATTAAAAGTAAAGAGGGGTGAGAAAAAGAATTTTTTAAAGGGTATTTAAAATTTAAAAATAAATATTGTTAGTTAATCTAAATCGGGTGAAATGAAAGAATTGGTGGGTATATTTAAAACTAGAACTATATTTGCACGGATGTTTTGAACCGAGATGTTAGGAGATAATGACGTGGATGGCCTCGGGAATAAAAAGGGGTTGCGCTAAAGGCGCCCCTATTTTTTCTCACCAGTGCACATTGTGTTTAAGAATGATTGTATATTATATTTTAAAAAGTAGTGTTGTGGTGCTGGAGTGAAAAATGTAGGGTGTGTTTATCATAACCCATAAAAAAGCTTGGCCTAAAAAAGGTGACTTTTGATTTCTAAAAAAAATAAAGAGAAATGAAATAGGGGATCAAAATAGAGTATCTAAAAACTCATTTTCCTCGTTCATCTAATTAACACAAATGATCCATATTATTTCTTCTAACTCGCCAAAATACTTCCAATGCAAAACCAATTTATTGTTATCGCCTAAAATTGGTTTATGGATTAATTGTTGTAGATGGAAATTTCTAATAATAAACAATAACATCTAATGAAATTATAACTATATACCTGCTAAATTGGGAGAAATAGAATGAGATGAGAGATAAAGAAATAAGACTGAGATTTACTTGGTTTGGCCTAATGTGGTGTCAATCTCCATAGGTGCAGTGATGGTACTCAGTTTATTATTGGGCAATTTCCATGAAAAGAATGGATACAAGCTCTCGTGAGGTATCTCTCTCTAAATATATAGGATTTGCATGTAGCTATCAGGGGTATAATTTGGATCTTTTATCCAGTGGTATTCAGTGCTATTTATAGTTAGTTATCAGAGAGAGAATATTAAGGGACAGGTGGTATGCCTTTATATGTTAAGCAGTTACACCTTTTACAATTAGTGGGATAGATAAGGATGAGTTTTTTACAACACGATATAGGTGGGATATAGTGTAATTTCCAAGGTGCATAAGTGGAGAAGTCATGGATATTGATATTCCTATATGTGTGCAAACTGGTGAGAAGTTGGCCATGATGGAGTTAATTAACTTTGTTATCCAAATCCTCTTTAACAGTAATGTGATGTTCAACAAAAAGATGAGGACGAGCAAAATAATAACTGAGTCGACCTCAATTTCATTGGACGACCAGCATGTACTTATGAAGCTGGCCCATTTATTTGCCTTTAATGAGAATATGTGTCATCTATTGAGAGATCCACTTGGTGTTCTATATTTATGGTATAACAAAAGCCCCTAAGACTTCATGCATAATGGGAACTTGTAGTGGATTCTTGGGATAGATGACATTCTGGAGTGGTTATTAGCCGAAATGAATGGATGAAGTGTTAATAAGTAGTCAGTGATATGCCCGATATGTACCCTCGTACTCGGAGTCAACAACCTCGACTGACATTATAGCCGAGTCAACAGGAAGATCACAATGGCCATGAGAGAGGTCATCCTTCCGAAGGTCTCCACCATAATGACCAACCTCGGTTGTCCATCAGTCGAGGTCAGCAGCATCTTATGGGCTCAAGAAAATGCCACCGTCGTACTCTACTTCAGCCGATATTACAGTTATGCTTAATACCTAACCTCGGTTGATCAATCAGGCCGAGGTCATACTTATGATTGGCAGATCAAGACAACCCTCAGACTTACCAACATCGTACTCGGCTGGGCAGAGGTTACAATGGATGACATCACCAAACTGAGCATACGCAAGCACATGGGAGACTTGGAACACATGGACTAAACCGTTATAACTAACTCATTCCCCTCACGTGAGGGAATATTTAGTCATCAGTATGTGCATGTGGCACATCCAGGTGTCCACATGATATTGGTTTGATCACCACACACATGCTCATGCATGCTTAGGGGGTACACTGCACCCCCAAGCACTATATATGCATGTCTCCTTCTACCTTGAAAAGGACCCATAATTACAAACCCTAGCGAAGCTCTGCAGAAATACATAGTAGAGAGAGAAAGTGAGAGATTGTATCACGGGCCCTCAGTTCCCTTGTTATAGTGAAATTCACTCACACACTCACAGTAGACGTAGGCAAAATTGGCTTAACCACTTCGAAAGGCTCGGCCCAGTTAATGACCTGAGGGAAAGGATATCCAGGTCAAGAAGTCTTGCTGGCTCCAGAAGAGAGGGTGGAGACTGTCGGCCCCATCATAGATGACCCCCGCATGGCCGAACGGTGGTCAGGGGGAGGTCAATAGCCGACATTATGATGCAGCTGAGGAACCCTCGGTTCACCCTTTAGAGGTGGTTGGGGACAACCCCGTACAGGCCAACGTTGCTAAGCCATGGAACGACTCTATCCAAAGGCTGGAAAATAATATTGGAGATCTCGTAAAAATCCGAGACCCCTTGCAGAGGGGGTACTCAAAGGGTTCTCCCTTTGTGACAAGGATTGTCAGCTTTCCAACCCCTGAAAAATTCAAACCTCTAGTGGTATCTCTCAGGTACGATGGAAGTGCCAACCATCCCACCATATTGAGATGTACCAGTCTACAGTGGACATATACTCCATCTTTAATGAGATGAGGTGCCGATCTTTCTCGAGCACTCTGACTGGGGTAGCACATGTGTGGTTTACCTCTCTTCCTAAGGATTCCATAGAAAACTTTAGACAGTTGTTCGAGCAATTCATTCATAATTTCTATTTTGGGGTAAGACCTCAGAAAAAGAAGACCCATTTACTTTACGTAAAGCAAAGAAAGAATGAAATCCTTAGAGACTATATCACGAGGTTCAACAAGGAAAAGTTGGAGGTAGAGGACTATAAAGAGAGTATAGCCATGATAGCCTTCATTGGAGGACTTCAGAAGGGAAAACTACTTTGGAAGCTTGCCGAAGCCCTCATAAGTCTATGGTCGAGTTATTGGCAACAACTGTAAAGGTCATGAATGCAAAGGAAGCAATGGCTGCAAAATATAAGGATGAGAATGGAAGTAGCAGTGGGAAGTTTCAGAAGAAAAAGGATGGGAAGAAGAGGACTACGGATGAAAAGTTTGCAGACTATACTCCTTTAGCTGTGAGCTATGAACACATCCTCAACGAGATAAAGAATAATAGGTCTTTGAGATGACCAGAGAAGTTGAGGGCTCCTCCACATAAGAAAAATAAGAACTATGGTGTGAGTTCTATTAAGATCGCGGTCATCTAACTGACAAATGTTTTACCCTGAAGGACGAGATTGAAAAAATGGTGAAGTCTGGAATGCTGGGAAAGTATGTGGATATAAGAACCTCAAAGAGTGGCCGAGTCGACCCCAGAAAGAAAAGAAATGATAAATGCTGGGAAGATGCCCCCGCCGGGAAAGATGATGCCTCGAATGATGACGACGATGACCCGGACCTCCCACCAAAGGACGACGATGTACCAATAAAGAGAGTCAACGTGATCTATTTTGGTGTGAGGACTATCTATGGGGGCCTAGTAGGAGGTGGCTTAGAGGTAGGTGATCACAAGTCTCATGTAGCAGAGGCAAAAGCAATAACCAAAGCCGAGGTTATGAACTTGGCTTCAACAGGGGTTAAACCTGGGAAAAGAAAGAAGGTAAACATGGACACACTCGTAGTCGACTTCTCACGACTTGATTTTAAGGGTATCTTAGCTCCCCATGATGACCTTCTAGTCATCATAATAAGGGTACATGGATGTGAAGTTCATAGGATTCTTATTAATGGGGGGAGTTCAGCAGATGTTATGTTCTGGCCCTGTTTCAAAAGCTTGGGTCTCAGTTGAGTAAGGCTTGTCCCTTATCATCACCCCTTGATCGGCTTCAGCGAAGAGAAAGTCCATCCATTTGGAATGTACAAAATGGATGTGAGAATGGGATATGAATAGCCTAAAAGGTTGATCAGAAAAATTAACTTCTTTTTTATGGATGAAAATGTCTATGCAGCCTACAACCTCATAATGGGACGAGTGGCCCTCAAAGAATTTGAGGTCGTGCCTTCAATAGTCCATCAGATGATAAAATTCTTGACTCCTTATGGAGTAGGGGAAGTTTAGGGTGACCAACCGTCGGCATGTAAATGCTACTTTAACTCTGCAGAAGAGAGAGAGAGGGGGGACTCATAAAAGGGAAACCATCACTTACAACATTGACACCCTTGATCCTAGAGACGAAACAAAGATTAAAAGGGGAGAAGCTACGGAGGAGGTAGAATTCATCGTCCTCAATGAGGACGAGCTAGAAAAAACCATCCAAGTCAAAAAGGACCTAAAGCCTGAGATCAAGGAGTAGATAATCAAGCTACTAAGGAACAAACAAAGTATCTTTGCTTGGAGTCATGCAGACATGCCAAGTATTAACCCTGAGATCATATGTTAAAAACTTAATGTTGGAGATGATGCCAAGCCCATTAAACAGAGAAGAATGATATACTTAAGAGAAAAGTATGAAGTCAACAGAGACGAGGTTCGAATGCTTGAAGAGGTCAAGTTCATTAGAGAGGTCATATACCCAAAGTGGTTGTCCAATGCTGTAGTACCAAAAATAAATGGGAAGTGGAGAATATGTGTAGATTTTAATGACTTGAACAAGTCTTGTCCTAAAGATATCTTCCCTCTTCCTCGTATATATCAGATGGTGGAAACCATAGTAGGTCATGAGATCATGATATTCATGGATGCATATTATACTTACAATCAAATCTTTAAAGACCCGACTGACTCAGAGAATATATACTTCATTACGGATAAGGGGACCTATTTCTATAAGGTCATGACCTTCGGCCTGAAGAACGCAGGGGCTACATACCAACGTCTTATAAATAAGATGTTTGAGGATTATATAGGCAAGTCCATGGAGGTTTATATGGACGACATGCTAACAAAGACTCTGAAGGCCGACACTCATGTGGCCGATCTTAAAAGAACTTTTGATACCATGGAAAAATACATAATGAAGCTCAACCCGACCAAGTGTGTCTTTGGGGTTAGAGCGGGAAAGTTTTTGGGTTTCATTGTAAACCAGAGGGGGATAGAAGCTAACCCAGAGAAGATAAAGGCTTTGCTGGAAATGAATACACCCAAAACCATCAAAGAGATTCAAAGGCTGACCGGACGAGTAGCTGCACTTAACAGGTTCATCTCTATAGCTACAGATAAATGTCTTCCATTTTTCAAAATTCTTAGAAAGGCCTTCGAATGTAATGAGGAATGTGATAAAGCTTTTAAATAGCTTAAGTCCTACCTCGGATCCCCTCTATTCCTATCATGGACAATTCAGGGTGAGAAGTTATATGTATATTTAGCTTTCTTAGAGTCAGCCATTAGTGCCGCAATAATAAGAGAAGAAGATGGAGTGTAGAGACCAGTGTATTTTAATAGCAAGGCACTCCAAGGGTCAGAGTATAAGTACCCTAGGATGGAAAAGTTGGCCTATGCCTTGATACATGCTTCTAGGAAAATAAAGCCATACTTCCAAGCTCATTCCATGGTCATCCTCACTGATCCCCCACTCAGATAGGTCCTCCATAAGCCTGAGAAGTTGGGAAGGCTAATAACCTGGGCAATTGAGTTGGGAGAGTATGATATTCTTTATCAACCCAGGGTTTCCATCAAAGGACAAGCACTCATAGATTGTGTGGTCGAGTTTACCTGGGAAGAAGTTGTGGTTGAGAACAGTCTTAGAGCTGCAGATGAGTAAGTGGAGAGGAACGTCGATCGAGTAGCAAAAGAGGTTGAGACAAGTATATCCAGGAAAAAGGTAGTTAAGAATGAGAAAGATAGATAACTCCTCAAATAAAGGACCCTAACAGAGGTAAACTTCTCTTCAAATGAAACCATCTGGAACCTCTTCGTTGATGGGTCGTCCTGTGAAAACGGGAGTGAAGTAAGGTTGATAGTGTCGGCACCAGATGGTATAGATATTGAGTATGCGCTGAGATTTAGGTTTAAAGCCTCCAATAGTTAGTCAGAGTATGAGGCATTAATAGCAGGTCTTTATTTGGCAAGAGCCCTAAGTATCGGCCAACTCCTAGTCCACAGTGACTCGAGATTAGTTGTGAACCAGATCCTGAGGGTGTATGAAGGCAAAGATGAAAAGATGGGGAGATATTTGAAGAGGGTAAGATTAATGCGATAAGGCTTCAAAGAGGTAAATATTAAGAGGATACCTCGGTTGGACAACATTCGAGCTGATGTACTCGTGAGGTTGGCCTCAGTAACAAGAACTGACATAAGGAGAATAATACTAGTTGAGATTCTACTCTAGCCAACCATCAAAGAGGAAGATGTCACTAGACCTTGCCTAAATATGAATATGGGGGCCTCATGGATGGACCCTCTTATCAGATACATCAGAGAGGGAGAATTTCCAGAGTCAAAGTTAGAGAGGATAAAGTTAAGATTCAGAGCTGCTAAATTCTCTATTGTGGGAGATGTCCTATACAAAAAGGGTTTCTTACTCCCTCTTCTCAGATCTGTTCATCCTTCAGAGGTTCCATACATCTTTCAAGATTTATATGAGGGATCTTATTCAAGCCACATTAGAGGAAGGTCGTTGGCTAAGAGGATAATCACTCAGGTGTATTGGTGGCCGACCTTGGCCAAAGATGTAGTTGCGTATGTAAAGATATGTGATAAGTGCCAGAGGTTCTCCACCATTCCCCATCAACCTCATCAATCTATGACTTATATCAACTCCCCTTGGCCATTTGCAGTATAGGGCATTAATTTGGTAGGACTCTTGCCAAAGGTTGTAAATAACTATCGTTACTTCATTGTGGCAATTGATTATTTCTCTAAATGGGTAGAAGCCGAGCTAATGATCACAATCACTGAGTAGAAGACCTTCTAATTCATTTGGAAGAACATCATATGCAGGTATGGCCTTCCAAACACCCTCATCTCAGATAATGGAACCCAATTCAAGAATGTTTACTTAGAAAAAGACTGTGAAAGAGTAGGAATTAAGCAATTCTTCTCTTCCCCTGGCCGCCCCTAGGCAAATGGTCAGACTGAGGTCATAAATCGAACAATCCTTGATAGGATAAAAAAGAAGTTGGAAGAGGATAAAGGAAGATGGATAGAAGATCTATATGATGTGCTTTGGGCTTACAGGACGACAGTGCGAACACCCACAGGGGAAACTCCATTTATGTTAGCCCATGGCTCAGAGGTTGTCATCCCAACAGAGATAGGGATTCCTACTCAAAGAATTCAGATATATGACCCTAAGAGGAATGGGGAAGAGAGAAGACTTGATCTTGATTTGATTGAGGAAATCAGAGAAGGTGATAAGATAAGACAAGTAGCCTATCAACAAAGAACTACGAGGTTCTACAATCAGACGATAAAATCAAGCCCGATAGCTGTGGGAGACTTGGTCCTGAAGAAGACGTGGCAAAAAACCTAATTAGATCCATCCGAATTGGCATGGTCCTTCTAGGGTAATTGATGAGGTTGTACCTGGTACCTATCGTCTAGAAAATCTAGAAGGGGGGCCTTTCTCAAACCCTTGGAATGCCGACCATTTGAAGAAATATTACCTATGAAGTTGTAGTTGTCTTATTTTCTTGTAATTCGGGCATCAAATTATGAAGTAAAATATCAATGAGAAGCAAGAATTTAATCTGTTAGCATCTTTGTATCAGTGTATATATCTTAAACATCATTAATTTGGTGAAAATATGAGGTTAAACATCATTGATTTGGTGACCTCAGACCTTTTACATCATTAATTTGGTGAAAATGTGAGGATAAACATCATAATTTGGTGACCTTAGACCTTTGGCATCATTAATTTGGTGAAAATATGAAGTTAAACATCATTAATTTGGTGACCTCGGACCTTTGACATCATTAATTTGGTGAAAATATGAGGATAAACATCATTAATTTGATGACCTCAGACCTCAGACATCATTAATTTGGTGAAATTATGAGGTTAAACACCATAATTTGGTGACCTCGAACCTTTAACATCATTTAGTTTGGTGAAATTATGAGCATAAACACCATAATTTGGTGACTTCAGATATTTAACATCATTATTTACCTATTGCTAGTATGTATCTTTTTTTGTATAGATTTTAGTTTTTTTTTAAAAAAAATTTGAGAAAATCAAAAAATATTTTTGTAATTTGTTTGCACCTTTTATGGATGGACACTAAGGATGACCAAGTCACAACATCATTCCATTCTGCATGTGACTATTTGATAGTGTTTTGAGACAATAGGTCAATTCATCCTTGTGCTTTATAATATTTGGAGTCATTAAGATGTAATTAAGTGTTACTTCCTACATGTTTGACTCATGTTTTCTTTATAGCACACATGCACGGATTTATTTGATTATTGTGCTTGTCTTATCACATGTTGGTTGACTGTTTTCACTTAAATCCTGTCCTTAAAACAAACCAAGTGCGATAAATTTTGATAAGGAAATTGTGCATATAAAAATCGTTTTGTGATTTTGTGTGCTTTGTTTGAAAATGGGGAAGGGCTGCGAAAGGTTCATTTTGCCTTTGCGAATACTAAGCCACCGTTAAATTGGACCTAAAAATGGAGGAATTTTATTATCCAGGGTCCGAAAAGGTTTAAAAGAGCCCGAAAAAATTTAAAGGCAATAAAAAGAAAATCATGCCAATTATGGGCCATTTAGGTTTTTGCACCAATTCTCCAAAGCTTGAGAATTTAGTTTATTCACCTCTAAAAGAAAATATATATGAGGGTGTTTGGTTAGATATTTTAAACAGGTTTGCACGTCCTTGAAAATCTTTAAAAAATGCTATATAGTTTTGGACGTTATTGGTGTGGAAATCATTTAGACTTTGATTTGTTGATTTGCAAAAGACGATGTCATTTAAATTCAACAAAATTTTACACCTAAGGATACTTTTGATGTTCATTCATTAGGGGTACACATATGCATCGTGCACACATGATTGATTGAGTTTATTTACCTATCGAATGTGTTCACACCCATTCATTCCATTTCCATGACTTGGTTGTTTTAGTTTAAATCCATGGTGTGATTTTTAGTATCTTATTTTTGTATGAAAAATTGAAAAATCCAAAAATAGTTTGTGAGATTTTTGGGACATACCTTTTCATGCGCGTAGTTTGATTCATGTTTTCTATGCATTTTTTCGTGAAACTCCATGTTTTGATTATTTCTTCTTATCTGTCTATTTGGGGACATCATAAAAAGGGTGAGAAAGAATTATCATGTTCTGGGGGAGTCTTTGCATTATGGGGGAGTTTGATTTATTAATGCTTTATTCTTATATCATTTCAAACTCAATGCGTCACGAAGGTTTTTACTTTATCTCATGTGTGTAGCTACAAGTATTGAAGATCATGATGTTGCACACCCTGAAGAGAAAATCTTTGAGATTTGACGAAGATGATTGAAGAACAGTTTTGAAGTCTTACAAATTTATTCATGGGAGGGTAGATTTGTATAGGCAATTTGGCTTTTGATAATTCGGATTTTTTATGTATGTACCGGCATAGACATAGGGGGAGATTTGTAAGGACATATTTTCATAGGTCCGTTATCAATTTATTATGTCATATACCGCTACACCGTCGAAAAGCATTCAAGAGACATCTACATCAAATACGGATCCGAATTACTCAAGTTCTTCATCATTACAGAATCCGCGAAGTTTACTTTGGTAAGGTTATGTTTTAAATACCTTAAATTTTCACTTAGAGCTTTTGGGATATTTTTACAAAATATTTTCTAAGTGTTGGAGCGGACTTTTTCGTCAAATATTGAGAATGAGTATTTTTTTAAGTTTTGAAGCGGACCTCGATTTTGACGCCCAGGTCATTTGCGCGAGATCAGTATCTCGTTCGAACGAGATTGGAAGTCGCGCGATGTCATTTGAACGACGCGCATCCTTCGTTCGAGCGACATATGCTTCTCATTCGAACGAGCTCGGATTTCGAGGCGGTGCATTTTTGTATAAATACTCATTAAATGGTAACGTTTTCATTAAGAAGTCACAGCGTTTTGACGAACAGAAAAACTGCAAAAGAAGAATTCTATTAGGCTTCTTCTTTTAGGGTTTAATCCCTTTTTGTTTTCAATTCACAAAACTCCCATATGCTTTAGTGAATTGTTTTGGTGTTCAAGAACATCTTGCTTTTATTCATCTTTCGTGGAGTGCGTCTCTACACCGTATGACTGTATGTCATTAAGGATCTTGCTGCGTGAAGATTCTTTGCTGAAGTTTGGGTTGCGAGTCCTTGGAGGGTGCTGCGTGTATTCTCTTGCTGAATTCAAGACTGCGTGTCTTTTTAGGTTGGTTGCGCGTTGATCCATTACAGATTTCTCTATGTAATTGTAAGTTGCGATTTATATATTCATAGTGAAATAAAGGTTTTACCCGAAAGGAGTTTTTTTCTGAAATCTGTGACTCAGCATATTTTTGTGTCACATGCTTTATTTATTTATGGGATTGACACACGCACCTTAGATGCATGTTTAGGGGCTGAATTAAATAAAGGTTGATTGGAAACTTGCGAATTTAATTTAATCAACTATTACATAGTCGCACTTTACATTCTTCTTGTTCTTCCCTTGGACACTTTGTCTTCATCCTATGTAATATGATTATCCGTAAGTACCTGCACACATGAAGCAAAGAGAATACCCAGGATGCATAGAGCTTGAAATAAAAAATAAAGAAACTCATAATGTTCTTCCCCATAAGACAAACTTATAAAATCTCTCCCCCTTTATTTGTTCTCCCCTTTTTTGTCCAAAACAGACAAAGGAGTAGAACCTAGAATGAAATGAATAACATCACATATAAAAAAAGATATCATCACAGAAATGTAGAAATCACACGCACGCAATGATAATCTCAAAGACATCACCAACTATTTTTGAAATTTTTTAATTTTTCAAGTATAAATTTTACAAATATAACACACCATGAATTAACACAAAAATACCCGAATAATGAAAGCGGAGTATAGGGGTGTGAACATATTTCAAAGGTTAATCAACATAGACAAACATAACACATGTGAAAGAAGGATTGAGATACCTCTAACGAAAGATTGTTTACCTTAAGTGTAAAAATGGTGAACTCATGTGAAACCAACTTAACCTAATCAACAAATCAAGAAAGTAAGTGATTTTCACACCAATGACGCCCAAAACTATGTAATACTTTTTTCTAGATTTATGTAGTTTGTGCAAACCCATTGATGTTCAACATAAATCACTCAAAATCATACATAACTTAGAATACCCTAAATTATTTTTGAAGAAATTAATGCTAATGTGTAGGGAAGCATCAATGTTCAAAAATGGCCAGACAATTCTATTTTTATGTGTCGTTAATCTTTTCATCCCTTTTCATTGAAATGGTGGCGTTTAACGCAAAGACTTTTTAGCTTTCATGTCCCCTTTCCATTGCTTAATATAAAACAAATTTTCCAAAAAAATAATTTAGATCCGAGAAATGGTTCTTACATGAAAATATATTTTATCTCATTTTTAAATTTGGTTCGCTTCAAAGCACAATTGAGAAGAAAACACTATGATCGATAAGTGACAAGTAAGAATAATATTCAAATACGCTCGTTCTTGTGTGCATTAAAGGAGCCAAGGAGTCAAACATGTAGTATGCAATCATAAAATCCCAACTTAATGACTCCACACATTATCAAGCACATAAATGAAATGATGTAATTTCTCAAAACATTATAAAATAATCATGTGGATACGGAATGAATGGGTGATCCAGACATCTTAAATATTCATCCATATACGGTATAGAAATCTTTTTCATAAATTAATCAAAATAAAATCTTTTTGCCTTTTTCAGCTTTTCTTAAAAATGGAAAATATTTTTGTATTTTTCAAAAAAAATTCAAGAAAAACAAAACTCTATTTGGATTTTTCAAAAAATATAACAAAATGAAAAATATAAATAGATAGATGTACATACTAGCAATGGGGATATGATGAAATGACATCCTAAGAAATTCCTCCATCAAATTTTGTAAAGTCTTGACTAAATAATCTACCTGCTCTCGAAAACTCTCAAAATCTCTCAAGTGATGTGAGGGAGCATGCGGAGTAACATGTCGCATGCGAGAACTTGTGTGGGAGCGTACCGGGGAGCATACTTATGAGACACTCTCCCTAGCTTAAAACAAAACTCATTAAGATGACCTCTTTGTTTGAAATGGGTACAAACATAAATGAACTTAGGTCAATCTCTCTCGAAACGTCTGGGAAGATATCTTCTAGGTGGATTAAGTCGCCTAAATAACTTAGGTTGGGGGCCACAAGGATCCAATGCAAACTAGGGAACCGGCTCGAGTAAGGTATGGGAAGTGGATGTACCATCATAACCTATTCCTTGCGTCTCAACTTTACCTAATAAGTGGTCAAGGAGAATCTTTCCAACCTTCTTATATATGTTCTCTAAAGTGACCTTGACCTCCCGAGCATGTTCAAAATCACTCTCGAGTTGGGATACATAGTCTTCAAGTTTCTCATGAGTCTCTAATAAATATTGAAGATCTCTCATAAGACTAGACACGGTGTTGGTCAAATTGGTCTTTTCTCTCCCTAAAATAATCAACTCCTCACACAAAGAAATCTTCACCTTCTCGAGTTGACTCACTGACACCTTACACTCTATTAAAACTTTCACATCCTTCTCCAAATCTAACACCCTAAGAGATAAATATCTATTAATATTTTTCATTTTTAAAGTCTTTGTGTAAAGATCACTAAATGCTTTTCGGAGATCGCCTTCTCCCTAACTCAAATTCTCTTCCTTCCTCTCACTATCTCTAGATTGACTTGAAACATCATAGAGGCTTTCACATTTAGATATGTCCTCATCGGCATGGGAAAACTAGAATTGCTAATGTGACTAGCCATGAACGCAACGCATGGGTCATGTGGTGATTCTCACCCTAAATCAACTGATTCGACATCACTATCGCTAAGAGTGACTTTATTTGCAACTTTCTTGCCCTTGCTCTTAATCCTAGTGGGACACTCATATTACTTGTGCCTTTTCCCCTTATCCTCACATTCATAACACCTAATCTCTTCCTCTACTTCTCCCAACTCGTGTCCTCATTCTTAAGGAAGAATTTTCTTTGGAAAATTTGAGAAACTTTTTGAATTTTTTTACAAAAAGGGCCAAGTCATCAAAATCACTTCAGATTCGGACTCACAAACTATCTCTTTCTTATTTTTCTTAGTTTGAGTATTTAAAGCAATCCCTATTTCCTTAGGTTTAATAGTTTTAAGGAACATATCAATCTCATATATTTGAATAACTCCTACAAATTCTTCTAACCTAAGAGTGTATAGGATTCCTAACGAATTTAGTACGGTGACCATAGGAATAAAGTGGGTAGGAACGCCCTCAAAATTTTCTTAACACCTCTCATTTTAGGAATCTTCTCACCCAAGTTAAACTAGAATAAACTATGTTTGATAAATGTGCATAAAACTCATCAAAAGACTCGGACTCTAGCATGGTAATGTTCTCAAATTGGGTGGTCAAATTGTAAAGCTCAGATGACCTTACAACGTTGATGAGATAGAAGGTATCTCATGCTTCTTTATACGTAGTGCACGTTATGATGCGGCGGAACTCGTCAGGGGTGACGGCTTCAAGAATGGTACTGAAATCACGAGAGTTAAAATTACTCCACTTAAAGTCGTCCTTTATCCATGAAGAGGCAAGTTTATGGCCAACTATATTGTCAACAGTGACAGTGGGTGGTGTCCACCCTCTTTCACAAACTAACCAAACTTGTATATCAATTGATTTTAAGGCTGGCCTCTTCCTAGCTTTCTAATAAGCATAATTGGAACCATAAAAAATGAGCATTCGATTATACAAATTATCCATCAAACTTTGGCTTTTACATGATCAACAATTTTTCAAAAAAATTGATATCTATAAAACAAAATTGCGAAAAAAGATCACACAATATTTTTGTATAACCAACTCTAATACCAATTTGAGAGTGCGCATGATCTTGATGGAATAACTTATTTAATTAAATGCCTCAAATGCAATACCAATTTAATATTTGTATCCTAAAACATGCATCTAGGTGATTAAACAAATAAGTAAAACATGCAATCACATGACAAATAAGGAAAAATCCCTTTTGAGGGCAAAACTTATATTTCAGCACTTTAGATAGTTTTATAAGACAGTCGACTTACTAACTACTTAATAACCCACAAGTATAATGTACAGTCTTTGCAAAATCACAAAAGAATACTACTCAGAGCAGTCCATAGGCAGCGTTCCAGCCTTGCTATCCACCGATCAAACTTTTTTCTTCCTTTTAGCCTTCAACCTTCAGCCGTGATCCCTCGGGTCACAAGGTAAGTGGTAGAGATCTCTCTCCACAATATTATGTTAGGTATGAAACTATTAGGGTTTCAAATGGTTTAATAAGTATATTTGGGAGGATGATTTGTGAATCAAAAAGGTGTTTAGACCTAAAAAGTTTGAGGACTTTTACAACAGATATAAAGGATGCGTTTTCTAAAAGTATTTGAAAAATTCTTTTTAAAAGAGGTATTTATTGGTTGTGCACAAAATTTGAGGTGGCAATCTCGTTTGAAGAAAAATAGAATTCATTTGAACAAGAGTAGCATCTCGTTTAAACGAAACTATAGTTCGTTCGAATGAGATTGCAATTTTATTTTAACAAACTTCTAACGAGCTTCAAACAAACTCTAATAGTACGCCCTCGTTGGATATTCGTTCGATGTAGTGATCAAAAGAGCCTTCTAACAAAATTGACATTTCATTCGATGCAGATGGTCATCTCGTTTGAACGAGGTCAATTAAAAAATAATTATTAAATTTAAAATTTTGCCTCGATTTTTAATAAAATACATCTCCCAAATATAAATGTAAATAAATTTGAACTCCTAAAAGATTTATACCTTCATAATCTAGAGAAGTCTTGAACTTGGAGATGTTAGAGATCCAATTCATCCTATCGGCGGGTGTTGATTTGTAACAGGATATGTCAAATACAAATATAAGCTTAAGATATGAGCAACTTCAGAATATTTGTGCTCACAAGGCCCAAAAAAGAGCTAATGCCGCCGAGAAAAGATAAGATGAAGAAGATGTAACTACCTTGGCTAAATCTAAGGGAAAGGCTCCAATATATTCTAGTGCAACTACTGTAGGGGATAAGTGACCCCTTGAAGCCCCTAGTAGTCAAAACGCTCTTAAGGGTCCATGCGTGGCTGAATCTAGGCCTTTGCATCGGCTGGTATGTGACCAAGGATTTACCCCACGTTATGATGAGGTTAAGGAGTTTAAATCCGACCTTGTACATAGGATTTCTTCTGAAGAGATGACGGTCGACCCAGTATCTATCTTCCACCATGCCAATAATATCGCTGACTTGCTTGGGTATCATAGCCATAGCAAGCTTTTCAAGTTCTTGAGGAGTTATGACCCTAACTCCTTATGGAGGTTAATCCAGCACAGGTTGTTATGGTGAGTTTTGTTAACATTGTGTTATTTTCTTTGTGCCTACTCTCTTTAGTTGCTAATTTTTATTCTTTTGTTAGCACAGGATTCTGCGACATCAACCGTTTTGAGAGAAAAATATATAACTAATAGTTATGCCTATGAGGAACTGGGCGAGGAAAACTAGAAGTTGAAGAATGAGATGAAACAATCTGCCAATGATCTCAAGAAGGCATGTGACTAGCTCCAGAAGAGGGATGATTAATTGGTGGAGAAGACTGTGGCTCTTAGCAAGGATGAGGAGGAAAATAACAAGATCATGGACAAAACCACCACTAATAATGCCAAGCTTAAGAGCATAAAGAAGGTTTTGAAAAAGGTAAATGATGAATTAACTGCATCTAACTGGGCACTGGAGATGGCTGGCCAGAGAACATTAGGCTGACTTAGGAGCTTGATCAGGCTAAGGAGACCTTGTCCACTTCTGAGGAGATGGGTGTGGGCAAGTGTAAGTCTTATGCTGACTACAACGTTGATTGTGTAGGATTTTTCCTTTATGGGTATGAGGAACTGAAGAAAAATGTGATGACTCACTATGCAGGCATTGCTAAGGTTGTAAGTAAGAACGTGGATAATGATGAAGCCATAGCCATAGCTGCCGAGAAGATTATGGCTATTGATGATCCCGCTGCGAAAGATGTTGAAGTTATTGCCCAATAAGTCATCCCTGAAGCAAATCCTCCTGTCAGTGATGCCTCTTCTGGTGTTGTTCTAGCTGCCTAAGATGCTCAAATGTCTAAGGTCATCAATGAGGATGATCCTACAGCATAGGCCACCTTCTTATTGTTTTTTTATATGAATCTTTCGTTGATCACTAGATATCTAATTTTTCTTCAAACTCTATGAAGAATTTGTTTCCCTCTTTTTGTTGAAATAATATAAATCTTCAATTTCAAAACTTATTATGCACATGAGTCTTATGCGTACTTAACAGCGTGCTATTTTTATTTTGCATTTCATCTTGTTAACTGCTTTAATGTTTGGAATAGACATACTAAACATATGGTCAGGTTTTAGCCAACTTGATCTGCCTTATTAGTACCTATTTTTGAACAAACCTAAGTTGTCCTGACGTAGGTTATACCAGTGTTTGTGCCAGCTTACTAGTCTTATGAGCGAAGCTCATCATTCTAACTATGTGTCGACACTAACTAACTGAGTTGACTAAAGTTTATTGGGAGTTATCCTTTCATTGGATTATGATCAGATCTTATCTTCCATAAAGCATGGATTCCCTTTACTTGGTGAGGTTGTTTCTTGTTCGCGATTTGTCCTAAGACGAGATCGTACATGAAACTTGACTTTTTATTCATGACTTACTTGTTCAATGAAGTCATACATGAAATTCATATTATTTTACTCCCTTTTGTTCGCAATTTGTCTTGTGATGAGACTGTACAGGAGGTTTAGTACTAGTGATGTACATTACTAGGGGTATGAGCATATCCTATGCCAATAAAATAAAAAAATAAAAGGAGCGATAGTAGAATCATAATGAAACTTTTATTTATAGAAAATAGAAATTGCATACTTCATAAAAACTCATCATTACATTACTAGTAGTACTTTCTTAAGTGCTATGCATTCCATGAATACTTGAACTACCCTCCTTCTAAGGTCTTAATCCTGTAAGTTCCTGGCCTGACAATGCTAAAAATACAATAGGGTTCATACTAATTGGTTTCCATCTTGTTTCCTTTCTAGATTACCTTTTTCAGCGAATAATTATCCTCCTTTAAACTGCTCAGCTTTATTTTTCAATTATAAAATTGGGTAGTTCTTTACTGGTACGCAGCTATATTTAATACAGCGTTTTCACTCACTTATTCTATAAGATCAATATCTAACCTTCTCATTACATCACTTCACGGTGAGTTGAAATTGAGGTCTCTATGGCTAGGAAGTTCGATTTCCATTAGAACCACTATTTCTATGCCAAAGGCTAGCATGTAAGGAGTTTCACCTGTTACAGTCCTAGATGTTGTCCTATAAGCCCAGAGCATACTCTAGAGCACGTTAATCCAATTTCCCATTTACGTCATCTAGCCTCTTTTTCATTCCATCCAATAGAGGTTTTTTGGTAACCTCTAGTTGATCGTTGCACTATGGGTGGACTGGTTCAGAATGTATCTTTTGTATCTTAGAGAGGGTTTAGTTATCCTTAAACTCTTAGTTGGGAAATTGAGTACCATGGTCCGTGACGAAGGTGTAGGGCATCCGATATTGGCAAATAATGTTCTTCCATATGAACTGGAAGACTTTCTCATATGGAATTTCTACAAGGGCCTCATCCTCCACCCACGTAGTGAAAACATTTACGGCCACCACAAAATATTTGAACTTTCCTCTTGTTTTTAGCAAAAGGATAACCAAATATACACCCCAAATTGCAAAATTCCAAGGAGAAGTGATAGGTGAAAGTGAGTCTCCTAGAATTCGATGGATTTTTTCATACTTTTGTCATTTGTCTCATTTTCTAGCGTAATCCGCCCAATATTCCTTCATGGTGGGGCAACAATAGCCTTGCGTGGCCACACACTTTTCTGGTGACCTTCCTGCCACATGCGCTTCTCAACATCCTTTATGTACTTCCTTGATTAAATTATTTACTTTGGTCGATGAACACATCATATCAATAAGATGATTTACCCTCTTTTATAAAAGAAATCCTCCTTTTAGCATATAGTTAGTTGCCTTGAAACGAAGCTTCCTTACCTTTTTGGGGTTATATGGCACAGTGTTGATTTTAATGTAAGCCCGTATCAAATCCATCCATGACGGGCTGAGATTTATTTCCATGATGTTAATTATCTCCTCATTAGTGCTACGGTGCATGAGAATTTCTACTGGTACATTTCTCTACAATTCTGTTATGGTAGCTAACGTTTAATGGGTAAGTGCATCTGCTCGAGAGTTATCTATCCGAGGTATTCTGATCATCTTACTCCTGGATTCGCTAGATACTTGATCATGAATTCTTCTCGGGCCTCGCATACCCTGAATAATTGATTGATTGCAAACTGAGAACTATTGTGTGCCAAAATCTGCTTGGCATCCAGTGATGAAGCCAGCCCAAAACCTATTATGAACACCTCATATTCAGCTTCATTACATGTCTATCTCATTTGGCGTAGTAGTGAAGATCAAGCCTACTCCACTCCCCATGGTTCAAGATGAGCCATCCACAAATAGTTTCCTAATTATCCTAGAACATCTTCATTCTGATTTGGTAATGGCATGGTTTAGATCTCTCCCGGAAGATTTGGCTTGTCTATCTTGACAGGTGAGCTCTCATCCAAAGATGTCTACTCGATTTCATCTATAGATGAGCTCTCTTCCATTGAAGTCAGCATTGTGATGAGTGTCGAGCTCTCTCCCTGAGGTAAATGAATTTGGAAATAAATTTTGCCATAGCTTGTCATTTGATATCCGCCCTAGATTCATATTGAATATCATACTCTTCAAGTTCCACATCCCAAGCCATCAGTCTGCCTGATTTCTCAAGCTTATAAAGGACTTGCCGCAAAAGGAGTTCGGTATAGACAATAATTGCGTGGGCTTAAAAGTAAGGCTTCATTCTCCTAGAAGCCTCGATCAGTGCAAGGGCTAATTTCTCCAACCTGGGATATCGAATTTCTAATCTATGGTATGATTTACTGGTGTGATAAATAGGCCTCTGTACTCCTTCTTTTTCGTACTAGAGCTGTACTGACTGTAGATTCTGATATGGATAAATAGAGATAGAGTTTCTCCTCAAAAATTGGCCTTGACAATAAAGGTTCAGACCCCAAGTACTGCTTTAACTCCAGGAATGAAGTTTTGCATTCAGCATTCCATTCTAAAGTTTTCTCAACACTTTAAAGAATGGAAGACATTTATCAGTGGCTCTAAAAACAAACCTATCAAGTGTTTCCATGCTTCCCGTCAATCTTTTCACTTTCTTCATAGTTGTTAGGGACTGTGTATTGATCATTGCCTGGATTTTTTTGGGATTATCTTTGATTCCTCTCTAGTTGACAATGAAGCCTAAGAACATCTGTTCCTTCACCTTGAAGACATACTTTATCGAGTTAAGCTTCATCTAATGCTTCTTTAACTAATCGAAAGTTTGTTGTAAGTCTTAGATGTGATCAAATTCTTTTTCTCTTAGTGAGCATATCATTAATATATACATCCATGTTCTTTCTAATCTGATGTTCGAGCACTTTTTTCACCAGCTACTGATAGGTTGCATCGGCATTTTTTAGTCTAAAAGGCAAGACTTTATAGCAGTACGGACCTCTACTAATGACGAAGGACGTTTTATCCCTATCTTTCGGCTTTATTTTGATCTGATTATACCCATAATAAGCATCCATGAAGCTAAGCAACTCATGTCTTTATGTGGCATCGACTAGTTGATCAATCCTAGGTAGTGGGTAATGATCTTTGGGACATTATTTGTTCAAGTTAATGAATTCCACACTCATTCTCCATTTATTATTATTATTTCGGACCATCACCCGTGACACCCCGCCTATTTTAATCCGGGGTGATCATTCCATTATTAAATTAAACCGGAATCATTAATGGTTTCAGTCTTAGCATCACTGTCTAAAACTTTTTATTTACTAATCACCTATGTCAAAATAAGTTGGTGTTGATTTTATCTTTTGGTTATTAACACACGCAAAAATCATTTAAA
The DNA here is from genome assembly GCA_949130495.1 of Sambucus nigra. NCBI lineage: Eukaryota > Viridiplantae > Streptophyta > Magnoliopsida > Dipsacales > Adoxaceae > Sambucus > Sambucus nigra. The sequence goes on along the minus strand of OX422211.1, from coordinate 389,608,014 downwards.
TGAATTAAACCATTTCCATATGAACACAGTTCATACAATCACATGGCACATATAAATAATTAAATAACGGAGAGCGAAGAAACCATCGGTTTTATAAATATAAAATCCAACCATAATCTGAAATAAGCAAATAAAATCTTAATACAGTCCACTACATAACTTGAATAAATAAAAAGCCTGAAGGCAACACGCCCAGATGAACTGATAGATAACTAATAATGAAAACTCCTATCTATAGAGAACAAACTGAAGCGTCTAAGAAATATCCTACCCTCCACAATGCTGTAGCTACGTGTCACTAGATAGGATCTCTAAGTTGGGCGTCCCTGTGGCTAGACACCTAGAATATTTTGAAAATATTTTGACATGGGTCAGAGCCCAAGTAAAACATTTTGAAAATATGTAGCAAGTATTTAAATCACAATGTAAATCAAATATTTATTACACATGTATTATTCACGTACACTCACTTGAGATTCTCACCTCTCAACTAATGTGCATGCCTAACGTATTCTACCTAACGAAATTTATGGGCATAACCCTCTTTTTGTTCTGGTTTTTTTATACAAAATAAAGTATGCACAATATACTAATGAAAATGTAGATATTAATGTGTATGAACTAAAGTAGTAACTAGATTATGAATCTAAAAAAATTTATGCAAAAATAAGGAATTTAAAGAGAGGGAAGAAATTAGACCTTATTTGAAGCTTGATCTTTGATCTTGGATGAACACCCTTGAATATTAGAAAAGTGTTGGACGAGAGAGAATATGATTTTTGCCAAATTGGGTATGAAAAGGATGGGAATGTAAGATTGAATGGAACTTCACATGGAGAACTTCACTGATTTTGAGAGAATGTTGTTGATATCACTGATGCTGATGGAACTATGGTATTGGTTTGTGGTAATGAGGTCATACCCTCCTTTTATAGGGTTAGGGTGTTATCGATCGTCACTGCCCTTATCTAGCCTATCGACAGGTGACCCTAGACACACTACCAATAGGCAAGGATCTGGACTACCAATTGGCAGTCTCGTGCAGATTTTTCTGGAAAAATAGTCGTAGAACGTAATTTGTTGATCCAAATCGTGCATGGAGCATGCCGTTAGATACGTACTTTAGAGACCTTCAAGAGTCCTTTGGGCCTCTCCCGGGTTCGAGAGTTGACTTTGAGTCAAATGTGGCTCGAAAGTGCACATCGGTCCTTTGGATGGGAGATTGCCGAATGGAAACAAATAATTCCTTCACATGGTAAGTCAAAATCGTGCCCAGTATGGACAATTGGAAATGTTAGGAGATGTATTTAGACATTCCAAAGAGTTCTGCTTGATTCAGAAAGTTACCCTTGGTCAATCAGGGTTCGGAAGCTCCCGGTGACCTCTCGGAGTAAAATGTATCGTTCGTCTATACCATAGGTTAGAATCGCACATGGGTGGACTGTTATAAAGGTTATTTAGTTCCCTATGGATATTCATTCAGTCTCATTTTAGCCTAAGGGTTGACCTTGGTCAAACGGAGCCCGGGAGCGCCCGGTGGGCTCTGGATAGATTTTAGGTGGAACACTGATAATTTATCCAAATGGTTATGTTGTTTCATGCACAGAGCGAACCATTGAAATTGGGTTTCAGTTCCCTTCGAAGATTTAAAGAGATTTCTCTCTGACGACGAAGTTGATTGGGGTCAAATTGGGGCCGGCAGCCTCCGAATTTATTTTGGATGGTAAAATGGTCCGTTCGTCCGAACCATTATGCCAATTCGCGCACGGGGTAGACCAATGGAAAATAGATTCAGATCCCTTAAAAGATTCAAAGATCTTTCGCTCTGACAATAGAGTTAATCAGAGTCAAACGGGGCTCAGGAGCACCCGATGGCCTCTAGATTGGTACTCGGAGTGCGACCTAGGGTTTATAGTGAAATGGGTAGGTCCTAGGGACCTAAGGAGAGACTTAAGGTGGTCCTAGAATGTGGTGTCTACGGTTTTTCCATCATATCTCGACATAATGACCAGCGCTTTGAATTTCATGAGCGTCAGATAACACACTATTTATGGGACAAAAGGGGACCCCTTTATAAAGTCTCTGTGCAGAGGGTTCTTGGATATAGCCATTTCTCCTAAACGGACCTCCAGTCACTAGATGGATCCCTTACAGTGTTGATCCTCTTGCTCGGCCTTCACTGCAACGGACTTGACGATTCGGCATCAGCTTTTATATGAGCTCTCTTCTGGGAAAGACTGATCGGCTGTGGGCAATATTCTTATACTCATTCTGGATTTGGTTGAGCATTGTGATCCCCTAATAACTGACCGAGCTAATTTTTTTTGACGCACATTTTGCTCTCTGGGAGCTATTAGCTCCTAGACTCTATTTTACATGGTCCCAAACAATCAAAAGCATTCATTCGACAATATGGATAAGGCAGAAGCCAAAAAATAACATAAAAGAAAATAAAGGCTGCATCACATTAGCAAACTCAGTAGTCTCACTCTCCCCTTATTTGTCTTAATGTGGGCAAAGGGTGCTCATCCTACAAAAACATGTTAATACCACAAGCAATATTGAAAATATTTGAAATAAGGTGCTAAACATGTAACTGTCTTAGTAAATTACTTAGAATAGGAACAAACTTCTATAGACATCCTAAGAGTTTCGAAGTGATTATTGTCTAAGGGTTTGGTAAATAAATATGCCAATTGATCTTTTATGCTAAGATATTCAATTTCAATTTATTTCTTTTCAATTAATTCTCTAATGAAATGTTCCCACATCTTGATGTGTTTAGTGCGAGAGTGAAACATGATTTTTATAATTGTTGATGGCACTTTGATTATCACATAAAATTAAGGCAGTTTGATTCGGTAAACCATAGTCACTAATCATTGTTTTATCCACAGAAGTTTAGCATAAAAAATTCCTACGGTATGGTACTCGGCTTCTGCAAAGGATAAAGTCACACAATTTTGTTTCTTAGATGACCAGGAAATTAAGTTACGACCAAGATAAAAACATCCACCAGTTGTTCTTTTGCTATCATCGGCACATCTAGCCCAGCCTGCATCAGTTCATCCTATTATGTTAGAGTTTTTATCAAATGTGTACAAAATACCATAATATACAATCCACTTATATATTTTATTATTCTTTTAATAGAATTTAAGTGGGATTGTTTGGTATCGCATTGGTATCTATCACAAACACATACACTATGCATTATATCTGGTCTACTTGTAATTAGGTATAGCAAACTTCCTATCATGTTGCGATAAAGACTGACATCAATTTACTTTCCAGACAAATCTTTATTAATCTTAATGGAAGAACTCGTGGGTGTCTTAGAAGTTTTAGCAGTTGTAAGACCAAATATTTTTATTAACTTTGTTGCATATTTTGTTTGATAAATAAAAATGTGGTTATTCCTTTGTGACACTTGGAGACCCAAGAAAAAAAGGACATTTAAAACTCGGACTTCATTATATTAGCAAAATATTGAGCTTCCAAGGGAGAGGTTGAGCCAAACACGATATCATCAACATATATTTGAGCAATCAATAAACAGTTCAATTGACGTTTGACGAACATCGTAAGATCAACTCCCCCTCGGATGAACTCAGTTTTCATTAAAAATGTTGTTGATCTCTCGTACCAAGCACGAAGCGCTTGTTTTAAACTGTAAAGTATCTTTTTCAATTTAAAAACATGGTTTGGAAAGAGAGGATCAATGAATCCTTTAGGTTGTTTACAAAAAACTCTTCTTTTAAATTGCCATTCAAACATCCATTTGGTATAATTTAAACGTAAGATGACATGATAGACTCTAAGCGTGCGACTGGTGCAAAGGTGTCATCTACATCAATTCCATCAATTTGTGTGTAACCTTAAGCAACTAAATGTGCTTTGTTTCATATGACATTGCTAGTTTCAGCACATTTATTTTTAAAGATCCATTTAGTGCCTATAACATTTGTGGATGGGGGGCGTGGAAAAAGGAACCAACCATCATGTTGCTTAAATTGACCTAACTCTTCTTTCATAGCAAATAACCAAGATTCATCAAGTAAATATTCTTTAATATGCTTGGGTTCAATTAATGACACAAAAGAATACAACATAGCAAATATAGTTTGTGACCTTATTCTAATGGGGTCAGACACTAACAATGTTATTTTTAGGATGATTAGCTTTAACCCAGTTGGGTACATTAGGATCAACCAGTGGAAGAGAACCAGAAATACCATCAGTTGAGTTTTCGTTAAGAGAATTCTCAATAACAGTTTCCACAAGTGGAGGTATAATATCATTACCTTTCATTAGACAAAGACTATCATTAACCACAACATTAATTGACTCCATGACAGTTTTAAGTTGTATACCCTATAAGCACAACTGTTTTGAAAATTCCCTACAAATATGACTTTATCACCTCTAGTGTCAAACTTTATAAGATGGTCTCCCTTATTACACACATAACATTTACTACAAAAATACTCTCAAATATTTCAAATTGGGCTTTTTCCCATACCATAATTCATATGAAGTCATTTTAGTGTTTTTCCTAAGGTAGACACGATTAATAACATGACATGCAATTTGAGTTGCTTCAACTCGGAAATACTTTGGCAAATATTTATCAAGGATTAAAACACGTGCCATTTCTTGAATAGTGCAATTTTTCCATTCAACAATTCCCTTCTACTGTGGGCGTTTAGGTGCACTAAACTCGCGTTTGTATCCATTACCTACACAATATTCTATAAAACCAGTATCTTTGAATTCTCCACCCCTATCACTTCTAATTCTAGATGTTTAGATATCGTTTTCATTTTCAATTCTAAAAAGGAATTTAAGAAAATATTTAAATGATTTAGACTTTTCTTTCATAAAGGCAACCTAAGTTAACCTTGAAAAATCATCAATTATGACAAGGATGTATGAATTAATACATAAATTAACTATCCTAGAGGGTCCCATTAAGTCAATATGAATTAATTCTAAGGGTTGTGTTGTAAGAACATCTTTTGTTTTCTTATAAGGGCCTTTGTGAATTTTACCTATTTAGCATGGTCCGCAAATCGAATATTTTTCTTTAGACATTTTGGGTAAACCACATACTAACTATTGACTAGTAAACCTTGATAGGTTGTCGTAGTTAATTTGCCCAAGCCTCTCATGCTACAAGTCAATATCACTAAGTCTAGCAGACAAACAATTTTCAATTTCTGAATTACAGTATAACAATTATCAGGAGTTCTTTCACTACACAAAATTACTTTTTCATCATTGTTTAAAATTTTGCAGTCTACTTTTGAAAAGTTAGCAGTGTATTCATTATCACAAAACTGACTTATACTCAATAAATTTTCTTTTAATCATTCAACTAAAAGAACATTTTCAAGAGTAGGTAAACCTTCACACTGGATGATCCATTTACCTATGATCTGGGCTTTTTGTTCATTTTCAAAAGCTATGTTTCCTCTAGGAAAAGGGTTAAAGGAGGAGAACTTGAACTTATCCCCGCTCATATGTTTAGATCACCCAGATTCAATGCACCATTGAATGTTTTATATGAGACATTCATAGAATTAATAATATCATTGCGAGTTAATTGAATAACCTCAGCCATTCTAACCCAAATAGCCTTGATTTTAGAAACATTTTCAATTAGGTTTGGTTTAGACAAGGTAAGGTTCAAAGTAGGTTTATTTACAGTCTTTTTTACTAACTTTCTATCCTTATTAGGTTCTTTAAAGCAATATTTCCTTAAGTGTCCCTTTTTACCACAAAAGGTACAAACATAAACGGGCCAATCTAAGGATTTCACATTCGCATTGGCAAAAACATGTGGAATATCCACTTTTATGCCATAAGACTCGGGTATATCTAACACAGGCTTAAAAAATTTCACATCATCATCATTAGAACCATGTGGAGTAATCATTTTGACACTATAAGACTCAGGTATAACTGACATAGTGGCAACAACTTTCATATTATCAACATTGCAAACAGGTGGAACAGTCATTTTCTCATCAGTAGGTTCATGTATATCTAACACATGCTTAAAAAAAATAGTTTCACCTACCATCTCTCGTCTTTAACCAAGACCTCTCCTATTTTCATTTCCAGTTGTTAAAATCTAACTAAGAGTTTTGTGAGATTTGAAAAGGGATTCATTCAATTTCTTCTTAGATTTTTACTCATTTTCAAGAGAAGTGTTGTGTTCAATTAAATTAGCAATTATTTTCTCAAACTCTTTCAAATTCAAAAACTTTTGTTTGCATTGAAAATTTCTCAATCATATATCTAATCTAGCTATTTAAGGCATCTATCCTAGACATTAATCTAGCATTAACCATTTTTAGCAGATTCGATTCGTCACTAATACTAGACTAGCCAATTTTAAAATCTGTACAAACATTTTCATTCACAGTTTCATTCACATCTTCGGGGAAAACACTATCGAAGTAAGGAGAAGAATCTACAGCATGTACACTATCCTAATAAAAAGTGAGAATATTACTACTTTATGATGTGGGAGAAATAGAAGTAATATGATCAATAGCAGTATCACACATAGTTTCAATAGCATGAGTAACATTATAATTAACAACACATATATCAGACTCATCAGATAATACAGACGAATTTTCAGTAAAGATTTCAGACTCAAGCATGCATTGAGAAGTAAAAGTCATCAAGTGATTATTAGGCTCATCTATTTCACTATCACTATCTGAACTATCATCCCATGTTCCAGAGATATGAGCTTTTTGAGTTGGTTACCATTTAGGTTTTGAAAAATATTTATTAACATAATAACCATACTCATTACATTTCCTACACTATATATGACTCAAATATTTACTTTTTTCAGGTTTATCAAAAGATTTCTTTTCATAATTCCTTTCATGTGGTCTGTTTGAGTAACTAGGATGACCTTGTTTATAGGAAAATTATTTCCAAAACGTAACAAATTTCTTAGAGTGTTTTGACATCAAAGCAATTTCAGTATCCAAGACCTTGATCATCATCCATATCAGTCAAAGAAGACACAAAAGCAAAATAACTAACTGAAGATCTAAAGGCTAAAGGGGACTGTGTAGTGTGCACTTTTGATTTTCCTCTTTTATTATCACTAATCATAATGTATAATTCAAATGTCCTCATTTAGCTACATAACAGTTCAGGGGTTATGTTGGGGTCATTTATTTCTCCAATTGTATGTTTTTTCACATCAAACTTATGGGGCAAAGATTTTAATATCATTGAACAAACTTCAGAGTCAATGTATATTATACCATTAGCATGCGATTGATTAACTGTCTTGCAAATGTAAATAGAAATCATCAAATTTTTCATCATCATGCGTGAGCATGGTATCTTAACTATTCACTAATAGTTGTGATTTAGCTTTCTTAACACGTGCATCACCCTCATGAGTAGACATCAAAATATCCTAGGCTGCTTTGAAAGGTGTCCATGTTGAGATTCGTTTGAACTCAGACTTGTCTATAGCTTAAAAGATGGCATTTCTGCCTTTGTTATTATGTTGATAACTAAGCTTCTCATCTTTTGTCGACTTTGAAAGAGGCTTACGTTCTTCCCTATGAACATCACCAAAACCAGAAATATGGGTAGGGGCTATAAAACCAATTTCAAACATATCCCACACATCATCACCACGCTGCTGAAAGTGGGCAATCATTCTTATTTTCCAGTAAGAAAAATTGGCACCATCAAAGTGGGGAGGACGTGTGGAACTACCATTCCGGTCTTCCATTTTTAAAGAGGTTTAAATTAAGAGTTCGGTATTTTTTACAAAATTCGTAAAACAAAAGTTCTGAAAGTTCTGATATCACTTGAAATTTGAAGGCCTAGAACACAAAAGTGTGAAAGCCAAAAATACTCTTTTAACTCTTTGATAAAAACCCTTTTAAAAACTTATGATTGAAAATAAACTTTAAATAACACAAAAAGGTTTACATTGTTGGTAACATGTTAAAGGCAAGATTAGCACATAGAGATGTATAAATACAAAGATAGAGGTGAGGCAAAAATGAAAACACACTCATTTGGATGACGAGGAAAAAACCAGAAACAACTAGAAAAACCCAGGGTCACAAGGACCATGCACGCACATCAAAGTCCACCAAACAATATTTTTGGTACAATTAGTTTGTTACAACAAGTGTAAATGAAAATATAATAAAGCTAATACTACAAGTACACAAGGGTTATATCTACTTAGTCCCACAAGCAACAGAACAGTATGCTTAGAGAATAGACTTACCAAACTGTCAAACACAAGTATATGAAGAAAATCACATAAATATATTTATTATGAAGATATAGGGGTGATTTAAATCAAAAGGAACTAGCAGTACAGTTATCTCGATATGAACAAGTGAAACTGGACATGCAAGGTAATAAACATATTAAGAGGCATATAAAACACATATTGTCACGAGATGTGGGATTTTTACTAAATACTGAAATCTATGAAATTAAAAAGGAGAAAAGATTTTAGAGAGTTACCCAAGCTGTAAAACAGGAAAGCAAAAGCTCCAAAAACACCATGGGTTTTATCTCTCCAAAGGTTTCCAATCAAGTTGAAAGATTCAGCAACACATCAGTGTAAAAACCCCAAAAGTTAATTTTCACCCCCTCAAACCATCAACACCGTAAAAATGTTTTATCACTCAAAACATATGAAGATATTTGTAAGGAATCACTCAAGAAAATGAATAAACAAGAGGAAAAAAAACATTTTGAGGAGAAAATAAGTGAGAGGAGATTTTGGAAGAGTAAAGGTAAGGTTTTTTTCTCTACACAAAATGAAACAGGAAGTTTATATTCATATGCAATGACAGAAGGCCCTAAAACCCAGTTGGTTTTCTTGTAAATACCATTAATTAAAGGGCATAAATGTACTCATCCATAAGATCTAAGCGCAGTCAAAGAAACTAATTTTCAAGGACACATGTCTAAAAGGACAATCGCAAATCATGGGGAAAATGGTAAATGGTTAACTGACACTACACTAAAGTTGAATTTTTGTCACTCTATACCTAACCAGCATTGTCACGGTCAAAAACCGTGACAACAAAATACACGTTTATTGTCACGATCATTGATCGTGACAACAGCTTTTCACGATCGTTTCACAGTCAATGACCGTGATAACAAACTTCTCCTGATCCTATTATGAATATTAACCGTGACAATTTATTTAGTTGTCATGGTCAAAGTACGTGACAGGACCGTGACAAGTTTTTTAATTACAACACATGACCATTCCCTCATTTTGGTTTACCCCTAATACAACTCTCTCTCTCTCTCTCTACAGCAGCAGTAGCGGTGATCGTCTCTCTCTCTCTCTCTCTCTCTCTCTCTCTCTCTCTCTTCATTCTAGTACATATATCTCTCCCTCTCCTTCAAACCACACACACACACACACATGGAAACAGATGCACACCACACCCACACACACCATGCATAGAACCACACACCATACCATGCACAGACCACAAATACATACACACTAAAATGAAAACTCAAAAATTATTTCAAATGAAAACCCGTAAAAAAGCCTCAAATGAAATTAATTTGAAACCTTAAAAATGGTTTCATACACACACAAAAACAAATGCACTTATTTTTGTATTTTATTATGCTAATTTATTATTCATTTATTGAGCTGATTTATTATTTATTGCGTCAATTTAAAAATGATGTCACCTTATTATTTATTGTGCTAATTTAAAAATGATGTCACCTTATTGTGCTAAGATGTTTCTCATTTATTGAATATTTCTCATTAATGGGATTCTTGAATTGTTGTTGATTGGTGGATTTGAATATTTAGATGGCCATTGAGTTGGGTGGCCATAGGCATTTCTAATACTTCGCATTATTATTTCAATTGTTATTTGGGGTTCTTAAATTATTGTTGACAGGTGTATTTGAATATTTAGATGGCCATTGAGTTGGTTGACCCTAGGAATTTATAACATTTAGGGTTGTGATTCTACCGAATATAAATAAGACGGAAATAAAACATATTATGAATTTTAAAAGCTTGCTGTTAAACAACTAATAATGAGAAATGAAACATAACTATGTATAAATCATCACCATAAACATTATTGCTGAATAAATGAAACATACTTACCATGGTAATTTATAACTACCTTATATTACATATAGTGCGCATAGATACTGGCCTCATAGTTCTTATGCGTACGTATTCAATAGCCCTTACACCCGTTCGAGAGTCATTACCCCTGTAATGAGATATCTCGAATTGTCCCATTTGGACAGTTTGGGACGACATAGTTTCTGTATAATAATGTTCTTAGTGGCTTAAACTTGTTACTTTTAGGGGAACTTCTGATGCTGTCTATTAATGTTCTCTAGGTACATACTAGATGACGCAGTGTTAAGTGTTATTTCAATTGATAAATTGAAATAACACTTACATTTTCAAATCTATGTCATGTACTTAGAGAACTATAGGGATATGCTTTTGAATTTTTCTCAAATTGGAACAATGTGGATGAGCTGCTAAGTATATTATAGAAATATGCAGTTTTGAATGGGATAAGACTACTCACCCTTTAGAGGAGATGGAGGAAATAGCATGCATATCGTTTTTTATAATATAACACCAAAAGATGAAATGTCAATCTTGTAGTAAATCATTTATTGGAAACTAAATTTTCACACTTTTATTTATACTTATCCATGAATATACGCTTCTTACCCATAATAGGTGATTGTTTGTAGTAGCTATGATGAGATTTTTAGTAGTTATGATGGGATATTCTCTATACAAATAGTGGATGGGTGAGACAAATAGACTAGGGGATGTTTTCGTAGAGGTGCTAATGAATTTTTGAAATACGCAAAGAGATGTTGTAATGATGAAGAGTTATCGTGTTCGTGTGCTAAGTATAAGAATGAGATGTTTAAGTGAAAAACAGTTGAACTACATTTGTTAATATGGGGTATACATGATAGTTATCGATTTTGGATTTTTTACGGGGAATCGGATGTTCCTTTTGTTCCCAAGCAACCTTCACAATAACTTTTAACAAGTAGGATAGATGTATAAGGGAAGGAGGATAATGTAGATCATAATATACTAGAGGATTTAGTTGATGACGCATATGGAGTTGATGAAGTGGAAGAAAATGAGGCCACTGACTATGTATAAGGTTCAGGTGTTCATGAAGATATCGGGATAAACCTGAAAATGACTACCAAAGTTTAAAATTTAAGGCGACCCAATCATTATACTTTGGCTGTGACAAAGATCAAACAACTTTACATGTTATAGTTGGTTTGCATAGTTTGAAGACCTAATGTGGTTTGTCTGGCAATAGCATGACAAGAATGTTGAATTGGGTGAAGGACATGCTATCCAAGCTGAATACGCTTCCAAATAGCTATCCTACTATGAAGAACAGTTCAAAAGGCTCGGGACTGAAGTATAAATCAATACATGTTTGTGTGTATGACCGCATACTATACCGAAAGGAGTATGAAAATCTCGATTAGTGTTCGGTATGCGATGAACCTAGATATGTGCAATCTACTCGTAGGAAAGGCACAAGCTCAAAAGTACCTCAAAAAGTGTTGAAATATTTTCTCGTTGGCCCTAGATTGAAGCAGATTTTCACAGTACCATGGATAGTGAAGTTAATGAATTGGCATGCTAGGGAAGAAGTAGGGGATAATCTCATGTATCATCCTATTGATTCTATAACTTAGAAGAGGAAAAGTTATGAGTATCCCAATTTTTCTAAACAACAGCATAACATTCGTTTAGAAATATCAACAAATGGTTTCAATCCATTTATAAATCTAAGCAGCAATCAGAGTGTATGGCTCGTGATCCCAACACAACTCAACCTCCCTGCTTCACAGTGTATGAGACCTGAATTTTTGATATTGTCTTTGTTAATACCTGGGCCAAAGGCACCAGTGAGGTCATCGATGTCTACTTGGATCCTTTGGTAGAAGAATTAAATGAGTTGTGGGAAGAGTGTGTGCAAGAATTTGACTCTTTTAAAAAAGAAGAGTCACGCTTAAAGCTATGTTGATGTGGGCAATTCATGATTTTCCAGCTTACGGGACATTATCCGGTTGTGTAGTACATGGTTATTTGGGTTATCCTATTTGTGGAGAGGAGACTGAATCTTTGCGTCTCACCATTAGCGCAAAAAATATATACCATTACTATAGGAGGCTTTAGCCACCTGCTCATAGTTTTAGATTTATGAAAGGTTCCAATATTTTATCGAGCAGGATTGAACATAGGCTACCTCTGAGAAACCTCTCAGGTTCATAAATTGAAAATAAATCTTCTAATTGTGGCCCTAATATTCCAGGTAAGAATCCTAAATTGAAGAAAGTTAAGAATAAGAATACTCCAGCTAGGAATAAAACTGAGACAAGAAAGGCATGGTCTAAGGGGGTCAATTTTATTTGACTTTCCTTATTGGAAGAATAACCCGATGCGTTATGTATTGGATGTTATGTACGCAGAGAAGAACATCACTGAACATATTTTGGGCACATGGCTTGGGTCGAGTCGTTAAAAGTATGGAGAAAATGCACGAAATGACCTTAAATCATTGAAACTTAATCCACAACTATGGTTGAAGGAAGATAGTAGGGGAAGGATTATAATTCCCCCTGGTGCGTTTACTTTGACAAGTGAGGAAATAAAGGTGCTTTTAGACACAATATATAATTTGAAGGTTCCATCTAATTTTTCATCCAACTTGCAAAGGATTGTAAATTATGCTACCCATGATTTACATAAATGTGAGTCCCGCGATTGGCATGTGATCATGCAATTGGTTCCTCTGTTGTTTAAGCATTATTGTCCAAGCACAAGGATTTGTGGAGGGTTGTTATGCAAATTAGCATCTGCTTCACACTTTTATGCAAGAAATTAGTCAATCGAGGGCACATAGTGGCTACAAAAGTAGTGGTAACCGAAGCGATTTACGTGTTGGCGAATTACTTTCCCCCATCATTTTTTGACATAAGTGTTCACTTGTTGGTACACCAATGAGACGAGTCACTTCTTTGCGGCCCGATTAGATATTTATGTATGTATCTGTTTGAAAGATTGATGAAAGTTTTCAAAGATTACGTCAAGAATACATGATACGTTGAAGGATCAATTGTAGAGAAATGCATCACCTTGGAGTCAACAATCTATACTCGGGAATATATGCCTGAGTCAAGCAGTGTGGATAACAGTGATGAGTTCGTCGATGAGGGTGGTCAGGTGATGGGCAAGCGAGTGAAATTAGTGAGTTTACAACATAAATAAGTAGCTCGTTATCTATTTGACACACATGAAGATGTCAAAGAATGGAAAAAGTAAGTTTATTTTATTTTAACTTTTACATTATTCTAATTTTTATACATAATAAATTTCATCATAAGTTCGTCATGTTCAATGCAGAAAATATGATGCCTGTGGGAACAATAAAAGACGAAGAATGATGGCACAATCAGATAGCGAATTTAGGTTTTGTGTGTCACACGAGGTGAATAGAATGTGAATGTCTTTATTAAATGTCACATTACAAGAAAGCTTTAAAACTAACCTAATTAATTTATCTATAATCTGGGCTCTTAAAGAAAGTATATGCAACATCAAGGCTTGCTCATCTAGCCACTGGACATTTATTCATGGCACACGATTACAAAAATTATCGATTCAATGGTACGTAATCGGTGCAAAGATGTAAGAGGAAAATAAAAAATGTACATGACTCGGACATTTTATACAAGGCTCTTACTTATGTTTTAGCGAGCAAGAAAGATAATAAACTCGTTGAAGATTAAATGACTTACTATGGTGTAATTCGGAATATATTTGAATTGGAATATATAAGTTTCAATGAGGTTATGGTTTACTATGATTGGATAAGAGTTGAGGATAAAAATGCTTGTAAAATTGATCCTAGAACCAAATTTGATCATGATTGATTTATCCAAGTTGAAGAGCAATGAGCACATGAAAGATGAGCCATTTTTTTGTGCTTTTCAAAAGGTCAAGCAAGTGTTTTACTCGGAGTATATAAACAATGAGTCATGGTCAATCGTCCTGCATTCGCTAAAGTGTCTAACCAGTAGTGCCGATGACTTGGCTGCTCCTACCAAATATCAATCCATTTTTAATGATAACCCGAATTTGAAATAATTTTTAGATTTGTAATAAGGATTCCAATTATTTGAAACAAATTTTAGATTTGAAATAAGTATTCCAATTATTTGTAATAACCAGTAGCATGTATTAATCTAGTGCTTTATTATTATCGGACGATAGTTTAATGCTTTTTGGACTTATTCAGTTTTTGTGGATTTGAATCAAAATTGGTTATTTAGTTAGTGAATATGTTCATTTGGATTCTAATCAATTTAAGCATTAATTCAAAGTCCGTGGCATGACCCGAATTTCAAACAGTATTGATATTTGTAATAAGTATTCCAATTATTTGTATTCTTATAATGTCGTTAACTTGTGTTATTCTAGTTCTTTGTTATTATCGAATGACAGTTTAATATTTTTATTCATTTGGATTTGATATTTTTCTCCTATACATGTTTGTACTAATAATAACAATTTTTGCAGGAAATGTCTTCATCAAGTTGACAGGGTAGCATAAGTGAGGAAGGCTCGTCTGCCACTAGGCCCCCAAAATGGAGCAAATTAGGGTCCCTCGTCGAGAACAATACAGCCTCACGGGCTAGGGCCTTGAAGTTGTTCAAGGGGATTGTTGGCCATGGGTACATGGATTGGAAGAAGGTGTCCGTCGAGCTCAAGATGGACATCTGGGGGGGGGCTGTAAAGGTAGTTACTCACTTTATTTATATTTATATTTATATTTATATTTATATTTATATTTATATTTATATTTTATAATTTAAATGCAGCTAACACTTACTTTCTTTTTGGCCTGTATTTGTTTGACAGGAACAATTCGGCCTTCCCCCACATGTCCACGACACCACGTTCGAACAACTGAGAGATCAAAACAAAATGTGGAAGAAAAACATGCGGGCATGGTACTTTGGCTAGGATCGGGAGTCCATATTGAGGCTTAAGGATAAGTTACTGTCGAAGGAGCCAATCTCATTGGCAAGTTGGCAGCAGTTTGTCGATAATGAGATCTCGGATCGACAGTTGTCCTCTCATTAATCAGAGAGGGCAAACCGGGCGAAAAAGATCTATGTGCACTACTTCGAGCGTACGTCTTACACCAAGGTGGAGCGTAAAATGGTAAGTTTTGAAGTTTCTTTCATTTAAATTTCACGTTATTCGAATTTAGCATTATTTTGCATTACTTTATTTCAGAAATGGGGTATGGCCTTGGGGGTAGGTCACATAGGAACGATGCCTCTGTGAAAATTTGAGCGAAGAACGGAAAAAATAAGGAGGTATCCCCGAGCGTGGCAGCCACAAACTTTTTGTAATTACGTTATAATTTTTTTACTAACTAATCTAATCGTGTACTTTTTTGCGAGGCAAAGCTTAAGGAAGTACACAACTCCCAGTCTGATGCCGACAAGGCATTTTTGGCTACAAACGCACTACGCCAAGTGCTCATGGTGGATCACAAGTGGTCGAAAAGGGGGTGAGCTCTCGGCTGGGGAAGTCGAGGGTCACCAGGATTAAAATGAGAAACACTAGTCTGGCAAGTAAGATGGACACTCACGGCGATAAGTTAAAAAGGTTGGAGTCGACGATCCAAAATATGTTCGACTACATAAAGCATCAGTTGGGTTCCAACTCATGTAAGGGTTAGGGTAAAGCAGTAGACGAGGATGCCACTTCTCCATCTCTCTCATCCTCACCGCGGATATGCACCCTCTCATAGATGTCCACCTACTTGTCTCCTCCATATGATCCATTCGTCACCTTTACCCCCGTCGAATGGCCTGTGTCAACAATTGGTTAGTCAAGTGTGTATATAATAGACACGCAGGGTGGCAGGTCCATAGCTAGTGGTTAAGGGACGCGGACACACACCCAGGTAGTGTGGTGCATGGACGTGTATTGGAACCAATTAAAGCAAGGGTTCGCGGCAAGCATATTGTGCCCGGAAAAGAGAATGAACCCTTGTGGTTGGACGAACAATGTGACGTTTAGTAACTTGAGGGTTGTATGTAGTAGTGTGGCCTACCTTCCTCCTTAGACTTGTTGAAAACTCAACCCTGTGACAATTATTTTTAATAATTCCATTTGTATTTATTGGGTGGTTATGAACATTGAATGTTGAATATTATTTTTTTATTATTGTTTGATAATATGATTGAATTAGTGTGTACGACTTTAGTTTTTATGAATTGATAAATGTTGCTTGAGATATATACAGCTTTAACATGTTAAAATAGGTTGTAACAAGTTAAGACATACTGCTGGACAATGGCAGTGGCCATAATGCCCAACATTTTTTTTAATCTGCCCAGAATTGTCATGGACTTTGACCGTGGCAAGTCTGTGAGAAGTTTATCTTTGTCAAGGACTTATCACGGTCAAAGTCTGTGACAATTTTTTTCTTTGTCACAGACTTGTCACGGTCAAATTTCGTGACAAGTACAATTCATGTCACGGGCTTTGACCATGATAAAAAAGTTATCACCCCAAAATTTTTCACAGTTTTTTACCGTGAGAAGTTTGCCTTGTCAAGGTTTTGTCCAGGACAAGTTGCCAGTTTTGGTGCAGTGCGACTTAATCGGTGCCACTCAAACCATATGCAGACACACGCGTGATCAAATCGCGTGTGTCAACTATAGGCACATGATTGGAAAAAACCTTAAGAAGATGATCAACACAAAATAAACCTTAAAACCATAAAATTTTGTCGTTGTAATTTTTGCTAAAAATGTTCAACTTAAATATTAAAATGTTTAATTTAAGTCATTTTTAACATTTCAAAAATCAAGAAAAATCAAGGAAATTTATAAAACCTGTTTCTAATCCTAATTAAAATATTTTTACAAGAAATACATGAAATATGTATTAAATGAAAAATAAACCGTTTAAGGATATAAAATAGGAAATTTGTTTATAAAAAACTTATAAATAAAAAATAAATAAAGTAAAAAAAAAGACATAAGGAATATAAAAGTGCAGTGATGGGTCAAGATATAGCCATGGTAATAATTGCACTGGGACAGTTTTTCCAAAATTTTCCCAAAAAATTAGATGTTTTCTTTTTGAGAAAAACATAAAGCATCAGTTCTCCCCCGAAAAATCAATCGAAGGTCGGTGGTACGATTTTAGCTTATTGTCCCAAAGTCTTAGGCTTATGAAACAATTATAGAATATCACGTCCGTCGAGCTACCATTGTCGATGAGGATCCTAGCCACTCTGCTTTCATGCACCGTCATGTTGACGCACTACACGAAAAACACCTTTTTATGACGTTCGAAAAAATAATTTAAAGACATTTATTACAAAAATGTCATTTAAAGGTTAATGTTATTATTAATGTGACATTTCTAATATAAAATGTCATTTTATACATATTAGTATTATTTTTTATGACACTTTAAAGTAATATATAGAATTCAATTAGAAATGTCATTACACTGTGGCCTATTGAATATGAATATGACATTTCTAATTTGAAATGCTATATTCAATAAGTTTACATTGTGGTTAATGTCACGAAACTTCTCATTAGAAATGTCATATTCAATAGGTTTACACCTATTGTATTGAGTTTGGCATATGGATACGATAAAATGGATGCAACACTGTGTAATACCCCGTATTTTTATGGTTTTTAAAATTGGAAAATTGGTGATTTATTAAATTTAATTGAGTTATTAATTTAATATTAATTCAAAAATTTATTTTAAATATTTACTAGCGTGACGAGAGTTAGTAATTATTAGTTAATGAGTAAATTAATATATAGAAGTGAATTTATTAAAATGTCACGAGTGAATAACATGAAAATTATGGAAATTAAGTCGGGACGCGCCTGTGTCGTGTCGGGACTAAATTATTATTATAAAAGTGAATAAATTATAAGTCGCACGTATGGTCATTTCGATTGCGCCAACGTGTCTGGAATGGTCGAGATAGTCATAAAAGTGTACCTCGGGGGTTTAGTTTGGGTCTCAGGACGTTTTTAGGCCTAACCGGTAACCCGAGAGGGCATTTTTGTAATTTTCCTTCTTAAGGCTTAATTATGGATGAAAATTAAAGGGATATATCTGATGGGAGTTAGAGTTTTCGAGGATTAGAATTGGTAGAGTTACAGAGAGGCTAAGCAAGGGATAGGGAGAAGACTCTAAAGGGGAGAACCACCCTACCTACACCACCCTTGCCATCTTTCACCACCAACGTGCAGATCGGGACACGAGGGACGCAACCATACCCGTCAACACTTGAGAATCAGACCTTCATATCTGAGGCAAGTATCTATCTTGCTACTTTTCTAGTTAATATTTCTCCCATGTTATAATAGGATTGATAAATACATGCTTTATGGAAGAATTTGATGATTTAGGATATTTAAATCACATGCTTTAAAGGAAATAAGTATATTCTGGACATCTCAACATATGCAGAGGATTACCCACGAAATTGTAATGGTTTAGAAGTGAGAAATCTGGAAAAAGAATTAGAAGATTGGACATTTCATGAAACTAGGTGTTGAAGACACAAAATGGCCACTGTCATTTTAGTCGCGTCAACACTAGGGTTCTTGATAATTATGATGAATTTGCCCTTTAATTCGATACCGTTGATGAATTTTTACATGCTTCACGTAGAAAATTACGTATATAGGTGTATTTAATCAGTAATAAACTTGTATGGGAGTTTAAGAATCATTAATGGTGTTTTGGAGAATTTTCTTGGATGAAACTCGTAGGTCGGATTAATAATTTCTGGGCAAGAACTGCTTGATCGATCGATCGACCCAAGAATGTCGATCGATCACTGATCGATCAATCGACCCTTTTCCTTGATCGATCGACCCCTCCTGGAAAACTGCATGTTTTTCCCCTCTTTGTTTAATCCGGATAAAATGCGTAGGAACCCTTGAATATCATTTAAAGAGCATAATGGGTCATGAAGAGGACCAGTAGGGTCTAAGTAGAATACCGTTGAATGAAAATTGGGTAAAATTGTATTACATGCTGTTAAAATATTATTATGGGTCCTGGGCGAACCTAATTGGAAAATGAGAATATTTATATATACGACCGAGTGCATGTGTATATATTTATATTATGTTTGTATATAATCAAACCCGCGCTACTTGCTATCACGGAGGTTGCTGCACCGGGACAATCTTATCTTGATGGGACCTTTATGGTAGATATTGACTTATACCCTAGAACATAGGATTCCTTGGTACATGCTATCTGAGAATGATAGTCAGACGGTCCTAAAAGACATGAGGGGTATGTGATGATCTCTTAGTGACTTGGAACTATGCTTCACCTCCATATTGTGTGTATTGTGTGAATACAATTCGAGAGTGATTCCGAACCAGTATTTCCCTTAGTATGAGTGATACAGGGACTTGATAGCAGAGTATGCCAGCACCATAGATTTTATGTGGGGTGACGATAGTATATATATTATATGAATGATTGATATATATATACTTATATATGGAAATATTTTACTGTGCGTAGAAGTAGTTAAGTATTGAATAAATGCGCCAAATGGTATAGTAAGTATTCGGGAACTTTATAACGGCACTGAGATGTATTAAGTAACGTAAGAAATCATGAAGAGATTGATCTCTAAACTAAATATCATAGCTTTGTGACTTCTCAAAATAAAATCATTGGGAGAAAAGTTAGATAGACTTATGAGGCATTTAGTAGTATGGTAGGCGTGCACACTAGATGAGAGGTGAGAATTCTCAAGAGAGTGTCGCGTACTAACATGGTGGTTATATTAGCTGATAAACATTTTAAATACTTGCTAAACTATTTTCAAAACTATTTTACTCTCGGGATCTGACCCGTTTTCTGCCATTCTCTCTCTCTTTTGTATATATATGTATCTATTACAGGTGCTCAGCCACAGGGGCGTCAGGTGTAGAATCATTTGACTGGACGTGTTGCAGCTTGTGTGGGATTTGCCGGTCAATGCAGTAGATGCTTCCTCCTTTTGTTCCTCAGACTTCTGTTTAGCTCTGTTAGTTAGGGCATGTCTCGCCCATTTCCAGACTTATTTAGACTTGATAGGGATTTCATAATTCTATCATTTCAGTACTCTGTTTTCATTTGGGATTATTTTATCTCTCTCTTTATCTGTGGTTTGTGGTTAATCATTTGGATTTGAGTAATCTAGTTGGCATGGTTCGTTGGATGATTGGTATATCTATCATTTGCATTATTCAAATTTGTTTATGTTTAAAAGATTTTTATAACGAAATTAAATAAATGAGGACTTTAAATTGTTTTGACACTTAGCTTAATTATTTAGGGTGTTTAAATTGGAATTAATTATTTTGCAATAGTGATGCTAAGAATGAACCAACCGTTCACCTTGATTTTAATTTAATAAAATACTAACCACCCGGTATTTAATTAGACGGGGTGTCACAGGTGGTATCAAAGAATTAGGTTCTAGTGTCCTTTAGGATATGTACGGCTTATTTCGCTTTCAGCTTAGTGTCTTTAATTTAGAGCCTAATTTTTAGGACTGTTGTATTCTTGTATTTACGCTTACATCTTCAGCTATTTGAGATTTAATATTAACTGTAGACTAATAAAATTCCTTCTCATTTCAGATGCCTCCGAGATGCGCACCCCGAGACAGGAATGCCCAGCCTGAGCATCCAGTAGCTCCGGCTCAGGGAATGATGAATGCCACTGAAGTAGCTGCCATTATTGCTCAGGCAGTGAATGCCTCATTCGCGGTAGTGCAGCAGGCTCCACCCCAGGTTCAGATAGTAGCACCAGTACCAGCACAGTTTCCCACTGCATGGGAGTGGGTCAGGGATTCCTTTCAGAAGGCACATCCCCCAGAGTTCTCGGGTAGTTCGGACATTGTGATCGCTAGCCAATGGAAGAAGGATATCCAGAGGCATCTGCGCATGTATGAGTGCACTGACGAGTATAGACAGTTACTGGATTCGTTCAAGCTAGTAGGGGACGCTTGGAAGTGGTGGGAGTCCACCACCACCTTGGAGGAGAGGGATAGCATATCGATTCAGTCGTTCTGGGTGCGATTTGACAACAAGTATTTCCCATTCTCCGTGCAGACTGAGATGAGGCGGAGGTTACTGAATCTTAAGAAGGAGAGTATGATCGTTGCTGAGTATGAGGAGGAGTTCATGAGACTTCTCACAATAGTACCGGATGAGGCACCAACTGAGGACAAGAAGATCTTGTTATTTTTAGATGGATTGGCCTGGAGGATTCGTCAGCACCTCATAAGTAATCTATCGTTGGGTACTTACACTGACGTGCTCAACACCGCTTTGTTGCACTGCCAGGATCACCGCTTTCATCATCAAGGGAGAAAATGAGCAGGGGAGCCCAGCCAGCAGGGTCGGACATGTCACGACCCCGTCCCAAAATAGTAGTGGGGAATAAGTGTCTTGACATGCCACCAAGGCAACAAATATTCTGACTTAAATTGTTTCCTTAATTAAATGCAACGGAAATACAATTACATGGTTATGAAACGTAAAATAATGAAATTAAAGGAATTACGTCATCAGAGCTTTCTAAAAGGAAACTTCATTTATATTACAAGTAACAACGAGTTACAACTTAAAACGAAATTTAGAACTTATTACAAGAGAGCCAAATGTGCTCTATATGATATAACAAACTTTTTACTTAAAATAACAAAAAGAGCTCTAAAAGCTGAATTTTCCATATAATACTTTTTTGTTCCCTCCAAGCCTACTTATTTCCTATAGAATGGTTAGTTATACAACATCAGCTAAAAGCCGAGTGAAGTTCAATCTCCATACATTCCAAGGTTTTATTCAAAAAATTGATACCTATTCAAATCCAAAGAGTAGACATATACATATATAGATAGGAATTTTCTATATAAAATTTGAGATGACAATATATAGAAATGAATAGCACAGAAGAGAACATATACGACAAATCAATTGAAATATCTTTTTCATTCAATCATGTCATTTTCATGGCCAAGTACACTCTAATACTGTATTCTTCTACCGTATTATTCCTCGGTGGTTGAGGGTCAATCGAACTTGTTCGTCACAACGCCTTATTTAGGGCACACTAGCGATAACCCAGCTAGAAAGATCAGTCAGTAAGAGAGTTCCCTTAAGTCGAATCTTATTTCCAATATTCAATATCATTTTCAAAACTCTTTTTAATCGGTATGTCTATATGGACAAATATAAACATATCACAAGGAATCAATCATCGGTATCAGATGAATTTTGAGAATAAAAGCAGTTCACAAAATATATATAGTTTGCATAGTATCATATAATTAAAACGCACAAGGAATGTCAGAGTACTCACCTAAAACAGAAGTACGAAGTTACAAATATCGAGTCCTGGATCACTAAGACGAAACTTCTTCTTCAATTTTCCCGTACTTTCTCTCGCTATTTCTCTCTCATATTTGGAATGAATTTCGTGTAAGAACTGATCCTAAGGCCTCTATTTATAGTTTCCCAAAGTTATTAGGGTGTTGATACGTGTCCCGATGACTAAGCGCTCATTTTGGTGAGTCGACGTTTGACATGTTGCGTAACGGGACTATCTTGCAGTCTATATTTCACCCGATGATGACACGTGTTTTAGTCTTTTCTAGATTCATGACATGTGTTTTGTATTTTCATTTAAAGATGACACGTGTACGGTGGAGGTGTCCAAAACCAAGCACGAGGTGGAAAGTTATTAAGGGTATAAGGGTCATTTTACATTAAAGGTATTTTAGTAATTTTACACCATACACTTTCAATATTTCTTAGAGGTCCTTGAAAATATTTTATTTACAAAAAAGTACTTTATATATTTTCATTTTAGTCCTTGAAACTTTCCTTGTTTAAAATTAATTCCATAAAGTTTCATAAAATTATATTTTCTACCCCAAAACTTATCTTTTAACTTAGGATATGCTATTAGACTTTGATGTGATCCATTTTGCTGAAGAAAAGGGTCATTTTAAGGTGTTTAAGTCGGCCTAACTATCCTCCCCTTCCAATCAATCAAAATATAACACATGGTGTGGTAATAAGACAAAATACGACTTAAAGGATGGACAGATTTGCCCTTATTTCGTAATCTTTTATAACTTCTTGCTCGAACCTCCATTTAACACACCGTTCGTTGTGTTACAAACCTAATTCATATATATACAAATTTTTAGTTTTTTCTTCAAGTCAATTGTTATATTATAATGGTCAAAACTAGTCTCTAATATGAACATTCCTACCGAAAACTTTAAAATTTTATGTTTGTAACTAATTTGATATTTTATGATTTATGAAGGGAGTATTAGACTAAAAATAATAAATTAACATTATCCATATCACATATGAAATAATACAACATTTAAAACTATATATGAATATATAAAAGTGGGGTCATTACATCCTACCTTCCTTAAAAAAAGTTTAGTCCCCAAACTTTACCAACATTAATTTCCAAACAAGTATGGATATTTCTCCTTTATTTCAACTTCACGCTCCCATGTTGCTTCTTCAATGGAATGATTATGCCATAACACTTTGACCAATGAAATTACCTTGGTTCATAATATTTGATCTTTATGGTCCAAAATTTCTATCGGATGCTCAATGTATGACAAATCTTCTCTAACTTGAAGAGGTTTGTGACTTAGGATATGCGTTGGATCTGGGACGTATTTCTTTATCAATGACATGTGGAACACACTATGCACACTAGAGAGTTCAGGGGTTAACGTTATTTTATATGCAACAGATCCTATCCTTTCAAGGATTTCAAAGGTCCTATGTATCTTGGACTCAATTTTCCTTTCTTTCCAAATCGGATTACTCCCTTTGCTGGTGATACTCGTAAGAACACATAATCTCCTCTTTGGAATTCCAACTCTCATCGGCGATTGCCAACATAACTCTTTTGACGGCTTTGAGCGATTCGAAGTCGGTTTTGTATCAATTTCACTTTCTCTGTTGTGATCTGGATCAATTCTGGTCCCAACAATTTTCTTTCTCCAACTTCTACCCAATATGTAGGGCAACGACACCTTCTACCATAGCGTGCCTCATACGAATCCATTTGAATACTTCCTTGATAACTGTTATTATACGTAAATTCCACTAACGATAAATGACCATCTCAATTCCCTTTCAAATCAAGTACACATGCCCTAAGCATATCCTCTAAGGTTTGAATGGTTTTCTCAGATTGTCCATCCGTTTGAGGATGAAAAGCGGTGCTGAAATTAAATTTTGTTCCCATGGCTGCTTGTAGGCTTTTTCAGAAGCGAGACACGAATCTAGGGTCACGATCAGAAAAAATTGAATTGGGGTTCCATTAAGCCTAATAATTTCTCGCGCATACAACTTAGCTAACTTTTCTAAAGAATGGGTAATCTTAATGGCAAGAAAATGAGCATATTTATTTAACCTATCAATAATTACCCAAATAGAATCATTACCATTTGAACTCCTCGGTAAACCTGTCACAAAATTCATAGTAATATGTTCCCATTTCCACTCAGGGACAAGTAGGGGTTGCAGTAATCCTTATGATTTTTGATGTTCTGCCTTTACTTGTTGACAAACTAAACACTGAGATATAAATTCTTCTATCTCCCTCTTCATGTTATTCGACCAAATTACTTCTCTAAGATCCCTATACATTTTTGTACATCCGGGATGAAATATGAATCTTGAGTAATGACTTTCCTCAAAAATTTGCCTCTTTAGTTGGGCATCACATGGCACACACACTCTATTTTCAAACCTCAATATATCATATCGTATCGCAAATTCAGTTCTCTTACCCTTGATGACTTCTTCTCTAATCTTCTTCAGTTGTGGGTCATTTACTTGTGCAATTTTGATCCTTTCCATCAACATGGGTTGTACTTGTAAGTTTGCAATTATTCCTCATTTACTATAGATACGTACATCTATTTCCATACTTCTCAAATCCCTTAACAAAGGTTCCTGATTTGTAATGAGACATGTTAAATTTGTTGTAGACTTCCTACTTAAAGCGTCGGCTACTACATTAGCTTTCCCCGGGTGATAGTGAATATTTACATCATAATCCTTAATCAATTCTAACCACCTCCTTTATCTCATGTTCAATTCTTTCTGAGTAAATATATACTTCAAACTCTTATGATCGGTATAAATGTCACAAGTCTCGCCATACAAATAGTGACCCCAAATCTTAAGAGCAAAAATTATAGCTGCTAATTCAAGGTCATGGGTTAGATAATTCTGCTCATGGGTTTTTAACTGTCTCGAGGCATAAGCTACTACTTTTCCACTTTCCATTAGGACACATCCCAAACCATTTTTATAAGCATCACTATAAATCACAAATCCCCCTATTTCGAAAGGAATAGTCAAAATTGGGGAAGTTACTAATCGATTATTAAGTTCTTGAAAATTATTCTCAACTTCCTCAGACCATACATATTTCACCTTCTTTTGTGTTAACCTAGATAGAGGTTTGGCAATAATGGAAAATCCTTTAACAAATCTTCTATAATAATCGTCTAATCCAAGGAAACTACGAATATCCGTCACATTAGTTGGTCTAGGCCAATCTAGTATAGTCTTGATCTTTTGAGGGTCAACCGACACTCCCTCCTTGGAAATGACATGTCCTAGAAAAGAGACACTAGGCAACCAAAACTCACACTTCTTTAATTTCGCGTATAATTTCTCCTTGCTAAGGATTTGCAACACTATCTCTAAATGTTTTTCATGTTCTTCAATACTTTTGGAATAAATAAGGATGTCATCAATGAAAACAACCACACACTCATCTAAATATTTCCTAAACAGTCTATTCATCATATCCATAAAAGCGGTTGGTGCATTAGTCAGTCCAAATGGCATTATAAGAAATTCATAGTGACCATATCTAGTACGAAAAGATGATTTTGAAATATCATCCTCCTTAATCTTCAATTGGTGATAGCCTGACCAAAGGTCAATCTTAGAAAATACTTGTGCACCTTGAAGTTGGTCAAACAAATCATCTATAGGAGGTAAGGGATATTTATTCTTAATGGTCACCTTATTTAGTTCACGATAATCTATATATAACCTCATCGTCACATCCTTCTTTTTTATAAATAACACGGGAGCACCCCAAGGGGACATACTTGGTCTAATAAAACCCTTATCTAACAGATCTTGTAATTGAACTTTTAATCCCTTAGTTCTAAAGGTGCCATCCGATAAGGTGGTTTTGAGATTGGTATAGTTCCAGGAATAAGGTCAATCGTAAACTCTATTTCTCTACTAGGAGGAAGACTGGGTAAATCATCTGGAAAAATATCTATAAAATGTTTAGTTATGGGAATATCTTCTAAACTAGGCTCTTTTGTTTGCAAATCACTAACACTTACAAGGAATCCTTGACATCCCTTCTTAAGAAAACTACAAGCTTGCATTACAGAGATAATATGTATGGGAGATAGGATGCCAGTTCCTTTAAAACTAAATTCTGGATGGTTAGGAATTTGGAAAGTAACTCTCTTCTCAAAACAATCTACCTTAGCATGATACGATGCAAACCAATCCATCCCCAAAATGACTTCAAAATCTCTTATGTCTAAGATTATCAAATCGGAAAAAAGTTTATGACTACTAATATCTATAGGGCAAGACTTATATACTAATGTTCCCGTCAATAACTCACCCGAAGGAGTAGAAACGTGTATGCTATGATTCAAGGGTTCAGGAACATTAGGAAAGCGATTAACAAAACGTATAGACACAAATGAATGGGTAGAACCAGGATCTATTAAAACTTGAAAAGGTTGTGCACATATAGAAAGTGTACCTGAAACTACTGCATTAGAAGCCTTTGCATCGAAAAGATTAAAAACTCTACCTTGCCTTTCGTGATCCTTGTTGTCATTAAAGGTCTTTGTTGGCGCCTTATTAGGGCAATCTTTCATTTTATGTCCCATTTGGCCACACCCAAAGCAACTTCCCGTCTCCAAGTAACATGGTTGCCCTCTATGAGTATTACCACATCGTTGGCATCTATCACCATTAAAGGGTTGGTGTACTAAAGGTTGTCCTATATTAGGTATAATCCTAAACGGTTTTTTATTGGGATTCCTTCCTCTTTGTTCTCCAAACTTCCTCTTCCCCTCCCTAACCTGATTATATTCTTCACTATCCTTCTCAGCTATTGTTTCCCTAGCCACCACGTCATTATATGATGTCAACTTTAAGATGGAAATTTGACTATGAATATTCAACCTCAACCCACATTCAAACTTCTTGGCTTTAAAACATCTGTTATCACAACATGTGGTGCAAAATGGGATAACTCAATAAACCTTGCCTCATATTGACTAACCGTTATATTTTCTTGAACCAGACTCATGAAGTCAGCTGCTTTTTGGTCTCATACCATTTCGAGAAAGTATTTCTCGTATAAGATCACCAAGAAGTCATTCCAACCTATGGGATAATTCCTTTCCCCGTGTATTCTCTTAGTCATTCTCCAATAATGTTCGGCTTCACCTTCTAACATGAATGTTCCAAATGAAACCCGGTGCTCATCTGTACACTTAAGAACATCGAACATCTTTTCCATTTGCATCACCAAATTTTTTGCTTCAGTGGGGTTAGGAATACCTTTAAAAGATGGCGGGTTCAACTTCTTGAACTGTTTAATAGTACAGCTACTTAGTTCAATATTCCTTGGTGCTCCATTATTCACCTGATGCTCCAAAATTCTTGCTAGACTTTCAATTGCCTTGTATGAACCTTCCAGTCCTTCCATATTTGAACCACTAGTTCCCGCAGTTGATCTCGTCTTGGTCATTTTCTATAGTCATGGCCAAACATAAGATGTATTATACTATCTTAAGATTGCAAATTAGAAGAACAATTATATATAAACAATTATATGTAGACTGTATGACATATGGAGGGTTATCACATAAGTCGGATATTTAATCCTATATCCAATGTATGTAAACTTAAAATCGATAACGTTCGAAACTTATGTTCAGTAGTCTACGGGTTCATAACCAATGCTCTGATACCACCTCTGTCATGACCCCATCCCAAAATAGTAGTGGGGAATAAGTGTCTTGACATGCCACCAAGGCAACAAATATTCTGAATTAAATTATTTCCTTAATTAAATGCAACGGAAATACAATTACATGGTTATGAATCGTAAAATACTGAAATTAAAGGAATTGCGTCATCAGAGCTTTCTAAAAGGAAACTTCATTTATATTACAAGTAACAACGAGTTACAACTTAAAACGAAATTTCGAACTTATTACAAGAGAGCCAAACATGCTCTATATGATATAACAACCTTTTTACTTAAAATAACAAAAAGAGCTCTAAAAGCTGAATCTTCCATATAGTCCTTTTTTTCCCTCCAAGCCTACTTATTTACTGAAAAATGGTTAGTTATACAACATCAGCTAAAAACCGAGTGAGGATCAATCTCCAGACATTCCAAGGTTTTATTCAAAAAATTGATACCTATTCAAATCCAAAGAGTAAACATATACGTAAATAGATAGGAATTTTCTATATAAAATTTGAGATGACAATATATAGAAATGAATAGCACAGAAGAGAACATATACGACAAATCAATTGAAATATCTTTTTCTTTCAATCATGTCATTTTCATGGCCAAGTACTCTATAATACCGTATTCTTCTACCGTATTATTCCCCGGTAGTTGAGGGTCAATCGAACTTGTTCGTCACAACCCCTTATTTAGGGAACGCCAGGGATAACCCAGCTTGGAAGGTGAGTCAATAAGAGAGGTCCCTTAAGCCGAATCTTATTTCCAATATTCAATATCATTTTCAAAACTCTTTTTAATCGGTATGTCTATATGGACAAATGTAAACATATCACAAGGAATCAATCATCGGTATCAGATGAATTTTGAGAATAAAAGCAGTTCAAAAAATATATATAGTTTTCATAGTATCATATAATTAAAACGCACAAGGAATGTCAGAGTACTCACCTAAAACAGAGTACTCACCTAAAACAGAAGTACGAAGTTACAAATATCGAGTCCTGGATCACTAAGACGAAACTTCTTCTTAAATTTTACCATACTTTCTCTCCCTATTTCTCTCTCATATTTGGAATAAAATTCGTGTAAGAACAGATCCTAAGGCCTCTATTTATAATTTCCCAAAGTTATTAGGGTGTTGACACGTGTCCCGATGACTAAGCGCCCATTTTGGTGAGTCGACGTTTGACGTGTCACATAACGGGACTATCTTGCAGTCATTATTTCACCCGATGACGACACGTGTTTTAGTATTTTCTAGATTCATGACATGAGTTTTGGATTTTCATTTAAAGATGACACGTGTACGGTGGAGGTGTCCAAAACCAACCACGAGGTGAAAAGTTATTAAGGGTATAAGGGTCATTTTACATGAAGGCTATTTTAGTAATTTTACACCATACACTTTCAATATTTCTTAGAGGTCCTTGAAAATATTTTTTATTTACAAAATAGTACTTTATATATTTTCATTTTAGTCCTTGAAACTGTCTTTATTTAAAATTAAGTCCATAAAGTTTCATAAAATTACATTTTCTACCCCAAAACTTATCTTTTCACTTAGGATATGCTATTAGACTTTGATGTGATCCATTTTGCTGAAGAAAAAGGTCGTTTTAAGATGTTTAAGTCGGACTAACTAGCCTCCCCTTCCAACCAATCAAAATATAATACATGGTGTGGTAATAAGACAAAATACGACTTAAAGGATGGACAGATTTGCCCTTATTTCGTAATCTCGGTATAACTTCTTGCTCGAACCTCCGTTTAACGCACCGTTTATTGTGTTACAAACCTAATTCATATATATACAACTTTTTAGTTTTTCCTCAAGTCAATTGTTATATTATAATGGTCAAAACTAGTCTCTAATATCAACATTCCTATCGAAAACTTTAAAATTTTATGTTTGTAACTAATTTAATATTTCATGATTTATGAAGGGAGGATTAGACTAAAAATAATAAATTAACATTATCCATATCACATATGAAATAATACAACATTTAAAACTATATGTGAATATATAAAAGTGGGGTCATTACAGGACAGGAGGCAGTAGTATTGGTGGGGTACCAGCAGCCCAAGGGATAACCCGTCACAGTGAGCAGTGTTCCCATCAGGGGACCCTGCGAAGAGATTCCAAACAGGTGATTCCAGATAGGGATTTAGGGGATTTAGACAGGTCCAGTCCAGTCAGCATGGCCAGCAAGGCCAACACCGCCAACAGCATGGTTAGCATCAGGGCCAACAGTGTTTTCAGCAGGGCCAGTGGCAGGGTGGTAACGGCTAACTGGGTCGTGGTCAGTAGGGTCAGAGGGGAGTAAACTTTAGGGGTAGGTGTTTCGGATGTTGTAAGAATGGCCATAGGTGTCAGGATTGCCCAGAGGGGGATAGGGACCCACAGCAGCAGGGTTCCCATAATGAGCCGCAAAGGCCACTCTTTCCTGCCGCACTCCCAGTGCTAGCTCAGATGCCAGCCTTACCATCCCTCCTAGAAACTCCAATACAGTAGGGGCAATTGCAGTATGGACGTGTCTATAACGTCCACCAGGCCGCAGCACCTCAGGGGCCACCCACAATTGAGGGTACGTTTCCTATCCGTGGCACTATGGGTCGAGTTTTATTTGATAATGGGGCATCGCACTATTTTATAGCTACTCACTTTGCACGGGCCTTAGGGTTATTAGACACGACAGAGAGTACAGTGACATGTGTAGACTCACCACTGGGAAATAGGTCCTTGATTTTCTTTATATGCCGGGGTGTAGGTATAGAGATTGGTATCTTGATTTTACCTGCGGGCATGCTAGTTTTTGATATGCATGAGCACGATGCCATTATTGGCATGGATTGGCCAGTTGTGCACAGAGATATAATAGATTGTTTCAATAGGAGTATTATCTTTGCCATTTCGGGTCAGGAGATGTTTTTGGTCGCGATGCCTCACCCAGAGGGAGGATTTTCCACCCATTTGTATTACATAGAGGAGGATACCTCTAAGGAGGTTGTGATTCCCCTATATTCGATTCCAGTTTTTCATGAGTATTTGGATGTGTTCCAAGAGATACCAGGCCTACCCCCCAGTAGAGAGATAGATTTTTTTATAGACTTGATGCCGAGCACTCGGCCAATAGCACGAGCACCGTACCGTATGGCTTCAGCGAAGATAAGGGAGTTACGGGATCAGATAGAGCAGTTATTGGTCCAGGGCTTCATTCGTAGGAGCACCTCGCCTTGGGGCGCTCCGGTGTTGTTTGTAAAAAAGAGAGATGGTTCACTGAGGTTATGCGTGGATTATTGGTAGTTGAACAAGGTCACGATATGGAATAAATATTCGTTGCCTCGAATCGATGACCTGTTCGACCAGTTGAGAGGAGCAACCTTTTTTTTAAAGATAGATTTGAGATCGAGATACCATCAGCTACGGATTAGGGAGCAGGATGTGTCGAAGACTGCTTTCTTGATGAGATATGGGTCCTATGAGTTCAGAGTCATGCCGTTTGGGCTGACAAAGGCTCCAGTCGTATTCATAGATTTGATGAACCGAGTGTTCAGAGAGTTCTTGGATCAGTTTGTCATCGTCTCCATAAATGACATCCTGATTTACTCATAGGCTGAGAAGGAGCATGCCGAGCACTTGAGACAGGTTCTTCAGACTCTACGAGAGCATCAGTTGTATGCTAAGTATGAGAAGTGCGGATTTTGGTTACGAGATGTACAGTTTTGGGGCATGTTGTGTCGGAATTGGGGATATCAATTGACCCGTGCAAAGTGTCGGCTGTGAGGGAGTGGGGACACCCCACGACATCGATGGAGGTGCATAGCTTCTTGGTGTTAGCCGCGTACTACAGGCGGTTCATCTGAGGCTTTTCAAAGATAGCGGGGTATTTGACTGGCAAGGGAGTACCGTATGTATGGGATGATGCTTGTCAATTGTATTTTAATGAGCTGAAAGATAAGTTGACTCCGGCACCAGTTCTTGCTTTGCCCAGGCCGAGAGTGGAGTACCTGGTGTACACTGACGCCTCCTTACAGGGACTATGGGAGTACTTCAGCAGGAGGAGCAGGCTATAGCTTTTTTCTCCCGCAAGCTTAAGCCTCACGAAAGAAATTACCCCACCCACGACCTGGAGCTAGCAGCGGTCCTATTTGCATTGCCAATTTCGAGACATTACTTATTGGTTGAGAGGTTTCGCTTGTTCACAGACCACAAGTCACTGTAATACCTTGTTCACTCAGCGGGAGTTGAACATACGTCAGCGCAAGTGGCTAGAGTCTGTGAAAGACTACCAGTTTGAGATACAGTACCTTCTGGGGAAGGCTAACGTAGTTGTTGATGCATTAAGCCGTAGACCGGTAGGTGACATAGTAGAAGTATGAAGAGCGAAGTGGAAAGAGTTGGGTCACCAGGACGCGGTAGCCTGTTCCTTTATATCTCTTATGTCAATCACACCCGAGATTGTTACGAGGGTGATACAGGCACAAGCAACGAATACGTTTTGCCAGGAGCAGATTGTACGGATTTTGGCTGAGGGTGTTGAATCCTATTTAGTGAGTTCTGATGGGGGTTTGAGGTTTAATGGGAGATTGGTGGTCCCAGAGGGAGAAAACTTATGTCATGCTATGATGACACAGTCGCACGGGTCTAAATTTTTGGTACATCCCGAAGAAGATACAATATACCAGGATATGAGGCAAAAGTACTGGTGGAGTGGGATGAAGAAGGACATTGCAGAGTTCGTGTCCAAATGTTCTACCCGTCAGATGGTAAAGGTGGATCACCAGAGACCACCAGGGTTACTTCAGCCGTTGGAGATACCTACGTGTAAATGGGAGAGTATTTCCATGGACTTCATTCTGGGTTGCCTACATCACAGCGGGGTCACGATTCCATATGGGTTATACTGGATCGGTTGACCAAGGTAGCTCATTTTCTGCCAATACGGACAGACTACACCACGGGCCAGTATGCACAGCTATTTATTGCCGAGATAGTTAGGCTACATGGGGTGCCCTTGGATATTGTGTCTGATAGAGACAAGATTTTCGTGTCGCGCTTATAGGAGAGCTTTCAGGAGGCCATGGGTATAGAGTTGAAGTTGAGTTCAGCTTATCACCCATAGACAAATGGACAGACAGAGCGTACCAATCAGATGCTGGAGGATATGCTACGCATGTGTGTCCTTGATTTTGGAGGAGGTTGGGAGCCGTATCTTCCACTGGTGGAGTTCTCCTACAATAACTCCTATCAGTTCACGATCGGCATGGCACCATTTAAGGCTTTATATGGCAGACCTTGTCGTTCTCCCGCTTGTTGGCTAGAGGTGGGGGACAACAAATTGCTCGGACCAAAGGTGATTCAGGAGACTTCAGCTAGAATTTATCTTATCAGGAGTCGCATTTGGGTAGCCCAGGACAGGCAGAAAAGCTACGCCGATGCAAAATGATCCTTCCGAGAGTTTGGCATGGGTGACCAAGTATTACTGCGTGTGTCTCTAATGAAAGGAGTAATGAGATTCGGGGAGAAGGGAAAGTTGGCTCCGAGGTACGTGGGACTTTTCCCATTATTGAGAGGATTGGACTGGTGGCATACAGATTGGGGTTACCAGAGCACTTGCACCGCATTCACGATATATTCCACATCTCGTCATTGAGACGATATCTTCAGGATGACATGTCCCACACCTACATCGCGATAGAGGAGATTGACTTACATCCCGACAGTTCTTGTCAGTAGAGACCAGTGGCTATCCTAGACCATAGTGAGAGGAAATTATGGTCGAAGGTAGTTCCACTTGTACGGGTTCAGTGGGAGCATCATAATGTGGAGGTGTCCACTTGGGAGCGCGAGGCAGATATAATCGAAAAATATCCAGATCTATTTTTACCAGGTATGCCTTATTTTCTTAATTTCAGGATGAAATTCCGTTATTAGGGGGGAAGTATGTAATACCCCATATTTTTATGGCTTTTAAAATTAGGAAATTGGGGATTTATTAAATTTAATTGAGTTATTAATTTAATATTAATCCAAAATTTTATTTTAAATATTTACTAGCGTGACGAGAGTTAGTAATTATTACTTAATGAGTAAATTAATATATAGAATTGAATTTATTAAAATGTTACGAGTGAATAACATGACAATTATGAAAATTAAGTCGGGACGTGCCTGTGTCGTGTCGGGACTAAATTATTATTATAAAAGTGACTAAATTATAAGTCACTTGTATGGTCATTTCGAGTGCTCCAACATGTCCGGAAGGTTCTAGATAGTCAAAAAAGTGTACCTGGGGTTTAGTTTGGGTCTCAGGACATTTTTAGGCCTAACCGGTAACCCGAGAGGGCATTTCAGAAATTTTCCTTTTTAAGGCTTAATTATGGATGAAAATTAAAGGGATATATATGATGGGAGTTAGAGTCTTCGAGGATTAGAATTGGTAGAGTTGTAGAGAGGCTAAGGAAGGGATAAGACTCTAAAGGGGAGAACCACCCTACCTACACCACCCTTGCCATCTTTTACCACCAACGCATAGATCGGGACACGAGGCACGCAACTATCCCCGTCAACACTTGAGAATCAGACCTTCATATCTGAGGCAAGTATCTATCTTGATACTTTTCTAGTTAATATTTCTCCCATGTTAGAATAGGATTGAAAAATACATGTCTTATGGAAGAATTTGATGATTTAGGGAATTTAAATCACATGCTTTAGAGGAAATAAGTATATTCTGGAAATCTCAACATATGTAGAGGATTACCCACGAAATTGTAATGGTTTAGAAGTGACAAAATCTGGAAAAAGAATTAGAAGATTGGAAATTTTAATGAAACTAGCGTTCTTGATAATTATGATGAAGTTGCCCTTTACTTCGATACCGTTGATGAATTTGTACATGATTCACATAGGAAATCATGTATATAGTTGTATTTAATCAGTAGTAAACTTGTTTGGGAGTTTGGGAATCATTAATGGTGTTTTGGATAATTTTCTTGGATGAAAACCATAGGTCGGATTAACAGTTCCTGGGCAAGAACTGCTTGGTCGATCGATCGACTGATTGATCGATCGACCCCTTTCCTTGATCGATCGACTGATGGATCGATCAACCCCTTTCCTTGATCGATCGACCCCTCCTGGAAAACTGCATGTTTTTCCCCTCTTTATTTAATACGGATAAAATGCGTAGGAACCCTTGAATATCATTTAAAGAGCATAATGGGTCATGAAGAGGACAAGTAGGGTCTAAGTAGAATACCGTTGAATGAAATCTTATATGGGATGAAACCGTGGGTTAACGGGGGGGTTTAACACATATTGAAAATCATTTGCACATTAGCTACGGAATTGAGATGTTTATAAATGACTTAGACCAGTATGTTAGAGAGGGTGTACTTACTGAATTGACCTTCGAGAAGAGAGGATACTTCGAGGGATTAGAATTAATTGCGAAATGATTAAAATTGAGAATAAAATGAGATGAGTTCTTTATACAGAAAAATTGGGTAAAATTGTATTACGTGCGGTTAAAATATTATTATGGGTCCTGGGCGAACCTAATTAGAAAATGAGAATATTTATATATACGATCGAGTGCATGTGTATATATTTATATTATGTTTGTTTATAATCATACCCGCGCTACTTGCTATCACAGAGGTTGCTACGCTGGGACAGTCTTATCTCAATGGGACCTTTATGGGAGATATTGACTTGTACCCTAGATCATAGAATTCCTTGGTACAGGCTATCTGAGAATGATAGTCAGATGGTCCTAAGAGATGTGAGGGGTATGTGATGACCTCTTAGTTACTTGTAACTATGCTTCGCCTCCATTTTGTGTGTATTGTGTGAATACAGTTCGAGAGTGATTCCGAACTAGAATTTCCCTTAGTACGAGTGACACAGGGACTTGATAGCAGAGTATGCCAGTAGCATAGATTTTATGTGGGGTGACGATAGTATATATATATTATATGAGTGATTGATATATATATATATATATATACTTATATATGGAAATCTTCTACTGTGCTTAGAAATAGTTAAGTATTGAATAAATGCTCCAAATGGTATAGTAAGTATTCGGAAACTTTATAACGGTACTGAGATGAATTAAGTAATGTAAGTAATCATGAAGAGATTGATCTCTAAACTAAATATCATAGCCTTGTGACTTCTCGAAATAAAATCACTGGGAGAAAAGTTAGATAGACTTATGAGGCATTTAGTAGTACGGTAGGCGTGCACACTATATGAGAGGTGAGAATTCTCAAGAAAGTGTCGCGTACTAACATGATGGTTATATTAGCCGGTAAGCATTTTAAATACTTGCTAAACTATTTTCAAAACTGTTTTACACTCGGGCTCTGACCTATTTTCTATCATTCTCTCTCTCTTGTGTATATATATGTATCTATTACAGGTGCTCAGCCACATAGGCGTCAGGTGTAGAATCATTTTACTGGACGTGTTGCAGCTTGTGTGGGAGTTGCAGGTCAATGTAGTAGACGCTTCCTACTTTGGTTCCTCAGACTTCTGCTTAGCTCTTTTAGTTAGGGCATGTGTCGCCCATTTCCAGTCTTATTTAGACTTGATAGGGATTTCATAATTCTATCATTTCAGTACTCTGTTTTCATTTGGGATTATTTTATCTCTCACTTTATTTGTGGTTTGTGGTTAATCATTTGGATTTGAGTAATCTAGTTGGCATGGTTCGTTGGATGATTGGTATGTTTATCATTTGCATTATTCAAATTTGTTTATGTTTAAAAGATTTTTATAATGGAATTAAATAAATGAGGACTTTACATTGTTTTGACACTTATATTAATTATTTAGGGTGTTTAAATTGGAATTAATTATTTTGCGACGGTGATGCTATGAATGAACCAACCGTTCACCTTGATTTTAATTTAATAAAGGACTGATCACCCGGTATTTAATTAGGCTGGGTGTCACACACTGTTGTTTTGATTAAGAAGTTGGTGTGTGTTCTAATTGAAACGTTGCCATTTTATTTTATTAATTGGCCAAGTACTGTTAGATTTGGTTCTAACAAATGAAAGGTTCAAAAGTCATCTCATGATCTAGGAGTAAAGCTAAATGATGTCGTATCAAATTTTGAATCCATCCATAAATGTTGTCAGTTTAATTACTAAGCTGTAGTGTCTTCTCAATGAAAAGTTGCCATTTTTTGTTACTGGTATTGTGTTCTGATTAGCCAATTACTGTTCATCTAGAAAATTATGTTGTAACAAGTGGGTTATTGATAGATCGGTTATAGAACCCATTCAATGCTTCCATCTAAATTTAAACTAAATTATGTCATATTAATCAGTTTAGTTTAAATTAATTAATTAATCAATTTAGATTTATTAATCGGTTTAGTTTAGATTGATTGTGGTACGTCATATTGAGTGATCTGTCTCATGTTGATACGTGTTTCACACACCTCCTTCTCCCTCTATCTCACGAGTTTATAACGATCCATGATGTTTAGATTGATTGTGTTTAGGTTTTAAAGCTGTGAAGATGATTGATTTTGATTTACTTCTGCGTGAAGATGATTGATTTTGATTTACTTTCGCAAAATTTGAATTTTCGTGAAGTGATGTTTAGATTGATTGAGTTCAGGTTTTGAATCAAATGATTTTATATGAGAAATAAATACAAAAGACGCTGATAAATTGTTGTTTTTTCCACCAATCCAAAAGACTTGGCAGCTTAAGATTTTATGACATATTGATTAAGCAATTTTTGATTCGGTAGAGTGATTTGTGTGTTTTTAAATATTTTGATTGATTTGAGTTTAGGTTTAGAAGGTAATGAATTTGATTTTGAAATATTCATCTTCTATGATATTGTTGACAGTTTATTTTAGTTCAATCTGAATCTGAATCTGAATCTGAATCTGAATCGGTTTATGAAATATTACTCGACAAATAATATTAGTTGACAAACATTTTATTTCTTTTTCTCTGAAGACATTTATATTTCGTAATATTTTTTTTGAATTACAAACAGTTTTTGGTGGATTGAAGACATCTTCTATTTCGCTCATCGTGGTTTGAAGCTTCCATTAACTTCTTCAAGTTTCAACTCTACTTGATTAGTTATTTAAGCTTGCATTAACTTATTGTCATTCCATTTTTGTTCTTGCCGTCAATTGTTTACAAATATTCATCCATAAGAGTGCTACCAGGGTTTAATTATTTTTTCATTGTATTTGATTAGTGATAAAATATGGTAGTGAACTTATAAGTTAACATTTTTTTGTCTCATTGACCCATGAAATCAATACTTTCCACTTTAACCCAGGATAAAAGAATTTTTTTCGTTGATCTTAGTATTAAAATTCATGGTAGTGATCTTAATTACCACATATATGACGACCATTCGATGTTGTTAGGCATTAGCGATGATAATCAGGTTGTGCTGCTTTGGGTTCACTAACTAATTTTTAGTAGCAATAAATCTGAAACAAGCTTAATTAATGAATTGTGTCAACTATCGTGTCATAATAGGGTTCTCTAAACATTATCGAGTTTTTTTTAGTAAAACATCTTGTCGTGTAAAAGAATTCCACCTGGGCATTGCCTTTTGTTTGATTTTGAGTGTTTTGCATAAAAATTCTTACTTATTTTTGTGTGTATATATGATTATGCACCTCAGAAGCTCGAGTTAAAATGCATCCATAATGTCATTTATCTTTGGTAATAAAGTTAATGTGTGTCGTCGGTGTTAGTATTACATCATTAATAATATTATCTATGACTTAAACTAAGATGAATCGTATAACACACATGCATACTTTACGAATTAGAAAATGAAAAATTAACATGATTTGAGGATTGTGTTATTTTATACGAAAATAACACTTCTACAACTAATATTTACAACCTTAATATAGGTACAATTTAAGAAATGGGAACAGACAAGTCATGGATGTCTATACATAGATTATCAAAAGAGTACTTGTAAGGGGTTGAATATTTTCTTAGAGCTGCAGAGAGGAATGTTGTAAATAGTGAAGTTGTACAGTATCCATGTACATCATGTGAAAATTATTTTAAATGGAGTTTAAAAGACATTAAAGGTCATTTATATGCGAACAGTATTGATCAAAGTTATCGTATATGGCTATGGAACGGGGAAGTTGCTTTTAATTCAACCTTCTCACATGTCAACATAGGTGACCCCATCCATCACGATAATTTGGTCAAAAATCCAGAAGATGTTGATGATATGGCAGAGATGTTTGAGATGGTAAATGAAGACTTTATGGGGGATCCTAAATCATTTGAGAAGTTGCTAGAGGATGCAAAAAATCCCTTTTACAAAGGGTGTAAAAAGTTTACGAAGATGTCTGAACTAGTGAGTTTACTTAATTTGAAAGCAAAGAGTAGTGGACTATTACGATCTTTTCAAACATGCTTCAATTATTT
Organism: Sambucus nigra; assembly: GCA_949130495.1. Lineage (NCBI taxonomy): Eukaryota > Viridiplantae > Streptophyta > Magnoliopsida > Dipsacales > Adoxaceae > Sambucus > Sambucus nigra. Next base: position 389,568,302 of record OX422211.1, on the reverse strand, counting down.
GCCCAATTGCTCCCAAAAGATAAAAAAGGCCATACAGACATTGTCCATGTTTGGGATGGGGTATGAAAAAATATATGCATGCCCTAATGATTGCATACTCTATAGAAAATATTACAAAGATTCAACCGAATGCCCTACTTTTGGAACACCGAGGTATAAGTTAGAAAAAATACAACCGAGGTGAAGGTGGGGGTGCTGCAAAAGTATTATGGTATTTTTCGCTCATTCCTAGGTTCAGAAGGTGGTTTCAATCTGTACAAACTACAAAGGCCTTGACTTGTCATGCAAACGAAACACAGGTTGATGGTAAGTTACGTCACCCCGCGGATCCCCCTACATGGAAGTTGGTGGATGACAAGTGTACGGAGTTTGGAAACGAAGCTAGAAACCTTCGGCTAGCACTTTTAGCAGATGGAATTAATCCACATAGTACTCTTAGTAGTAAGTACAGCTGTTGGCCAATTATGTTAGCAACTTATAACTTTGAGCCGTCGTTGAGCACAAAGAGAAAAATTTTGATGTTAACAATGTTGATATCGGATCCGCGACAGCCTGGAAATGATATCGATGTTTATTTGGCACCATTAATTTAGGACTTGAAAAACTTTAAGGGATGAAGGTGTACAGGCTTATGATGCTTACCTCCAAGAATCCTTTACTTTTTAAGGCAGTATTATTATGAAACATTAATGATTTTCCTGCATACGGTAATTTGTGTGGTTGTGCTATAAAGGGGTACTATGCTTGTCCAATTTGTAGCGAAGAAATAGATTCTATTCGATTAAAACATTCTAGTAAGAATGTATATACATCACATAGAATATTTCTTCCACAAAATCATCTATTTTGAAAGCAAAAGAAAGCTTTTAATGGTAAGCAAGAGTTTTGTGAACAACCTAATCCATTGAACGTAGAGCACATACTAGAGCCGGTTGAAAATATTAATGCATGTTGGGGAAAAAATATGGATCCTTTTGAAGCACAAATAGCAAAAGGAAAGGATAAATTGAAACAAAAGAGGAAACGCACTGAGGGGAATACGGATGAGCCTAATAACTCCAAATATTGGAAGAGCAAATCAATATTCTTTAGGTTGGGGTATTAGAAACATTTGCTTGTTCGACACAATTTGGATGTTATGCATATTGAGAAGAATGTTTGTGACAGCATAATAGGGACGCTACTCAACATTCCCGGTAAGACAAAAGATGGAGTCAAGAGTCATCGTGATATTACAGAATTGGGTTTAAGAGAGGAGTTGGCACCACAAGATAAGGGAAAACGAACATATTTACCACCTGCATGTTATATATTGTCTACAGAGGAGAAGAAAATGGTATGCGAAACGTTACTTAGACTCAAAGTTCCTAATGGATACTTATCAAATTTTAGTAACCTTGTTTCGATGAAAGAGTTAAAATTGTTCTCATGATTTTTACATACTCATGCAGCAAATACTTCCGGTGGCCATTCGATCCGTGTTACCGAAGAATGTTAGATTTGCAATCATAAGGGTGTGCTTTTTCTTTAATGCTCTTTGTGCAAGAGAAGTGGATGTGAAGAAGTTGAAGAGTATTAAAGATGACATTGTGATCACATTGTGTTTGTTGGAAAAGTACTTCCCTCTGGAATTCGTTGATATAATGGTGCATCTAATGGTACATCTTGTTAGGGAGGTTGAAATATGTGGTCCGGTTTTCTCTCGTTGGATGTATCCTTTTGAAAGGTTTGCACATGCTTAAAAAAATATGTCATTACTTTATAAGGTTATAAGTAAACATTATTAATATTTGTTTTATTTAAAATGTTTGTAGGAACATGAAATTCTTAAAGGGCCAAGTTAACAATCGAAATCATCCAAAAGGTTGCATCGCCCAACACTATATTGCCGAAGAAGTAATTGAATTTTGTACGAAATTTTTACATGGGCTCGATGTCGTTGGGGTTCCATTAGGTACAAATACAATAGATGATAACGATGATATAATATGCAATGGAAAACCAATAGGGGGTAGAAAAATAATTGAGGTGGATGAATTGTTATAGGAGCAAGCACATCGTTATGTGTTGCAAAACACAGATGATGTTCAACTATATATCGAGTAATTTCTCTTTTCGTTGCTTTTGTAACAAATCATATATTGTATTGTATTTTGTTTTAATGGTTAAAATATTGTTCTCTATTAACACCCTTATAGGGAGCATATGGAGAGCTTGAGGCAAAAGTATCATCGAAAGTGCAAAGATGAAAAATGGTTACAAGATGAACATAACAAGACCATTATTGGTTGGCTTCGTGAAAGGGTATGAGTAATATAAATATGTGACAATTTAATATACTAGTAAAATTGTAACTAACATTTAAGACAAATTGGGTTGAAAAGGAGCTAAATTTCCCCAACAATAATGCTTCAGACATCTTAAAGTGGATAGCTCGAGGACCTCGTCAAGACGTGATAAAATATTAAGGTTATATTGTTAATGGTTGTCATTACCATACGAAAGAACGTGATGCTGAACGAGTTAGAAAAAATAATGGAATTAGCATCACGGTCACAACAATGCAAGTTTTTAATGCAAAGGATAAGCATCCCTTGGTTTCAAATTTGAGTTTCTATGTTGTCATGAGTGAAATATGGATGCTTGATTATTTCACTTTCAAAATTCTAGTTTTCAAGTATGATTGAGTCGACAATGGTAATGGTATTAAAATAGACGAGCTTGGATTTAAATATATTGATCTTTGTAGAGTTGGCCATAAGAACAAGTCCTTCATATTAGCTTCTCAAGATAAACAATTTTTTTATGTTCAAGACCAACTCGATCCTAAAAGGTCAATCGTTCGTGTGACTCCACAAAGAGTTTATAACTACGGGTGTGATGATGATGATGTGCTGAAAATCATGTTGCCACAATGGATTGCCAAATGTTGAGTTGATTAATGAAAGTGAAGATTCGTGTGCACGTGTAGACTGTGGGGGAATTTGGATTGATAATGAAAAATAAATAGAGTGTTAGTTATGTTTTGATTATTCTTAGAGTTATATATGTTTAGTGTACATTTTATAATTTATATTTTAATGGTATGGTGATGATCGTTTATGGTGAATATCTTTTGGTGTACATATGAGATTTGCCATAGAAAATCTTGAATGATAATATTACATATAATAGACTAGAATGGAAAAGAAGAACCCATGTGGACGACCATATATGATGAGATGAAGGCAAGGTTGATGATGATGAGTCAATCTAGAGTGGATAAACAAAATTGGAGTATATTCCAATACCTATTATGGGATTGTAATCAACTCTAAAGATGCAATATAACATAATTTGTATATACTCTCTCAAAAGATGAATCTATATATTATTATAGGAATATATTGCTTATTATTTTTTTACCATGCGTAATACATGCTAAAATAGGGGGTTCTGGTGTAATTTCTTAAAGATTTACTGGGCAACATGGTGGGGCTGAATAATTTGCAATGCAAGTCCCTAATAACAAGTTAAAGTGAAGTTGAAGTTATATTTATGTTTTGATTACCCTTTCCATTCTTCTTGTTGAACAAATTCAAATCAAATTCTTAGTGTGAATCTAAATATGAATATGATTCAAAGAATTGTGCATACTTTTGTGGTTGAGAACTTCAAAGTACTTTGTTTCATATATTATCTTTGGTTTCCATTTAAATAAATGCTTATGCTAGTTTGTTTGCTAAAGATGGAGATGAATCAACGCATGTTATGTTTCAATGATTTGATTGTTAGTCCGAAGCCAGATGATTGAATCTTAATATACTACAAAAATTACCCTAACATTTGAGTTTTTTTTTAAATTGAATTTCATTTGATTTGAAATTATCACTACCAATAGTCATCACAAAGTTTGGCCTTAGTATTTTTTTATAATCTTATTAGGTAATCATAACTATTTTTTCCTTTGATATATTACCTTTGTTTCTGATGTTGTCTTAATGATTTTTGTTAGATATGTTTGTACTGTGTGTACGATAATGCCCTTCTCTGTTCTCTCAAAGCACAAAACTCAATGTGATGGTTTTAGGGTGATAAGTATTACTGGATTCTAGTTTTTAGATTCTTACATTAGGAATATTTTAATATCTTAAAGAGATTTCCCCAAAGCATAGTATTCAACATGAAATAAAGCTCATCTGCTTATGAAATCTGATAAAATTCAATGATTTCAGTTCTCTCCGTGTTATATACAACAAAGAATGAAATATGGTTATCAGTATTTCTCGAGACCCATCCATTGACATGCCAAATCTGATTAGCAGGTGATGCCTATCCAATAATTGTACCTTTCAGATAATAAAATCCACATAATCATGAAAAAATTATAAAACTTCTTTTTCAGGCACTGGATTCTCAGGCTGTGATCAGTTTCTTCATTCTATATTCTTTGGAAGATGAATGAAAACAATTATTCCTTTATTCTACTTAAGAAATAATTATTTCGATTATGATTATTTAGATACAGAGCATTGCCAACATGATTCGCAGGCCCCTAAGCTTTAAAATTCATAAAACATTCATCATCTTCACGGCAAAAATCCATAATTGCTTGTATACTAACAAGATTCACATAGTCTAATTTTGAGGATGTGTTCCTTGAATAGCCCCTCCGAAAGCAAGGGCATCATGAATTTGTGCAGTTGATGTTGCAAATAGTCCAAATTGGTTACTGTCCGTATATGGGAAGAAGCCCTTATAGATGAACACACTCCTATGAGCGAGTAGAACACAGTATAACTGAGTGAAGAAGCTCTCAAATTTTTTAGCCTTCAATGGAAGATCTTGAGTATCACAATCTTCTTCTTCGCATGAAAATTATAGCCATGATGGTCTATAAACAATCAGTCCCTAATTATTTCTGCTAAAACTAATGAGGTAATGGACATTATCAATGTAGTTGTGAAATGAAAGGTCAGGACATTGAATGTCATATATGGTACAACTTGGGACTATATTCTCATAAAATCACCTTTCACAAAGAATAAGCTACTTGAAGAACTTAATTGGAAACTTATGCATGAGACAGATTCGTAGCATTTACATGAGGATATTTTCAGCATTTTCAGTTCATTATGACCATGGTGTCTATTAGAATTTACACGAGGACATTTAATAGCGAGCGTAACTCCATCATTCTTTCTTCGTGCCCCGTAAACTGTGCCATAACCACCTGAACCTTCTTCCTCTACAATAAAAGATTCAAACTTTAGCAGTACTTTTGATTCTAGTTGAGGAAGACTAATATATTTACTTTCGTAGTACTTTTGCTTCAACTTTTATTTTGAAATTTTTCAAAAAAAGAAAATCATATATTTAAATGTGTGCAGTCACGGTCAAACAACATATTGATTATGAGATATGACTCTCGGAGTTGAAAACACCACTCAAAGTGAGGGAATAATAATTGTATTAGTACGTATATAGCAAAAAGTCATAGTTTTTTTTCTAAACATCTGAAGAATAAGATCTTTACACACAATTGCAGTAAACAAGGGGAAACTTTGAGTTGTATTGCTTGGTTGGTAAAGTCAAAACCTTAATACAAGTTCTAATAGTTAAGTTTAGTCTTTTTGTGTGGAAGATCTAGTTGTACGTGTCCCGTACTGACTAAGTCATCTCCCTCTGTGTCTCTCAAAAATAGTTGACAATTTGGAAGGTGTATGGAAAGGAAATTTAACACTTTTATTCTAATCTTTGCTAATTTGATGTATAAATTTTAGAGAAAATCAACCTTGATACTATTATTTAGGGACGAATTTCCTCACGTATTTAACAAAGTCGAGGTTTGATGCTAATTGTCGGGTGTCTCAACTAGTTTATGTTTTAAAATCCTATGATATTTCAGATTCAGACCATATCAAGTATGAAATGAAAAAGATTCATCCTCATTTATATTTTAAGTTATATTTATCTGATTTTAGTTGAAGATGTTGCAGTCATTCCAATAGTTTGTAATGCAATACGAGAATCCAGTTTACTCAAAAAAATTGCAATATTTTTTCAATCCTAAAGAAGTAGTTCCCCGGGATCCAGGAATCAAGAATCCAATGAAGATGGGATTCCCTCAAACAATGAAATATTTATATATTTGTAACTTACAGCGATGCTTACAATTATAAACAAGAATTATATAAATAACATATGTTTTATTTTTATTAATAATGCTCTTGCTTCCTACAAATTAATTTCAACATGTCGTTTGCTATTCATTTGTTATTCATCAACACGTTATTCATCAACATGTACACTTACTTCAATCTATTTGTTTTTCATTGTAGTGGATATGGATGAGGAAGATGATTTTCATTCAAAAAGTCCAGACGATTTAGCAAAGTCATCACAAAATTCAAGTAATTAACAATGAAACGTTAGAGGCGTGGTTGTTTTAGAATGAATAAGCAAAAGGGCTTCTTGTGATCAAATACTAGTAACTTACAACAGAAAAGGACAACCAAATGGTGAAACAAGGAAGGATTTCGCAAGTTATAGGGGGCTTTTGGCAAGGACAATAGTGCCCATAAGTTATCCAAGTTGGCCCAAAGTCCCAAAGTCATTAAAAGAGAATTTATGGATAGCTATGGAGGTAAATGCTAATAATTTATATTAATGTTATTTGAAGTCTATATTGGTATTTTTTTAATTCCGTTATGTAATATAATATAAATTAATTATAGGTTAAGTTCAACATGGACACCAAATCAAAGAAGAGAGAGATATCTGCTATTGGTTGTTCGTGGAAGAATTTCAAAGGAGAACTCACCAAGAGTTGTGTCAAGCCATTTAAAGACGATCCCGATAATCTTTGGAACCGTCCAGAAAATTTTAAAAAGTTTATTAATCAGGAGGATTGGGATGCTTTTGTAAGAGGAAGACTATCCCAAAAGTTTGAGGTGTATATTAAATTCATTTTATTATATAAATGTATAACATTTATTTACGGTATGGTTAAATTCTTACATTATCATAAATTCAATGCGTAGAAATTAAGTGACATACAACGAGAAAGGAGAGCAAAGAATAAGTTCAACCACAAGCTTAGTAAGTTGGGGTATGCAGGTCTTGAGGATATTATGGTATGTGGTTGAATTCTTATATTATTTGTAAAGTATATAACTATAATTAATTCATTATGGGGATTTTGTGTTGTGTGTTTGATTTCTTGTATTTTATTTTATAATTGGGACAGAAAAAGAAACATAGAGATGCATTTGATGAGGATGGTCGGTCTCTAATGTGGATAACCGCTCGACAATCGAGAAATAGATAATATCAAGACGATGCAACCAAGGAAGTTGGTGAAAAAATTGTTACTTTTAAAAGTAAAGAAAATATAGTTTTTTATATAATCTTTATAAATTTGGATATATACTACATATGAGGATTGAAAAGAATATGATTTAACAACACTCTTGATAATTTGCTTTATTGTAGACGCTTTAAAGAAGCAAGTCCATGATGGGAGCTTAGTAACTCAAGGGACTTTAGACGTATTAACCTTGGCACTTGGTACTCCATAGTATAGGGGGCGAGTAAGTGGGATGGGAAAAGGACTCACTCCTACAACTTACTTTCATATCCCTAGACGGGGATCGAAACAACATGTTGAAGAATTAGAGTCCAGGCTTCATCAAGAAGAGGATAAGGCGAAAGAAAAAGATCGATAACTTCAATAAGCAATGGAAGAATTGAGGAAGTATCAAAGTAGATCACTTGTACCGTCATTAATTGAGAAGATTTCCTCAAATAGTCAGAAAAGTGATAATAAAACATACGAGAAGCATTCAAATTATGTGAGTGAATCATGTGATTCTCCATCCAAGAGGAAAAAAGAGAAGGTAATCACGTAATTGATAAAACTTTATTATATTTATGTCTCATACTTTACTATACTTATTTTGAAATATGTCATGTGTATATAAGCCCAAAGCAATGTGAATAGACAGCGCATAATTTCACCGCGGGGTCTTAAATATAATATTGGGAAGGTTTGTAAAAACTTTACTTATATTAGTGATGTTTTTTTTATTAGTGTATATATGTCATTCATTATTCATTTTATTTTTTTTATATAGGGAAAACGATGTAGATTGGTATTGAATTCACGTGCGAATGTTGTTGCGTCTGGAGTGTTTTTTTATCGTATTTCACCTAATGATACCATCCACAACGTTTGCTTAGGGGATAAGTATATACGTGTATCAATAACTGATGTTCATTCTCCCAAAACAAATCTTCTAGTACCGGTACCTAACGCAGACATGTATATTGTTAAAGACGTGCACAATTCACATGTTGCTTGGCCTAAAGAGTTTGTGTTGTCATGTGTTGAGGTAACTCGACATATTGTTAAATACGCGTACAATTCACATATTGTTAAAGATGTGCACAATTCATGCTTTATTATACTTATTTTGGAATATGTCATGTGTATATAGGCCCAAAGCAATGTGAATAGACAACGCATAATTTCACTGTCGGATCCTAAATCTAATATTGGGAAGGTTTGTAACAACTTTACTTATATTAGTGATGTTTATTTTTTTATTAGTATATATATGTCATTCATTATTCATTTTATTTTTTTATATAGGGAAAACGATGTAGATTGGCATTGAATTCACGTGCGGATGTTGTTGTGTCTCGAGTGTTTTTTTATCGTATTTCACCTAATGATACCATCCACAACGTTCGCTTAGGGTACTCCATGCCACATTTTGAATTAATTATCCATGCCACATTCAATAACTTGCGTTCATTATCAAATCCATGCCCATATCAAATCCATGCCCTACGAGATTTTGTTATTTTTTGGAATGATTGAAATGAGTAAGTGACCATAACATATTTTTAGTTTTGTTGTTGAAAATATCTGGATTACAAATGCTGATTGGTGGGTGATTGCATGGTGTGTATTATTTTACTGAATGAAGGGCCGAACAGAAACAAGTTTACTGAAGCAGCATCACTGGAAATACTTACAAATTATTTGTGAAAAAAATGCCCATAAATTTATTAAATTATAAAAATTACCCATAAAATCTATATACTTATTTTGTGAATACTATATGGTCATGTCGGTTTGTAGATTTATAGTCGTACAAATTTTATGTAGTAATTTGTATTACTATTGTAATACACATATCTACAATAATTTATTAAATTTGGTGAAGAATATCTATGATGGCTGCCATTGATCCCCCATTGACTGAGCTAGTTTGGAATTGGGAAAGTATATTTTTCCATTGGATGGGAGATTTGAGGATTAGAAATCTCAGAGATTTTGTAATGAGAAAAATGAATTGGGAACAGTTTCTCACAATTTAACCTAACCTACATTTGTTAAATCCCAGACATTTGTATAAATTCTATGGATAATGTGCACTATTTTGTCTTGTTACGTACTAATAAAGAAATCAACTCACAAGCATTGGTACTTCATTTATGGCATTAATCACAAAGTGCCTTTAGTTCTTCCTAAATGTTGATTTTTTTAATCTCATAAAATTGCGATTGTTCTTAAAGTTGTTAGGTAGTTTGGAAATAATCATTCCTTGAATTTATTTATTAGATTGAACGTATATATATTTTGTAAATGATGCGCTGTAGATGGCAAGTTGATACATGTGCTTCTTCATGTCATGTCCACCTTTGGAATGCTAATTTATAGTTATACGTGTAAGCATTAATTAGGGGATGTTTAGATTATTCCATCACATCTGATTCATGTTAGCAAAATACACTATTCGTCATCCTCTGCCTTGCAAACCATAGAGGCTCATTATGTCCCCCACCCCAAGTAAAGTATCTAGTGGGTTGTTTGGCATTGGACCTAGTCTTGGATTCATGACGTGTTGTGGCTTTAAATTAGATTGGGTTGCCTTTGTTTGATTCGGCTCAATAACATATGGGGTTCAATTTGTCGACTTTTTGGAGTCTAAAAAATTATGATATCACCCCAAATTTTAAATTGTTATATAATTTAATTTTTCGATCGAGTAAATCTGGGAAAACTCATTTTTTGGACAAATTTTAAAAAATATTATTTTTACAGCACGGGCTTCTAAATTATTCATCGAAAGCTTGTGGACGAGAATTTCTGAAGGAGGGGAGAATAATATACTATGAAGAGGTGACACTTTTCCAGAGGTCATGTGTGCGTGTATGATACATGTTGGATTTAAACACTCGTGGACCCTTGGGACATTGTTCAAACACACAACCTTAAATTTTCTTTTATTTATGACATGCTTGGGCACGTTGGGACATTCTCAAATGCATATCAGGACTACAGTGTAATTGGCCTCAACAAAAAAATGGTCTCAAATTGTAATCTTTGTTAGCTCAAAAAATGAGCTTCTAATTGTTTATTCTTTAATTTCTACTTCAATTGTTCACATCGTTAATGCAAGCCCACTTACACTATATCCACACACACCCTTCTATCATTTTTAGTGAAATTTACTTACCAAAAGTTTAGCCTTCTTCAGATGACTTTTAAAGTTGTTTTAAGCTGTCCACGAAAGGGATCGATAATTAGTTACAGCACTGTGAGATTCTTTAATTGAGACCTGAAAAGCCTTTTCCAAGATTCATGCTAGAACAATTCGTCACAGTTCTAGGGACCAAATTTTTATTAAATTGTTAGTCCATTGCTTACATTTACTATTTCACCTTTTTATATCATTCTAATTCTTCATCTCTTTCATGAAATTCACTGTGACTCGAACCAAATATGGAGTATAACACTCTACCCCCCCTGGCCTCATACTACTAGTCACTAGTAGTCTCCTTACCAAACCTGCTGTCAACATGAGGTACCATTTCCATCAACTGAGGCAACTCAACGTCGCTCACGTGCTTGGAAATACCATCACCCCCAGCAGATCTTGCGCTACATCACCCACCCCAATACACGCACCAACTTATGTCTTGTCCTCCCCCTACCACCCACCAAACCTCGTACACTAGCCTCCTCACTAACCAACAAACAGACCTCCTGCTCAACTGAGTTGTTGTCCCGGCGATCGTAACTACCCAAGCTGGAGAAACCTGACTGGGCTAGAGGACTATGTAAAACCAGAATAGTCCCGTAATGGGACTTCAAATCATAGCTCAAAGCATCCGAGCTGGACTCCACCATAGCTTAAAGCTCAGTGTTGCTCATTAAAATTTCATTATCTATTTCACAAGGAACATCAAAGCAGTAACTATTCAATTTCAAAATTAGATTGTAGGTCTCTGTTGTTTCATTTCTGCATGCATTGTAAATTCTTAACTATTTTTTAGAAACTATCTTTATTTTACTTTCAAGTGTGCACAATTGATATGCACAGAGTTATATGAATGACAATGACAATCACATAACACACATATATCTTACAGTAAGTCTAGGCACATATAAGGTAGGTATTCACACATAGGTCATCCTCGAAACTAATTTATATTATTGACCTCAATTTTTGAATGGGGATTGTTTTTTTTTTCACTGTATTGTTATCGAATATTATAAAACACCCGCGCATCACGCAGGGTACGTGCTAGTTTATTGTGAATTCCTTAATTTGTACTCAATTTGGACTAGTTAATGTGAACATAATTGTAATTTGACTCAGGTAAAAAGTAAGAAAAAAATAAAGATTCTGGTGGCAAAGATGACGCAATTATTGCATTTGCTAATATGCTTGATAACATCATGACGATGGATACGGTGAAGATTCCGGTGGCTATTTTTTATGATGATCTTGAGATCACCTATATTCCAAAAAATGAATTAATACAATTTTGTAAGATGCAAGAATTAGATGGAGTTTGCATTATCGTATACATGAGGTTAGATTTAAATTTTACCAAGTTTTATTTAATTCATGAATGCATACATGAGTGTAGATGAAGTTTACATTTTTTCATACATGAATTCCCTTCAAACTCACGTGCGTTTGATTTATGTATAGATGCCTATATGACAAATTTGGAAGGAGTTTTGAAGTTACTAGATTAGTAAATCCCTTCTCCATTCAGGACGCGTTTTCTAAAAACATTGGGCATCAATTTATAACAGAAACTCTACAGAAGGCATTAGACAAATAAATATTTGTTATTCCATTCAATACCGGGTAAGTTTGGTAAATATGTAAAAGTTTTCTAGCATAATAAATGTGTGTATGTATAATATTCCTAATCTTCATTAATTCTTCATAATATAGGTATCATTGGGTTTTGCTTGTGATCAACTTTGTTTCGAACAATATGTTTTGGATTGATTCTTTACACGGGGAACCGAGTTTGGACCTTAAGCTTTATATAAATACGTAAGTAGTGTCCTAAATAAATGCTTATAATAAAATTATTGATTCCATTTTACATAATTGTAATATAATTATGTCATTATGTTTTTTTATTGAAGTGGAATTAAATCGTTTTTGACAATCAATAGAAAAAGATCATTACTAAATTGGGAGAAAGTTAAGGTATTTGTTCGATAAATTAAATTTCATATTTAGGTATTCACATTTGACATGAGTAATATACTAACTCCTTCATTTTCAGGGACCTTAACAACGAGGAGAAATTGTGTGTGGTTTTTTTGTATTGAAGTTCATGCGAGAGCTCTTGGAAAATTCATCGAAGTCTATAAATATGAAGGTAACATGTTTTTTAATAATTTTTTACATTCTTTTTTATTTAGATGTGATAAAAGCTAAATTTTATTTTATTTATCTTGTTTAGATGAAGGAGTTAGTTGGAAAGTCGTCATATCAAACTCATGAGATCAATGAACTCCAACATGAGTTCATTGAATTTATTCAACCTTATATTACATGATTTGGAGCACTTTGTCGACACAATTTTGCGAAAGCCAAAGGAGGACAGATGCATTTATGCGTGATTTTTCGATGTACATTTTTTTGAATGATGTACATAGTGGGTATATCTAGCTATGATACATGTAGTAGGCCATTATTTTTTTGTGGATAATTAATGTAGATGGTAGGTATATCTATTTGTGTTCCACTATTTTTTTTATATGGACAAATGTATTGGTTTGGTGCATTTTAGGTGTATGTGACTTCAAATACAAAAAATTTTAAGACTGTTTTTATGTTATTGTAAATTTTGATTTGTATTTAGATTTATTTGTCAACTATGACATTAATATTAGTTATTAATTTTTTTTATTATATGTTTAATTTATGACCGTTTATATTAAACCCTCATGCGATAAAAAATTTTATATGACCTTTTTAAAATTTTGAAAACTATTTATCATGACGTTTTTTAAATCAAATATGACATCTTATAGAGTATATTATGACGTTTTTTGTAGCAAATGTGACAGTTTTAAAAAAAAAAGATATATAATCGTTACCTAATATGACACTTCTTATGGGTATTAATTATGACATCCAAACTTATGACTTTTTTTAATGAAAAATAAAGCGTCATAAAATGCATTTTATGACACTTAAAACGTCATAAAAAGGCTTTTTTCTTGTAGTGACGACCAGAAGGTCATCGTGCGCGTACAAGACACCAGATAAATCATCTTTGCAAAAAACAATAATAATGAGATCTTTATTTACCTTCCTTAGAGGAGTATCCACGTTTCTCATCAGGTTGATCTGCCTAATGTAGTGGCAAGCTTTTGCCTCGTTGAGGTAGGCCTTCCTTTCAGGTAGTTCTTCTTCTCCTTCAGTGTCACCACCAGCAATTAAATGGCATCTGAAGAGATCATCTTGGCCTCATGGATAGGATATTTGGGCTTCTTTGGTAGATCTGGATCATCATTTGAATCGTCATCGCGTCCCCTTTTCTTCTCGTCTGTTTTCCTGCATGGAGATTTGGAGCGTCTTCTGCCCTTGCATTCTTTACCTGGATCTATTCGGACATCTTCATCCACGTACTTGGATATATTCCCTCTTTTAATTAAGCTATCTATTTCATTCTTAAGAGCAATACAGTTGTTTGTGTTGTGGTTATGGTCCTTGTGAAACTCATAGTACTTGCTTTTGTCTCAATGATTTCACTACAACAAAACTTACATTTAGCTGCGATTTTCTTACCTACAAAAAAAAATTCGTGGCTAAATATCAACATCTGCTATGAAATTTATTTCGTGGCGAAAAGTATTATATTTGGCAACGAAAATTAAAATTTCGTTGATAATAGGTCCCAAAAAATTGGCACCCACGTCTTCCCGCGCTTGGGTCTAAATGCGAAATGTTTAGCAACAAAATATTTATTATTGGCAACGAAATACTTCGTAATAGTTAATATATTGTTTTTGCAACGAAATTATTTTCGTGGCCTAATATATATGTTTTTTGACAACCCTTTCTTTTGTGGTAAAAGGTAATCCTTTTTTTTAATGTCCCTCCAAAACCAAACGATCTCTACCTCAGCCCTCCAAAACGTTTGGGAGTCCAAAACGATCTCCATCTCAATCTCTCTCTCGGTGAACTGAAAGGTACTCTCTCTCTCTCTCTCTCTCTCTCTCTCTCTCTCTCGGTGTATACATATCTCTATCTCTCTCTCGGTGAACTGAAATATTTGATTTTATTGCATCTCTCTCTCGGTGTATACATTAAAGCTTTGAGTTCATCTCATGATCTCATCATTTCAGATTGGGAAAAAGGGTTAGATCTGATTTTGGGTCTTTATTAAGACTTGGAGGGAATGGTTTGGTATATACGGTTCTTTAAAACCTTTCCCAAAATCCCCACATTGGTGTTGTAATTTTTAGGCTAAAATCCAGACAACCCCTTAAATTACATCCCTTAGGTTTCATTTTTTTAGGCAAAACGTTTGGGAGTCTTGTTTTTTAATATTTGTAATACCCTTAGTCTTGTTTTGTGATTTCTTTTGTAACACACTCACTCTATAATCTTGTTTTGTAACACATTAGTATACAATCTATAAGAATTTGAAAGATAGAATAATTTTTTTAAGTGGGTTTTGGGTTATTTTGACACATTTAATCTCGAAACAAATCTTGTTTGACATAATTCTATAGATTTAATCTTGTTAAATCTTGAAATAAATTTTTAGGGATCTAATCTTGAAATAAAATTTTGGGGATTTAATCTTGGTGGTGTGTGCTGATTTTTTCTTGTTCGCGTGTATTGATTTATTCTTATTGTGTTTGCTGATTTTTTGTGATAACCCCTACCTCATTCAGATTTCTATCCTGTTTAATAGTAGGATCTTGATAATATCTTGTTTATGTTAAATTTATTGGTGCATACATATGTACTTTTATTGTTTTAGATATAGACATGAATTTTGACATTGTTCTCAAAATCCGTATATTCAAAGTTTCTTTTTTCATGCTCCTTTAGATCTACCAACATTGGCGCTCTGCCATGTCTTGCATTTTACATTAAGAAAGTTTTAATAGGACGGGTAAATAGGTTTAAAAGAAATCGAGTTTGTGGTCCTATTTTGGGTGATAGTTAATTAGATTCCTATTAGATTACTCAGAAAACATAATTTTTATCTCCAGTATATTAATTAGTGAAGATTTATCTGTTGAATATAAATATATAATACGATTCTTATTTTTTTAAAATTCTAACTGGTGAAAATTGAGTGTTTGATTAATAGTCATCAGAATGGAATCACTAATTTATTTTTTTCTAGTACTAAACCATTGTTAAGACCTATTTTGTAACAATAATATGTAATTTATTTGTTCCAATGACTTGTACCCTTCAAATTGTGGATTATAATTTTAAGGTATTTACTACGACTTTGTTTAGTATATTACTAGATCCCACTTGTATTAACTAGTTTTTTTCTACTTAACTTGCTACGCACCGTATATGTAGCGCGCCTGCCCAATAGGTAGTATATATATGTAGAAAAAATTTAATAAGATTGACGAAAACACCTGTTTAATTGTTAATGTTGTGTGTTGTTTTTTCATTGATAAGGGAACTTAGGTTTATGTAGTGGGAACCTAATTAGAAATGTTGTGTTTTGACTTGAGGGCTTCCCTATATCCTCTAGTTTTATAGATATTGATTAGTGGTTATGAATAAACATATTCTATCTTATGCTCTGGAATCTTAGACAACAAAAATATTATATGAAAGAATAAACTAATATTTTAATGTGTTTGATTTTTCATGTGAACTAGATGGATAAGAGTTGGATGCAAGAAACAAATAGATTTTGTGAAAAGTATGTCTTGGGTGTTAGATCATTCATTCGATTTGCAAAGGATCATATGGGACCCAACAGTTACATTAGGTGCCCATGTTGCAATTGTCTTAACATCGATCTCAGAAATATTGATGAAGTAGAAGATCATCTTTTCTTAAAATGTATTTGTACCACCTACACACAATGGACATATCACGGGGAATGTTCTAATGATATAGTTCATGATGATGCTAATAATGATAATATTGATGTCGATGATTGGATTGATAATGAAAATGAAGAAGGGGGCGAGATGCAAGAAGTGTTGGAAGACATGCAGAAAGGGTTTTTCTTTGATGCTGGTCCAGCTGAAGCGTTTGAAATTGGTAATACTCCTAGACAAGTTGGTTTCGGGGATAAGACAAATTTTAACAAATTATTGAAAGATACAGAGCGTGAATTATATCCTGGTTGCAAAAAATTCTCTGCACTGTCTTTCCTCGTGAAGTTGCTCCACTTGAAAGTGATCAATCACTGGAGTAATAAATCACTCAAGATGTTGCTTGAACTATTGAAGGAAGCTTCCCCCGATGGTGATACGCTTCCAAAGTCAGATTATGAGGCAAGGAGCATGTTGCATGGCTTGGGATTAGGATACGTATAGATTCATGCATGCAAAAATGATTGTTGTTTGTTTTGGAAGGAGCTTGAAAATAAACATGAGTGTCCAATATATGGAGAGTCTAGATGGAAGGTTAATAATGACGGGGGTAAACGCATTCCTCACAAAATACTTCGTTACTTTCCACTAAAGCCAAGACTCCAAAGACTGTTTATGTCGAGAAAAACGGCTGATGATATGAAGTGGCATAAAGAAAAATGTGTCAAAGATAATGTATTGAGACATCCTGTAGATTCTAGTGCATGGAAGGATTTTGATGCGGAGCACGAGTGGTTTTCTCAAGACCCTCGTAATGTAAGGCTTGGCCTAGCAAGTGATGGTTTTAACCCCTTTGGTAATATGCACAACTCATATAGCATGTGGCCAGTAATACTTATGCCATATAACTTGCCACCTTGGTTATGTATGAAAGAGTCATTTTTTATGATGTCGTTACTTATTCCAGGACCTCTGGCACCAGGTAAGGATATGGATGTGTATTTAAGACCATTAATTGATGAGTTGAATGAGTTATGGGAAGTTGGTGTAGAAACATATGATGCATCCACCAAAACGAATTTTCAAATGCATGCGGCAGTTTTGTGGACTATAAATGACTTTCCGGCGTATGGTAATTTGTCTGGTTGGAGCACTAAGGGTTATATGGCTTGTCCTACGTGAAACAAAGATACTTCTTCGAAAAGAATAAGGAGTAAGATATGTTATATGGACCATCGTCGATATCTGGATCCCAACCTTATATGAAGGAAGAGTAGAAAATTTGATGGTAAGCAAGAGCTCCGGTTAAAGCCCATGAACTTAAATGGGGATGATTTGTTGCGACAATTGAATCATGTCAATGGTTATATACCGGGAAAACATTCGGGTAATAAAAAGAGGAAACGTACACCTGAAGAGATCAACTGGACAAGAAAAAGCATTTTTTTTAATTACCATATTGGAAAACATTAAAACTTCGACACAACCTTGATGTTATGCATATTGAAAAAAATATTTGTGAGAGTGTGTTGGGAACTTTATTAAATACTGAGGGAAAAATAAAAGACACGTATAAGGCGAGGCAAGATTTGGAGGATATGAAGATAAGGAAGGAATTACATTTGAAGCGGAATGGGGATAAATATATAAAGCCGCCTGCATGTTATACACTTAGTAAGTTAGAGAAACAAGGTTTTTATGAGTTCTTGAAATCAGTGAAGTTTCCAGATGCATATGCTTCGAATATCTCACGGTGTGTGAACGTTGGTGATGGTAAGGTATCGGGGTTGAAAAGCCATGATTGTCATGTTCTATTACAGCGTTTATTGCCCGTTGGGACTCGTGGATATTTGCGCAAGGAAGTATACAATGCAATTGTTGAGTTGGGGAATTTTTTCAAAGATTTGTGTTGTAAAACACTGGATGTAGAAGAACTGAAGAGGTTGGAGAAAGACATTGTCGTGATTTTGTGCAAACTATAATTGATTTATCCACCGGCTTTTTTTGATATAATGGTCCACTTAGCTATTCATTTTCCGCGAGAGGCTATGCTTGGAGGACCGGTGCAATATAGGTGGATGTATCCTATTGAAAGGTATGTCAATATACTCATTGTCATATTTTAGGGCTATTTCGACATAGCCCCCAATTTTTTAAGTCAAACTTGACATTAAAAGTGGGGGTTTAAGTCAAAATACTTATTTTTTACGTATAGTTTATAGATTTAACATGAGGTAATTTATATCATTGTAAATGCTAATAGGTACTTGGGCACATTAAAAGGTTACGTTCGTAATAAAGCTCGACCAGAAGGTTCTATAGCAGAAGCCTACATCGTTAATGAATGTTTGACATTTTGCTCGATGTACTTTGACGGGATTGAAACTAAACTCAACCGCTCGGAAAGAAATTATTATGGGGAGGAGCAAGAGGAGGGATTGGATGTATTCTCTCAAAAGGTACGCCTTTTTGGGGCATGTACTTTTGACTTTCTCACAGTGACTGAGATGGAAATGATGCGGTGGTATACGTTGAATAATTGTGAGAAAGTGGCTCCATATATAGAGTAAGTTAATAACTAGGAAGTAATCTTCATAAGTATTAATTTTCCAACTTCTACGAAGCTTATTGTTATAATTATTACCATTGTTAGTGAGCATATGGAGGACCTGAAGAAAGAAAGCCCTTTGAATTTAGAAGAGAGAAGTCAAAGGAATTTCCCTAGCTGGTTTGAAGAACACGTAAGTTTAAGTAAAGTTATCATAACATAATATTGATGTATAAATTTAATTAATTTTTAAGAAATATAATTGGTCTAACTTATAGCATTCAAATTTTATCTTTAATAGATGAAAAAGTTGTACGGCCAGAAGTCTCCAGAATGTACTGAGCAATTATATGCATTAGCATGTGGTCCTGACGTACGGGCAAATAAGTACAAAAGTTGCATAGTAAACGGAGTTAGATTTCACACTAAAGATCGTGACAATCGCAGGAGAAGTCAAAACAGCGGTTTAGTTGTTAAAGGAGATCATAATGACGAAGAGATTAACTTTTATGGTGTATTGAACGATATTATCGAGTTAGAGTATGTCAAAGAAAATCGAGTCCTCCTTTTTTAGTGTGACTGGTTTGAAGCTGATAAAAAGAAAAAATCAGGAATACAAATCGACGATCACTTTACAAGCATCAATGTTAATGGTAGGTGGTATAAGAGTGATCCTTATGTGCTAGCCATTCAAGAAAAACAAGTGTTTTATCTCAATGACACAAAATTGGGAAAAAATTGGCAAGTTGTTCAGGAATTCCAGCATAGACACTTGTATGATCTTGGGGTGGAAGAAATGGACACAGATGTATCAGAAACAAACGATTTTGTGTACCAGGAAAATGCTTCATCAGGGGCTTTTGAGATTATAGAAGTTGATATTGGTCAGTTGCAGAGAAACGATGTAGAGGCGGACACTATTGATGCTGGAATTGTGGATATAGACAAAGGAGTACCATCAGACGACGACATTATTTCCCTTGATGGCGTCGATGATGAAGACGAAACACTTGATGAATATTGTGAAAATGCGGAAGAACTCGTAGTGGTTGAGGATGATGATAGTGATATAGATTAAATTTGTTAATGGAAACTATGTAATGGAGTGTACTGCTGGTTGAGGATGATGATAGTGATATAGATTGCCTCTATTTTACCATTGTAATTTTTGTTGATTTGCTATGAATGACCATGCATGTGATTGTTGTTCATCTTTATATTGGATCAACTATAATGAATGGACAATGTGCTACCCTTGTCAAATAAAACATGTTTGGTGTAAAACTATAATGAATTTACTGCTAATGGCATATTTGAATGTTGATCAATGAGTTGGTATGGCGTGGTATTATTGAAAATTTTGTGAAATTGTGGATTTATGTCTATTTATAGTTTTATTTCAGTCAAGTGGTGTAGAAATTACAATATTTTATAATACTACATGTTATTCTTTCTTATTATTCATTACTAAATATGCAAAAAATTGTGTTTTGATGTTCTTTTTTAGTATGGCGCCAGGAAGACGTCTTCGGTCATATAGCATGAAGGAGGCTCCCTCGGCACCCCCGGATCTCACGGTGCCCCCGACTACCACGACACCCACGGCACCTACAGCACCCACGGCTCCCACAGCACCCACGGCACCCACGGCTCCCATATCTCCCATGGCACTCACGACTCCCATAGCTCCCATGGCACCCACGATTGAACACGTAATGGATGTAGAATCTGCAAATATCTCGCCATCAACACAACAGACTAGTCCCGAAACCTCCACAAGCCATGCAGGTACAAAAACTAATTTTGAAATGTTTCTTACTATTGTTCATTTGTCGCTAATATTGTTTATTTTCTTTTAAAGTGTCGAATACAGATTCTACCATAACGAAAAAAGTCCGTGGACCTACACGTGGCAAGGGGCTTCAGAAGATTATCAAAGCTACTGGGAAAAAGATGCGTATTGAGATATCGAAGGAGAAAAACAGGCCACTTGACAAAGAACAGTCTGCAAAATTATCAAATGAACTAGGGATTATCATTCGTAACCTAATTTCAGTCCCAACCAAATGGAAAGACCTCACTGAAGCTGATAAGACAAGAGCGTTCGACAGACTTAATGTAAGTAATTTCTTATTGAAAATGGCATTATTACTTTCATTTTGTGATTTTAAATTATTTCTGCATGCTGGAGTGATTTTGAATTAAGAGTATATACATATGTAGATTGGAACTTGTCATATAGAATCATTAATGAAAACAGTAGTTATATAACTGATATCTCTGGGAATTTCAGAAGTACTTGAATGATGTATACTGATATCAGAAGTTCTATAACTATTATGTTCTTTAACAAATGTAATATGTCATCGAGGCAAATGAAGCATATGTTAAAAAAGTTGTACAGCTGAATGTATATAGCTTTAGTCATCACTCGACATAAATACATGTGATGGAAGGGGTGGTGGTGGGGTGGCATATTGGTCTGCTACTTGTGACAGAGTTGTAATTCATTGAGCTTGACATATTGCCTCTTGAATATATTTGATAGTCTTGTGATAATCTAAGAATCCCATAAACCAAAATTCAAAGTTATCGTCAGTAACTAGGATATCACCATCTCATGAGATCCTTGAGGCTCTAGTTCTGTAACTCTCAAAACTCCTAGTTACCTAGTATATAAGTAGCCTTTCTTGTGTTATTAGCTCATTGACCTAATTCTGAATATTGAGAATGTGAGAAAGAGAGACGAAATCCTATTATTTGTGCATGTAATTGCGCTTCCACTTGTAGTTTGCATCAAAGTGGTACCAAAGTGGCATCCGTTCACTCAGGGTCAAAGTCGATAATGTACCATAATGATTGGGAAATGGGTTGGTACAACTAAGACTGCAAAATGAACCGAGGTGATCCTAATCGAGATCGATCCTTCAACGAGCTCCTTTTGTTTTACGAGATTAAACTACCTGAGCCTAATCGAGCTCGACATTCAAATGAGCCGAGCCAAATTGAGCTTGATTTTTAAACAAGCACAACCTTTAAACAAGCTGAGCTCGCTGCAGGAAGCAACCTTATCAGTAGAGATAAAGAGGAGGCCTGCCATTGGACCTGCAATTGTTGAAAAATAGCATTGAGATGCTCTCAATAGCTGCTCTCCTTCTCCTACACTGAATTTCTGCTTGAAAACTTTAGCTACTCCTCCTGCTTGAAGAATTTTAGCCCCCAAACTCAACTTTCCCTTCAAAGTTTCACTTATTTTGGGTACTAATCTCACTGCAATTACAAAATGAATCAATATCTTAATCTCACAGAAGGTACGAAAAATAAAATGTAAATTCCAACAATGTTTTTGTTTATCTAAGGAAACACGTACCATGCTCTTGAATCCCATGTGCAATATTATCTGCTCTTTCACCGTGATTTCTCATTTTATGGATCACTGAATCTGCTTTATAAGGGCCAGCTAAGACTTCAGCTCCTAACCTCTGATCTAGGTATGCTGCTGAGCTGACTGGAGCATTTTCTTGAAACCAGTTCTTCATATTTAATGGGAGAGCATGAGCTTTCAGTAGCGGACTGAGGGAACAATGGGATGCCCGATGCCTTTTTATGGAATGGCAACATGTGCAGGGCGACTTCCCTCAATATATCCCTTTACCTCAAACAAATCTAGTATCTCCAGCGAGTCTGGCCCCACCTTCTTATCAGACCAGTCTAGCAGCAAATCCCCGTGGAGTTTTCTTTACGGCTCTTCTCTTGTATAGAATCACCATCTAATATAACTATACCCTTGTTTCTCTCCCCCGTAGTAGTAGATTGTGGGGTGTTATTTACATTTTTTACTACAACACTGTCCACTGTTTTGGGTAGCACAGCCAGTTGTTTGCATGTTGGCAGGTCAACTTTGAGGGTAGCATTCTCGGATGCTACATGGTTTACGTTCCCACGTGAGGCCACCAACATATCTCTTAGGTCAGAGAATCATGTACCATCTAATGAATCACCCATAACGTGTTCTGCTATAAACCGTGTATTCCCCTTGCCCACCATATGATCCTGCTTTGGTATCCCTGCACCCTCCACATCATTCAATAAACAAGAAGACATTTTGTTACCTTTTCTGTAATATTTGGAGCAGTATGGAGGGATATACTCGTATTGAATAGGTTGCCAAAAACCTTGAAATTGTGAAGGGGATTACCCACCACTTGGGCAATAGAAAACAGAGGATTTTTTGCAAAGAGGTGAAGGGGAAGATGAGGGAAATTGAAATTGTAATGCCATTTGAATGCTCTCATTGGGGTCCTCTTGATCATCCACGTATCTCTAAGCTAAAACCGAGTAAAATTGTCCTCATGTTTTAGCACAATCATTATATGTTTATGATCAGTTAACCCAACAGAATATGAAGATTTGAGTTTGATATAAGATAGGGCCTTTCTAATTTTCTCCAGATTTGGATGGCTATAGTTAAACTTGCCCACAATCTAGGTATGCTGCTGAGCTGACTGGAGCATTTTCTTGAAACCAGTTCTTCATATTTAATAAATTTCTCTATTTTGATCTTGTCTCTTATAACGTGAACTTGTTGTCTGCATCTATTTTTCAGCTTCCATCAGCCCAAAATGCTGAAGCAGACTGAGGCAACTTTATGCCAATTTCTTTGGACAATTTCTCATTCCCAAAATGATCCATCTCAGTTGTTGTTTTGCTGATGATATTATGATTTTCTACCGAGGGAATTTTTCTTCTCTAATATCTCTAGTTAATTTACTCCACTCTTATAACAATGATTCTAGCTAGTTCATCAGTCTAGACAGATGCAATGTGTTTATTGGCAAATGAGCTATTTTTACAAGCAATGGTATTTGCTCTACTATCAACATGAAGAAGGCATGGACTCTTTCTCTTACATCGTTTCATTTTATGAGTTACTGATTGAGTATAAAATTTCAGGAGAAATTCGACATTGATCTGGATGATCATGCAAAGGAGTGTTTGGAAGAGCTAATGAAAGGGATAAGTAGGAGTCAACGGAGCAAGCTTCGTGAAGTGTATAAAAAATATGGATCAGCGGAGGAGGCTCGAGAAAATGTCCCTACTAATATGACCAAGGATAATTAGTTTAGTCTATGCGATCTTTATGGAAGTCCAAGATATCAGGTTTGAACTATTGTTGATGTTGGAACTTGTAAATATTTTTTTATTAAAATATGCATACTTATGATGTTTGAAAAATTATTGCAGAGACAATGTATTGTAAATCAGAATAACAAGTCTAAACAAGTTGTAAAGCATAATTAAGGGTCAAAAGCATTTGTGGTGGTTCGTCATGAACTGGTAATATATCAACTTGTTTTGGTGTGTCAATTGAGAATTTTATTTTACAAGTACAATTATTAATTATTTGTTGTTTAATAGCGGAGTAAAGAGGTGGACGGTCAAGAGCCGAATAGGATCAAGTTTTATAAAGAAACTCATTGTAAAGATGAAAAGTTGACATCTCCCGAAGCCGAAACGCTCTATGTAAGTCTTATTAATTTTATTTTGAATTTACCCTGTTCTTGCAGAATTACAAACCAACAAACGCTGCTGGCTTGTAATTCCTTTGGTACTCTTATCTTCGGTATAAAAATTACACATACTGCATTATGCTTTTCGCAGTTAAAATTATTGTCTTTAATTAGCTTAAAATTTGTAGACATCTCGACAGTTTGGCTAAATCTGTAATCCTTTTTCTTCTATTTTGTTTACAGAATGAGATGAAACGCCTTGAATCTGAATCAATATCCGAGAATGGTACCATGATGAGCTCAGATAAGATAGCAGATAAAGTTCTTGGCACAAGACCATGATATATTAACGGGCTTGGGTATGGTATTGCGATTGAGGAATGCTGAATTGGAAGAGGCACTTGAGAAGTCTATGAAAGTTCAAGAAGATTTGATGGAGCGTTTACAAGCTCGTGAGGTAGAGGCAACAATTCAAAGAGAAGAGTTAGTGGCACAAAAGGCCGATATGGAGAATCAACTTGCAATGCTAGAGGATATTCTCGCTCGACAAGCGAAGTCCGATAAGTTGATTCAGTCATTGATCGCATCATGTTCCCCATCTTCCGAACAATGATAATCTAGACATCATTTGATGTGACAAGAAGCTATTTTTGGGTCACCATGAACTTTTGACATTTGCAAATGGAATTGAAAACTTTTAAGTCCTTTAACTAGTTTAAGTTATTTTTTTGCACCGTGGATATTTGTCGTTTGTAAGGGGATGAAATGTGGGACTTCTACATCCTTTAACTAGTGTTTAGTTGACTTGACAATGTATGTGTATGTGACTTAATGTGGATTTTATTTATGATAATTTAGTTATTTTGTGAATTTTAACGAATGTGTTATTTTTAGATGGTAATTTGTTTAAATTTGGTGGTATACATTAATTTACCAAATTCAAAATAAAAAAATATATATTTGGAAACATTCCTTTAGCAAAATAAATATTTTAGTAGTTAAATATGCAATTGATAAATAAAAGTTTGGCTTAAGATTTGATAGTTTATTATTGAAAAATTAATGATTAAGAATCATTCTTTAACAATTGAATTTCGTAGCCAATAGATCTTGAGGGAAGGTACAATTTTTGTATCTAACAGTTTCTATATATAGAATTGGCAACGAAATGTAGACATTTAACAACAAGATATTCAACAATTAGCTACAAAACAAATTGTAAATTTCGTAGCTAAAAGTTTCTAGCAGTAGTTTACATATAGAATTGGAAATGAAATTAAGATATTTAGCAACGAAATGTTGAACTTTTACCTACGAAAAAATTTGTAGCCTAAATATGATAATTCTCCACGAAAATAATTTCGTGGCCAATGACCTAAACATTTGGCAACGAAAGCTAATTTCGTGGCCATATACATTTAGCAACGGGCCTTTGGCCACAAACATGTCACGAAATAATTTTCGTTGCCAAAAACTATCAGCAACGAAATATGAACTTTTGGCTACGAAAAATTTCGCGGTTAAATGTGTAATTTGTTGTAGTGTTTGTTGGGGCTTTCAGCTTTTTGGCCTCCTCGGGTCTTTATTTCCTCTGATCTCCTCAAGGATGTGATGGATGCTAAATGTTCAAAGGGGTTGATTAGTCATACTTTTTTGGATTCTCGGTCTTCTTATCCATCTGATCCTTCTTCTTGTTGTTCTTACTGGAGGTAGTCGTCGGGTAATCCGATTCCTTGGCCTCCTCAGCATTCATGATTTTGCCTGCCTTGGCCAAGAGTTCTGTCATTATTTTGGGTGGCTCTTTAGTCAACGCTCAAAATAGCTTTCCCGGCTGCAGCCCGCTCATCATTATAATCCACCAGCTCTATCTTCTCATTTTTTTAAGCAAGTAACAATATCGTGCATGGTTTCATCAGCCTTTTACCGAACGTTGAGCAAATGGGCAACTCTCTTGCCTGGCTTGGCTCCAAAACAAAAATTGCTAACAAAGAGATCGGTCAACTGTTGAAAACCGGAGATCTACCCTCGTAGAAAATTGTTATACCTGATTTGGGTTGAACCGGTGATCCTGGTAGAGAATGATCGGCAACAAATTTCATCTGAAATCGAGTAGATATCAGCAGCGACTTGGTACTTCTCTACATGCAGTATGGGATCGAATTTACCATCGTATCTTGACGTAATGACCGACGGTTTGAATTTCGCAGGCATCGGATAACACATTGTTGATGGGACAAGGGGGGAGCCCTTCATAAAGTCTTTGTGAAGAGGGTTCTTAGATCTAACTATTTCTCCAAAATGATCCTCCAGTCACTGGATGGATCCCTTTCAGGGTTGATCCTCTTGCTCGGCCTTCACTACAATGGACTTTACTATTCGACCTCGGATTTCAGACGATCTCTCTTTCGGGGAAGTCTACTCGGTATGGGTTGATCTTCTTATACTCATTCTAGATTTGTCCGAGTGTTGTGATCCCCTGGTAACTGACCAAGTTGATTCTTCCTGACGCACGTTGTGCTCTTTGGGAGCTATTAATTGTTGGCATCTTGTTTTTCATAGGCCCAAACAATCAAAAGCAGACCCTCTACTCAGCTATTCTAGCACACTGGGCCTTTCCTAGGATTGCTCATCCTCATACCCAGTTAATCTAAGGGAGGAAGTAACTCTGGGACGGTATGACTTGTCCTCTCGTGATCCAGAGTGCATGGATGTACTCCTGCCCAAACCCCTTGGGTTTTTTAGGGCTTGCGCTTTGTAAGCGTGCCTCTTATCTCTGTAGGGGGCTGGAGGCAACATTTCTCCTCTCCCTTCTAAGGTTTCTCTTACGACTAGATTGATAGGATCCACTCCTGTAGCCTGGAGCGTATACGTCAGTTGCTTAACGCTTTCTTGCATTGCCTCCTAGCCCTTTTCCAGGATCATTATAATTCCTTGTATGTCTCCCATCCCAACCGGCATCGAAGGCGAAAATGTTATTGTTGTGCGGCTACTTTCCAGGTTATCTACCATTTCCCAAAATTCGCAAGCTTATAGTTGGAAAAAGGGGATGTGTTCAGGGTTAAAGATGGTAGGAAACAACAACGACTCGTCAATTTTTCACGGATGGTTTCAATCTATTATCGTCTAAAATTGGTTTATGGATTAATTGTATTAGCTGGGAATTTTCAATAATAAACAATAACAGCTAATGAAATTATAACTATAGACTTGCTAGATTGGAAAAAATAGAATGATACGAGAGACAAAGAAAGAAGACTGAGATTTACATGGTTCGGCCTAATGCGGTGCCTACATCCACAAGTGTAGTGGTGGTACTCTATTAAACACAATTTTGACTTTATATGCACGAGATTCGAAATAAGTACTATTTGTACAATTGTATTAACATCTTTTATATTTTTAATAATATGTTGCCTACACTTTTTGATAGATTTTAGAGCTTTTTACTACATAATAATTTATGTATAGTTTTTATTAATCACATTTTTTATTAAAAAATTATTCAATAACTCGGTTTAAAGCTTTTATTCTTTATTTGGTCCCTAACTTTCCTTTCTTTTCATAATTATTTTAATTTTTAATGCTTAAACAAATACATTTTCTTTACATTTTTTTATGTTTGTATTAAATAGGAATGCTTAGAGAATTTATGAAGAGTTTTCTAGTATTGACTTCATTAAGTATGATGATGAACTTGAGGAATATGAAGTAAAGTAAGTAGATTAAGCACTATATCTTAATGGGAAATGGAGAATAACAATTGATCACAACCATCATGTGAGCGAGGAAGAATCATAATATTTCAAGGTAAATTGGGTAATAAATGCAATGGTTAAAAGGAGACTTTAAATGACACATGGAGCCGGTATAAGACCTAAAAATATATATATTGCAGGTATTATGGAGGGCGATGGGAACGAAAATGTGCCGTTTTTCATATTAAAAAAAAAAGATTTCTACAACTATATTGAGAAGGTTAGACGATTGAGACCTGGGACGAAGTGGCGTTACTCATTCAAAATTATATTCTTGAAAGGTAGGCTAATAATTCTAATTTCTTCTCCACCGTAGGTTTTGATTGTGAGGAAAGGTAAATTTATAAAAAAAAAAATGACATTGTATTATTCTAAAATTCAAGGAATGATCAAGTTATATTGATTCCCTATTGTTTGACTAATTCTATTGATATATTTTATTGCAGCATCAAATGATAAATAAATAAAAAGTATTTCGTTAAAATGACAATTTAGAATTGTGTTGTTTTTGTTTAGTAATCAATAGAATTTCTTTTTTTGTTGTTGTTATGGAATTACGGGGCACATAGGATTTGTGATTTATTTTTATTTTTTTGCCAAAAACAGAACCTTTATTCAAAACCAAGGTATTTTACATGTGATGTTCCTTTTGGTATTATATATATGTTGGGAATTTTTGGGCGAAGTATTATTTATTATTTGCTCCAGTACTAATGGAATGCAACATTTGTATTTTGCTCCAGTTTGTAGAAGGGCTATAGTATTGGGCCTCAGATTGAAAAAAGAAGGGTGGGGAGTAGCTACCAGAGCAGAATAGAGCTAACAATTAAAAAAAGGTTCCATTTGCTGTAAAACAATGCCCTGGTTAATACCAATAGCAGCCATCACTCATGGCAACTGAGGCGATTGCCTTGGCTCCCTAACGGAGGATGGCTTTTAAATACCAAAAAATTTGTATATGCCTAATTTATTTTAGTTACAGTCTCAATAGAAAGAGAATTTAATGAGGATCATTTATTGTTACTTTAAAATTTATTTTAATTAATTTCTTAGAAACCTCTTGCCTTTCCTAATCTTTTCGATTTCTTAAAAAAAATGTCTCTCGAGATTGTCTTTTTACGTTTCTTCTCCCATAATAATTTCTCTTATATTTGAGCAATACATGAATTTAGTTGGTTCATGTATTATGAAATTCATGTATAAAAATTTAAATGGTGGTTCATGTATTTAGTAAATAAATGCATTTATTGGTTCATATATCAGGATGCTCATGTATAGATGTCTAAATGGGGTATGTTTTAGTTAAAAAGTTAAATGATATTTGAGATAATATAATATGTAGATTTTATTCATGCAAGTTATTATGAATATATTTTTGTCAATCAAAATTTATTGTTTGACTTAAATAATGAGTTTTGCTTCGTTCATGTATTGTATAAGATATTAATTTGAAATTATTTGTATAAATTGATATTAAATATAATAGGAACACGAAAACACAACATAAAACCAATTATGATTTAAACATGAATATTATTGATCGAACTGAACTAAATGAAAATAACATGATTTATCATATTATATTCGGGTCAAGCTTATATCGATTTAGTCATGTTAGTGTGAGTTTTAAAATAACCAACCCTACATAACTACGTTATTAACCACATATATGTATTGAAATATGATAGGGAAAAAAACTATATGCGCTCGCGCATTGCGCAGGTTACATGCTAGTTTTAAATTCAATACGGTCATAGGTTCAAAATAATGACAACTTTATTGCTCACCCATTTCTGGGTAGGAAATAGTAGTGACAAAATTATGAGTTAGATTTGATTTGGGCGCGCTAAATATGAATTGGAGTGAATGAGTTAGATCAAATATGAGTTCAACTAAATATGGGTTAGATCAAATATTGACAGACCAAATATGGAACGAGCCAACCCATTTTTTCTACCCAAATAAATATTACAATTCCAAGTATAGGTAAAAAAAAAATACATATTTTACTAGTAGCTTCTAAAATTGAACTCTATATTTAACTTGTAGATTTTGAAAATGAGCCACATATTTTACTCATAACTTTTAAATATGGATTGCATATTTGATTCATAATTTTTAAAAATGAACTCATATTTAAATGATTAGACTAATATGAATTGTTTTATTATTTGATTCACATTTTGCCACTACTAGTAGAAAAGATACTTCTTTTTTGCTCGCCTAACCTCTCAAGTTGTTAAAGGTTCATTTTTTATCATTGTAACTATCTTTTCTTATTAAAAATATGTAATTATTGTTCTGTTTTGTATAAAAAAAATGTATTTTTTGTTTGTACAAGGGCCCAAACAAAATTTCCCGCCTTGGCCCCAAAATGTCAGGACTGGCCCAGGTTAAAACCTCTGTACATAGAAAAGCTCATCCAAAATTTTCCTTATTTAACCCCTCTAAAATGCATATAGAAAAGCTCATCCTAAATATCCCTTTACTTATTAACCCCTCTAAAATGAAGAGATCAACATTTTAGCCTTACGACCTTGTAGGATTCTGACTATATATAACCTGCAAAGATGGTCTTTTAGGGGTTAAATATACGGAAAAATGCAAATTTAACCCTAAAGTTTGGTATGATTTTCAACATTAGACATGATGTTTCAAAAGTTGCAATGTTAACCCTAAAGTTAAAAAATTGTTCAATTTTAACCATCAGTTACAATTCCATCGGAAGATGCGACAGAATGCTGATTTTCTCACGAACTGGACTTTTAATTTACTATGTTGACCAATTAGAAAATGACACATGTCTAACAAAATAACTAACTAAAAATAAACTTAAAAGGGTGCCACCTATGAAAAAACATAATAAAATTCAAAGGATATAAGAATTATTTTTTTACCAAAATAACGCCCATTTAAAAAGACTAAAAAATAATTTTATCTCCACTACCTTCTGCCACACATACATTTGATTTCTTCACACATGCCACAAATACACTCATATATGCCATATAAACACGCACATACATCCCATACAACCACGTACACCCAAACAAACACATACATACATTACATGCACGCACATACATACAATACTACACTTTTATACACACATACATATGCACAGACACACACGTACAGACATATACATTCACACACACACACATACGCATCGATGCACAACCAATCTGTGTATATATACAGCAATCCATGTATATATACACTGATTTGTTTATATATATACAGATCGGGTGTGTATACATTCACATATATATCTCTATATGTAGGTATATATGTATGTATGTGTAGATACGGGGGAAGAGACCCTCTGTCATGGCGGTTGGGTGTAATTATGGGTGGGGGAATGGGGAGGTGGTGATGGGGAAGGGGGGAAGATGGGCGGTGGTGTTTTGGGAGAGAGAGGAGAGGTTGGAAAAGATGTGGCGCTTTGGGCTGGCTGTTAAGAGGGTGGCGTTTCTCTAGATATATTGAACTCGCCTCGGACCGGGGGGAAATGATTCTAGCACAGCAGACAACCTGATCTTAACCAGCAAATCTAAGCCTGTGTTTGGGAGTATTGATTCGATGCACCTGAGTTGAAATTGGAGTCTAGATTAGTGTAAAAAAACAAATTGACACCAGTTTCCCTCCAATTCCAATCCAAAACATGGATTTCATGCTCCCGACCAGTGTAAAACCAACTCATAATTACATGGAACGCGCAGGCATTCAAAAATCTGCTGTCAAATTTCTCACACGTTAAAGATAATCACTACATGTTAATGCCTCAGCAAACAAAAAAATTAATAATCAGTTTCAGTAGATTTTACAAACAAAAACAAAAATAAAAAGGAAGAAGATGTTAAAGATAATCACTACATGTTATGCCTCAGCAAACAAAAAATAATAATAATCGGTTTTAGTAGATTTTACAAACAAAAAACAAAAATAAAAAGGAAGAAGAACAAGAACAAGAAGAGTTCTACACGCTACATGCCCGAACTTCGAGCCACAACATTCTCTTTAGAGAAGGGCTTCGCCTCTCAGAGAACCCCACACACGTTATATTCCCCCGGATAATACAACCTGTACACAATGTAAAAGATCCACAGAAAGTTGCACATTATCGTTTATCATCTTTTTTTAATATTGTAGAGACCCAAAAACAAATAATTATTTCAAAACCATGTGATATATATATATATATATAGAGAGAGAGAGGATCACAAGTGAATCAAAATAATGAACTTTTTAATAAAGCAAATAAAACATTAAAAAATAACCCAATCAATTTTAATTGTTGTAATTGGTCCACGCCTGCGGCAACGGACACGCATATTTTTTAATATACACACACACCTGACAAACCTTAACCAACCCCACACCACCCAATACAGTATCTACCAACAAAAACGATTGGAAGTGTTTAATGTTGAAACCAGTTTCTTTCCTTTTTTTTTTTTTTTTTTTTTTTGATAACCCTGAACCTCCACACGAACGAGCCCTTTGGACTCCCTCGTGCAAGCTAAACAGGGGGGGCACTGCGCATGTTCACCTCACACACGAGCCCCGCTTAAATACTGGTAAACCCTGCGGGGAATCGAACCCACGACCGTGCGCCTAACCACACAGCCCTGAGGAAGCCCCCCAACAGGGGTAGGTATCCGTGGGGAGGGATCGAACTCATGACCTATGGTCAGAGTGAAGCCCATCCTTACCACTGGACCAAGCCAGGGTGAATTGTTTCTTTCCTTTTGATTTGATGCCGACTTGGTTTTTCAAATTTCTTTTGTTTCCTATTTAACTCACTGGGTAGATTGTTATGATGCAAGTTTTGAGTTCACTAAATGACACAAAAAACGATTTTGCCCAGATTTTGTATTTTTTACGTGCATTGATTAGCTGGATATGTATATTTGAGCTTAATTAATATACTAGTATGTCAGATTTCAATATACGGCGACTGGAGCAGTCGTGTTTTTTTAAGGTTTTGAAAGCTTTCCATTTTCAACATTTGACTAGGCTTTAAGGTTAAGATAACATGTAACCTGGTGACGACACAATGTAACTGCTTCAATGTATGTGTGTTTATTGATGAAAGTTTTTGGAACTCTGTTGGTTTAATTTTGTTGGTGGATACTGTATTTGGGGGGGGAGAGGTTAAGCTTTGTCAGGTGTTTGTGTGTGTATATTAAAAAAAATGCGCGTCCGTTGCCGCGGACCAATTACAACAAGGAATTAAAAATGATTGAGTTATTTTTTATTGTCTTATTAGGTTCATTAAAAAGTTCATTATTTCGATTCACTTGTGATCCTCTCTCTCTCTCTCTCTATATATATATATATAGAGAGAGAGAGAGAGAGAGAGAAATCAAAACCAGCATATTATAATTATATCAATTTATATAAACCAAAACCCACATGAGACTGGTTGTTGGCGGCTGTGTGGTGCGGACTCACCAGAGTTTTGATTATGGAGGGTGGGTGGGTGGGTGGGTGGGTGTTGAGAGAGAGACTGCTTGGTGGGAGATAAAGGGCCTGTTTGAGGGCGGTTTGGATATGGTTAGTTTTTTTACTAAAAAATATATATTATCAAGCAAATTGCTTTTGTCGTTTAAAAAAGTCATGACATTCACATAGCTCATTTCCGTCGCACTTAACAACGAACGCAGATGTAAGAGCCTTATCAGAACTGTTTTAGTTTGAGAGAAAATTTGAAAGAAAATAGTATAGGGATCATTTTGGAACAACGCTAATAGTATAGGGACTAAATGAGTTATTTACCCTAAGAAAAACATAACAATAAAATTTGTCACAACAAGAAGTTTTGAAAATGTGAGTAGATATACAGATTTAAAAATCAATGAAAAATTGAAAATTGACCCACAATAAAACCCTAATATTTTTCCTGAAGTGTCGACGATAAATCATAACTGAATTTAAACTGAGACTTTTATTTATGATGCCTTTCATAATAATTTATCAACTAAGATCTACCGTGAAAGATTTAAGTTGGTCAAAGGTATAAAGATATCCTATAATTTCAAGAATATTGAAGAAAATACACACAAGTTCATTTAACCATTTGATACCACTTGAGGCTCATGGCTGAGACTGCACTCGTTCATTTGCAAAAGGATAGTAGGTTCTTATAAAAAGAAATGAATCTGAGATTCGTGCACACACATACTATATCTTTAATGTTGCAAGTGGAGATCCTGCCTCAGCGAAGTAGGATGCGAGATCGATATCCAGGTCTTCAAACATAGTGATGAAAGGATGTGTCTGCATTTCATAGTAAACGCATTCATTTGTTTAGCATGTATCCTCATTTTTATCAATGAAAACTGTTGAGCAAAAGAAGGATGAGATTGTGTGTACCATCAATTGATTTGCTGATTGTCTATCCTTCGGGTCTTTCTGTACGCTGAAATTAAAACAAAGAATGTCAGGATAACGGGGAATGAGTAGAATGGGATGACGATTTACTTTATAATTAATTATTATATATTTTAGTTACTATGATCAGGATATTAGGATATATATTAGTATTTATCTCTTAGACATTATCTGTTAGTTTTATCTGAAGTATTTGAGTCCTAGCGTAATCTTCATCACTGTAAACAGCTTTTGATGAATGAGTTGAATATTGAGAATTTAATTTAATTATTAGTTCTTGTAATCTGATTATCGATCTTCTCTTTATGAGCAAATTCTCTTTATTTTTATCATATGGTGCAAGGCAAATTTCTTAATATTTACCTTGCAATCCGGTAGTTGCTCCCATGCAAGTTGGGAGCTCTTGGATCACGTCTTGGCTAGTAAAGGATTCAGAGAAAGATGGAGATCTTTGATTAAGGTTGTATAAGGTCCATAAAATTTTCCCGTACTAGTATGATAGGCATCAAGGGCATTTAGGGGTGTCAAGAGGACTTGGGCAAGGGGACCATCATCTTTCCTCTTTTCACTTCATACTGGTAGCGGATATGTTGGGAAGATTAATGAGTAGAGCTTGTGAGTTTGATATTATGGAAGGCTTTGAGATTGGAATGGACAAGGTACATTTATCTCACTTGCAAATTGACAATGACGTGATTTTCTTTGCAAGTGGTGATCAGGATAAATTCAGAACATGACGAGCGTCATTAGTTTTTTCAGTAGTGTTAGGAGTCATTGGATGTAAATTTGTCAAAACGTGCAGTGGTGGGTATTAATGTAGATGAGGACAAAATGGGGAGGACAACGGCTATGGTGGGTTGTGAAGTTGGGTCGCACTCTTGGAACATATTTGGGAATGCCATTAGGTGGAACCCTAGTAAAGTGTCTTTTGGGGGAGCCATTTAAGGAAAAAGTGTCTAGAAAATTAGGGGGTGGCACAAGAAGTGTCTAAGGGGGAGGGGATACTTACCTTAGTTAGGTCGGTCTTTGGTAGTATTCCTAATTATCATTTGTCAATTTTCAAATTACCCATCTGCATAGTTGTCAGAATCTTACGATTCGCAATTCGATTCGTACGATTCGATCCGATTCACATACTAATCGATACGAATTGGGAATAGAATCGAAGGGGTTCCAAAAATCGGGCCGAATCGACCGATTCAGGAGATGAATCGTGAATCGCATCGTTTCATGATTCAGGTGCGATTCATGTTTCTTGGAGGATGTTGAGTATTTTCAAACGACTTAAAGCTCGTGCTCATTTTTCGTTTCTTTTAAAATAACCGTAAAAAATGTTTTATTATTAAAATAATAAAAAGAAGTTAGTACAAACTTGAGTTACCCTTTGTGAAAGAGAGGGTGACTGAAATACATACTAGAACGAAACACTTGCGTAAGGATTTCATAAGTTATATTATATGGTATTGTTATTATAACGTATTTTTTATAGTGTTATGTTTAATTTTTTTTTGTGTTATTATGTTGTATGATATATTGTTGTGTTTAAATTTGGATAATGTAGGGGGTGGTATTGTTAGAATTTGGTCATAATTTGGACATGAAAGTCCATTTGTTAGTTATATTTTAATAAAATCATGTCTTATAATTGGTTTTAGGTCATAATATGTTTTATTAGCACTATTCTAAAAGGCACGCATAGGCGGCGCGCCTATGCGTGATGCTTTTTAGAAACGCAACGTAAAAGGGGAAGGCATAGCAAAAGGCGGAGTCAAAGCGTGTGTAAGGCAGTTAACGTTTCACGCGCGCATAGGCGCGTAATGCGTCTAAAAGGCGCGCATTTTTAATTTTTTTTTTTTTTTTGGTTAAACGGCGTCGTTTTGGGACTAAAAGTTTTTTTTTTTTTTTCCTTATCTACTAAGCCCATATTAAGTTTTTAACAAACTAAAAAAAACACAACCAAACCCGATCAGATTCCCATCTTTCTTCAAAACAAAACCCTCTCCCTCTCCCTCTCCAACCTCTCCGACAGACTCCCTCTCCCACCTCTCCCACCTCTCCTACCTCTTCGACTAACTCCCTTTCCCTCTCAGCCTCCCCAACTGACCCCCTCTCCCTCTCAGCCTTCGTTCACTCTCCGTCTCCCTGTTGTGGTATATCTTTCACTATCTTTTGTATTTTTTCTTTTATAATTTTGTTAAATCACTTTTATAGTTTTTCTTGTTAAATCTACTCCAACCTTCATAGTTTATTTTGTTATATCTCTCGAAAATGATTTTTTTCTGCATATACTTCATGACGTAATTTGTTTCTGATTATGATTCATGATGTTATGTATTATTTTATCCCTAATTTTGATTGCATATTTATGCTTATTATTTTATGTGAGTTATGCTTATATTTCTGCTTTTATTGTTTTACTAGCCTTAGTATAATTAAAAAATATTAAAAAAAGGAAAAACGCCTTTTCACGCCTAGGCTCTCAATGCTTGATGCTTAACCTCCACGCATCGACCACGCCTCGTGCATTTTAGAACCTTGTTTATTACATATTCTTAATGTATTCTCTTTGCATTTATATAGTATTTCCTACATATTTCAAGTTTATACCGATTCTTACGATTTGATTCACAGTTCACGATTCAATGGGCTTCCGATTCAATGGGCTAATAGAAACAAACCAAACCCTAACTTTTAGAGGGTGAATCAAAAGATGTCTTATATTCAAGAATGGAAAAGTAAGGTACAAATTAGACTACATGGGTAATTTATATGGGAAGCATTACTTGCTAATCAATTAATTAGCTAAAATGACTAAAAGGACCAACTAATAACAAAAGTACACCTAATTAGTCCCAAACATGCTTGGAGACTAATTAAGGAGAGAAAATGCCTAAAAAGAACTAAAAATAGAAAATACAGTTAAAATGAAAAATAAAAGGAAAATAACAATGGATTCCCATCACTTTGGTTGGCGGTGCTGTTTGATTTGCTTCCTCTTATTTACATTAAAATTGCATCGCTTTTGTTTCCGTAGTCCACCCTTAGGGTATTCTGCATGGAAGAACTTTAGAATGATTGAAATGAGGGTTGTGTAAACCCTAATCAACCCCTAAAAGTCATCACATTTAGCCACCTCTACAATCCCTAGCCCTTTCAACGCCTATTCTGATTGTCGCCATAACTCATGACGAGGTCGGATAGCTCCCTTATGTTGCGACAATGGCCAACGAAGTGAGAGGAGACCCTGTCGAGGCCCTTCAAGCTCTGCTTCCCACTCCAACCACGGTTGCTCCCTGCCACCTTGGTCTACCATTGTGCCTTAGCTGCTTCTTCACTATCGGTGGATTCTACCGATGGGCACTGGCATAGCCTCTTATACACCTGATGAACCTCTCGAGGCCACTTGTGCACCGTAAACATCGATTAAGGTTCCATCATGACGGAGATGGTAAAGAAGCCCTACTTTATATATAGCATTGGGTGGTTTGGTGGGGCAAACACCTTATAACATTGGGTGGTTTGGAGGGGGAAGACCCTGGTTCAGAGGCAGCCTAGTTCCCTTCTCAATTGACATGGTTGATATACCATTTTCCATCTCCAGAGTCACCCACGGCAATTCATCAGGGCACTGTTCACGATGGTTGGATGAATACCTACACTTTCCAACACAAGGGATCATAAATAAAGCTCCTCCCAATGCGAGGAACGAGGCACACAATTCCTACCATTACTCTGGTTTCGACGAAGAGACCTTGGTTTCAGAGTCAAAAGGAGTGGTTGTGTAATGCCCATGTGAGTACTTTAACAATCACATCGACGAATGTAGCATCGGCCATGAGGGTTCTTTTATATTCATGTGTCGAACGATCACATACAACATGCGATTAACTTCGTCCCAATGCCCCGTTGTCGAACCTTCCATACTAAAATTTCCCAACTAAGCATGACAAGCTCTAGAGGCAGTTGTGCACCCGTGGTTTGTTACGTAAAAGGGCGTGTCGCCTTAAAGAGGCACAAACACATGACACGAGAAGTGAACAATTTTTTCAAATATCTAGGATATGTGGACACATTGAATATTATATAATATATATATATATATATAATCACACCTAGTTCTAAGACCTAAGAAGCCTTTTTTTCAAATCTTTTATTTTTCCATTTAAATTAACCTTTCTATCAACACATGTTCAAAAAATTAGGTCAAAATACATATTCTAGCTATTTTTAAAAAATTCACAAAATTCTGCTTGCGCAGACCCTTATAAATATGTTATTTTAAAAAAAAATTGTTGGATTTTTAAAATATAGCTAGAAATTGTATTTTGACCTAATTTTTTGAACATGCGTTGATTGGAAGGTTAACTTCATGGGTGGTAAAATAAAAAAAATTGAAAAAAAAAAGTTTTTTAGGACCTAGAACTAGATGTGATGTATGGGTGATGTAGGAAGCATGATGTATAAGAGTCTTATATATATTATATATAGCGAGAGTATCACAAGTGGACCTAAAAAGTGGACTTTTAATGAACCTTACCAAAAAAAAAACCTAACCCCCCATTAATTTTAATACCTACGGTGTAATTGATTCGCGCCAGCGGCAACGGACACGCGTGTGACCCGAGACACCTTTACCCCCCCACCCCTACCCCCAATGATTCACACCCGCTGCTCCGATTTCAACCCCGGGCAGACCCTACTCGACCTAACACCCAAACCATCGGATCTCCATGGCTACCCCAACCCATTTCAACCCTCAATCATCTCCGGTCACCACTGCTTTCTAACCCACGGCCATACAACCACCAGCAAGTGGTTGACCCAACTCCGGAATGGGGTCTTCTGGCCGAAGTATTAAGATCGCTAGTTTGAACCGGCCGGAGGTAAAGGTATGGCGATCGGAGTTGTGGTTAGCGGCCATGGCAGGTTGTTGAGTTTTTTGGCCTGGTATGGCAGCCACAGTGGTTCCAGAGTAGATGGGTGGTGCGTGTTTGGCCGTAGCAGGTGGTAGGGGCTGCTCCGGTATTCCGTTGTTGGTTTGTTGTTGGGTCGTTGAAATGGGTTTGGAGGTGTGGTGGGTTTTCAGCAGGAGGTGGGTTGTTTTTGGAGAGAGGTTTTTTCGGATGGCATTTTTAGGGGGGGGGGGGGGGGGGTAAGGGAGTCTTGTGTCACGAGCGTGTCCGTTGTCGCGGACCAATTATACCATAGGAATTAAAATTAATGGGTTTTGTCTTTTTTTGTTAAGGTCCATTAAAAAGTCCACTTTTTAAATCCACTTGTGATCCTCTCCCTATATATATATATATATATAATCAATGAACATTAACATCATTCAAATGACAATAAGAGTTCAAATCCACAAAGTTGAAATGGGATAACATACAAAAAGTGCATATTTCATTATTCATGTTTTCATCAACAATACAAGATCCAAGTGAAGATTTAACAATCCAGATCTTTTCAAGTAATAATAAATAACGATAATACAATCACTTCATTCTCTCTTCTTTAAAAAAAATTGAAAAGTTTCAATATAGCATGTTGATTGTGTAGCAAACTAATGCAAAAAGTTTAGTATGTCCACTACACTTTATAGTATATCCCAGAAAAATAATCATTCATCAAATAATCAATTTAAAACATATATTAAACATATAACAACTACTTAAAAAATATATAAACGGAAACATATACACCTTCTCAAGAAAGAAAAAGAAAAACATAAACATTATATATAAAAGAATATACATCTTGAGAGAAAGTGTGTGTGTGTGTGTGTGTGTGTGTGTGCATGTGTGTGGGTGTGTGTGTGTGTGTGTGTGTGAGAGAGAGAGAGAGAGAGAGAGAGAGAGAGAGAAATACGCCTATTATATAGACAATTAAAGAGAAATTGAAACTCTAATATATTCACAAATTAAAACCGTAAAATATAAAACCACTAAAACCTTACAAATATAAAACTTCAAAACATTAAAATAGAATATACATAGATAGATTTAAAGCATGGAGTAATCCACCTTATTCAAAGCGAAGCTACGAGTGGATGAGAAGAAGGCAAATGGAAGTTGCGACCTCTAGAGGGTGCAACACTAAGAAAGGTGATTATGGAGGGTGCAACATTGGTTCTGTGTTGCACTCAAATTCTTCTTCTGAGCTTTTCTTTGTTCATTCTTTTAAAGTTCTTCTCTTTGGTTTCGTTTACAAAATTAGGTAGTAGGCTTCATATATGTTCTTACCTTTAATTTTAGATTTTTTATTCTTATATTTTTTTCTTTTTTGGTTTTAAATTTAAAAATGGTCCGCTCCGTGTGTCCTCGCGTGCCCGAGTTTAAAAATAATAAAGAAAAAAATTGGACACTCTTTTTTTTGTGTCCCAATGTGTCAGTGGCTCGTCCGCGTCGGGCTCCCACTGAGGAGCCTAAGGAGGGTGTCGGTGCTTCATTAGGTGTCACCATGTGTGGAGTCCACCCATCTCACTCCAAAGGATGATAGTTGAAGGATTTGTATTGATAGTTGTACCATCAACAAGATCATCATGAAATATCGGTTTCTCATCCCATGCTTGTAGTAAATGCTTGATCGGTTACACTGGGCTCATGACTTTTCCAAGCTCGATCTTCATAACGGGTATCACCAAATTCGTATGAGGCCGGATAATGAATGGAAGACTGCCTAAAACAACTGTATGATTGGACAGTTTCGATCAATCCAACTCCTTATTGACCTAATGAGAGTGCCTCAAACGTTGCTCCGTTCTTGTGCAAGTTTGTTGTCGTGTACTTTGACAACATTCTCATTTACAACAGCTCTGAATTTGCTCATTTATGGTTGTGTCTGTGAACTTCTTGGGGTTCGTAGTGCCCACTTATGGAGTATCGGGCTAATGAGTCCAATGTTCAGGCGGATCGCTAGCTAGCATATCCCTGTGTCAATTTCTCAATTGTGTAGTTTCCATAGATTAACGAATTTCTATCGTCGTTTTATCTCAAGTTTCAGTTCCATCGTGACACCCATTACCACACATATGAGCGTGTCAAACCCTAACTATCGTTGGATTGATGAGGCCATTGAGGGATTCTGTCTCATCAATCATCATATAACCAATGCGTATGTCCTTGCTCTCCCATACATCTAAATATAAACATAATCTTGCAAGTCTTGAGTTA
This sequence comes from Sambucus nigra, assembly GCA_949130495.1. Taxonomy (NCBI): domain Eukaryota; kingdom Viridiplantae; phylum Streptophyta; class Magnoliopsida; order Dipsacales; family Adoxaceae; genus Sambucus; species Sambucus nigra. Next base: position 389,526,585 of record OX422211.1, on the reverse strand, counting down.
GAACGGCTAATCGGTTGCTTTCTTCAACTAGAAGCTTTCCGGCCTTATTGTAAACTAGTTTGATATTGTGGTCCAGGCTATTCGCAATTAGCACGGGTATCTTATTCATCGTGAGTTTGTTATCAAATCCGACCATGAATCTCCTCACTTCACCTTTATCTCCAATCCAAGCCGGGTAAGTAGATTCACGTTGTCAACGCTTTGAATCTCCAGTCCCACATCCTTACAGTCGTCCAAGTTTAGTTCTTGGGTTCGATGAAATCTAACACCAGATGTGTACTTTGGACCAATTGTGATTGTGGAGGGCACTCATCATGAGGGCTTATCGAGGGATTTCCTATCCCTAGAACGGTTTCTTGGGTTCCCTCCAACAACACTCCCTACCACTCCCTATCCCATAAAGGCCATAATAGGATGTATTTTATGGATTTCATTACGACTCTCCCACTAAGGGTACCAAAAGACACGATGTATCCATGGATTCTATTATCAGCCTCCCAAAGACGAATGACTAAGGGGTACAACTCCATCTTTATGGTAGTGGATCGTTTCTCCGAGATGGCTCATTTTATACTTGCAGTAGGACAACAATCGCATCTCATATAGCCACTTTGTGATTCCGAAAGGTTGTGCGGTTACAGAGTACCTCATAGTATCACCTCCTACTAGGATGTACGTGTCACGAGTCGGTTTGGTGCACCCTTCGGCGACTCCTGCGGTGTTTTCTTCAGTTTTCCACAGCCTTCCATCCTCAAAGAGACGGACAAATTGAGGTCGCCAACCACAATTTGGTGATCTTTAATGCATCATGTCCAATAGTCCAAGAACATGGCACATCGACGTTGCTCTGACTAAGTTCATCTTCAAGAACGTCATTAACCACTCCACCGGCCTTTCCGCCTTTGAGCTACTCATGAGTGTTAGTTCGCAGATGCTTATTGATTTAGTTGAGTCGCCTCCTACGAAACCAGCTAGCCCTGCCTTTTTGGATTTTGCAACCCCAATGACATCTATCCACTCTGATATTTAGGAGCGCATGCGTCGTTCATATAACTCTTAATGAGAGAACATGGAGCTCCATCGATGGGAGGTCATATTGCAGTCAGGGACGAAGCAGTCCAGAGACGAGGTCATGGTTCATCTCTGGAAGGAGAAGAGAGGTTATATGGCACAAGCTACAGATGAGACATTTTGTGTCGTTCCCCGTTTTGCAACCTACACCTTAAGTTTCAAGTTCACCGCACATTTTATCACCAATTCGGGGACATCCAGTCGATGCGTTCTCACGTAGATCAAGTGGAGGGCATTCTAGACACTAAGGATTCTACTTCACCATCCAGACGATTTACGAGGTATTTGTTAGTTGGGTGGGACGGCCATTAACATAGAGCAAAGGCCTTACTTCAGCACATTGACCGACAAATCTATGCACATTTTTCTTCGTACACAAGGCTTCCTCTCAAGAAAGGGGGAATGATGCAGGGGGAATAGTTACCCGTCATGTTATCCTTTGTTTTCTTTCTTTGATGTAAGAGTATTTTAGTCTTTGTTGGCAGTTAGCTCAGTAGTATAAAAGGAGTCATATTAGAGATTATGAGAGAGAGAGAGAGAGAGAGAGAGAGAGAGAGAGAGAGAGAGTTTCAGGCCTAATTTCACTTTGGCCATTGTTGTTGTTGTTTGATTCGATTCCGCTTGTTTAGATCAGATTTTTTTCAGTTGATTAGGTGATAATGGGAATAATAAAAGATCAAATATTTGTGGCTATGTGTAATGATATCTTTGGTATGACTGGTTTGGTTAGAACGAAATTCAAGGATCTTTGAGATTCAAAATTTAAAAGGGGAAGAATTATGAGAAGCTCTTAATTTTCTAGCATCTCGTTGGGCCTCTACGTCAAAAGAATTTAAAAGTTAGGGAGTCTATAATATTGTTAATAATTGGTCTGTTCAGAGGCCAGTGATGTTTGGATTCTGCGGGATTTGCTGAGAGAGCAGTGACTTTGTATTTTTGTCTGATCTGGCTATGAGTTGTTGATGGATAGTAATTGATGTAGTGGCAGCAGCATTTTTTATTTTTAGGCTATTATGTTTTTCTTGTTCCTTTCTCTTTACCCTTCTAATTTGAGAACTCCCCGTGTTCTTTTCTTGGTTATCCCTTGTTTTTATCAATGAAACTTCATTTTTCATTGAAAGAAATTTGACGAGGGATTGAGGGGGGGGGGGAGGCTCACTCGGCTCGAATGCCATAAAAGGTGTGGCCTATCCCCACTAGTCACACAATGGTTTGCTGTTGAGATGACACATCCAATCCCAATTACATCGAAACTAAGGTGAAGAGAGTGAACCAATTCCTTCACTAAATCTCAAACTTTATATGTGAATTTACCAATTTGGGACTTCATGAAATTATTAAAATAAAACAACTAAGAGTAACATAAAATCCATGTTAATATTAGCTTATCAATAAACAAATTTACTGGATTATGAGAAGTTTAATCTTAACACAATGCAATCTTTACCATGCGGAAATAAATGAGCAGAACTCAGGAGAAAACTGATCAGAGGGGGCACAAGGTGATGGCTGGTCAACGATGGTTTCCATAAGCTCATAAACGTTAACCCATCCTTCCGCTTGCTGTGGTGGGGTATACGGGAAACGCCCTGTCGCACATTCGAGCAAAACTATCCCGAAGCTCCAAATGTCACTTGCATAGCCATATGATTGGCCCCCAGCGATCCTCTCTGGCTGCAGAACACAAGTACAACATAAATATGCTTGCTGGAAGAATGGTGGGGAAATGAACTAGCAATCTATAAACTATTGAGGAAGGAGGAAAAAATACATATTATATACGGTGTGTTTTGATTACAAAGTTGGAAAATGATTGAAAATTAGTAAATTTTTACGAGAAGTTGGAAAATGAGTGAAAAGAGATGAGAGTAGTTTGTTCTTAGTTCTAGAGTTTTTCATGGAAATCAATTTTTTAGGGGGTGGATAAAAATGTTTTCCATGGAAATGATAAAACTATGGACCACTTTTCATATTTAAAACTATTGTTTTTATAGAATGTATTTAAACCAAGCACCAATAAAGTAAAAAATGAACTAAAAAAGTGTTCTCCAAGGAAAATAAATCAACACCAATGGACCCTAAAATAAGTATTTTCAACGGAAAATAAATCAATGCCATTCAAACGGACACTTAATGCAAATATATATATATATATATATATATATATGCAAATCGCCTACCTCTGGGGGAGCCTTATAGCTACAAAAAACATCATTTTAGTAATGCCACCTTTTCAACAGAACGCAACGTTCTACGGGAATATTTTTAATTTAAAAACATTTCAGGGGAATTTCTTGTAAAACATGCATAGTTCAGGGGGTGTGCACTTTACCCTAAAGAATTTGTTCCACATGCATAAACAACTTACAGACATATAGTTGTATGTGCCCACAAAGGTATTAGCCTGTCCAGAGGTGCTGGCCAGTATTGTACTCACACCAAAGTCAGTGATCTTGACTTCGCCGCTATGGTTTATCAACAAATTTGAAGGCTTTAGGTCCCTGTGAATAATATGTTTTTCATGATGAAGATACAACAAACCCTTGAGCACCTGAATTGAAATGGGGAAATACAAGGGGGGTCATGTACAGGATGACCATATTTCTTAGCTAATAATTAATTGCCTTGGCTGAAAAAATATATTTCCATATTTTCAACCTGCTTACAGATGGCAGCAAGATATGGCTCTGGAATTGATTTGACCTTTAGGAGAAAATCAGCAACAGATCCCCCGTCCATGTACTCCAAGATTATAGATACCGCACCGTTATCATAGAAAGATTGGTAACACACGACTACATATGGACAATGCGAAGACTGATTAATTTTCAGTTCTTGTGCTATCTGCTTGCGGTAGGACTCCTCAATATTCATTTGAATAACCTAAATGTCCAGACCATATATTAAAAACTAGGGTGAATTACATGAACCACCCCTCTCGTTAGGCATAATTACATATAGTGCCTTATACCTACCCTGACGCTTTAAATAGTACACCCGTGGCTCCTCTTGTTTGGACTATATCACACTCACTTCCCCTGTTTTGTTTTTGTAACACCAACAACCTCTGTCACATGGGTTGTACATATAAAGGTGGGTTGTACATAAAAGGTCGTACTCAGTGCACAAGGCTCACGCTTAACTGCAGGATCTGGGAGAGGAGGATGTCAACTGGCCTTACACCCATATATGGAGAGGCAGCTCCCATGTCTCGAACCCGAGACCAACTGTAGCTTGGGCGAGGGCACTTGCCATCGCACCAAGGTACGACCTCTATGGGTTATACATATACAAATTTTAAAACAAAAAGGGGAGCAAGTATAATATTTAAAACAAAAGGGAAGGTCCGTGTAATTTTTAAAACGAATCATCTGAAATTAGGCATAATAGGAGGGGACATAAATAAATAGATAAATAAATAAAAAGAGGTGAGGAGGTATCTGTAGATATGCATACTTCCAAAGTGTGCCAAGCACAATTAGCATATGATGAAGAGAAAACAATGAACTTTTTGAAGTGTAGCTTTGAACTTAAATGAAATTATTCCACCTAATAGTTTTGAGTCTTTAGAGTCTCAACGTGGTAGATGCCACTTCGTCATACTTTCCGTTAAACTAATCTAAGTTTTTTCTTTATGATTCATGAATAAAAATTAAATGAATACTTATTTTCTAATATCAACCTATGAAGAATGTAATAGTGAAACTAAATGTTGTGCCAATCAGACAGCGAGAAAGATATATAGAGCAGTAACGTTCTTTTGAAGTTCATGAACAACAATGTTTAAAAAGGCGTGAGGCGTTTTGTTCAGTCATGGCAAGGCATACGCCTCAACTTGAAAAAAGGAAATCAACAAAAAAAAATATACTAAGAAAACCACAATTATAATGCAACATAACTATCATGACAAAGAGATCCATAATCAATATAACCACAACAATAAATAGTTTATTGTCATCAAATCATCGTATAAAATCAACATCACCAACAAAGAATGGTGTGTGTATGTATATGATCATGAAAAAAAGAACCAGTATGTAACCACAGACTGTATATCTATATCACTAGTAACTCCCTTCGTCCCAAATTAATAGTCCTTTTTCCTTTTTATTTCATCCCAAATTAATAGTCGTATTTCTAAAATAATTTATGGGTATCCATATTAATTGTCCTTTTTTAAATTCTTTTATTTCTTTTAATTGGTCTCCAAGCATGTTTGGGACTAATTAGGTATTTTTTTTTAATGCTTGCCCCTTTTAGTCATTTAGGTAATTACTTGGTTACCAAATCGTTCTCTCCATATAAATACTCCATGTACTCCTCATTTGGAGAAAGCTTCATTTTTTAATATAAGAAATTCTTAGTTTTTCTCTTTAGAGTTGGTGTTTGTTTTGTTTTTGGCCATTGATGTGCATTTACGTCAAATTAATATCAGAGCGGGTGTCGCTCCAACATTGGTGTATTTTGATGTATCGGTGTTTAGATTATTAAACAAATCGTACGCTATTTTCTCAATTGCTCCGAAAAAATCCAAACAACAAGAAGAGGAGATTCAAGAATTAAGACACAAAATTGATCAGAATCAACAAGAAATTTGATTCTCTCTTCCGCCTCCTCACCACCAAACAACCACCTACCGAGAAGGGTTAGAAAGGGCCTTCTGACAATCAATCCGAGGCTAACAAGGACGCCGAAAAAGCTTGAGTTGCCAAAATTCCCAGAAGACCCGCCTATGCCATGGGAATTCCCAACCGGACTGCTTCGTCGAAGTTTCCAGAACTACCCAACCCGGACAAAAATCCTAACAGAATTGTCGATCCAGTCAGAAACATCGAGTACCCCTACAATCTTGGTTTTCCAGACCCACCCAGAAATGTTGGTTTTATCACCCTACCCGTGAATGCCGAACCCTTCGACAAAGGTTCAAGAACCCAGTATCAGGAGAATTCCGGCCCACGCGTTCAAACCCATTTACCCGACCCAATTGGCCTTCCATCTGCAACCCTCGAGCCCACCAAAAATCCGGGTTCTGGTCTCCTCAAAAATATCAAAAACTCTGCACTCCTCGGGATATCCGAATACTCCAACAATTACGGACGAGTCCCCGGAACCATAATGGGCACCTTCGGTCAAGATCGTATGCCCATCTCTCCCGAAATTTTCCACCACCTCGGCGGACCCACTAATTCCGGCCCCTTAAACCACCACAGACAGCCTTATGATTCTGGCGGGTATTTCGAAATTCTCGGTCCCCAACCCCCTAATCCGCGTATATTTCCTCACCCACCTCCTCCATCACATCATACACCTTGCCATTATGATCTCTCCCTAATTCCCTCCGACTCCTCTTCATCCTCCGACGCCGGGAACACCCATCACAACATTTTGGAGTGGATACCCCCACCCGACGCTCATCATTTCACACCATTACGGGACCGGTAGTGTTTTTATTGTGGTGAGCATGGCCGTTTGATTGCCACGTGTCCCCATTACCATCGGGATTCCCCGACATCTCCAATGGTCCAGTATGTTCCTCCTCATCATCCACAACCTGCCCAAATGCCGCCCTTACCTGCCGATTATGCCGCACCTGTGCCGGGTGATGTAATGGGCCTCGATGCTCATCAGGATGGCAACCCTTTATCTATGGTGCTCCATCTACTCTCTCGGAGTCTCCACGGGGATATACGCATCGATGTTCCTATATTCAACCGACGATTCTCCCCTGACAACATGATTGATTGGTTGGCTTCTATGGAGACAGTTTTTTATTACAAACGATTTCTGGGCCGCTCTTGTGTTCTCCTTGCAGACATTAAATTTCAGGAATTCGCCTGAGTTTGGTGGAATGATCTTTGCTATCGACGGGCAACTGCACCCCTATCCAGACATGCCAGAGCTGAAGGCCGCTCTTCGGGCTTCATTCATATCACCGACATATGAGCGCGACCTTTTTGGTCGCATCCAGTCCCTTCAACAGGAGACATCTACGATGGTGGAGTATATTGAGCAATTCCAGCTTCTTTGCACCAGGGCTCGTATCCCAGAGACTGAGGATCAACGGATCAGCCGCTCTAGCCATATATTCAGCATGATCGGGGATTGCGAGAGATACCGACGTTTTTGCAGGCGGTAGAGTATGCTACCAAGGTCGAGGCTTATCACATAGCACCAACAGCTCCACCATCCTCCCGAGCTCCACCTCCATAGGCCCCTGCTTCTGCTCTTCCTCCAGTGTTAGCTTCGGCTTCGGCTTCTTCTACAACTACTCCAGTCGCCACTACTACCTCTGCAGCGCCACATTCGTGTGGCCCTCCTACGTTCCGGTACTAAAATTGCGGCAACATTGGACATCAAGCTTCAGAGTGATCTCTCCCATGTCGCCGAGCCCCTTTAGCGATGGAGCACCCACCGGAGTATCTTGATGAGTCCGAGGATCCTCCTCGACACGCATTGATTACCATTTTAGAGCCCGACTCAGTGGACATTCCTCTTTAAGTTCGTGGAAGAACTCTTCTTGAGGGGGGGAGAGTGATGGGAATCCATATTAGTTTCCCTTTTTTAGATTCTTTTATTTCTTTTATCTCTTTTAATTGGACTCCAAACATATTTGGGACTAATTAGGGATTTTTTTTGTTAATGCTTGCCCCTTTTAGTCATTTATTACTTGATTAACAAGTAATTCTCTCCATATAAATACTCCATGTACTCCTCATTTGGAGATAGCTTTATTTTGTAATATCTGAAATTCTTAGTTTCTCTAACCATTGAAGTGTAGTTTACGTCAATAATATATAAAACTAGGTGAGATTACGAAGTTACCCATCTGAAAAAATCTCCATTAAAGAACAATAAATGAAATGCATGGCTTGCATTCAAATATACGCATCATATTTAGAGAATAAATTTGGAAAGTCAATTTTTTTCTTAATATGTTTTGACTTTCAACAGGTATACATATATATTTATAAAGAGAGAGAGAGAGAGATCTGTGTGTGCGCGCGCGCGTTTGTGTGTGTTCCTAAAAGAAAAACTATATCTTAGGCACTCGCTTAATATAAAAATGAAGACAAAAATACCAAACAAACTACTTCACTCGAGTTTATCTTCAGTATACATTATTAAAACGCCTCTACGCCTCGCCTCGAGGCACATTGAGGCGTAATGCTTCACTCCTCTGACGCATAAACCTCTTCTTTATCCCCTGCAGCTATAGCCTCGACCCGAATTTTCGCCGCCTCGCCTCGAATCGTACACCTCGAGTGCTTTTTTGAACATTGATATATAAGAGAGCACTAGATTCTTGTTTTCATTTTGATTATTTCTATTGTTTTGTACTGAACATGAAAATTAGAGTTAACGATATAGAAGTTGTACAGTACCTTCAAAGCAAAAAACTGTTCAGTCCATTTATGTTGCACCAATCGCACAATTCCACCATTTCCCTTTCCAATGACTTTAATTGCATCAAAATCAGCCAAGCTCAGCTGGTTGTCTGATGGCTGTATAAGAGGTGGCTGAACAAAATTTTGCAGACACATAAAAACAAGTAAGAAAATTACCACAGTAAAGAAATGGTATCTCATGTAATGATATAAAACTAGATAATAATTTGATGCTAGTAGAGAATTAAATTAAAATTATTATTGTTATTATTATTAATACGTGCTGCATCTATCAGATATGTCACCAATAATTTTTAGTAACAACGAAAGGTTCATGTTCTAATCCAATAGGTACAAAATCAAACTTTAACATAAGAAACCCACTCTTCTACACTCATGAAATTCTCTGTAGCACTTACACAAAAAGAGATACACAACAAAGTTTTTAATGGCAGATATGTAAATGAGCGACCTCAATTTAACATATCTGTGAAATTACATCAAGACATCAGCATAAAAGTCTGAGCTTAGATAAATAAGCTCCTACCTGATGTCTCTGCAATATATATATTTTTTTTTCTTTCTTGGAAAGATATATAGTGTGTCTACTACCATGTATATCAGCATGACTACAATATAGTTGAATACAGGTATGCTTATGTATATATTTGTATGCATGCCTTCAGAAAGACTAGCGTAGACTTCTTTGGCTGATATATCTTTTTTTATGTTACTTTATTTATTGGTTACTTTAATGTTTGTTCAGATGATTTAGTAGAAGCCCTGTTAAAAAAACATAAACAGATGGTATACCCTCTGAGTAACATACTGTAGGGTGTGATTAACCATTCATAAAGGGGGCCACGCATAAGCTTCAATCCTGTTACAAAGAAATATCATCACTTGACGAACACAGCTAAATTAGCACTCGAGAGCAAGGGCAGCACTCGAGATAGGGGCAGCACCCGGAAGTAAGGGCAAGGTTCAAAGATAAGGACAGCACTCGAGTATGGGGCAACACTCTGAAAAGCACAACATCAATAATCAACATTCCTAAAAAAGGTAAACACAAGGTATGAACTTTCATCCAAGAGGTAAGTATTTTAACAGGTCTTGTTAGCATAAGTCAGACAGGACTTAAAGGGGAAACGCTCGAAAAATACAACATCAAAGACCAAGATTTTTAGATACGGTAAACAGAAGGTATGAACTTTCATCCAAGACTAGAGATTTTTTAATAGACCTTGTTAACTCAATAACTCCCATAGACACACCCCACTCAGAAATTAGATTCGAAACCGCCTTCAACAAGGTGTATCGATGGCCTTAAACCAAAACCTTACAAAACAAAATCATTACAAACCTTAATCAGACGAAGACACCACTCTTTCTGTCACCTCAAAACCCTACTACATAACTGAGATCACCTCTCATTTTAATGCAGCTAACACCACACTTAATGACAACTACTAATTAGTACCACCAACATGCTCCCCTCAAGAAAATAACGGGACAGAGTACACCAACCTCATTAATATCGAGTGATGGGTTCATGGTTCAAAGTCAAGGCCGATACCGCGACGATATGGCCGAGTTGACTAGGTATCGGTGCCGACCGATCCGATTCCGAGTTCCGAGTTGAGTTTTCAATTATTGATGTGAATCGACCATATATCGGTAATTTCTCGGTAGTATCGGTGATATAGCGGTATAATCGGCCTATATCGACAAAATCGAAGTAGAATCTGCCCATATCGGAGATATTGCGATGGAATCGGCCCATAATGGTGATATAACGGCTCTCTCCAGTGTTGTGTTGGTAAGCGTGGTTTTTTTGGGGGGTTACGAAATGCTAATTGTTTTTTTAAATTTAGTGTGTTGTGTGTGTGGGTTATTTGGTCATCGTGTGGGTTTAATTTAGTGTGTTGTGTGTGTACCAATTTTTTTTTTAAAGAATGCAAATGATCCAAATGTTATTTGTTATTATTTTTTATAATAATGTTCCCAATGTTATATTTTAATATGTTATTATTTATAAAAAAACGTCAACATTATTCTTTTACAAACAAATATACAACTGTTATTATTGTAAAGATAATATTTGTATCCTCTAAACATTTGTAAAAATAATATTTGCATCCTTTTATGTAAAAATAACATTTGCAACACAAGTAAAAAAGAAATATTTGCATCCTCTTTGTAAAAAAATAACATTTCCATCAATTTAAAAAAAACATTTGCAACCGAACAAAAAAAAATAACATATACATTCCTTTTATAAAAAAATAACATTTGCATCAGTTTTTGTAAGAAAATAACATTCGCATCCTTTTTGTAAAAAAGGATTGAAAAAAGATTGTAAAAAAAATGTAGTGTTTTGTCAAAATTACTATTTGTGTCCTTTTTGTAAAAAAATAACAATACTAAAAAAGAAAGATTTCTATCATTTTTAGAAAAATATAACATACTTAAAAAAACAATTGTTTCCTCTTACTAAAAATAATACTAAGAATATAACAGTTGTATCCTCTTTGTAAAAATAAAATTATCCTCTTACTAAAAAAGTAACATTTGTTTTTCTATGTAAAAACATAATATTTGTATCCTCCGTGAAAAACAACATTGATTTATTATGGAACATTGAATCTGACAAGTTCGTAGCACGTCAATATAATCAATTGTACAATGTTATGCATATTAAAGGATAGTTTTAAACTTATCTGATTGGTCCACATTGTTAATCGTATTTTTTTAAAAATTTCTAGATTTTTTTCGGAATGTTTTGCGCTCTCTAAATAGTGCATCTTTGCGTATCGCCCGATACCGTGTCCGATACCGCGACCGAGTTGAAAATCGAGTGGTCGATACCGGGACCGATACCGAGACTTTGAACCATGGATGGGTTAGTGATTTGAAAAGGTGTAGTTATAGCTGTTGGTTTCTCATAGGAGAATATATTTATTGAGACTGCCTTCTTATACAAATTCTATAACATGCTGCCGACTCTCTCATCCTCCGTTACATATTTCCTCGAGGATTTCTCATTGCATCACAGTAACAACTCTCCAGGACGGATTACGTCTTGGCTCTTGAAGAGCATCATCTAATCTCTACCCCGTAACTCACTACCTCCTACGCATACAAAGTCAGGCAAACAGCTACTCTAAAGGTAGCTGATATAACAACCTATACTCTACCATAATCAGACTGCGTTAAATTCGGCTACTAGCAAACAAATTGGATTTGCTAAAAAAAAAACTTATTAGCCTTTAATTTGACACTGCTAAATCCCAGTGCACTAAAACACCATGATTCTCACAAATGTTTCATGCAAATATTGAATCTTTAACTATCATTTCCAGAAAAATTTCCATCCATAGCCATGGCAACACTTTCCAAGATTGAGGGCCTGTTTGGTTCTCTATTCTGAAAACTCTATTTAAACGCTATTTATAAATACAATTTTAAAATTCTGTTTTTTGTGTTTATAATTATTGGTGTGCGTTTGGTAAACTTGTTTTTAAATACATTTTTTTTTTAAATTTGACAAAATTGGCAAACATGTATATTTATATTATACATATATGTATATATATATATAAACACACACATAAAAGTTTCATACATACATGAAACATGTATGTATACATACATACATCATAAATTATATACATGTATATTTAATGAGGTATGTTGGGGAGTTTAACTATATATATGTATACACACACACACACACATATATATATATATATATATATATATAATGATATTTCATGTATACTTCACAATAAAATTATATACATATATGAATTGAAAATATTTTTTAATACATATGTAGTATATGTATATTTTATATTATTCCATACATTAATAATACATGTATAAAACTATATCTAGGTATCATGTATCATATTCATATTATTATTTAACATATGGATCTTAGTATATTATATAATTTAATAATATAAGTATACATAATTTTGTGTACGTGTACATATATATTTTTTATTTATAAGAATTTCACACATATCAATGTATTATGTATGTATATTATATATTAAGGTATTAATGCATTAAAATATTAAGAATGAATAATTCTGAGTTGAAAAATAAAAAAAACAGAAGTTATAAAACACCCATTTGTTGTTTTCTGAAAAACTTGATTATAACACATAAATATTATAATTCAGTGTTTAAAAACAGGTTGCCAAACACAATTTTTTATCAGAATTGTATTTAAATACAGAAAACAGAATTATAGTTGCAAACCAAACAGGCCTGAACATTCCTTTTTATTCACTTTAATAAATAAAAAAATCATTTAACCATAATAAGCTAAACTACTGCAGCGAGAGCAATTTCCTACTCAGTTTTCCTCAGAATCAGAAAACTAAATGTGTAATAAGCACAAATCATGTTTTAACAAGAGTGAATCAACAATAATGTAATCAATTAGAACATTACGAAACAGAAACAATCACATGTCAAATTAAAGGGGCCTTTAGCTGTTAGTCTATCACGATCCGAAATTCTCAAACTGCTAAAACTGTAAAACACTCGTACGAACCCATCTACTCCGATCTGATAATCACCTAGACTCTCCTACTCTAAGCTTATGTCACTATAATCATAACTTAACAGTATTTTAACCTTAGAATATTATATCATATTATATTATATTATATATATTTATATTTGAGACATTAAAGTTTCAATATTTACAACTAAGTCCCTAAAACTTTTCATATTTGCCGTTTGATCCACATAACTTAAATCATTACATAGAAAAATACAATCAGCTGAATTTCAAAATTATGTAAAAAGGGGGGCCATTACATTATACACACGTAACACACCTTAAAGGAATCTCGTCCTGAGATTCAACGAAAATGAATGTTAAACAATATGACTATTGACAATTTACATAAGGTATGACATGTATAATATCATAAAATCAATTTAAACATACAAAACCAAATAATGCATATTGACACCTAACATAATCACGGACTGTATATGCACATGTGGAACACAAAAGGTCAACCTCATATACTCTCTAACACTACTTAGTGAGAAGTATGTATGAAATATGAACCTAATCCATGTCCAAGACTTTTAGGAATTAATGATGTTGTCTCTGACTTAACCGAATATAACAATACAAGACTGCCATATTATGAGAATACTGTTACATACAATTAAACTATGACACAGATTTCCACATATAACAATGTAACATAATTATACTATAGTTTGATTCATAATATAACTCTCCCATTGTAATATAATTATGTTGATTTGCAGAAAATTGGTCCAATAAAAGGTTTATTTTTTGGTTGTTTGTTTTTACCTCCTTTGGCTGAATTGAGGCAAATTTAGCATTAAGAGGTAATATTTTGTATTTGTGTTTGCCTCTTTATGTTAAAGGTGAGTCCACAGCTGAATGCTAAATTTTATACATGAAAAATTATTTCAGTTTTACCATTATCCTCTTTTGCTAAATGCCACTAAAATAAAATAATTTAGTAAACAATTAATAACGCTCAAATGGTCAATATGACCAGTATTCAGTTCAAACAAACAAACAAACAAACTTTTAGGCATTCAGACTTTAGCATTAAGCATTTGATGCTACAAAAAACAAATTTCCCCTAAGGGGCCATTTGTTTTGTTAGTCTCCGAATATTGAATGCTTAATGCCGAACTCGATGAAAAATGTGTTTAGTTGGTTCAAACTTATTTGGTTCTGAATGTTGAATAAGTAATTTGACCATTTTACCATTGGAAATTATGTACTAAACTGTATTAAATCGTTAAGAAAATATAATAAGGGTAAAACTGCAATGATATTTCATTATAAAAATCGGCATTCAGCATTTTCAGCATTATCAGTAAGGGACTTGCCTCGCTGAATTTTAACTACATAAAATCACTAAGAGCTAAAATCAAACGCTCAATATTACCTCTTAAAACTACTTGATGGAATCAAATTCAGCATTAAGAGGTAAAAACAAACACCTCCTTAGTGTATATGGTCCAATAAATGTGCATGTGTTTTAATAGACTTGAATATTTACCTAACTAAACCAAACCTCATACGACCCAAACCATATCACAAGCAAATTCATAGTTTTTCCCCGGTGTTTGGGATCATTTTCAATATTAGGCACGATATTTCAAAAATTGCAATGTAAACCCCCATATTTGAAAATTCATGCAATTTTAGCCCACCTTAAGGAGACTTAACAGAATGGATGACTAGGCATCGTGTGTCATTAAGTCAATTCATTCTGTTAAATAGGCATCCTATGTCACTAAGTCTATTCATTCTGTTAAATATCCTCAAGGCTTTGTGACCGAGTTCTAAAATTGCACAAATGTTCAAACATGAGAATTAGCATTGCAATTTTTGAAATATCAAGTCCAGAATTAGAAATGACCCCATGTCATTAAGTTCATCCATTATGTTAAACATCCTTAAGGTTATGTGACGGAGAGCTAAAATTGCACAAATTTTCGAACATGAGAATTAGCATTGCAACTTTTGAAATATCAAGGCCAGAATTAGAAACGACCCCATGTCATTAAGTCCATCCATTATGTTAAATATCCTTAAGGTTATGTGACGGAGAGCTAAAATTTCACGAATTTTCAAACATGAGAATTAGCATTGCAACTTTTGAAATATCAAGTCCAAAATTAGAAACGGCCCCATGTCATTAAGTCCATCCATTATATTAAATATCCTTAAGGTCATGTGACGAAGAGCTAAAATTGCACAAAACATGAGAATAGAACCAGTAAATTGTTGGCGGTTGTGGGCGAGTAAGAAATGGTTTGGGTAAGAATTGGGAGGTTCAAAAATGGATTGCGGCACGTGACGGTTCGAATTTGGGGGGTTCAAAAATAGGGTCGGTTTGAGTCAACTCTTCCTCCCATGGGCTGTTGCAGAGACAGAAGGAGATTAAGAAATGGAGGGAGAAAGAAGGTTGGGACCTGCCTTTAATCTGCCAATAACCCGCTTCAAACCAAAAGAGCTGGCCATGAAATTAATTTTAACCCGGATAACAAATTATGGGACCCACTCAGTATTATTTTGGGTGGTTAGCGGGTGGGTTCCTCCTAGTTTATCCTGCTCCCTACATGAGAATTAGCATTGCAACTTTTGAAATATCAGGTCCGGACTTAAAAATGACCCCAAGCTTAAATGCCGTTAATCTTACATTTTTCCCTAGTTTTTAATAGTTATAGAGTAATTCTACACCAACTGACGTGTCGTGTCTGCACTGATTTGTGTCTGAATCATTCGAAACACAAGTCAACGAAAACACGACACGTTGCACAAAATGCATCGGTTTCGTAATATTACTCGTAGTTATATACACATTCATAATAATTACAAAAAAAAAGACAAATTCTCTACAAATTAAACAAACTACACACAAATCATACCATCACAAGCAACTTAAAACCAAATGCAATAGATGCAAATCAAATAAATCCAACAATTTAAAAGCAGAATTAATTACAGTTTCAACTTCGGTCTGAGAAACAACTCGAACACCGTCTCTATTAACCAGTAGATCACCATCCATAAACGTCCCCGATTGAGTCCTATCATCATCCAACAAAACAATTTGTCAGCCACAATACACAACTAACTATACATACATACATATATACACACACAGAGTATAAAAAATAAAATGAATTACAGGAATTTAGAGAGAGCAATTTCATCAGGAGGTAGAGAGAGCTTGAGTTTAGGGCCTAAAGCTCCCTTCTTCATGATTTTGAGAGAGTCGTTGCAAAGTCTACGTTAGGTTTTGCAATTAATGAGAGTTATATGTGTGTGTGTGTGTGTGTGTGTATATATATATATATATGTGTGTGTGTGTGTGTGTGTGTGTGTGTGTGTTAAAATATGATGTGAAAAATGGGAAGCGACCATAACAGCGGATGGAAACGAGGAGGAAAGTTGGGAGAAAATGACTGTCGTTTACTTTTCTTGTCTTATACCGTACCACGAGTTCTCTATTGTTGACTCTCATTCTCTTTTTACTTTCCATTTTTTTAATAGATACCTATATATTGCCTCCTAATTAAAATTTTCCATATAATTAAACCCACCTAAAATTGATTTTTCCGTACAGCCATAGAAGATAGCATCATTTCCACCCACGTTATTTTATAGTTGATTATTTATTAAATATTTTAAATTTGGTATTTCATCCATGGTATCTTATTAATGGCATCATATATCATCTATATTGAAAAAGATAAACAGGGATACTCCATTCTAAAACAGATATAGCAAATTATATATTACTTGTTAAGGTATAAGGGCATCGAGGGTATCTGGGGAAGGGTCGAGATCTTTCATCTTTTAAAATTGGTTGACCAACTATGATACTTTGGACAAAGGGCCGAGATGTTGATTTAATATTAAGTTGGACCTACATGTATATATATCTTATATGAAGGGGTGATATGTAAAAGACCCTTTTTTTAATTAGAGGGATTTTTTTTAATGAGATGAGGGGAAATGATGTGGTTAGTTAGGCTTGTCGATGGATCGAATTTTATTCGAATTCGAATCCGAATCGGATACATTTACACAGATTTGGATCACGCCTGAAATTCGATTATCCGATTACCCGTTTATTAAATGGAGCGGATTTGGATTCATATGATCCGATCTGATTAATATACATCTATATATATAATATTTTCAATTAATATATATATATATATATATATATATATATATATATATATATATATATATATATTGTATTTAGAAATTTATTAATATTGTAAATATATATTTTAATAGTTATTTATAATAGTCCTATATTAATATATATTGTATTTATTTATAATAGTAATTTATATTATAATAGTTATTTAAATATATTTTTTGAAATATATATTATAATAGTTATTTATTATATATACTGTATTTTGAAATTTATAAAAGTTATTTATAATATTATAATCGGATCGGATCGGATTAACGGATTCGGATTCGAAACCCTAACAGATAACCCGTCGGATAATCGGATCGGATCCGAATCCGTTTAACATAAACGGATTCGAATTTGGATTGGCCTGATCCGGTCCGAATCCAACCCGTTTACAGGCCTATGGTTAATACTTGAAAATAGTCATATTTAATTTTAATTTTTTGGGGGATGAAATGCAAAATTAATTTTAAAATTTGAGATTATTTTTAATTTTGAACACGTTGATTAAAAAGGTACAATGTGGCTGATATTTTAAAATTCGTGTGATTTTAACTCTTCATCACATCTTTGTAGGAGACTAAATAAAGTGGATGAGTAGACATCTTATTTCTGTATGTTGTGTATTATATTGAGTTTCTGACAAAGATGTTATGGAGTGTTAAGAATTGAACAAATTTCGAAACATCGGGGTTATCATTGTAACTTTTGAAACAATTGATCCAAGATTGATAATAACTCCAAACATTAGGGTTAATTATGCATTTTACCTTAACTTTTATGATAAAATGGCATGTGTTTATTTCCTTTAGACGATATGGTCCTCTATTTTGCTTGGGGATCTAAATTGTTTAGAGTTCTTTTCTTTATTTTGTCATTTTTTGTTGAATCTTTGAAATGCAATACCTCTAAGAATATAAGTCATATTTACATAGAATTTATAAGTTGAACTTTAAAAGATTTTACTTTTCACCAAACGTTTCTTATTATGGAATCTTTTGAATTTCTCATAAAACCCAAATTTAATTTTCACGTTTTTTATGGAAAGTTGTTGGCGAGATCTCTTTGGAAGACACCGATGAGATCATTGGTGATCTTGTATACAAATTATCAAATTTAAGATTGCTACCAATATCACATATGATCATTTTTAATAATATGGTATTAATGATGTTTTAATTTCAAATGATAGCTTTTATGAGTCGTTGTTGGTGTGATTTAACGAATAAGTGTTGTGGTTGTTTGTTTGAATTTAGAGTGTGAAGTTTTCATATCGTTTTGTGTATGCGTGCGCGCAAATTACATGCATATTATAAGTTATTTTACGCATGTAGTGATGTTATATTAGTATGGGTGTGTATTCAATTTTAATAAGCCGTGTAATTTGTTAATTATTTTCATATTGATATTATCTAGTATTTTTATGGAATATAAATGTCTTGATCTATAAAAAATTATGTGCGTCATTTAATTGGATACATATTAATGTTGCGTAAGTTTGTATACCTTAAGTGGTGTTTTGTACTTATATTTTGGATTAAAAATAAATATGTATTTGTATGGAGTTGAATATGCATGTACTCCATGAATTTATGTGTTGTAATAACCTATAATTTTAAATAACTGGTATATAATATAAATACGTATGTGTAATTTTTTATGAATAAATTTTAACCAGGAAGTTGAACTATGCAAAACAACTCATAATATAATATTGTCGTGAAGTTTTAGCATTTAAAATATATAGCGATTTCAATCTCTGGACAGGCCTAAACGCTTGGAATTGTGTTCGAAAGATGTCAACTTGGGCTCGAGGTTGGGTAACCCTTTAAATTTGATGTAACAACCTCTATTTTCTGCATAGCAGTCGATCGTGCTTATATATCGAAGATAGGGCTTGTCAAATACTTATATCATTCTCATCATCAAATAATAAATGAAAGGAAGTGAATTTAAAATAATTCACAGCATGCGAAAGCTAAAACTTTAAATAATTTTGAATAGATAAAGTCTCAAAGCATCCAATCACATCCAATTATATAAGTCTCAAAACTAACTGACTAAAGATTATAAACAGGACTCGAGGTCCATATAGTCTCTAAAATAAAACTGACTCGAAATAAATAAAATATAAACCTATGTGTTGATGTAAAAAATTAGATTATCTCTAATTAATCAATCACAGATAAAATAAATTAGACAAAAGATTTTTAAAGTGGTTCAACCTTGAAAGAATGGCCTACGTCCACTGTTTTTGTTATTGCTGACTATTAGCTTGGAATTCTCGATAATGGGTTTACCAAGAAATTCTGACTCCCCTTCTAATGAGGAGATTTCAATGTATTTATAGCCTTGAGGCAATACAAATGAAAGGACAACGAGTTGTTATGTAGTAGACAAGTGCATCTTTATGATAATAATGAGCATTAAATGAGCAGTCGTCTTCTTGATTCTCTTGAGTTGGATGCGATGTACGCTATGTAGCTCGAACCGCCTAAGCTGCTCGACACGCTTGAGTTGCTCGGGGCTCCTTAGTTGCTCGGTGATCTTGAGTTGCTCGATAGAAGTATATATAATCTCCATATTAGCAGACACGTGTCTGTAAGTGAGTGGTCCATGTCAGCAGACTAAATTTGGTATCAACAGAATCCCCCAATGTTTCATAATTTGATGTTAAAGAAAAGTATGGAACATTCTCTTTGAAAACTGCATAAATTATTGGTTTGCATGGTTTTTAGGAACGCGTTCGTTGTATATAATTCCATTTTGAGTGCACAGTATCGTGCCTCATAAATATTTTGAATTTTCATGACCGCTTCGATATTTGTCCTCCTTTTCTTCTTTTAGCCGTCGGATACGCAAACGTCCTCCTTTGTAATTATTGCTTTTTCTCTATTCCCAAGGTAAAGTATTTAAGCGCGTCAGAAATCCTATCGTTTTTTCACTTTTCAAATCTGTATCTTTGAACTCTACCTTTCTTCTCTATCTTGTGCTTTCGTTCCTTCCATTGTTCGTTATCAACTGATTCACTTATTTTCTGTAAGATTTTCTTCCCTCTCTTTTATTTACTTTGTTCATCATGGTTTACCTTGTTGAATCGCTTGACAAATTTCGTTCTGAATTTTCAATTCCTTAATGGGTCATTTTGGAAGAACTTTCTAAACCTTCTGACTATTTTTCTTTGGCTGAGGGACATTAGTTTCCAAGTCTCTTTGTGGCCGAATGTGGCTTTTCTTTCTCTCCAAATCCCTTATATTTGGAGTTCTGTCAATATTTTGACGTTGTACCTGCAAAAATAGCTCCAAATACCTGGAGGATAGTTAATGGCGTTCATAGGTTGAATCAACTCCATGGAACCCATTTAGGAATCCTAGAGATTATGTACTGTTATAGATGGGTTGTCAGTGATTCCACATTTTATTTAAATACTAGGTTTTTAAATAGGGCTTTAGTTGTTCATCTTTCAGACGCCAATAGGGATTATTTTGAGCATGGGGTTGTTCTGAAAAATTGTCAACACGCTCCATTAAATGGATATGCTGTATATCAAGGTCTTAGGTGTCCCCCTTATGGCAATAGAATAGGTTGTTTTTATTTTTTTTTATTTTTTTTTTGAAATCTTATTTTCTTTGCGTTTGATAAAACGTTTCACTGACATTTGTTTTTGTTCATTACAGTTGACAGTAAAAGAAAATCTCCAAAAGAAGCTGATGTTAATTTGAAGCATTTAAAACTTATCTGGAGTTTGCACCAATATGTTGCTGAGGAACATATTAAGTCTGCTTCTTATTTATTGCAATACAAGAGCTATACTTCATCCTTCATTGCTCGTCCAGTGGTGGTTGACATTGACCAAGTACCATCTTCTAAAACTGGTGTGGAAGGCTCCTCCTCTGAATCGAATATTCCCATTAGTAACCTAATGAAGAGAAGAAGAGCTCCTGCCTTCTTTGACAAATCAGACTCTGCCAATGTGGAGGCAAAGAAAAATAAACAGGATGTTCCAGAGGAAGGGACAAGAAAAATTGATGCACCCCCTCCTGTTGCTGCCAAGAAAGTTATTGAGAAGCCCCCCGTGGCTCCGAGCAAGGCTGTTATTACCTCTCCTCCTAGTGAGGTCATTGTCATCTCTCCAACAAAGACAAGGTCTTTAGTTGAAAATGTCCATGTTCCTCCGAGGAGGTTAAAGAAAAGTTCTTCTGAGAGACATGTTGAACCTGTCTCTCAACCTTCAAATGTTGAAGGTGGTGTTCCAGTTTTTGTCTCTCCGAGCTCCGCTGTGAGCTTGGTAAAATCCTGGACTGTCCCAGAAGTCCAAGGTACTGAAGATTCCCTTTCTCGTGAGAAAATCACTACTCTTGCTGCTCAACACATTGCCTCAGTAAGTATTTTTAGCTCACCCCCCTTATCTTTTAACACTATGTTGATGTATTGATTTAACGTCCTTTCCTTTTTCAGCTGGTGACGTATTTTAACAGCATCTTGAAGAAGGATGAAGCTATCAAGGCTTCAAGTTCCTTGAGAGGTGTAGAAGAAGCTTTTGCTGGGCTGATCCAGTCTTTAAAAGACTCTCGTCAAAAGTACGAGAAAGATAGGGTTGTTTGGGAGAAGCAACTCAAGTCCATTGAGCTGGACAAAAATCAAGCTGTGAATGCCTCCCAGGAGTTGGAGAAGAAATTAAAAGATTTTGTGCAGAGCGACAAAGATCTTGATCAGAGTAATAAGGAGCTGGAAGTTAAGCTCAAATCGGCTGAAGAGGAAGTTGTTAAACTTCAAGATATTGAGCGTCAGAAGGTGGAGGTCGAAAAAAAGTTGAAAGCTGTCGAGGAGCTCCTTAGGGAAAGGACCTCCTTGGAGAAAGAAAAAAGGAAAAGGGCTGTTAAAAAATAGTTCAGTGCTAGTTGGGATAAAGGATGGAACAAGTACTTTAGGGATGGATGGGTGGTTACTGTAATACCCCGTATTTTTATGCTATATTAATTTGGGGATTTATTAAATTTAATATGAGTTAATTATTTAATAAAAATCCGGAAATTAATTATGTTATAATTATTAATGTGACGAGAGTTAGTAATTATGGGAAATTTGTTGAATATTACTAATGAGCAGAGTCATATGTAATATTGGTTATATTGAATGTCACGAGTGAATAAAATGACAATTTTGGAAATTTGAGTCGGGACGCGCCCGTGTCGCGTCGGAACTAAATAGTAAAAAATAAAAGTGAATATTTTATAAGTCGTTCGTATGGTCGTTTTGAGTGCGCCAACGCGCCCGGAAGGGTCGAGATAGTCAGAAAAGTGTACCCGGGGGTTTAGTTTGGGTCTCGGGGCGTTTTTAAGCCTAATTAGTACCCCGGGAGGGCGTTTTGGACATTTCGCAATTATGGGAAATTAAACCCACGAAATTCTAAGGGTTATATCAGATGTCTAAGGTTGCCTTTTAGGGTTAGAACAACCAAAGACAAGTGACGGCCATAGGAGAGGGAAGGAGAGAGCTTCCAAGGCAATCCAAGGCCCAAAATCCATCCGTTTGCCCCGCCACCACCACCAAGGCGTAGATCGCGCGACGGGGAACGCAACCACACCAAAATCATCTACAAATCAGAACACCAAAAAACCCCAGGCAAATGTTTATCTTGCTTATTTTGTTTGTGCATCTTTCATGTTAGTTTAGGAGTAATTAGAATGAGTTTTTATGGAAGAAAACCAAAGATTTGAGATAGGAATCGCATGTAGTTATGGTTTAAATGATAATTCTGGAAACCCTTGCCATGTAGAGGAATTACCCACGAAATTATGATGTTTATAAGAAGAAATTTCTGGAAATATTTGTTAGAACCATGTTTAAGAGAATTCTAGGGTTCTTGATAATTATGATAATTTTTGGGCTGTTAATCCATGTATAATGATAGAAATCCACATGCTTTACGTTGGAAATACCTAATATGGAGATATAATGTTAGTAGCATGAATCTTTGGACGTTTGGGAATGTAAAACTTGAATTTGGATGAAGATATGTGGTAGAACCCGTAACTGCAAAACTGCATAAATCGCAATACCTGCTTGATCGATCGATCGAGCCCAGAGCTTCGATCGATCGAAGGTTCGATCGATCGAGCCCCAGACCTCGATCGATCGACCCCTCCTGGCAGACTCCTATTTCCCTTTCTAAATTAGTTAAGTTCAATTTATTGTGAAATAATTCTTGGGCATCCTTAATAAAATGTTTTGGGAGATAGGGAAGACCAGTAGGACATGTGAATAAATTTTGGGACCCTTGATGTCGGGCAAAGATTGTATTTTGGGATAATTACATAAGGATCGGTGAATTTATGATTTAAAGAGAGAGGCACGTAAGAGAGTTACTTTGGGACAAATGTGTATACCTACTGAATTTTATAATTTGGAGAATAAAGCCATGAGAGTTGTGTGGTACGTTGGAATAATACCGAATCAAGGTTAGAAACGAACCGTTATAAGTGTTTACTAAAATATGATAATATGGATAAAAGTCGTAACTATGGGATTTGAGAATATACCCAATACTGACATGGTAATATTAATATAGTTATATGATTGTGTATGCATATGCTATCTATGTGTGAAAATCATGCCCGCGCTACTTGCTATCCCTGAGGTTACCGCGCTGGGACAGTCTTATCTCGATGGAACCTTTATGGGGGATATTGACTTGTACCCTAGAAGCTAGATATCCTTGGTACAGGCTATCGAATCGGTAGTTCAGACGGTCCTAAGAGGCGTGAGGGTATGTACTGACCTCTTAGAGACTTGAAATCTATGCTTCGCCTCAATATTGTTTGTGTATGTGTTAATAAAATTCGAGAGTGATTCTGAATTTGTATTCCCCTTAATACGAGTGATACGGGGTTTGGATAGTAGAGTATGCCCGCACCATAGTTTTTATTTGGGGTGCTGTTATGATATATATATTTTACGAGTAGTTAATATATATATGAAATTCTGAAATTTGGAACTACCTACTGTGAATTGATATGTAGGACATGGTTGATGACTCAAATTGTAAATACTTGTTTTGAGAAAGTATAATATGACACTGGAAAACTTTATTGATTAATAAAGTTAGAATGAGAACTTTGGTTACTATTGAAATATTCTTTTCAAACAATTGAATCGTTAAATTTTGAATCCTGCGAATAACCTAAGATAAGTTAAACCATTGGTAAAGGATAGCGTGATATATGATGAGATAAACCATTGGGAAGGCTAGTGCGATAGGTGTGCACATTAGAAGAGAGGTGAGAATTTCTCAAGAGAGTGTCGCACTAATATGTTGTTGCATTGGCCTGTATCAATTTAAATACTTGCTAAACGAATTTTTAAATCATATACACTATCGGGCTCTGACCCGTTTTTTTCTCTCTCTCTCTCTTGTATATATATGTATGTACTACAGGTGCCCAGCCACAGGGGCGTCTTGCTTAGGATCCCTTGGAAGGAACGTGCTGCAGCTTAGGTGGGAGTTGCAGGCCACTTGCTTAGATGATTTCATTTACTTGATTCCACTCCTATGATTCTCAGTTATTGGGGCATGTGTCGCCCTTTCCACTATTTATCTGTTTTGTTGGGACATTTGTATTTCAGTTATTTCTAGTACTGTTACTTTGGGATTTATTCAACATGTATGTTTTACATTAAGTTTTAAATGTTGGGATTTTGGATGTTGAATGTTTAAAGTAATTGGATTATGTTCCAGGATAATTGTTGTATGATTCTTACTTATTGAAAATGTTGTTACTAATTAAATAAATAATTTTCCTTTAAAAATAAAATTCGTCAGAAAGGTTAAAAATGGTTTTGACACTTAGCTTAATTAATTAGGGTGTTAATTTGGAAAAAGTTATTTTTACGACAGTTATGCTAAGAATGAACCAACTGTTCACCTTGACTTTAATTTAATAAAGGAGTGATCGCCCGGTATTTAATTAGGCGGGGTGTCACAGGTTGTATCAGAGCATCAGGTTCTAGTGTCCATAGGATCTGTACGGCTTATTTCGCTTTCAGCTTAACGTTTTTGCTATAGAGCCCTATTTTAGGATGGTTGTATTCTTGCTTTCAAGTTTATGTCTTCAGCTATTTGAGATTTGATAATGACTGTAGACTAATAAACTTCTTCACGTTTCAGATGCCTCCGAGACGTGCACCGAAGGATAGGCGTGCCCAGGCCGAGCATCCAGCAGCTCCGGCACAAGGCACTATGAATGCTAATGAAGTAGCCGCCATTGTTGCTCAGGCGGTGAATGCCGCGCTAGCGGTGGTTCAGCAGGCTCCACCCCAGATTCAGGCAGTGGCGCCAGTACCGGCACAACTTCCATCTGCATGGGAGAGGGTTAGGGATGCTTTTCAGAAGGCACATCCCCCTGAGTTCTCTGGTAGCTCAGATATCGTCACAGTCAGCCAATGGAAGAAAGACATCCAGCGGCATCTTCGTATGTATGAGTGCACCGACGTGCAAAAACAGTTGTTGGCTTCCTTTAAGCTGGTGGGGGCCGCTTTGCAGTGGTGGGAGTCCACTACCACATTGGAGGAGAGGGACACGATCCCTATTCAGTTGTTCTGGGAGCGGTTTGACGGCAAGTATTTTCCACCCGCCGTGCAGACTGAGATGAGGCGGAAATTACTGAATTTGAAACAGGAGAATTCTACCGTAGCTGAGTATGAGGAGGAGTTCACGAGACTTCTCACCATCGTACCAGATGAGGCACCCACTGAGGGCAAGAAGATTATGTTGTTTGTGGACGGGTTAGCTTGGAGGATCCGTCAGCATCTTATAGGGAATCTATCTCTGAGTACTTTTACTGATGTACTCAACGCTGCGTTACTACATTGCCAGGATCATCGCTTCCATCTGCAGGGAAGCAAGAGAACAGGAGAGTCCAGCCAGCAGGGCAGGACCGGGGGTAATAGTGCTAATGGGGCACCATCTCATGGACAGACTCGTCAGCACGAGCAGAGTTCCCATCAGGGGGACCCCGCTAAGCGATTCCGTTCAGGTGATTCCAGGCAGGGATTTGGGGGTTATAGGCAGGGTCAGCAGGGCCAGCCTAATCATCAGGGCCAGCAAGGCCAACACCGACAGCAGGGTCAGCAGCAGGGCCAACAACATGTTCATCAGGGCCAGCAGGGCCAGTAGAGGGGAGGTAACGGCCAGCAGGGCCGTGGTCAGCAGGGTCAGAGGGGAGGCAACTTCAAAGGCCGATGTTTTGGGTGTGGTAAGCACGGCCATAGGCGCCAGGATTGTCCGGAGGGAGATAGGGCCCCACAGCAGCAGGGTGCCCGTAATGAGCCACAGAGACCACTTTTTCCGGCTGCCCTCCCAGCTCCAGCCCAGGTGCCAGCCCTACCAGCCATTCCAGTAGCTCCAGTGCAGCAGGGGCAGTTACAGTACGGACGTGTCTATAACGTCCACCAGGCAGCAGCTCCACAGGCACCACCCGCGATTGAGGGTATGTTTCCTATCCATGGTACTATGGGTCGGGTTTTGTTTGATACTGGGGTGACGCATTGTTTTATAGCTACGCATTTTGCGAAGGCCTTAGGGTTGTTAGCCACAGCAGAGAGCACAGTGACGTGTGTAGACTCACCATTGGGGAGTGGGTCGCTCATCTTCTTTATATGTCGGGGAGTGGGGGTAGAGATTGGTAGTTTGGTATTACCTGCGGACATGTTAGTCTTAGATATGCATGAGCATGATGTTATTATCGGTATGGATTGGCTCGCAGCTTATAGAGCCATGATTGATTGCTTCGGTGGGAGCATTGTTTTTGCCATTCCGGGGCAAGGGATGTTTGTAGTGGCGATGCCTCGCCCAGAGGGAGGTTCGACCGCTCATTTGTATTATATAGAGGAGGATACCTCTAAGGAGGTTGTGATTCCGTTAGACTCGATTCCAGTTGTTCGTGAGTATTCCGATGTGTTTCAGAAAATACCAGGCCTACCCCCCAGTCGAGAGATAGACTTTGTTATAGATTTATTGCCAGATACTAGACCTATAGCACGCGCTCCATACCGTATGGCTCCGGCGGAGATGCGAGAGTTACGAGTTCAGATAGAGCAGCTGTTAGGTCAGGGCTTCATTCGCAGGAGTACCTCACCTTGGGGTGCTCCAGTTATGTTTGTGAAGAAGATAGATGGTTCACTGAGGTTGTGTGTGGACTAGAGGGAATTGAACAAGGTCACGATACGGAATAAGTATCCGTTGCCTCGAATCGATGATCTGTTCGACCAGCTGAGGGGAGCAACTTTCTTTTCGAAGATAGATCTGAGGTCGGGGTACCATCAGCTACGTATTAGAGAGCAGGATGTTTCAAAGACTGCCTTCTTGACGAGATATGGGTCTTATGAGTTCAGAGTGATGCCATTCGGTCTCACAAATGCTCCAGCCGTGTTCATGGACTTAATGAACCGAGTATTCAGAGAGTTCTTGGATCAGTTTGTCATCGTCTTTATAGATGACATTTTGATATATTCACACTCCGAGGAGGAGCATACCGAGCATTTGAGGCAGGTTCTTCAGACTCTACGAGAGCATCAGTTGTATGCTAAGTACGAGAAGTGTGGATTCTGGTTGCGAGAAGTACAGTTCTTGGGACATGTTGTTTCTGAGCAGGGGATAGCAGTTGACCCGAGTAAAGTGTCAGCGGTGAGGGAATGGGGACAGCCCACGACATCGACGGAAGTGCGTAGTTTCTTGGGGTTAGCCGGTTACTACAGGAGATTCATTCGGGGATTCTCCAAAATAGCGGGTCCATTGACGAATCTGACTCGCAAGGGGGTACCATATGTTTGGAATGACGCTTGTCAGTTGGCTTTCGACGAGCTGAAAGACAAGCTTACTTCAGCACCAGTCCTTGCTTTACCGAAGTCGGGTGCGGAGTACCTGGTTTACACCGATGCCTCTTTACGGGGACTTGGGGGAGTACTTCAGCAGGAGGAGAAGGCTATAGCTTTTGCCTCTCACAAACTTAAACCGCATGAGAAGAATTACCCCACCCGCGACCTGGAGTTAGCAGCGGTCGTTTTTGCATTGAGGATATGGAGGCACTACTTATTGGGGGAGAAATTCCGTTTTTTCACAGACCACAAGTCACTGCAGTACCTATTCACTCAGCGAGAGCTGAATATGCGACAGCGCAGATGGTTAGAGTTTGTGAAGGACTATCAGTTTGACATACAGTATCATCCGGGGAAAGCCAACGTAGTTGCTGATGCATTGAGCCGTATACCGGTAAATGAGGTAGCGGACGTCTGGAAAGCAAAGTGGAAGGAGTTAGGTCACCAGGACGCAGTAGCCCGTTCCTTCATATCTGTTATGACAGTCACACCCGAGATTGTTACAAGGGTGATACATGCACAGACCACATACTCGTTTTGACAGGAGCAGATTGTACGACTTTTAGCCGAGGGTGCCGAGTCCTACTCTGTTAGTTCTGATGGGGGTTTGAGGTTTAATGGGAGGTTAGTGGTTCCAGAAGGGGCAGAATTGCATCATGCAATGATGACCCAATCTCACGGGTCCCGATTTGCAGTACATCCTGGAGGAGATAAGATGTACCAGGATATAAGGAGGCAATACTGGTGGAGTGGGATGAAGAAGGACATTGCTGAGTTTGTGTCCAAGTGTTCTACCTGCCAGCTGGTCAAGGTGGATCATCAGAAACCGTCAGGGTTGCTTCATCCATTGGAAGTACCTGCGTGGAAGTGGGAGAGTATTTCCATGGATTTTATTACAGGGATGCCTACATCACAACGGGGCCACGATTCTATCTGGGTGATTGTAGACCGTTTGACCAAGGTGGCTCATTTTCTGTCGGTGCAGACAGACTATACCACGGGTCAGTATGCTCAGTTGTTCATTGCTGAGGTTGTCAGATTACATGGGGTGCCCCTGAATATTGTGTCAGATGGAGACAAGATTTTCGTGTCACGTTTCTGGGAAAGCTTTCAGGAGGCTATGGGTACTGAGTTGAGGTTGAGTTCAGCTTATCACCCACAGATAGATGGACAGACAGAGCGTACTAATCAGATGTTAGAGGATATGCTATGCATGTGTGTTCTTGATTTTGGAGGAGGTTGGGAGCCACATCTTCCACTGGTAGAGTTTGCTTATAATAACTCTTATCAGTTTACGATTGGTATGGCTCCATTTGAGGCTTTGTATGGCAGGCCTTGTCGTTCTCCAACTTGTTGGCTCGAGGTGGGGGATAACAAGTTTCTAGGACCGGAGGTGATTCAGGAAACCTCCGCGAGGATTGAGATGATCAGGAGTCGCATTCGAGTAGCCCAGGACAGGCAGAAGAGCTACGCCGATGCGAAACGATTCTTCCGGGAGTTTAATGTGGGGGACCAAGTTTTACTGCGTGTATTGACGCGATGGAAACCTAGTGTTCGTGTAGGGACACTATCGTTGATTTCGGCTCCCGCTCGACATACAAAAGAACCTAAGCTACAACTACACTTGACAAGCAAGTAAAGCGGTAAGTCGGGTATCGAGAATCCACAGGGAGTTATTAAATTTTAGATGTTAATTGTTTAATTACTTCACGAATAAAAGTGTAAAAGGTGATAGGTGGTTATGGTGACAAAAGAAAAGAATAAGTTAATGCTAGATTAAAGGAAAGCGAGGATCGGGATCACATTCTACCAAACGGATCGAAACAACTACTAACTAGAGTTAAGGCTCGAAAGCAATCTAATCGAGCATTTACAATTAAGCATAAACATCACACAAGAAGGAATTTAACCCAAAGTTGCGAAATTAAACAATTAACATCTAAAATTTAATAACTCCCTGTGGATTCTCGATACCCGACTTACTGCTTTACTTGCTTGTCAAGTGTAGTCAAAATGGCGCCGTTGCCGGGGAATTATTGTTTTAGATAGTAATTGTTTTCTGATTTCGTAGTATTTTTTCTCTTCTATTTGTATTCTTTCTTTTAACCTTTCTTGCAGGATTTGCATACTTCGAGCGCTAAGAAACTTTCATTCGCGGTTGCTCACTTTCTTTCTTGGATTCTCCATCTTTCAACAACGAGGTAACCATGTCTTTCTTTTATAGTTATTACGGTTATTCTAATGATTCATACTTTGGGGATAGTTTTCAAGTTTTCCATTTTCAAGATTTTCTTGAAAATGAAAGACTTGAAAACATTTATCGAAATGAAAATCGTTATTGGGAGCTTGAGTTGGATTCATTATTCGAATTCAATGACGATTCTTATTTCATTACTTTCGAAGACGAATTTCAACCAAATGAGGAATCCGAGGATCTAGAGCCGAGGAAGCCTACTTTGGAAGAGACTTTTCTTCTTTATTCCCAAGGTTTGGAAGGCTTAAATGATGCTGGAATGAGACTTGGTTCACTTTACGATGAGATGAATTATGTTGCACAAAACAACGAGGAGGTGGAAACTTGTGTTTCACCTCAGTTTTTCAGAGAATTTCTCATCGAGTGTGCATCTCTCTCCCTCGAAATTCAATCTCCTTCCGACGATGAGTCGATTGAGATTGAGTTTGTTTCATCACCATATTCGTTTTCCGTGATCGAACCATTAGAATCACCGGTCGATTCCTATGAGTCGGTAGAAACTTTTAAAATTTCTACACTTCTTGCCGACGAGGACTCTTTACCGGACTTGTTTTCGATGGATGTAATCCCGATGTGTGCACCATCTCCCATTTCCTTTGAAAAACCTTTGGGAGATGAATCGATTTTTCTTGGACCTCAAGTGTACTTTTCCCCCTTGTTATCCAAATCCCCCATCGTCCGCCTAGAATTTCAAATTGGCGATGGTTCATTTCTTTCACCGCCCACATGCCTTCCGTTGTTCAAACGGAATTCCTATTTTTCGGGAGGCATGCATGCTCGGAAGGGTCCACCATTGATCCTCCAAAGTCAAATCGTGTTTTGGATGGACCCTCAAAAATTTCAACTTTTGGTATATAGTTAAGTGCGCATTCCGAGTGTAGGTTGTATATACTAACTTCTTTATTTTTGTTTTTCTTGATTTTAGCCTAGTGTAATTAGCTAAACTCTTTTTATTTCTTTTCGTATGCTTGGTTCTAATTCTTTTGTAGGTTCAACGGACTTGAATTTGCGGAGATATGCGCCCCGGCACACATTTGTTGAGAAAACAATCAAAAATCACAAAAAGATTTTTTTCCTTTGTTTTTCACACACGCATCCTCACGCAATTGCATTTGTTTTTATTTTTTTTCTTTTATTTTATTTTTCATTTGTTGTCATTAATATGCGTGTGCGTTGCCCATTGTACATATTTTTATTTTATTTTATTTTCTTTAGCTTAGGCCTTTTTGGTATGTATAATTATGCCTAAGTGTATTTATTTTTATTTTATTTTTATTTTTTATTTTTTATTTTTCTATTTTTATTTCATATTTATATATATATATACTTATATATACTCTATATATATTTATATTACATTAAAGCCCCCCATATTGCCCCTAATTCAATTCCCCCCCCCCCCCCCTCATTTCCAAACAGCCAATGCAGTGAGGTTTTCCTGTTTGGTCGATCGATCGACCCTTGGGAGTCGATCGATCGATCGACCAGTAAAACCGAATCTGCCTCTTTATTTTCCCCTTTCTTCTTATTTCTCTCTTCTCCTCTCTATACCAATTTCGTGCCCTAATACTTCCCTACATCACATTTCATCATTTTTCTTCCATTCTCTACATTTTAAAGGTATCATTCTTCCCACTTACTTATGTTTTTGTAGATTAGGGTTGATTTTTGTCACAATTTACATGTTTAAACCCTTTATTGACATATGTTGAATGTGTATGGTTATTCCCTTTTTCCAACTGATTTTTGCTGTGATTAGTGTTATATTTCCACTCATGAACACATGTAAATTGCTGCATTGTTGTTTTGTTCATGAGTGGGGCTTTTTGTTGGTTCATTGGCACATTTCTCACCCTTGACGCACATTGCGCACGCCAAGTGTTCGCCAAAATGCCCAAAATAGTTTTCAATGCATTTTTTGGCGCACACTTGGGTGATTTTTACTCGTTGTCGTATTCCGACATATTTTATCGCAATGTTGCACTTTGTTACCTCGGTTTGGCGCACTCGCACCCCATTTCAACTCGTACACTAAACTAACCATTAATTGCGCTTACAATTTTTTTGTATTGCTTAATTCTTGTTTTGTAGGTTGAAATGGCGCAAGCCAAGAAATATGATTCCACTGTGTGCATGCCCACCCTGGGTTTTGAGGGTTTCCGTTGCAAGAAGGAACGGGAATGGTTTCAGGCTTATTTTGAGACTGCTCAGAGGCCGTTGGCCTACAATCTTGCCTGGAAGCTTGAGGATTTGCCGAGTGAGGCGCGTGTTATTTTGAGGCGCCAGGGATGGGAGTCTTTTCTCGCCATTAATGGGCGCATCAATGAAGAATTGGTCAGAATCTTTTATGCAACATTAGTGGTGGTGAAAGGTGACGGGCCTATCACTTACGAGGCCATGGTTCGAGGGGTGAGGGTACCTTTCCGCTTATCCGATTTGGCCGCCTTCATGAATGTACCGAACCCCGAGAATGCTGTCAGTTTTACCGATGGGGATGTTTTTGGGTTGACGACATTGATAGAGAGCCTTGCACCGGGTGAAGAATGGAAAAGAATGGCTTTTCGTTCGGCTGCAATGGAGGACCTACCGAGGCTACTTCACTACATCAATGTCCACTCCTTTATGGTGACGAGCAACCGATCTGAGGTGCGTCACAAGCACGCCGCATTTATCTACGCGCTGATTAATAATTTGGGCAATATCAGTTTGCCCAACATATTTCTGGATATGATGTGCGCAACGGCCAAGGAGAGAGCCAAGACATTTTCCCTCCCTTTTCCTGCCCTCATCACGAAGATATGCTTATCACACGGTTGCCCAGAGTTAATCGCCGACCGCAAACACGATCCACTCGGGCTTCTAACAAAGGCCAACATTACTAAGATGCTCAAGCACGAGTGGGGGCAACCGGCGACGAAGAGGCAGAGGGCAGAGGTTGCTGACGATATGGCCGAGGAGGAGGAGATTAGAGAGATGGAGACTGGTGAGGGTTCTGGCATGCCACACACAGAGGATGATGCCCGCTTTGCGGCATTTCAGGCTGTGCAGGACCAGCGCTGGGAGGAGACCCAGCTCAGGTGGGCGACTTGGGAGTCGCGCCTGGACCAGTTGCAGGCCGAGCAGCGGCAGCATTGGTTACATCAGCAGGCTCATCAGGAGCAGTTTCAGGCCGAGCAGCGGCAGGAGTGGTCAGTGCAGAGGCAGGCCAGGGCACAGAGCAGACAGGAGTACCGGATGATGCAGCGGATGATGAGAGATCTTTATCTGCAGCGCAGTGATTCCGACGCACCAGTGCCTCCTCATTTTCAGGACCCCTCCGATCCTAGTGGTTATGGCCACTAGGCTGTTGTTGTGCTGGGTTTCATTTTTGTATTTTGGGATCGGATAGTATGTTGTATTATTTTTATTTTTATTTTTATTTTTATTTTTATTTCTTTTATTTCAGAAGTTGTAATGTATTAAGTTATTTTGTATTGAACTTATGAAATGAGAAATGAAAATGTAGTTTGTGGTTGTTTATTGGATTTTGATGTGTGTGACCTTCCATTTTATAAAATCAAAAAGTTCACCATCAATTTATCTAGCATTTGCACTTCAGCCCCTCTATATTATTGTGACTTGTGACATAGATTCTCTTCACTTGATACATCGGTACATATTCTTCATATGCTTTGTACTAACTTGTTTTGCAGCTTCATTTGGACTTGTACTTATGGAGATCGCTCCACGTGTGGGTAATATCATTCTTTTCCTAGCTTTGTGTTGTGTTCTTTAATGGACGCATTGGGGACAATGCAACATTTAAGTTAGGGGGTGTAGGATAGTCTATCCATTTTGCTGTTTAGTCCTTAGATTGGATTACAATTTAGTTACAAAGCATGTTTTTGTTAAAATTTGAAAAATTTCAAAAATATTTTCTTTCTTTTTTCTCCTTTGTTGGGCATTTTGCCCTTATTTCCGATGATAAATTTTAATAATTGCCCGATCAAATAGACAATTCAACTATGCATGTTCTCGATTTTAGAAGTTATTAGATTCTAGTCCCTAAATAATTAATATTATGAATAACTTCATGAATTAAACTTTATCCGTGAACATATGCACCATTCTTGTTATATTGAATTGGTTTAAGATTTTTATAACTCGGTATGCTTTTATTGCATTGTATATACTTACACCGAGTGAGATTAGAGACTTATCTTCATTTGTGAGTGTATACACTATTCTTTTCTCATTGAAAACGTTGAATTCGTCGGTAATCTCTTTATTCTTTCATTGACCGTTCATTAATTGAGTTCATCATTGAAATGTGTTACTTGAGCATGATTTTCATATATTGTTTTGATTCGAGAATTGCGTAAACTTTGTGAAATGATCATAGGCCCTCTTTGTTATATCACCCATATGAGCCTTGACCTCACCCTTATATGTTTACCCTCGTTAACCCTTTTGAGCCTAAATATAGCCTTTCATTTCATACCCCATACCCATAACCAACTCTACATTGGAGTTATAAACCATACATACACCTTCCACACCTTTGTTTGGAATGTTGTTGTTATGATGTCAGTTGCAATTTGGGCATATGAGAGTTTGATAAGTAAAGAAAAGAAAGTAGTGAAAAAAGTGAAGAAAAAGAGAAAGCAAAAAGCAAAAGAAAACAAAAGAGAAAATGAGAAAAAGGAAGAAAAAGCAAAAGACCCCGGGTCACCGCGCCGTTCCCATTTTGACGCGATGGAAACCGAGTGTTCGTGTAGGGACACTATCGTTGATTTCGGCTCCCGCTCGACATACAAAAGAACCTAAGCTACAACTACACTTGACAAGCAAGTAAAGCGGTAAGTCGGTTATCGAGAATCCACAGGGAGTTATTAAATTTTAGATGTTAATTGTTTAATTACTTCACGAATAAAAGTGTAAAAGGTGATAGGTGGTTATGGTGACAAAAGAAAAGAATAAGTTAATGCTAGATTAAAGGAAAGCGAGGATCGGGATCACATTCTACCAAACGGATCGAAACAACTACTAACTAGAGTTAAGGCTCGAAAGCAATCTAATCGAGCATTTACAATTAAGCATAAACATCACACAAGAAGGAATTTAACCCAAAGTTGCGAGATTAAACATTTAACTGAAAAATGGTCGCACGCGGATTAAACTCGGATTGTCGCTATAAACTCTAACGTTGCGTGACAAAGAAAGATAAACGCTTAGCAATCCAACTTTGATACGCGCGGTTTCAATTAAACGCGATTTTGCACTAAACCTAGTTTTCGGAGCTCGGGGCCCGAAAATGGCGGAAATGAAATCCCGACCCTATTTATCTAAGGGTGCATGGTGAGTTAAACTAAATTATGCTAATTAGACTAAGAAAGCAAGAATTCAAACATGTAAACTAGTTAGAAAGCATTGAAACTAAATTACAAGGCAAGAGGAGAAGAAGAACAAACTATATAAAAGGAGAGGAAGTGAATAGTTCAATCTTACAAACCCATGGGTTGTCAATCCAAGAAGAAGAAGAAAGGAAATCTCCACACCAAACCCTAACTAAACTCTCTAATTCAGAATATCTCTAAGTATCTATATATCTATCTATTACAACAAAAACCAACTTATATAGTAAGTTGTAATAAAAGAAAAGAAGAAAGAAATAAAGGAAAATATCTGCAGGGGAAAACAGGGGATCGATCGATCGACCTCTGGTGTCGATCGATCGACAGTATAATTCGTGGCAAAAATAAGAAGGGTCGATCGATCGACCCTTAGGGTCGATCGATCGATCAAGCAGGCAGTATGCAGAATCCCCTGTTTTGGCATACAATCCAACGTCGCTCAAATCGACGTAACTTTATCGTTATGCATCGGAATCGCGCATCGTTCGCGGCCACGCGAAGCTAGCGAGGAGAGCTACAAATTCTGTGTAGATGTCGGGCCAGGTGCCCAAGCAGTCAAAAGACTAAAATGCCCTTGCGCGTGCGGTTGTGTACGGAAATCGAGCGAAACGCATCCGAAGTTCACACTAAGCATCCAAATACCTACAAAAGCTCAATTAACCCCTGCAAAACATGTTATCATAGAAATCCGAGGGTTGTCTGGTTAATGAGCATAAATATAGGGAATAAGATACCCGAGGGGGCTAATAACGCGTAGGTTAACGGGTGAAATACGCAATATTTTTGCCGTATCATGTATCTCCTATGAAAGGAGTGATGAGGTTCGGGAAGAAGGGGAAATTGGCCCCGAGGTACGTGGGACCATTTCCCATCATCGAGAGGATTGGGTCGGTAGCATACAGATTGGGACTGCCAGAACATTTGCATCGCATTCACGATGTATTCCACATCTCGTCGTTGAGACGGTATCTTCGGGATGATATGGCCCATACTCACATCACGATAGATGAGATAGACTTACAGCCCGACAGCTCTTACGAGGAGAGACCGGTACCTATCCTAGACTATAGTGAGAGCAAATTACGGTCAAAGATAGTTCCACTTGTACGGGTCCAGTGGGAGCATCATAATGTAGAGGAATCCACTTGGGAGCGCGAGGCCGATATGCGCGAGAGATATCCAGATTTGTTCTTACCAGGTATGCCTTGTTTTCCGAATTTCGGGACGAAATTCCGTTATTAGGGGGGAAGTATGTAATACCCCGTATTTTTATGCTATATTAATTTGGGGATTTATTAAATTTAATGTGAGTTAATTATTTAATAAAAATCCGGAAATTAATTATGTTATAATTATTAACGTGACGAGAGTTAGTAATTATGGAAAATTTGTTGAATATTACTAATGAGCAAATTAATATGTAATATTGGTTATATTGAATGTCACGAGTGAATAAAATGACAATTTTGGAAATTTGAGTCGGGACGCGCCCGTGTCGCGTCGGGACTAAATAGTGAAAAATAAAAGTGAATATTTTATAAGTCGTTCGTATGGTCATTTTGAGTGCGCCAATGCGCCCGAAAGGGTCGAGATAGTCAGAAAAGTGTACCCGGGGGTTTAGTTTGGGTCTCGGGGCGTTTTTAGGCCTAATTAGTACCCCGGGAGGGCGTTTTGGACATTTCGCAATTATGGGAAATTAAACCCACGAAATTCTAAGGGTTAAATCAGATGTCTAAGGTTGACTTTTAGGGTTAGAACAACCAAAGACAAGTGACGGCCATAGGAGAGGGAAGGAGAGAGCTTCCAAGGCAATCCAATGCCCAAAATCCATCCGTTTGCCCCGCCACCACCACCAACGCGTATATCGCGCGACGGGGAACGCAACCCAACCAAAATCTTCTGCAAATCAGAACACCAAAAAACCCCAGGCAAATGTTTATCTTTCTTATTTTGTTTGTGCATCTTTCATGTTAGTTTAGGAGTAATTAGAATGAGTTTTTATGGAAGAAAACCAAAGATTTGAGATAGGAATCGCATGTAGTTATGGTTTAAATAATAATTCTGGAAACCCTTGCCATGTAGAGGAATTACCCACGAAATTATGATGTTTATAAGAAGAAATTTCTGGAAATATTTGTTAGAACCATGTTTAAGAGAATTCTAGGGTTCTTGATAATTATGATAATTTTTGGGCTGTTAATCCATGTATAATGATAGAAATCCACATGCTTTACGTTGGAAATACCTAATATGGAGATATAATGTTAGTAGTATGAATCTTTGGACGTTTGGGAATGTAAAACTTGAATTTTGATGAAGATATGTGGTAGAACCCGTAACTGCAAAACTGCAGAAATCGCAATACCTGCTTGATCGATCGATCGAGCCCAGAGCTTCGATCGATCGAAGGTTCGATCGATCGAGCCCCAGACCTCGATCGATCGACCCCTCCTGGCAGACTCCTATTTCCCTTTCTAAATTAGTTAAGTTCAATTTATTGTGAAATAATTCTTGGGCATCCTTAATAAAATGTTTTGGGAGATAGGGAAGACCAGTAGGACATGTTAATAAATTTTGGGACCCTTGATGTCGGGCAAAGATTGTATTTTGGGATAATTACATAAGGATCGGTGAATTTATGATTTAAAGAGAGAGGCACGTAAGAGAGTTACTTTGGGACAAATGTGTATACCTACTGAATTTTATAATTTGGAGAATAAATCCATGAGAGTTGTGTGGTACGTTGGAATAATACCGAATCAAGGTTAGAAACGAACCGTTATAAGTGTTTACTAAAATATGATAATATGGATAAAAGTCGTAACTATGGGATTTGAGAATATACCCAATACTGACATGGTAATATTAATATAGTTTATGATTGCGTATGCATATGCTATCTATGTGTGAAAATCATGCCCGCGCTACTTGCTATCCCTGAGGTTACCGCGTCGGGACAGTCTTATCTCGATGGGACCTTTATGGGGGATATTGACTTGTACCCTAGAAGCTAGATATCCTTGGTACAGGCTATCGAATCGATAGTTCAGACGGTCCTAAGAGGCGTGAGGGTATGTACTGACCTCTTAGAGACTTGAAATCTATGCTTCGCCTCAATATTGTTTGTGTATGTGTTAATAAAATTCGAGAGTGATTCTGAATTTGTATTCCCCTTAATATGAGTGATACGGGGTTTGGATAGTAGAGTATGCCCGCACCATAGTTTTTATTTGAGGTGCTGTTATGATATATATATTTTACGAGTAGTTAATATATATATGAAATTCTGAAATTTGGAACTACCTACTGTGAATTGATATGTAGGACATGGTTGATGACTCAAATTGTAAATACTTGTTTTGAGAAAGTATAATATGACACTGGAAAACTTTATTGATTAATAAAGTTAGAATGAGAACTTTGGTTACTATTGAAATATTCTTTTCAAACAATTGAATCGTTAAATTTTGAATCCTGCGAATAACCTAAGATAAGTTAAACCATTGGTAAAGGATAGCG
Organism: Sambucus nigra; assembly: GCA_949130495.1. Lineage (NCBI taxonomy): Eukaryota > Viridiplantae > Streptophyta > Magnoliopsida > Dipsacales > Adoxaceae > Sambucus > Sambucus nigra. The sequence continues at coordinate 389,487,344 of OX422211.1, read as the reverse complement.
TGATATATGATGAGATAAACCATTGGGAAGGCTAGTGCGATAGGTGTGCACATTAGAAGAGAGGTGAGAATTTCTCAAGAGAGTGTCGCACTAATATGTTGTTGCATTGGCCTGTATCAATTTAAATACTTGCTAAACGAATTTTTAAATCATATACACTATCGGGCTCTGACCCGTTTTTTTCTCTCTCTCTCTCTTGTATATATATGTATGTACTACCGGTGCCCAGCCACAGGGGCGTCTTGCTTAGGATCCCTTGGAAGGAACGTGCTGCAGCTTAGGTGGGAGTTGCAGGCCACTTGCTTAGACGATTTCATTTACTTGATTCCACTCCTATGATTCTCAGTTATTGGGGCATGTGTCGCCCTTTCCACTATTTATCTGTTTTGTTGGGACATTTGTATTTCAGTTATTTCTAGTACTGTTACTTTGGGATTTATTCAGCATGTATGTTTTACATGAAGTTTTAAATGTTGGGATTTTGGATGTTGAATGTTTAAAGTAATTGGATTATGTTCCAGGATAATTGTTGTATGATTCTTACTTATTGAAAATGTTGTTACTAATTAAATAAATAATTTTCCTTTAAAAATTAAATTGGTCCGAAAGGTTAAAAATGGTTTTGACACTTAGCTTAACTAATTAGGGTGTTAATTTGGAAAAAAGTTATTTTTACGACAGTGATGCTAAGAATGAACCAACTGTTCACCTTGACTTTAATTTAATAAAGGAGTGATCGCCCGGTATTTAATTAGGCGGGGTGTCACAGTTACTTTGAAAGAGATAAAAGTTAATGAGAATTCAGAATTGTTCCAGCAACACATTCATGGCCCCCCTCCCTCTCCTGGAGAAGAAGAAGAGGATGAAGCTGCCTCAGAACCATCCATTACTTCTGCCGAACAGCTAATCTTGTCCTCCGAGCAACCAGTCTCTTCCTCGAAACATTCTGATGAAATTATAGGAAACAAAGAGAAGGTGTAGAGTAGTTTGGGTGTTTATTTTGTTATTCTTGAATGTAATCTCAGACTTTGTATTTTTCTTATGATGAAATAAAATTCGAACTTTTGGTTATTCATCTTGACTACCTTCTACTTGCTCTGTCTTCATTCTTATTGATCTTTTTTATTTCTTCTCTTTACTGGTTTATGGCCAGGATGGAGCTCTTATCAGCTCATGACACAGAATTGATGAAGAAATGCAATGACTACTTCAAAGCTGGTCATGCAGATCTAAATGAAGCTCAAATCATTGATATCCATGGTTCAGATACTTCTGAACGAGCAGTTGAAGCTTACCAATATCTCAAGTGTTTGCTCGATCGTGCAGTTGCCAATAATGTGGCCTGCTATGAGATGATCGAGGATCTCCAAGGAACTATAGAGGAACTCCAGCAGCAGTACAAAGAGTCCTCCACACTTTTGCACCAAGGGTACGAGAAGAAATATCAGAAGTTAAGTGCTGAAAAAGGATATGATAAATTCATCTTTGCTTACGAGAAGAAAGAGAGCGTTCTAAAACTTGAGGTTGAAGAGCATAGGCATATCGCCAAATTGCTGGAGTAACAGAACATTGCCTTGCAAGAGGAGGTAAAACAACTCAAGTCTGCTGCGTCTTCCTTGGGAGCCTTGGTCCCTGTCAATGATGAAGGTTTTTCTTTTTTAGAGGTTGAAAATGCCAACTTGCGAGATGAGTTGGAAACTTTGAAAAGAGCTGGACCCTCCACTTCTACTCGTGGACGAGCAAGATCTTCTTCTCAGGGACGAGCAAGGGCTGGTCGAATTTCTATTAAAGAAGCAAGAACCCAAGCGGCCTTGGAGAATCAGGCATTTCTGTTGATAGCGAAGAACCAAGCCTTAGCAGAGATGTCCAAGAAAATTCTGAACTTCAGCGAGCAACTTTCTACCCAGAGTTCTGCTTTGGAGAATAAGGAAATTTTGGTAAAGAACCTCCACGAGCAACTGGAGAGATTAACTTACCAATTCCATAAATAGCCCAGAGAGTTTTGGATTTGATGTAAAAAACTAGATTTGACCTAATTCTTTAATCACAGATAAAAATAAATAAGACAAAAGATTTTTAAAGTGGTTCAGCCTTAAAAGAATGGCCTACATCCACTGTTTGTGTTATTGCTGACTGTTTGCAGAATTCTCGATAATGGGTTTACCAAGAAATTCTGAGTCCCCTGCTAATGAGGAGGTTACAATGTATTTATAGCCTTGAGGCGGTACAAATGAAAGAATAATACATAGCTGTCCAATAGGCGTGTGCGTCTGTGTGATAATAATGAGCATTTAATGCGCAGTCATCCTCTTGATTATCCGGATATGAATGCTCTGTACGAGATGCAGTTCGGACCACCTAAGCTGCTCGGACCACCTAAGTAGCTCGGTATACATGAGTTTTTCTCGGTACAATAGAGTTCCTCGGAGAGCACTTGTTGGTCGGAGCGCCTGAGTTGGTCGTGGAGGTTGAGTTCCTCGGAGTCAAGGTGTTGTTCAAAAAATATTTACGAGTGCCATGTAAATTGACACGTGTCTCCACATAATTGGTCCACGTCAGCAGAATAAATTTGGTATCAACATAAGCCCCCAATGTTTCGTAGTTTGATGTTGAAGAAAAGTATAGAACATTCTGCTGCTTAGATTTTCGATTTGTATGGTTTCTAGGAAAGCATTCGTTGTATACAACTCCTTTATAAATGCACAGTATCAGTCTTTATAAATATTTTGAATTTCCATAACCGCTTCGTTTTTTGTGCCCTTTTCTTCTTTTTAGCCGCTGGATACGCAATCGTCCATCCTGGTAATCATTGTTTTTCTCTATTCCCGAGGTAAAGTATTTAAACGCTTCAGAAAATTCGATCGTCTTTTACTTTTTTCAAATCTGCATCTTAAAACTTCTTTACTTCTTCTCTATCTTGTGCGTTCATTTCTTCCATTGTTCGTTGTCAACTGATCCACTCTTTTTCTGTAAGATCTTCTTCCTTCTCTTTTATTTTCTTTGTTCATCATGGTTTACCTTTTTGAGTCGCTTGATAAATTTCGTTCTGATTTTTCTATTCCTTCATGGGTCATGTTGGAAGAACTTTCTGAACCTTCAGACTATTTTTCTTTGGCTAAGGGACATTGGTTCCCCAGTCTCTTTGTGGCCGAATGTGGCTTTTCTTTTCCTCCAAATACCCTGTGTTTGGAATTCTATCAATATTTTGATGTTGTACCTGCAAAAATAGCTCCCAATACCTGGAGAATAGTTAATGGAGTCCATAGGTTAAATCAGATTCATGGAACCCGTTTAGGAATTCCAGAAATTATGTTTTGCTATAGATGGGTTGTCAGAGATAGTACCTTTAACTTAAAAACTAGGTTTTTAAATAGGGCTTTAGCTGTCAATCTCCCAGATGCCAACAGGGATTACTTCGAGCATGGGGTTGTTATAAAAAATTGGCAACATGATCCATTAAATGGAGATGGTGTATATCAGGGTCCTAAGTGTCCCCCTTATGGCAATGGGATAGGTTGCTTTTATTTTTATTTTATTTTTGAAATTATGCTTTCTTTGTGTTTGATAAAATGCATCATTGACATTTTAATTTTTTGTTTATTTGCAGTTGATAGCAAAAGAAAATCCCCCAAAAAAACTGATGTCAATTTGAGACACTTGAAACTTATCTGGAGTTTGCACCAAACTGTTGCTAACGAACACGTTAGATCAGCTTCTTATTTGTTGTAGTACAAAAGCTATACTTCATCCTTTACTGCTCGCCCAGTGGTGGGTGACATCGAACCATTACCAGCTTCTGAGAGTTCTTCCCCTGAATCACATATTTCCCTCAGTACCAGAATGAAGAGAAGACGAGCTCCTGCCTTTTTTGATAAATCAGACTCTGCCAATATAGAGGCCAAGAAAAATAAGCAGGATGTCCCAGAGGAAGGGACAAGAAAGATTGATGCACCCCCTCCAGTTGCTGCTAAGAAAGTTGCCGAGAAAATCCCAGTGGCTCCGAGAAAGATTGTTGTTGTTTATCCTCCCAGTGAGGTTGTCGTTATATCACCAACCAAGGCAACATCCTTGGTTGAGAATGTTCCTGCTCCTACGAGGAATTTGAAGAAAAGTTCCTCGAATAAACCGGCTGAATCTATCTCTCAGCCTTTAACTGCTGGAAGTGGTATTCCCACTTTTGTTGCTCCGAGCTCTGCCATGAGCTCGGTGAAGTCTTAGATTATCCCAGAGATCCAAGGTATTGAAGACAGTCTTTCTTTTGACAGAGTCACTACCTTGGCAGCTCAACATATTGCCTCAGTAAGTATTACTAATCTAAACTTTCATTTTTCAATATTATGTCCCTGTACTGACTTACATTTATTTTCTTTTTCCATCTGGTAACATGTTTTAATACCATTCTGAAGAAGGATGAGGCTATCAAAGCTTCAATCTCCTCGGGAGGTGTAGAGGAAGTTTTTAATGGATTGACTCAGTCCTTAAAGGACTCTCATCAGAAATATGAAGAAGATAAGGGGATTTGGGAGAAACAACTCAAGTCCATCGAGAAAGAAAAAGACCGAGCTGTGGAGGCCTCCCAAGAGTTGGAGAGGAAAATGAAAGAATTTGAGAAGAAAAATAATGAGCTTGAGGAAAAGCTCAAGAACACTGAAGATCTTGAAAACAAGCTTAAGAAAACTGAAGAGGAAATTAATAGACTTCGTGACGTTGATCGTCAGAGGCAGGAGATAGAAGGAAAAATGAAAGCTGCCGAGGAACTTCATACTGAGAAGATTTCCTCAGAAAAGGCAAAGAGAAAAAATACGGTTAAAAAGTCCTTCAGCGTTGGCTGGGACAAAGGTTAGAACAAAGGCCTAGCTGCCATATCCTCTCAGATGGAATTTGCTAGCCTTAAATACTTCAGGGACGGATGGGTTGAAGCTCTATAGGAGTTAAAGGTCGCTGAGAATTCTGACCTATTCCAACGTCATGTTCATGGTCCTCATCCCTCTCCTGGAGAAGAAGAAGAGGACGAAGTTGCCTCAGAGGAATCCTCCATGATGATTGGAGATTTAGCTCCTCCTGTTCCAGTTGTTCAAACTTTCTACGAGCAACTTCAGCCTGCCAGCTCTTCAGTCAAGCAACTTCAGCCCACCAGTACCTTAGCCGAGCAACTACCCTTATCTTCCGAGCAACCATCCTCCTCATCCCAACTTCCCAAGGAAGTTGTAAAACACAAAGAAAAGGTGTAAAGATGCTCGGGTTTTAATTTTGTTATTCCTTTCCAGTGTAATCTTGAACTTTGTACTTACCCTTTATGATGAAATGAAAATTCAAGCTTTTGATTGTCCATATTGACTTTTTCCTCTTCTTGCTCTGTCTGCATTCTTATTAATTCTTTCTATCTCTTTTCTTTACTAGTTTATGGCTAGAATGGAGCTCTTGTCAGCTCACGATACTGAACTGATGAAAAAATGCAATGACTATTTCAAGGCTGGCCATGCAGATTTAAACGACGCTCAAATTATTGACGTCCTTGGTCCAAATTCTTCTGAACAAGCAGTTGAAGCATATCCGTATTTGAAATTCCTGCTTGACCGAGTTGTTGCCAATAATGTGGCATACTATGAGATGATTGAGGACCTTCAAGGAATCATCAGGGAACTCCAACAACAATACAAGGAATCTTCTGCCCTTTTGCATCAGGGGTATGAGAAAAAATATCAGCAGCTCAATGCTGATAAAGGATATGATAAGTTCATTGCTGCTTACGAGAAGAAAGATAAAATTCTAAGGGTTGAGGTCGAGGAGCATAGGTAAATCGCGAAGCTGCTGGAGCAGGAAAATAATGTTCTGAGAGAAGAGATATCTCAATTAAAATTTGCAGCATCTTCTTCGGGAGCATTGGTCCCTGTTAACGATGAAGGTTTCTCATTTTTGGAGGTTGAAAATGCCAATTTGAGAGATGAATTGGAAACCTTAAAAATGACTACTTCTACTCGCGGATGAGCAAGAGCTTCTCGGGGACGATCAAGGGCTGCTCGAGTTACTATTAATGAGGCAAGAACTCAAGCAGCTTTGGAGAATCAAGCATTCCAATTGGTGGCGAAGAATCAGGTTTTTTCAGAGATGTCTAAGAAGATTCTGAACCTTAGCGAGAAACTCTCCAAACAAAACTCTGCCTTGGAGAATAAAGATCTTCTAGTGAAGAACCTCCATGAACAACTGGAGAGGCTAACTTACCAGTTTTACAAACAACCCAGGGAATTTTGGATGGCTAGATACAATGAAGCTCTTTATCATCTCGATGACCGGATCCAACAATAAAATAACGAGGGTTATAAACAAGGATGGCTGAATGCACTGTGTATGCTACAGTTGGAGCAGGGCCACTATCTATGGGATTATTATGATACTGGGTTATTTTATTTGCCAGTGCCTCCTTTCAAGCTTGATACGAGTTGGATTCCTGCTCAGGCAATTCCTCAGTGCCTGATCTCAAAATACCTCGGCGATTACAACCTCCATTCTAATTTTGACATATCTCGTCCGGAGCATCTACTTGATCGGCCATCTGTGATGAATGTCAGGATGCTTCGAGATCTGAACTTCATAAATTCCCCTTATGCCTTAGACGATCCTCCTGCTGGAGTAGAACCTGTTTCAAAGGCGAAGGGAAAGAAACCAATAAAATAGGATTTTTATGTAATGTTTTTTTTTTCTTTTTCCGGCATATGTAAATCCTTCTCGATTTGAATGAAAAGTTTTGGTAATGAAATACATTTATCACATCATTTGTAATTCTACTTAGTATGAATGAAAATTTGTCTTTTGTCATTTCATTTTCTTCTAAATAATTTGTATAATGTTTTTACTTGTTGGTTGGTTGGTAAGTATATATATGTTTATGACATAGTTATCTCATTGCAGTGATTTATCAGTCTTTAATTCTAAGTAATAAAACAACTTACATTTCATGGTATTGCCTAATTTAAACACCGGAGTTGATTGACAAATTGGCTTACCGACTAACTAGAGTTGGTTGAGATATTTGTTTCCGACCAACCGGAGTTAATGAACTTTTATTCCCCAACCAACCGTAGAATTTTATTTACCGACCAACCGTAGTAGGTGGATTTTATTTTACCGACCAACCGTAATTGGTGGATCGACCAACCGTAGTTGGGGAATTTTATGTTACCGACCAACCGTAGTTGGGGGATTTTATTTACCGACCAACCGTAGCTGGTGGACCGACCAACCGTAGTTGGGGGATTTTATTTTACCAACCAACCGTAGTTGGGGGATTTTTGTTTTACCGACCAACCGTAGTTGGTGGACCGACCAACCGTAGTTGGTGGATTTTATTTACCGACCAACCGTAGTTGGTGGATCGACCAACCGTAGTTGGGGGATTTTTATTTTACCGACCAACCATAGTTGGTGGACCGACCAACCGTAGTTGGGGAATTTTTATTTACCGACCAACCGTAGTTGGTGGACCGACCAACCGTAGTTGGTGGATTTTATTTACCGACCAACCGTAGTTGGTGGATTTTTGTTTTGAACTTGATGCGTAGTGTGTAGCACTAATACTCCGAAAAAATTTCACCAAAAAGAGAGAACTGGGTAAAACTTTTAACACTTTATTCATACTGAAGAAAACTTCATTACATAGAAATTTCCTACTACTGATAATACTTGCCTAGATGTTCTGCATTCCATGCATTCTTAAACTCCTCTCCTTCCAAGGTTTCAATCCTGTAGGTTCCTGGACGAACAACTTTTGTTACTCTGTAGGCTCCATGCCAGTTAGCTTCCAGTTTATTGTGCTTTTGAATTACTTTCTTTAGCACGTAGTCTCCTTCCTTAAAATCACACTTTTTTACCCTCTTGTTGTAAAACAGAGCTGTTCGTTGTTGGTATGCAGCATTCCTGATTGCTGCTTCCTCTCTAACTTCTTCGAGCATATCTAGATCCAATCGCCTCATCAAGTCACTGATAGGGGAATTGAAATTCAGCACTCTGTGTGTGGGGAGGCCCATCTCGGCAGGTATAACAGCTTCACTTCCAAATGCCAGCATGTATGGAAATTCTCCTGTTGCTGCTCGTGGTGTAGTACGATAATCCCACAACACAGAATGTAGCTCGTTGATCCAATTTGCCTTCGCATCATCCAGTCTTTTCTTCAAACCATTCAACAGCGTTCGGTTTGTTACCTCAGTTTGTCCATTGGTCTGGGGATGGCCTGGTGCAGAATGGGTTTTCAATATGTTTGATTGATGACAATATACAGCGAACTCCTCGTTATCAAATTGAGTTCCATGGTCTATGATGAATGCATGAGGAAGACTATATCTACAAATGATGTTCTTCCATATAAATTGATACACCTTGTCATATGTTATATCAATAAGGGGCTCAGCTTCCACCCACTTAGTAAAGTAATCCACCGCGACCACGAGATATTTAAATCTTCCCCTGGTCGTTGGAAGTGGCCCGACCAAGTTAATTCCCCACATGGCAAATGGCCAAGGGGAAGTAATGGGTGTTAACAATGCTTGGGGAGTTCTTCGGATAGAGGAGAAGCATTGACATTTGTCACATTTTTTGGCATAGGCTATACAATCAGACCTCATCATTGTCCAGTAGTATCCTTGCGTTATTATTCTTTGCAAAAGCGTCCAACCTGCTACATGGGCTCCACAGGACCCTTTATGGACCGCTTCAATAAAGTCTTTCACCTCGGAGGGATGCACACATCTTTGCAAACCTGCTATAATTCCTCGTCTATATAGAATACCATTATTCAATACATAACGAGCAACTTTAAACTTCAGTTTCTTAGCTTCGAGCTTATCATTTGGTAAAACCCCTTCTTCAATGTATGCCCTGATGGGATCCATCCAAGATAGTCCTAAATCAAGGGTAATAAAGTTCATCATCAGATCTTCGTCGATGCTCCTGCTAGCCAAAATTTCTATTGGGATTATTCTTAGTAGCTCGGTGCGTGTGGCTGAGGCTAACCGAGCTAAAGCATCTGCTCTTGCATTCTCCAATCTTGGTGTTCTAATTAATTGTACTGCGTTAAAGCTTGATACAATTTCCATTACTTTCGCATAATACTTGATCATCAATTCTCCCTTTGTTGCGTACACTCCAGCATTTGATTTACGATCAACTGTGAGTCACTGAATACAATGACCTGCTCTGCCCCCATGGTTTTTGCTAAACTAAGACCTGCAATCATAGCTTCATATTCAGCCTCATTATTAGAAGCCTTGAATTGAAAGCGCAGAGCATACTCTACATCGATTTTATCCGGGTTGTTTAAAATAATCCCTGCCCCACAGCCTGTACTGCAAGATGAGCCATCCACATACAGATTCCATATAGGTACTTCATTCTCAAATTTTTTATCGGACAAAGTTCCTCGGTGGAATATTTGTTGGTTCTTTATATCCTCCCTTAGCACTTCATGTTGCTCATCGACCATCTCCTCTTGATCGTCAACCGACTTAAGTTGGTCGAAGTTTAAATTTGATGATCCTGTAACATCCACAAATTGGTTGGTATTCAGCTTTTGCTCCTCGGAGGTGTCAGGATAAGTGAATTCTGCGATGAAATCTGCTACTGCTTGCCCTTTAAGCGACGATCTAGGCTCATAAACTATGTCATATTCACCAAGTTCTACTGCCCAGTACATCAATCTCCTTGATTTCTCTGGTTTATGAAGAGCTTGCCTCAATGGCATATCGGTATACACAACTATGGTATGAGCTTGGAAGTATGGCCTCATTCTTCTACTCGCTTCGATCAACGCTAGTGCTAACATTTCCAGTCCTGGATATCTGATCTCTGCTCTTCGAAAGGCCTTGCTAGTGTAATAAATTGGTTTTTGCACTCCATCCTCCATTCTTATCAATGCCGAGCTAACTGCATTCTCCGAAACTGCCAGATACAAGTACAATCTTTCTCCCATCACTGGCCTGGACAACAGTGGAGGTGCTCCCAGGTATTTCTTCAACTCATGAAAGGCCTTCTCGTATTCATCATTCCACTCAAAAGTCTTTCGGAGTGTTTTGAAGAATGGTAGACATCTGTCAGTTGCTCGTGATACAAATCTATTAAGTGCTGCAACTCGCCCTGTGAGACTCTGCACTTCCTTCTTCGTCGTCGAAGATCGCAATCCCAATAGAGCTTTAATCTTGTCAAGATTCGTCTCAACTCCTCGTTGATTAACAATGTATCCGAGAAACATGCCTTCTCGTACTCCGAATATGCATTTGGTGGGATTCAGCTTCATTTGATATTTTTCTAGTTGATCAAAGGTCTGGCCTAAATCAACTAGATGATCAGCAGCTTTCTTGCTCTTCGTCAGCATATCGTCAATATAAACCTCCTTGCTATGACTGATTTGCTCCGTAAAAACCTTTTTCATCAGCCGCTGATATGTGGCACCTGCATTTTTAAGTCCAAAAGGCATAACATTATAACAATAAGTTCCCCTTGGGGTAATAAAAGAGGTACTCTCCCTGTCCTCAGGCTTCATCTTAATCTGATTGTAACCAGAGTAAGCATCCATAAAGCTTAGCAATTTATGCCCCGAGGTAGCATCCACCAGTTGATCGATTCGGGGCAGAGGAAAATGATCCTTTGGGCATGCCTTATTGAGATCGTTGAAGTCTACACACATCCTCCATTTGTTATTTTTCTTCTTCACCATCACCAGATTAGCTAGCCAATCAGGATATTTGACATCCTCAATAAAATAAGCTTTTTGGAGTTTTTCGACTTTTTCTTGTATAACTTGGTTCTTTTCGGGGCTGAACACTCTTCTTCTTTGTTTTACTGGCTTGATCTCCTTATTCACATTAAGCTCGTGACATAGGAAATTTGGGTCTATCCCTGGCATGTCTTCGTGGCTCCATGAAAAAGTTTGTTTTCTGCTTTTTAGAAACGCTATCAGCTCTTGTTTTATTGACACATCTAGTGAAGCACCAATTTGAGTTGTTCGTTCTGGATACTCGTCGTCCAGAACGATATTTTCAGTAGCCTCCATGACCTGACCCTTAACGAGCTGAGACTCATCTCTTGGGTCTAAAGTCTCAATCTCTGCATCTTCTATCTCATCAACCTGATAAGTAGTAGTCTTCTTTCTGGATTCTTCATGCTCTTCTTGCTCGGTAGATGAATAGTAGCATTCTCGTGCTACTTTTTGGTCGCCCTTTATAATTCCTACTCCAAAGTTGGTTGGATATTTTAGGCATTGATGTACAGTAGATGGTACTGCTTCGAACTTCTTCAATCCTACCCTTCCCATGATGATATTGTAAGCTGATTGAATATTCTTATCCATCACAAAAAAGCGCACTCTTTCTGTTCGACAAGCAGGCCATGTACCGATGAACATATCCAACTTGATCGTTCCAAGTGAAAAAACTTTTTCGCCAGTAAGACCGAAGAGGGGCCGATGATATGGCTCCCACTGGGATAGCTTTAGGTTCAAACTATCATAACATGGGTAGAACATAATATCTGTCGAGCTGCCATTATCCACCAAGACTCGCGAAATCACTACTTCATTCATCCTTATTTTAATCACCAATGGGTCATCATGAGGATATAGCACACCTGCGAGGTCATTCTTAGAGAAACCGATGACCAGTTTATCTTTGTTCACCTTCCTCGGGCGATCATCTTTAGCTAGATTTATCCGTTGAATATATGAACAAGCTTGAGCCTCATTGAGGTAAGCTTTCCTCTCTGCAGTAAGGTCTCCACCTCCTGCATCTCCACTTGTAATAACATTACAATCAAATGATCCAAAATGAATTGAAAATACCTCACGTTCTGGCTGTCATGGACTTTTGGGGAGATCAGGGTCGTCTTCTTAATCATCTTCATGATCTCTTTTCTTGTCATCTTTTGCTCGACGAGGAGATCTAGATCTCTGTCTCGCTCGGTCGTTGTTCTTTCCTTTATTTCTGCGATCAACATACTTGGCTATCTTTCCTCGTCTGATGAGTGCTTTAATTTCATTCTGAAGAGCTATGCAATTTTTAGTCGTGTGACCATGGTCTTTATGGAACTCGCAATATTTGGCCTTATTCCTCTTGTCAAGATCTGCCTTCATTTTCTCTGGCCAGTTTAACTCCTCGTTGTTCTTGATTTCTTCCAAAACATGGTTTATGTCTACCTTCAAAGGAGTATAGTTTCCAAATTTCCTCAACTTTTCCAATGCTTGCTTTGATTTTGACTGCTTGTTACCACCATTATTCTTCTGCTCTTTCTTCTCAGCCTTATCACCCTCAATCTTGGTCTCTTTGGGATCCATATTCTTCTTCCCAGCCATAGCTTCCTCGGCGTTCATAATTTTGGCTGCCTTTGGCATTAGCTCTGCCATGGTTGTGGGTGGATCTTTCGCTAGAGTGTAGTACAGTTTATTGGGAAACAATCCACTCATCAGAGCAGTAATTGCTGTCTTTTCTTCGTAATCAATAACTTCAAGCTTCTCGTTATTAAAACGAGTAATATAATCCCTGGTACTCTCACCTGCTTTTTGTCTAACACTTAACAAGTGTGCTACTCGTTTACTGGTTTTGCTCCAAAATAGAAGTTTCCAATAAATAGCTCGGCCAGTTGAAAGAAAGTTTCAATCTTTCCTCAAGGAAGATTATTGTACCATATTTGAGCAGATCCAGTGAGAGTTCGTGAAAACGCCCTGAATCGCATCTCGTCTGGAACAGCATAGATATCAGCAGCTGCTTGGTATTGTTCTACATGAAGAACATGATCAGTTTTTCCATCATATTTTGGTGTTACTACTGGGGCTTTGAATTTTTATGGTGTGGTAAAATCCACAATTGCCTGGATAAAAGGTGTCCCTTGGACAAAAGTTCTTTGTAGAGGATTCTTAGCCTTAGCCATTTCCCCTAGTCTATCCTCCAACCTTTGAATAGAGCCTTTCCATGCATTATTTCCCTCTTCGGGCCTGTTGGTTAAAATAACTGATCGTGTTGAATTTGCCTCCTGGGTTCTTTCATTGCGAACAGTTGGTCGTGATTGGGCAGAACCCTCCCTTAGATCGGATGGTCGTCGAAAGTTCCTCGACACAGCCTTAGGAGGACTTCTATTCCTCCTAGGGCCCAAACGATCAAAAGGAGAAGCCCTACTTAATCTCTCCAATGCACTAGCCCTTTCTGGAGAGAGAGTGATGTTTTGTTCAGTATCTGTAGCTCGTACTGATGAAGTTCGACCAGGTTGATAAGAAAAATCATTAGATCTCTCGGTGTGATATGAATCGGTACATCTAGATCGAGATTCCTCTGGGAATAACGTTCGCCTAGAAGGTAAGCGGGTATTTCTTTGAACACTTCGTTATCCTGAATAGATAGATACTCTACCCTGGACAATTTGTATGAGTTGTCGCATAGTTTCTTGCATGGCTGTTTGGCCTTGGGCCAGATTAGTCATTATTTCGGCCAGATCTTGGACATTTGGAGGAGTGGATGGATTCGAAGAAGTTCCAGCATTTCGATTGCTGGATTCAGGATGATCTGCCATTGATGATGAATGATTTTGGTGAAAAATAAAAATTACAGTCGATTCCCACAGACGGTGCCAATCTGTTGATGTAAAAAACTAGATTTGACCTAATTCTTTAATCACAGATAAAAATAAACAAGACAAAAGATTTTTAAAGTGGTTCAGCCTTGAAAGAATGGCCTACATCCACTGTTTGTGTTATTGCTGACTGTTTGCAGAATTCTCAATAATGGGTTTACCAAGAAATTCCGAGTCCCCTACTAATGAGGAGGTTACAATGTATTTATAGCCTTGAGGCGGTACAAATGAAAGAATAATACATAGCTGTCCAATAGGCGTGTGCGTCTGTGTGATAATAATGAGCATTTAATGCGCAATCATCCTCTTGATTATCCGGATATGAATGCTCTGTACGAGATGCAGTTCGGATCGCCTAAGCTGCTCGGACCGCCTAAGTAGCTCGGTATAATAGAGTTCCTCGGAGAGCACTTATTGCTCGGAGCGCCTGAGTTGGTCGTGGAGGTTGAGTTCCTCGGAGTCAAGGTGTTGTTCAAAAAATGTTTGCGAGTGCCATGTAGATTTACACGTGTCTCCACATAATTGGTCCACTTCAGCAGAATAAATTTAGTATCAACAGTTACAATGAAGCCCTCTACCATCTTGACGATCGAATCCAGTAATCAAATAACGAGGGGTACAAGCAAGGATGGTTGAATGCATTGTGTGTGCTAAAAGTGGAGCAGGGGCACTACTTATGGGATTACTATGACCCCGAATTGCTTGAGTTACCCGTGCCTCCTTTTAAGCTCGACATCAGTTGGATTCCTGCTCGGGCAATTCCTCAGTGCTTGATCTCCAAGTATCTTGGCGACTATAGTCTTCATGCCAACTTCGAGATATCTCGCCCAGAACATTTACTTGATCGACCATCTGTAATGAACGTTAGAATGCTGAGAGATGTAAATTTCATAAACTCTCCTTATGCCTTAGATGATCCTCCTGCTGGAGTAGAACCTGTTTCAAAGGCAGAAGAAAAAAAACCAATAGAATAGGATTTTTATGTAATGACTTGTATTTTTTTCTCAGCATATGTAATTCTTCTTACTTTCTTCTAAGTATTTTGCAGAATGTCTTTGTTTGTGAATATATGCATATTTTGATGTGTCCATTATGTTTTATTTTTTAATTATAGGGACTTATCACTCTTTGATTCTAATCAATGAAATAATTTTCATCCCACGATTCTGCTTAGTTTGACCAACCGGAGTTAATTGTAAATTGATTTTCCGACTAATCGGAGTTGGTGGAGATTATTATCCGACCAACCGGAGTTGGAGGAAATTGGTTCCCGACCAACTGGAGTTGGAGGAGACTTGTTCCCGACCAATCGGAGTTGGAGGAAATTGGTTCCCGACCAACCGAAGTTGGAGGAGATTATTATCCGACCAACCGGAGTTGGAGGAAATTGGTTCCCGACCAATCAGAGTTGGAGGAGATTTGTTCTCGACCAATCGGAGTTGGAGGAGATTATTATCCGACCAATCGGAGTTGGAAAAAATTGGTTCCCGACCAACCAGAGTTGGAGGAGATTATTATCCGACCAACAGGAGTTGGAGGAAATTAGTTCCCGACCAACCGGAGTTGGAGGAGATTGATTATGAACTTGATGCGTAGTGTGTAGCACTAATACTCTGAAAAATTTCAACAAAAAGAGAGAACTGGGTAAAACATTCAACACTTTATTCATACTGAAGAAAACCGCATTACATAGGAATTCCAACTACTGATAATACTTGCGTAGATGCTCTGCATTCCATGCATTCTTGAATTCTTCTCCTTCCAATGTTTCAATCCTATATGTCCCTGGACGAACAACTCGTGTTACTCTGTAGGGTCCGTGCCAGTTGACTTCCAGTTTGTTGTGCTTTTGAATTACTTTCTTTAGCACATAGTCCCCTTCCTTTAAATCACACTTCTTTACCCTCTTGTTGTGGAACAGAGCTGTTCGTTGTTGGTACGAAGCATTCCTGATTGCTACTTCTTCTCTAACTTCTTCAAGCATATCCAGATCTAATCGCCTCATTAAGTCACTGATAGGAGAATTGAAATTCAATACTCTGTGTGTAGGTAGACCCAATTCAACAGGTATAACAGCTTCACTTCCAAATGCCAGCATGTATGGAGACTCTCCTGTTGCTGCTCGTGGTGTTGTACGATAAGCCCACAGCACAGAATGTAGCTCGTTAATCCAATTTCCCTTTGCAGCATCTAGTCATTTCTTCAAACCATTTAGCAGCGTTCTATTTGTCACTTCAGTTTGCCCATTTCTTTGGGGATGGCCTGGTGCAGAGTGGATCTTCAGTACATTAGATTGATGACAATACACAGCAAACTCCTCGTTATCGAACTGAGTTCCATGGTCTGTAATGAATGCAAGGGGAAGACCATATCTACAAATGATATTCTTCCAAATAAATTGATATACCTTGTCATATGTCATATCAATAAGAGGCTCAGCCTCCACCCATTTAGTAAAATAATCCACAGCGACCACAAGGTATTTAAATCTTCCCCGGGTTATTGGAAGTGGCCCGACCAAGTCGATTCCCCACATGGTGAATGGACAAGGAGACGTGATGGGTGTTAACAATGCTTTGGGAGTTCTTCGGATAGAGGAGAAGCGTTGACATTTATCACATTTCTTGGCATAAGCTACACAACTAGCTCTCATTGTTGGCCAGTAATACCCCTGCGTCGTTATCCTTTGTAAAAGTGTTAGACCTGCTATATGGGCTCCACAAGACCCCTCATGAACCTCTTCGATCAGATCTTTCACTTCAAAGGGATGGACATATCGTTGTAGCCCTGCTATAATACCTCGTCTATATAAAATGCCATTGGTCAGTACATAACGAGCAGTTTAAACTTTAGTTTCTTAGCTGCGAGTTTATCAGATGGTAAAGCCCCTTTGTCAATATAGGCCCTGATGGGATCCATCCAAGATGGTCCCAAGTCGAGAGCAATGAAGTTCACCATTAAGTATTCGTCAATGCTCCGACTAGCCAAGATTTCTATTGGGACTATTCTTCGTAGCTCGGTGCATGTGGCTGAGGCTAACCGAGCTAAGGCATCTGCTCTTGCATTCTCCAACCTTGGTATTCTAATCAACTATACTGCATTAAAGCTTGATACAATTTCCAATGCTTTCGCATGATACTGGATCATTAATTCTCCTTTTGCTGCATACACCCCCAACATTTGATTTACGATTAACTGTGAGTCACTGAATACAACGACCTGCTCTGCTTTCATAGTTTTGGCCAGACTGAGACCCACGATCATAGCTTCATATTCAGCCTCATTATTAGAAGCCTTAAATTGAAAACGCAGAGCATACTCCACATCCATCTCATCCGGGTTGTTTAAAATAATCCCTACTCCACTGCTTGTAGTGCAAGAAGAGCCATCTACATACAAATTCCACACAGGTATCTCATTATCAAACTCTTGGTCGGACAGAGTTCCACGGCGGAATATTCGATGCTTCCTTTTATTCTCCTCCAGCGCTCCTCGTTACTCGTCCACCGACGTAAGTTGATTAGGGGTTAAATTTAATGATCCTGTAACATCCACAGGTTGGTCCATATTCAACTCTTGCTCGTTGGGGAGTATACTCCTGAGTAAACTCTGCGATAAAATCCGCTACCGCCTGCCCTTTGAGCGATGATCTAGGCTCATAAATCATATCATACTCCCCCAGTTCTACTGCCCAATACATCAACCTTCCTGATTTCTCAGGTTTGTGCAAAGCTTGCCTTAACGGCATATCTGTATACACAACTATAATATGAGCTTAGAACTATGGCCTCATCCTTCTGCTTGATTCAATCAGTGCTAGTGCCAACTTTTCCAGTCTTGGATATCTGATTTTTTCTCCTTGGAAAGCTTTGCTGGTATAATAGACTGGTTTTTGTACTCTATTCTCTAATCTAATTAATGCCGAGCAAACTGCATTCTCTGATACTGTCAGATACAAGTATAATCTTTCTCCCGTCACTGGTCTGGACAACAATGGAGGTGTCCCCAGATATTTCTTCAATTATTGAAAGGCGGGCATTCATCATTCCACTCAAATGTTTTTCGGAGTGTTTTAAAGAATGGGAGATATCTATCAGTTGCTCGTGACACAAATCTATTAAGTGCTGCAACTCGCCCTGTGAGACTTTGCACTTCCTTCTTCGTAGTTGGAGATCGTATCTCCAATAGTGCCTTGATCTTTTTAGGGTTCGCTTCAATACCTCGTTGGTTGACAATATACCCGAAAAACATGCCTTCTCGTACTCTGAATATGCATTTGGTAGGATTCTGCTTCATTTGATATTTCTGTAGTTGATCAAAGGTCTGACCTAAGTCAATTAGATGATCAGCAGCTTTCTTGGTCTTCATAAGCATGTCATCAACATAAACCTCCATGTTATGACTGATTTGCTCTGCAAACACCTTATTCATCAGCCGCTGATATGTGGCACCTGCATTTTTAAGTCCAAAAGGCATAACATTATAACAATAAGTTCCCCTTGGGTGATAAAAGTGGTACTCTCCCTGTCCTCAGGCTTCATCTTAATCTGATTGTAACCAGAATAAGGATCCATGAAACTCAATAATTTGTGCCCCGAGGTAGCATCCACCAGTTGATCGATTCAGGGCAAAGGAAAATGATCCTTTGGGCATGCCTTATTAAGATCAGTGAAGTCTACACACATCCTCCACTTGTTATTTTTCTTCTTTATCATCACCACATTTGCTAGCCAATCAGGATATTTGACATCTTTATTAAAAGAGGCTTTTTGTAGCTTCTCTACTTCCTCCTGCATAGCTTGATTCTTCGCAGGACTAAACACTCCTCTTCGCTGCTTCACTGGCTTAATTTCTTTGTTCACATTGAGCTCGTGACACAAGAAATTAGGATCTATTCCTGGCATGTCTTCATGACTCCATGCAAAAGTCTACTTTCTG
Organism: Sambucus nigra; assembly: GCA_949130495.1. Taxonomy (NCBI): domain Eukaryota; kingdom Viridiplantae; phylum Streptophyta; class Magnoliopsida; order Dipsacales; family Adoxaceae; genus Sambucus; species Sambucus nigra. The sequence continues at coordinate 389,468,801 of OX422211.1, read as the reverse complement.
CATCTTAGAAATGCTATTAGTTCTTATTTTATTGATACATCCAATGACACACCAATTTGAGTTGTTCGTTCTGGATGCTCGTCATCCAGAATGACATTTTCGATAGCTTCCATAACCTGTCCCTTCACGAGTTGAGACTCGTGTCTAGGGTCTAATGTTTCAATCTCTGCATCTCCTATCTCATCTACTTGATAGGTGATAGTCTTTTGCCTAGATTCTTCACACTCCTCCTGCTCAGTAGATGAATAGTAGCATTCCTGAGCTACTTTCTGATCGCCTTTCACAACTCCCACCCCAAAATTGGTTGGGAATTTTAAACATTGATGCATAGTAGATGGTACTGTTTTGAACTTCTTTAGGCCTACTCTTCCCATGATGATGTTATAAGCCGATTGGACGTTTTTATCCATTATAAAAAAGCGTACTCTTTCTGTTCGACAAGCAGGCCATGTACCGATATGCATATCCAACTTGATCGTCCCAAGTGGAAAAAACTTTTCGCCAGTAAAACCAAGGAGGGGCCTATGATATGGCTCTAACTGGGCAAGCTTCATATTCAAACTATCAAAGCATGGATAAAACATGATATCTGCTGAGCTACCATTATCCACTAGTACTCGTGAAATCACCACTTCTTTCATTCTCATCTTGATTACCAATGGGTCATCATGAGGATATAGTACACCTGCCAAGTGGTTCTTAGAGAAACCAATGACCAACTTGTCTTTATTTACCTTCCTCGGGCGATTATCTTCAGCTAGATTTATTCGCTGAATGTACGAGCAAGCTTGAGCCTCATTGAGGTAAGCTTTTCTCTCTGCAGTCATATCTCCACCTCCTGCATCTCCACCTGTAATAACATTACATTCAAATGATCCAGAATAGATTGAAAATACCTCACGCTCTGGCTATTTTGGTCTTTTGGGGAGATCGGGGTCATCTTGATCATCTTCTGGGTCTTCTTCATGACTTCTCTTCTTGTCCTCTTTTGCTCATCGAGGAGATATAGACCTCTGTCTTGCTCGATCGTTGACCTTTCCACCATTTCGGCGATCCACATACTTGGTCAATTTTCCCCGCCTGATGAGCTCTTCAATTTCATTCTGGAGAGCTATGCAGTTTTTGGTCGTGTGACCATGGTCCTTATGAAACTCGTAATATTTGGATTTATTCCTCTTGTTAGGATCTGCCTTCATTTTCTCAGGCCAGTTTAGCTCCTCGCTGTTCTTTATCTCTTCCAGAATGTGGTTTATATCTACCTTCAAAGAAGTATAGTTTCCAAATTTCTTCAACTGTTCCATTGCTTGCTTTGCTTTTAATTGCTTGTTTCCACCATTGTGCTTCTGCTCCTTCATTTCAACCTTATCCGCCTCAACTTTGGCCTCCTTAGTGTCCATATTCTTCTTCGCAGTCATAGCTTCCTCGACGTTCATAATCTTGGCTGCCTTTGCCATTAGTTCTGCCATGGTTCTAGGCGGGTCTTTGGCTAGGAGTACAATTTATCTGGCAATAGTCCACTCATCATAGCAGTTTTTGTTGTCTTCTCCTCGTAATCAATTACTTTGAGTTTCTCGTTATTGAAACGAGTAATGTAATCCCTGGTGCTTTCACCTGCCTTTTGTCTAACACTCAATAAGTGTGCTACTCGTTTGAATGGTTTTGCTCCAAAACAGAAGTTCCCAATAAAGAGCTTTGCCAGTTGAAAAAAAGTCGTGATCTTTCCCCGAGGAAGATTGTTGTACCATATTTGAGAAGATCCGGTAAGAGTTCCTAAAAATGCCCTGCATCTCATGTCATCTCATCTGGAACTGCATAGATATCGGCAGCAGCTTGGTATTATTCTATATGGAGGACAAGGTCAGTTTTCCATCATATTTAGGCGTTACCATTGGAGCTTTGAATTTTGATGGTGTTGGAAAATCTATAATCGCCTGTGCAAAGGGTGTCCTTTGAACAAAAGTCCTTTGTAAAGGATTCTTGGCCCAAGCCATTTCCCCTAATCTGTCTTCCAACCTCTGAATAGAGCCCTTCCATGCATAATTTCCTTCCTCGATCCTATTGGTTCGAGCAATTGATCGCGTTGAATTTGCTTCTTGGGATCTTTCATTACGAGCAGTTGGTCGTGATTGGGCAGAGCCTTCCCTTAGGTCGGATGGTCGTGGAGAGTTCCTCGACGCAATCTTAGGAGGGCTTCTATTCCTCCTAGGGCCCAAACGATCAAAAGGAGAGATTTTACTCAATCTTTCTAGAGCACTAGTTCTTTCTGGAGAGAGAGTGATGTTTCGCTGAGAGTCTGCTGCTTGTACTGAGGAAGTCCGACCAGGTTGATAAGAAGGATCGTTAGATCTCTCAGTACGATTTGAATCGATGCGTCTGGATCGAGATTCCTCTGGGAATAACGTTCACTTAGTTCGTGAAGAAGATAACATGTATTTCTCTGAATGCTTCGTTGTCCTGACTGGGCCCATGCTCCACCATGGATAGTTTGCATGAGTTGTCGAATGGTCTCTTGCATGGCCGTCTAGCCCTGGGCCAAATTTGCCATTATACCAGCCAGATCTTGAACATTTGGAGGAGTAGATGGAGGATTTGGAGGGATCCCAATATTTCGATTACTGGTTTTCGGATGATCAGCCATTGATGATGAAGTGTTTTGGTGAAAAATGATAATTACAGTCATTTCCCACAGACGGCGCCAATCTGTTGATGTAAAAAATTAGATTATCTCTAATTAATCAATCACAGATAAAATAAATGAGACAAAAGATTTTTAAAGTGGTTCAGCCTTGAAAGAATGGCATACGTCCACTGTTTTTGTTATTGCTGACTATTAGCTTGGAATTCTCGATAATGGGTTTACCAAGAAATTCCGACTCCCCTTCTAATGAGGAGGTTACAATGTATTTATAGCCTTGAGGCTGTACAAATGAAAGGACAACGCGCTGTTATCTAGTAGACAAGTACATTTGTATGATAATAATGAGCATTAAATGAGCAGTCGTCTTCTTGATTCTCTTGAGTTGGATGCGTTGTACGCTATGTAGCTCGGACTACTTAAGTTGCTCGGACTGCCTAAGCTACTCGACACGCTTGAGTTGCTCGGGGCCCCTGAGTTGCTCAGGGCTCCTTAGTTGCTCGGTGATCTTGAGTTGCTCAATAGAAGTATATATAATCTCCATGTTGGCAGACACGTGTCTGTAAGTGAGTGGTCCATGTCAGCAGACTAAATTTGGTATCAACACTATGCTAGAATAAAAAATTAGATTAGGAACTGGAATGAATGGAACTACCGCCTGAATCACCTCAGTCCTGCTGATCCTATCTAAGAATGCCTGAAAATAGTTTTATATAGAATGGGTTATGGCTAAAAAATTATAAGAAATATTTCTAATATAATCAATGTAAATTATGAGACTCAATTACAACAAACATGCAAACAGTTGGCACTCTCATGCAATGAATACCTCACCCCTCATCTAAGTGAATTATTATTCGCATGTCCCCGACCCATGGCATATACTACACTAAAACTATCTAACACTACACCAATGAGTAAGTAACAATAATCAAGTGTAATAAGGATATGATTAATTACGTGTGTGAGATACACCCCAAATACTACCCCCGCAGTGTCACCCACAAATAGAAAATAGAGTTAGTTGAAAAATAAAGAACAACATATCTCATTGCCATAAGGAGGACATCTGGGACCTTGGTACGTGTCATTCCCCTATAATGGGGGGTGTTGCCAATTTTTCATCACAACCCCGTGTTTAAAATAATCCCTATTAGAATCAGGGAGATTGACCACTAAAGCTCTATTAACAAACCTAGTTTTTAAATAAAAAGTTGTGTCACTAGTGACCCATTTGTAAGAAAACATAATTTCAGGAATCCCAAGATGAGTTCCATGAATTTGATTCAGCCTATGTACACCATTAACTACCCTCCATGTATTTGGAACTACTTTTGCAGGTACAATATCAAAATATTAAAAAAATTCCAAACACAGGGGATTAGGCGGGAAAGAAAAACTGCATTCTGCTACAAAAATAGAGGGAAACCAATGTCCCTTAGTTAAAGAAAATAAATCAGAAGGACAAGCAGGTTCTTCCAAGACAACCGAAGAAGGAATTTCAAAATTGGCCCTAAACTTATCTAATGGCTCGATAAGGTAAATCATGATGACTAACGCAAATAAAGAAGAATGAAGGAAGAAATTCTTACAGAAATTAAGGAATCAACTAAGGCAGATAATAGGGGTGTACAAAAAAACCGTTAACCCGAAGAACCGAACCAAACCGACCTTTGTGGGTTGGGTTGGTTCGGTTTTTTTTCTCCACGGGTTGGTTCTGGTTCCAAAAATTTGAGAACCGAAGTGTTCGGTTCGGTTCTCGGTTTTATACCTGAACCAAACCGAACCGAACCGAGAACCGAACCCATGGAATCGAACCAAAAAATTGAACCAAAGAACCTACTCGAGAACCGACCCATGAACCTGAACCATTAACCAGAACCATTAACCATAACCATTAACCAGAACCATTAATCAACCCAAGAACCAACCCACGAACCAGAACCATTAATGAAAACCGCGAACCAGAACCGCGAACTAGAACCGCAAACCAGAACCACGACCCAAACCGCGAACCAGAACCGCAAACCAGAACCAAGAACCAGAACCATGAACCAACTCGTACCAAACCGAGAACCGATGGTTCGGTTCCGAATCGAACCGACCAATTTTGGTTCTAGTTCTGGTTCCAAAACCATGGAACCGATCAATTTCGGTTCTGGTTCTGGTTCTGTCGTGGGACCGAACCGAACCGAACCATGTGCACCCCTAGCAGATAACAGAAAGAAGGATGGTAAGAAGAAAAGCGAGAAAACAAAGAGTTTGGGAATCTAGATGGCAAAAGGTAGAAGATAATCGGATTTTACCGTCTTTATATACACTATCTTGGAAAACGAGAAAAGTAATGATCACAAGTGATGACGGTTGCGTTTTCGGCAACTAATTAAAGTAAAAATACGCAAGTACTTAAGCGATCGCTAAAAACTCAAAATATTTACAAATTTGCCATTTCGCGCTCAAAACTGTTACGCAAAGTGGAAAATTTTTACATGTGTGGAAGGTCTGCAATTAATCAAAACGTGTGAAATATGCTCGAGCAACTTTTTGGGTAAATGTTCCACATTCTCATATCCAACCTCGACTGTGAAATATTGGGGGCTTCTATTGATACGAAAATTAGTCAGCTGGCGTGGACCAGTTATATGAAGACACGTGTCATCCAGCGTGGCACAAGTTCAAGTACTAAGCTATTTCAAATGTACCGAGATACTTAGAGTACTGAGCTACTCAACGTACCGAGCAACTTGTTGGGAAGACTAAACGACCAAGACAAATTCAATGTTTATTGGATTACAGTCATTCCTTATCATGTACAGATGTATATGCCTATTAAATAAAGGCTTATCATCCATTCATATTGATAGCCCAAAAGCTATAAATACATTGTAAACCCCTCATGGCAGGGTAAGCAATCATAAGCGAACATAATCGAGGTCAAGGCAAAATACCCAGTAATACAAAACAGTGGACGTAAGCCATTTTCCTTAAGGATGAACCACTTTAAAAATCTTTCATCTTATTTCTTTATTCATATTTATCCGTGATTAATTAATTAGATCAAATATATTTTTTTTACATTAACAGCGACAAAGGATAATATTTTATTAAAAAACAGGCGTATTGAGATGTGTTGGGTTTAATTAGTTAATTTTAGTTAAGTGACTTGGATGGATATTTCGAGTGCATGGTTGGTTTCGAAATGGCAGAGATAGTCAGAATAGAGTATCCGGGGGTAGCGTTTAGGTTTCGAGAATTTTTGCACTAGTAGGGACTCGCAATTGAGTATAAAAGTCAAAACTGCGTTTTATAAGGGATAAACCCTTATCTCCCTCTTATAAGCCCTAAGAGATAGAAAGAAAAGAAAGAAAAGAGAGAAAATAAGAAGGAAAGAGAGGAAGAGGAGAAAGGAAGAGAGGAAAGGGGTTTTCGAGCCAAACTTCGTGGGGTTCGACTCGAGGTCGTCGAATTTTATCCACGAGGCAAGTGTTTACTTGCTTTATTCTTTTGAGTGTGTATCTCATATTATAGTTGGTGTTAATAAACTTTAAAGATTTTTGGGTTAGGTTTTCGTGAATCAAAACGGGTATTTTGGAAGTTGAACGGATAAAGCTCGGATAATATCCAATTTGAGAAACTTAAGAATTAATTGAAATTGATTGATTGGTTATTGGTTCTAGTATGATTATAACCCTTTTTATATGTTAATATATTGTTGGTTGAGGTTGGATGATTATAGGAGAGAAGATGAAAATCTTGGGGTTTTGTTAATGGTCGAAACAGAGTCTCGGATAAGACAAGGCCCTGCTCGATCGATCGATCAACAGCCAGGGGTCGATCGATTGACCCTTCAGAATTTTTGACAGTTTCGGCCTGTTTTGTTTAAATGGGAGAAATTACTTAATTAATTATTTCTAGCTTATTTATTTGAGGAAATAAATATCCGATTAGAGGAATTTATACGTAGCCCTTTGAGGGAATTAATTAGGACTAAGAGGGTGCAAAATGGTGTGGCAATTAATGTATAGTTTTGAGGAAAATAATTTGTGTAGTTAAATATTTGGGGTTCCTAAAAATAATGTGAGGACTTCTAAATTATTATTTTGAATGAGGTGTATACCTTGGGTTAATTGAAAGTAAAATCCAGGACTGACTTAATTAGGTGTGTTTGGGGCGAGTAACACTCGGGGTAGTATTTCGACGGGCGATTTTATATATATAATCATGCGCGTAGAAAATGTATTTTATATGCCGATTATATGTTTGAGTGAATCCTAAGAGGCGACTAAGATGGAATTTAGGATATAGTCTAGTGATGATTGAGCGGCTATCCGGTACGTCTATTGACGACTATTATTATAGGTGATGCGATACCTATGGAATTAAGATACGTAGTGCGTATACTATTTAATTATTACGAATTGGTATATTCAGGATTCTATATAAATCCTTAAAAGTGATTAAGGTACGAGTTATATTTTAAGTAAAATAATACTTATAGGATTAGTATTTTAAGTGTGTAAATACTTATATACTATTACAAATGGGAACATTCGGGTTTTGGCTATTGCTATAAGAGTTTGGCAATTATAGCCATAATATATTGAGAGGTGATATATTATACGTACGATGTTGTTACAGTATATATGATATGATACGAATATAAATATATATATATATATATGTGCATGATCGGTATATTTGTATTTAGAGTCTGGTTCCACGGGCATAGGGATGGACAACCAGATTATATATTTTCTCTAGTGCTATCCAGGGAGGTTGCGCGATGTGGGTGAATCACCTGGCTTAAGGAGCAGGGAGAGTATAGTCCCCAGGTCATATCGTCCATGACCACCTCCGTCGTTTAGTATTTTTACCATGACCTTGAATGAGTCTGGCTTGGTACCGTGGTCACGTGAGTAAACCCGAATGTGGATGGGCAATATGAGACTGCATCCTCGAGTTATAGCTCGGTGGGATGGTTATTATAGTTATGATTGTAATGTAGGTATAAATATACTTGTTGAGTGTAATACATTGCTTGTATATGAAAATAGGATATCATATAAAGTAAACTTGTGAAAAGTGAAAATAATGAATAAGGTGTTATTCTCCTTTCAGTAGATTTATATCTGGATTTATATGAATGTGAATCATAGGTTCTAGTGAGAACTATATATATAAGGGATTTTATAATATGTGTTATGTACTGAGGGCCTAATAGATCTCGACGATCAACATTGTCATGTAGTAGTGTATCGGGGGTTCCTTGTTTGGATTTCACTTCGCGAGACACCCCACACACGAAACGTAGCGCAATGTTGGGAATGGGGAGAAGTTTAGTCCTTAGTACTCGGGTTTATGAGGATTTTTAGAAGATGGGTGAAATATATTAGTTAGGCAGGGTAGCTTAACTAGGTTGTTTAAAAGGTATGCGATAGGTGAGCACTATTAGAAAAGGGGTGAGGTGTATTTCATGAGAGTGTGATACCAGTTTAAATATGAGAGATTTCATATTTTAAAATATGGCATTTATGCACTTGCTAAATATTTTCAAACTCGGTCTCTGACCCATTTCTTTATTTTTTTCCCTCTCTTGCTATATATGTATATGTATATAGGTGTCCAGACACAGGGACGCCTGAATAATGATTCCTTTGAGTCAGATGTTTGCTGCAGCAGCTGTGGATGCAAGCAGGTTTATTGTAGATGCTTCTATCCTTGTAATCTAGATAGGAGGTACTGTACAAACATTCGGGCCGATAGCCCAATTGTACTCATTTATTCTTTTACCGCCTTTTAGTGCGGCATTCGATTTGGTTGTATTATGTTGTATCGAGTGTTCGGTTATTTTATTTCATTTCAGTTTTGTGTATATAAACTATGTGAATATTTTATTTTGTTGGTTTGGTTAAAAATATTAGTTAATATAAAATTTTGACGCCAACCTAATAAGTTATTAGTAATTAAATTGGTTTTCGACAGTGATGCTGAGAATAAACCATATGAGACTCCTGTTTTAATTTGGTATATGATTGATCACCCGGTATTTTATTAGGCGGGGTGTCCCCGATAACTTATGTATTTTATGCATAACATGTATATATTTCATGCATGCATGGGCATGCATGAAATATCATGCTAAAAGCATATATTATATACTATTATATACCATTGTATACTATTATACTATTATAGTGTTATTTTTTGAATACTTGTTATTAATTTTTTTTTAATACGTGCTATTAAAGTTAATTATTATTTTTTAAATATTTTTTTAAATATATTTTTTAAAAAATATATTTATTTTTTCATTTTTTTAACTATTTATTTTTCTTTTTTTCTTTTTATTTTTTTAAAAGTATTTTTTTTAAAAGACGGGTTATTATTAGCTGGGTTTTATCACGGAGGCAAATTTATCACCGTGCCCTCGGCACGGGCATCCACTAGTGTGTGTGTGTGTGTGTGTCTCTCTCTCTCTCTCTATATATATATATACTTACTACTAGAAAAATGACAATTAAGGACAATTAATTTGTCCCCAAAGCCCATTTGCTATCTCCAATACTATTTAGGACAGTTATAAGGACATAAAGAGTTGTCCTATCCGGTGAGTGTCACGAAAGGCTAAAAGGACAGCCACTGCTATCCATTTTAAGTTTTTAGGAAAGTAGGAAGCCGTCCTTTTAGCTCCGTCCTTTTAAATCCAAAATAATACTATATGTTTATAAGGACACATGTTGTTGTCCTTTAAAACGGAGTATTAAGGATAGAAGTAGTTGTCCTAAATAGATTTTGGTGAACTAAATGTGGCGCCAAATTAGTATTTTAAAAGACAATTGTAGTTGTCCTAAAAGATAAATATATATATATATATATATTTAAAAATTATATTTATTATTTGAAAACAAATCAGGAAAATCAGCAAATTCTAAATCTGAAAGAAAAAATATTTATTGTTTGCAAAAAAATAAAGAAAATTGACAAATTGTGAATCTGACACGTTGTTAATAAGCTAATGTATGAATAAACTTCAAAATATTACAAGTCTTAATATTTTATAGGAAAAAAAAATGGGACAAAGTTTCCTCTATTTTATGGACATTTTAAGACCTGTTAGTACAAAACATGCGTAATGTAAAGCCCGTATGGTCGTAAAATTTCACAATAAATTACAAAAGTTTGGACGATCATAACACATAAAAAATACAATTCAGAATGTCGACAACATTGAATAAACATTCTCCTTGTTGTAAGCCATTGACTTCTTCGTGTGTTTAACGCGGATAAAAGCTAACGATAAAATATTATTTTGCAAAAAAGAGATTATATCAGTAATCAAATAATTTTAAAAAATTATATTCAAACTGAAAAAGGGCATATACTTATCTTCATACAAATAAATTATCATCATATTCTCAAACAAGGAGTCCCGTGACTACACGGTTAGTTCTTACGAGTTACATTAGTTCCGTGCGAAATGTTTTTATAACCAATTTTTTTATTTATATAAAAACAATTTTGGAATTTTTTAAAACTTTTTTTTTTCTAAAAATAAAAACGTTATAAAGATGTAGTAGTATTGGTAGCATTTTGTAATGTAATTTGAGTAAGGAAATGAAATACTTTAAGGTATGGCGTTGTGTTGTCCTTTTAGACTCATATTTTAAAGGACGTCATTGTGTTGTTCTTTTAGAGTTATTATAAAGGACAACACATTTTAAAGTGTCCCTAATACTACGTATCTTATGGTATAAAGGAGGAGAAGAAAAATGATGTCCTTTTAGAGTTATTATAGAGGACAACCAAATTTTGTTGTCCCTTATACGTTTTTAAAAGGACAACCTAAAAGCTGTCCCTCATGCCCGTGTCATTGTCATTTTTTAGTAGTGATGTGTGTGTGCGTGTGTGTGTAAATATGCTTGTTTAAACTTTAAAATAGGAATATAAGACCCCTACCTCTTGAATACAAGAAGGCCTTTGAAGAAGATGTAGAAGAAATAGAAGCTCCAAAGTGTTATGAAAATTCCATTTCAATAACTCCCTTCTAACACCAACAAAACCCACTCAAACTCCAACTAAAACTCTTGATAATAGAAGAGGGAGACCCGGGATGTAATAAGGTTGAAATGTGGGGACAAAATGGAGGAACGTGATTTTGAAATAGAGATATCGTGAGAGAGAAATGACTGAATATTTTCTACTGGAGGAAGATTATAAAAGATGGGTCCTCTCTCTCTCTCTCTCTCTCTCTCTCTCTCTCTCTCTCTCTTACAACTTAACAAAACCCATAAAATAATCAACAATTTGGAAGGTTTATTCTTTCCAAATGTAGTTAAAAGAGGAGATATTTTTTGTTAAAGCCTCTCTGAGTTTAACAGTACATCCCTCTAAGTCAATCACAAATTGACAGTAAAAAAGAGAACTAAACATGCTGACTCAGGCCCATTGAATCGATCCAAAATTATTTTCGGATCAATCCGATTTACTGGGAGGAGGCTATTATGTTAGGCCTAAACTTTTCATGTATTTCACATTTTGGACCCTCGGCATTAATATGCTGCATAAGTAAACCTTCAAATTAATTATATTAAATCACTACGCATACATGCATGATTCCGATTATAGAATCTTAAAAAAAGAATACGAAAATGCCCTAAAATTGATCATTTTAAAAGTACGAGTATTACATTCTCCCCTTCTTAGGAAATTTCATCCCCAAAATTCTCGATACAATAGAATCATCAATTAAACAACTCTGGGTCCTTTTCTTGCATCTCAGATCCTAGTTCCCATATTATACATTCGCCCCTGTGCATTTCCCACTCAACTTTGACTAACGGAATATCCTTGGTGCACATGACTTCGTCCCTGCTATCTAGTATGGCCATCGATCGTGTCACGAATATGACATCCTTCTCGAGGTTGATGTTACCCAAACTGACATTATGCTGAAGTATAAGATATACTTTCTGAGCAAGGATGCGTGTAACACGTCATGCACATGACATAATTATAGAGGCAAAGCTAGAAAGTAAGATACCGCCCCAACCCTCTCTAAAATCTCAAAAGTTTCGATATACCAAGGTGCAAACTTCCTTTTCTTTTCGAATGTAGCCAAATTTATATTTTCTTTCACATTTAAGAGTACTGTCGGACACCTCGAACTCCAGGGGCCTTCTTCGCTGATTGGCACAGCTTTTTTTTCCTTGGGCTGTCTCCAACCGTTATCGTTTAACCTAAAACTTATCCCTCATTTTTATAATCATGTTAAACTTAGTGAACTACATCTCCTAAACTTATATTCGACAAACTAGTGATCGCCAAGGCCCCGCATACAAGTCCTCGTAGGGATCCATGCATTTGCTCGCCTTAAAACTGTTATTATAGGGGAACTCTGCCAAAGGAAAATCCTATGACCACTTGATCTTTTAATATAAAGAAAAATTCCTCAATATATTCCAGGATCTGCATTCTCCTCTCAGATTGTCCGTATATCTACGGATGGTAAGTTGTGCTAATATTAAGGTTTGTCCCTAGCTCTTTTTATAATTTCTTCCAGACCCGTAACACAAACCTCAGTTCCCTATCCAATATAATGGAAAATGATGCTCCATAAAGCCAAATGATATCCCTGATATATAGTCTTGCCAATTTTGTAACGTTGTTAGTGACCTTTATCAGTAAGAAATGCGTTAATTTGTCAGAAGGTTCATTAAAACCCATATCGCATCATGACCCTTTTTTTACCTTGGCAAGGCTATAACAAAGTCCATAGTAATTTGATCCCACTTCCATTATGCCGTCGAGAGTGGCTGTAACAACCTTATTAATTTTTGGTGTTCCGCGTTCACCTGCTAGCAAGTGTACCACTTAGCCCTGAAGAGCGCAACATCTTTTTTCATATTCGGCCACCAGTAGTCTCTACATAGGTATCTATACATCTTAGTGATACCCAGATAAATGTTGAATCGATAATGACGTGCCTCCATCGTAATCTCTTCCCTGAGATCGTCAATAGTGGGGACAATCAAGCATCCCTTATGCCTAACCCCACTATCTTTATCAATAGTCAAAGTGTAAAAATCTTCCCCGTTCTAGATGCGGTTCCTGAAATGTTCAATCTCATCATTATAAAGCTGCACATCTAGAACCTTTTTCTGAATGAGCGAAATGGAAACCACATCCCACAGATAAGTCTAAACCCTACCTTGTTAAACTAGCAATTCAAAACTATGCAAATCACTAATCATTTTTCAACGATAGCACTTTATTATTGCCAGGGACAAACTAGGCTTCCTGCTGAGTGCATTGACCTTATTTGGATGGTACTCCAAACGAAAGTCATAATCTTCCCCCAACTCAATCCACCTCCGCTGCCTAAGTTTAAGATCTCGGTAGGTGAAAATGCATCGAAGGATTTCGTGATCTCATAACACCTCAACTCTTTCATCGTATAAGTATTACCTTCAGATTTTAATACGAACACCACTGTCGCTAACTCCAAATCATGGGTAAGGTAGTTTCTTTAATATGTCTTCAACTGACGGGACAAAAAGCAACTATATTTCCTTTTTGCATCAAAACTGCGCCAAGCCTTAAACTCGAGGCATCATAGTATACACCATAACCCTTTTCCCGCTCCGAGGATATAAGAAGGTGAAGGTGTCCGATTCATATAGAATATTGCATTTATTTACCTTTTATACTTATACATTTTAGCCCCCTTGGGCACCTTAATTACTATATTTATTCTTATTAACTGTATAACCTCTTTTATGTATGTTTATATGCCTTATGAGGTATAATTGGGCTTTTATAGGTATTAAAGTGCTAAGCGTGAAGTTTGATTGCATTCTGAGGAAGTTTTGTCATAAAGCGCACATTCATGGTAATTTTCTTCATTTTAACATTTGAGCTTCTAGATCAAAGTCTTTATGTATGTGTAGCTCTCTGAGTTAGCTTCGCGTAGCCTCTGACCGTGCCTTATTTCGATATATAACAAAGTAGTTACGACATTTTTCGTAGGATGAATCATGTTTGAAGCAGAATTGTCTCTTTCTGGTCTTCATTGATCGATCGATGAAACGGAGTTTACCTTTAGATGAAGACAATTTTGAAGAATAACATTCATCGACCGATGGAAATTTTTATCGATCGACATCTCATTTTAGCCTTCATCGATCGATCGGTGCCTTTAATTTTTAGCATTTTTCCTTTTTTTTTTCTTTTTTCGTTTCTTTTACCCCAACTTACTATATATATGTAAGTTTATTTTATTTCCAAAATATATTAGATTTTAGGTTAGAATATGTTTGTTTCCTGGGAGCTTTCCTTCTCTCCCTCTCTCCTAAGGTTTCACCCATTTGGGTATGTAAAATCACTATTCATCTTCTTCTTCCTTAGTATAAGTTTCCATTGTTAATTTCAAGCTTTGTTAATTAGTTGTCTTCATTTATTTCTTGCATTATTTACTTCCTTTATTTATTTTCATTTCATTTAATATGCTTTGTAGGTACTCAGCTTAGGTGAGATAATTGAACTTTCCATGGATTATGGTGATGGATTAGATGAATCTAAATGGGGTAGTTTTTTATTTTATTTTATGCCTAGGAAAATTAATGGTGTATATCATATATGCGTCGTATTTACGACCTTGCGTGTGTAATCTTGGGAATATATGTTGACATCAGAATCATATTAAGGTTTTATGACAATTTAGGGGGTGACAACTTTAGATTTAATTAATTGTGAAAATGATATTTAATCTTGATAAACTTATCTTTTCGTGTAAGCATTTATATATTTTAACTCAAGGTAAGGGATATTATTCTAGAAATATGGTTTTTACTCATTTTGTTAATCTTAGTTTCAATACATACCTAGATTAAACTTTTGTTAACCCTTCTATCTTTTACACTTTTATTGATAAGTAATAAATCAATTAGCGTCTAGCACCATTCCCTATGGATTCGATACCCAGACTTGCCGTTATACTCCTGTAAAGAGTGTAGTTAAAGTTTAGTTTTTTTAATAGCAGTGGGAGCCGAAAACAATGACTGCCGTAGGTAACATGAATGCCCGATTTTCATCGACTATCAAAATGACATCGTTGTTGGTGATTCTTTATTTTTTAATTTAATTGATTTAGTATTTCGTATTATTTTTCATTTTATTTGTATTCTGTGTTAACTAGTTTTATAGGACTTCTACATTTGAGCGCTAAGAAACGCTGGAATCTATCGGCCGCACATCACTTTGTGGATTTTGCCATCTTAAGCTATTATTAGGTAAGCATGTCTTGTTTTATTATTTTTAGTATTCGTAATGATAATTCTTAAAATCCTACTGAACCTTTGACTTTGCGTGAGGATTACAAAACTCAAGTTATAGATCATGGGAATATTAAGAATGATCATTCCAATAGTGGATCACAAAATCCTTAGAATAAGAATATTAAAAATAATTGCAATAGCTTTCAGTATTCTTATAATAATGATTTTAATAGTAGTTCCATGGATAGTTTCCAAACTTCCCATTTTCAAGAATTCGCGCCTCCACCAATGACATTGCGCGAGGACTTGCGCATTCTTGAAAATGAACAACTTCAAAACCATTATCGGGAAGAAAATCATTATTGAGAACAAAACTTGGATGCATTATTCGAATCCAATGATGATTTTTCTTCCTAGACTTTTGAAATTAAGGAATGTTTTGAACCAAATGAGGAATCGATGCCGACTGTGGAAAAAAACATTCTTCTCTTTGCTCATGGCATAATAGAAAATGAAAGTGAGGAAAAAATGGATGTTGCATCCATTTGCAATAAAATGATTTCTTCTTTGGAAAACAAAGAGGAGGTTGAGGCGTATATTTCACCTCAATCAATTTTAGAATAAAATTTCATTCAAAGTGAATCCTTGTTCTTTGGAATTCAATCTTCAAGTGATGATGAGTCATCTCTTGAGATTGAATTTATTTCCACCCCGTCTTTATTCTACATTATCAAACCATTACAAGTATACCATGAATCGATTCAAAACATTAAAACGTTCAACCCTTCACCGATGGATTAATTGATTAAGTCGCTTTCCATGAAGGCAATCTTGCCGCTATGTGTGCTACCTCCCATTCCAATTGCAAAATCTTTACGAGGAAATTTAAATTTTTTTGGATCGCATGTGTATTCGTCACTCATTTAATTTAAACCCCCCATTATCCCCTTATATACACCACGTTCTAGTCCCTCATAAGCATCTCCTAGGCTCCTAACACTTCCTCTTTCACTATAAACCACAGGTCATACTCCGAGTACTAATCTAGAGGCCACCGCGCGCCCCAAGCACGGTTTGACTCCGATCAACTTTCTCATTAGAGTGAAAGCTCAATGAGTCTTAAAATGGCTCTGAATCCCCTTTTCAACGGCTCATCTCATACACGAATCAGCCTTACGATTCGGACGAATTATCCGTTTTACTGTCGAAAACCTATCTAGAGGCCATCGGGCACTCCCAGGCCCCGTTTTGACCCCAATAAACTTCCTCGCCTGAGAAACATTTTCATGAATCTTGAAAAGGCTCTGAATCCACTTTCTAATGGCCCACCTCGTATGCGAATCGATCCTATGGTTCTAGCGAATGGTCCATTTTCCTCTAAAAATTGAACTAGAGGCAATCGGGTTCTCTAGAACTCTATTTGACTCTTGTCAACTCTTCATCTCAAATGAGACTAAATGAATCCTTAAAAGGCATTGGATGCCTTTTCCAACGGTCCACCTCGTGCTCGAGTCTTCCTTGGAGTACGGACGGACAACCTGTTTTACTCTGATGGGTATTCGGGCGCTTTCAGACCTTGTTTGACCAAGGTTAACCCCATGAACCATACAAGACTGAATGAATCTTCAAATGACTTTGAATACCGTTTCCAATGGTCCATCTTGTGCACAAATCAGACTTACGCTTCGAACAAACGATATATTTTCCTCCTGGATTTTCTTGTCCAAAAGATTATCGAGCGCTTTCGAGCCCCGTTTGACCACCGTAAACTCCTGAACCCCAGAGCAGCCTAATATATTCTTAAAGGACTCTGAATATCCTTTCCAAAGGTACATCCACGCGCAATTCGGACTTACAAGTTGCATTTTATAATTGTTTTTTTTTTAGAAATCTGCATGAGACTATCGAATGGCAAACTCATTTCCCTCCCTATCAGCATTGTGTCTGGGGTTGCCTGACAATAGGCAGTTCAAGTACAATGCCGATCGACACCCTTTGACCATATATAAGGATAACATGAGATCACTTCGAAGGAACCTCAGAAACATCCCTTTCAGTGATCTCAACAACATTCTCTCGAAGTCAGCGTGATTTCCATATTAAAACTTCTCTTTCACATTCCATTTCCATCCCTTTCACAACGAATTTAGTAAAATCCCTTCCCCCTCCTCCTACCATCTTCACCCACTTCGAAGGGCAGCCCGTCAATAATCAAGATCAACCTTTAAGTCTCCAAATAATGTGAAAACATTCATTTCTCTCTCTTTCTCCCTCTCTTTAAATTTCCTTATTTTCTCATTAGTTATTCAATTCTTACTTTAGCATTTCATCTTTGTTAGTTCACACATATTAATATCCCACTTTTCATTAGTAGCATTGGACATACTATATTTTCTATTAAAAACCTAAAAACAAGAAAAATATGGTTTGCTTATAAATTCCAAATAAGGATTACTCACTATATTTTCTCACACTAAAACATCTTTTTTCTAAACACACACCTTAATAAAATCCACGATTGGATTTATGGGATAAACCCCATCCTCGTGTTGACTACAAACTATGTGGACTTTGATGCCTTCTTAGGTTACGTAGGCGTCTCGAGTCAAAAGCCCTAGACTCGAGTCCTCCTATTTTATTCATATATTATTTCTATATATTATACTTGTGATTCATGTTCGCGCTTTATCTAACACATATTATCGTTTCACCAAAACAATCGATATTTCGATAAGCGTACACATTATATTTTTAATTCTTATTTTTTGGCAACACCCCTAGGCATGACCTCACTCCCTCTTGATCTATGATGCGAGTCTGATGATTTCTCTATATATTTTTATATACACCCACACACTTCATGGAGTTATTAAGGAGAATAATAACACATGCCCATGAGAGATCGAAAGGGTAGTACGGGTGCCTAACACCTTTTGATTCCGTAACTTAGCCCCGAAACCTCTGAACTGATTAATTTCGTAAGCATCAGTATGTCTTTGATGTCGTTCTCTCGAGGTACCAACACTTTTTTTGCCTATTTTGTGCGACATATGTTGACTACTCTATCTATTTACATCACCCCAAATTGATGACGACCTAAGCACCCTGAGGAAGGGCGCGAGACCTTTTTTCTCCCTCCCCGTGTGCGCAAGCTCTGACCCAATGAGGAGGACGGGATGGCTAGAGTGGCGTCTCCTCTTGGGACTTACTTGTCATAAGAGGGATAGACTCTATTTGTATAGGTTTTATCATTCGTTGCATGTGTGCGTATGCACCTACCTGTATGTTCCCTTTTTCCTCTGTTACTTCTTGTATATATTTACCTCATGCTTATATCACCTATCACTCACTTTTAAATTTCACTCACTTGTAAATATCTTCCATGTACATCTCACTCTACTTACACTTGTACGTAGGATCACTTATATTCGTATGTTTCACTCACCACTTAGAATATCCATGCTTAGGTCTTACTAGCACACACATCCACTTATCACACTTGTATATATCCATTTTTACTTGCACATATCACACGCCACTTACAGTTGACCGATGCTTAGGCTCACTACCACACACTCACTTGTAGATATTCATACATCACTCACTCACATGTATCCATGTTTAGAATAGTCTTCACATACTAAGCTAGATTTACTTGCACTTATTTTCCATAGTATTTCTCTTACTCATCATAAAAAAACTCTCTCCATAATATACTAATCAAGAATCATGCATTTTACACAATAAATCACCAAGAGCATGGCTATTGACCAAAAATATGTCCCGTACAGGGGGGTCACTTTGTGATGGATGCTGGTCCGGCAGGTCATAGTTAGCCTAAGAAATATGTCTCTCACCTTATATTGCTTAATACCTTCGACGTATATCAGACGGATCCCCTCGCATCGTACCGCTTGACTAAACTCACGACGGGAGGTATATAGTAGGGAACTCATTTATGTACGTCGAGTATATCGAATTCATTTTCACATAAACTGTCCCCATGAGGTATATAGTGAGTCCATTCACGTACACTCAACTATATCACATGGCTTATCCACGCGTACTGATTGCCCTCGAAAGCAAGAAGTATATTATGGAAGTCATGCCAAAAGTGGGAACCTTTTCACTAACCCAACAACTGCATAAACCTCATATAGGCGTCAAACCTATGGCACTCATATTTAGTTTATTGATTGCTACATGAAACTCTGTTAAGATGCCGGGCAATATTCCGCCCAAATTTTCACGCTATTTCGGCATTTTTCAAAATGGGACCCTTCCCATGAGCCTGGAAACAAGTTAAACCATGTCTTACATGCTTTTTAAATCCAATTTCCTAAGCTCGGGTCCCGATCAACATTTGTATTTTGCATTTATGTAAACCTAATACAAGTGAAAACATAATAACAATAATAATAATAATACTGAGATTCTTCCCTCATTTTTTTTTTCTTTCCTCCTCTTTTCTCAATAAATTAAGATACTAAAAATATTTTTCCTCCTCTTCATAAAAAATACCAAAAACATTTTTCCTCCTTTTTACCAAAAATGTCAAAGCCATTTTCCCTCTTTTTCAACAAAAATAATTCTTTCTTCTCTCTTTTAAAAAATAAATTCGAATCATTTTCCTTCTCAGGTCGATCGCATACCCGATTCTTGGTTTGGCTCTCTATTGGCTTCGATTTTCCATTAAACCACCTGAAGCTCCACTAATTCTCCTGCTACTTCATCCGAGTTCAGAATCTAACTTCACTAGTCCTTCATAGAAAATACTAATCAATCACCGAACGTGCAGCTTGATCTGATGGCATTCCTAGTCTAACTCGGTGCCAAGATTGGTAACCTTCAAACCGAGGTTCATGAGATACTGTAAAATCGAGATTAAGGTCCTGAAGAACCCAAGGTTCTCTTTCCTTGTGACATGGGTCCACCCACTCCCAAGCCTATTTGAATATCAGAAGAATATCTGCACACTCCACGTGCCTCGCTTGCCAATGGGTCACCACTAACTATGCTCCCTATGCTAAACCTTGCCCAATCAGGGGCTAACTTGACAGTACCCGATGATCATAAGGAAGAAGAGTTAAACACGGTCAAGAAAGACGTCAAGATGTTGTTAAAAAATCTTGACCAAGTTAAGATATTCGAGAACTATGTGGATTACACCCATATGTCTCCTACCCCAAAGCAAGATTACTAAAGAAGTTTAAGATGCCAACCATCGAGAAGTTAGGGGGCAGAGGGCTATCAGTTATACACCTTTATAGTTATCACCGAGTCATGACCCTTCTTAGCGCCTCTGAAGGGATAATGGCCCAGATGTTCTAATAAACTTTGAAGGACAGCACCTTCCGATGGTTCCTATCCCTCGAAGAATCCAGAATCCGCAGTTGGGAAGATGTCGCCAGGGAATGCATGTCCCAATATAAGTATAATAACAATCTAGAGGTTACACTATGTGATCTAGATCTTCTTAAACAAAACTCACGGGGAACGTCAATAGCTTTGTAGCAAGATGGAGATAGAAAGCTGCCACTATGACCAACAAGCCATCCGAAGAAGAACATGCCAGCATCATGAAAAAAAACTTCTTGCCCCATATTCGAGCGACTATGGGAGGACAATATTACCCACACTTTCAAGCTCTTCAACAAGTGGGTGTGGAGATTAAAGAAAGTGTTACCAAGACAAAAGCCGTGACAAAGAAAGTGTCTGGACAGTTCACTCTCAAAAAGTATGAGAAGCTTACCAATCCTACAATCTTAACCTTAATAACATGTCATAGCCCGCTACCTTTTGGGTGCCAGAAACCCGTGCTAATCCCATTAGAAAAGAATACACGGAGCTCCATGCTCCCCTCTCTAAAGTATATCATGCTATGTTGGGCCGGAACCTCATCAAACCTTTGGAACCTCGTCCATTACCAAAACCACTTCCTAAAAATTTTAAATGTCGCATCCTTTAAGGTGGATGGGTATAATAAATAATAATAATGCAAAATAGTATTATAATTAATACAATAGAAATAAAAAGGCTTTCATTAAAAAGATGACTGACATCTTATTACATAGTAAAGTATAGTAAACAAAAGAAATACGGATCCGTTTGGTAAATGCCATGGTAAAAATTTCCATAGACAAAATTTGTCAAGACTAATGATGTTTTCTCATATTAGGCTCTCAAACGACCAAATGAGGTGAAAAAAGTTTTTTAGGCAAAACATTTTAATTACACATTATTAAAACAATTCTGTTATAACATTTTCTTAAAAGAGTTTTTAAAAACATTAAAATAGTTTTTAATAATAGTTATAAAAAGAAAATTTAAAAACAGTTTTAAAAAACAGATTTTTTAAAAACATTAAAACCTTTTTTTATAATATATTCAAAATAGTTTTTAAAAATGTTTAAAACTGTTTTTACAATATTTTTATAATACATTTTTTAATAAAATAAAAATTTGCAATATTTGAAACTATTTTTTATTATTCAAAACAGTTTTTAAACCTTTTAAAACGGTGATTTTAACTGTTTTTCTATAAAACATTTTTTTAAAACAATTTTTAATGATTTTAAAACATTTTAAAAACAAAAACACTTTTATAACAATTTTTAAAACAATGTTTTTAACAGTTTTAAAACAGTTTTTTTTTTTAAAACAGTTTTTAAAACAATTTTTTAATGGGTTTAAAACATTTCTAAAATAGTTTCAGAATAATTTTTTTAAAATATTTTTTTTGTTTAAAACAGTTTTTTATATTTAAAACAGTTTTTTAAAATAGTTTATAAATAGTTTTTTTATTTAAAACAATTTTTTTAACAGTTTATAAAGCTTTTTTAAAAATATTTTTGTATAAAGAAATAAAAAAAGCACTTGTAAGAAGTGACAAATTTGTGTGGCAAATATTTCTCACTCAAATAGCAAAGCAAATTTTATCAATATTTTGTGGCAATTTTATGCATATGAGGTGTTGTACATTGACAAATAACTTGTGGGCAAACTTTTGTATCCAAAACACCAAATTGTAGGCAAATATCCCATTCACTAACTTATTTACCATTTTCAATGACAAATAAGTTGAATCAAACTGACCCTACATTATTACTTATTCTGGCGTACATAAACGTAAAAATTGGAGAACACTGGGACTTCATAGGAGCCGATAGGTAGTAGTATAAATATTCCAATGAGGCATGCCATATTTATCTGTTATTGCCCACAAATACGTAACTGCGAATATTATCGGAGGTAGAAGTGAATATAAGTTCAAAGAGGCGAGCGATAATTGATCGTCTTCAGGCTCGTTGTTCATCTGGAAGGAAAATAATTAAGCAAATATGCCAAGTAGATAGTTTTTATTTTTATACAAGATATTCAATATAATAACAAGATTAGGGAGGGTTAATAATATTTTGACTTTCTGCTTGTTGAAACAAGATGAAATATCATAAGATGTTTAGGGGTATATTGACATTTTTTTATATGTAAATAAGCAATATGGTGAAGATAACCGAATAGTAAAATATCAGGTTAAGATAATCTTGGTTCAGCAATAACTTGATAACCGATTAATTATCAGTTATTAGGTTTCAATAGCGTAGACATACCATTATAATATCGTTATAGACATAAAATACACTTGAACAGGCTATCCCAAATAAATGGGGAAATAACCATGACTTGACACGGTTAGCTAGAGCGACACTCATACGTAGAGTAATTATAACAACAAGGCACCCAACATCTGAGTCCTTTAGGATAATTAGATTTACCGGGGGTATATCGGGTCTAACCCCTAGATTATACGGTATGCTACTGAAGAGTTTATTTATAAGAAAAATAAATTGCAGGGTTTAATGCAATTAACAACATCTTCTCGAGTGGTTTAGGGGTTAGGATTTAGTAATAATTGAACTAGTAGATATCGAAAGAACCAACAATATGAGGGAAGTTTGAACTACTCAAAAGAGTTCAGTATAAACTTAGAGTTCAATAATATCACAATGTGATATAATAATCTGTAATTCAAAGGCAAAAGTTCAAATGATTAATATTGAAATATAAATCACCTACTTTGAGTATTTTGATTTTCGATTAGTGTCCGCTAGTTTGCGGGTAGACTGGGTAGTCTGAAATCATAACAGATGTGAGTATGTGATGTAGGTCTTGAAACAAAGTGGATGAAAATGTAGTAATAGGAAATTCAAGGAACCATTTCAATGGTTAATATTTAAAAAGGGTTAAAAATTATAAATTTCAAACTTTAGAAATAATTTATTTAATCCTTATTTGTTGGGATTGAGGTTTGGTGTTATGAGAGAATTTTGGTCTAATTATGCTTAAGTACCTGTGGAAAAAGTTTGGAATTGATTTGAAGTACTTGTAAAATAAGTATGGGTCTAAGTGTAATTTAAGAAACCTGAATTCAAACTTTAAAAACTAATTTTTGGGAAAACCCTGTCCTGTAATCCAAACAGAGTGTTGTTACATATCAAATTATTTAGAATTAAAAAATAGAAATATTGGAAAAAAATAAAATAAAATTGATTGGGGACGCGCTCTCACGCGCAGAGTTAATGTTATGATGCACCTGGGTTGACCACCACTCTCGCGCGTGAGCTTCAATCGCCTTCAACCTTCAAAATTTGACTTCAGGGTTTAATAGTTTTTTATCTTGATTTCCAAACATTTTAGGATTCCTTTAAAATGGTTTCTAAATGAACATTGTTCAGGATTCAAAGACGAATCCAGCCATACCAATTTTAAAGATTTTGGTGGAGTAAATCAAGCTATTGATTTTATGAAAAACTGGTAAAAGTTTGACCAATTAAATATGTTTAAAAGCTATGTTTAGGTTTCGGCATTATAAGAGTGTTGTTCTTCATTGAAAATGTAAGAGATTAAGCGTGGTTTGAAGACCCAGAATTTTATTTCTGAATTTTTCTGGGCCGAAAACTTCATATTTGAATTTGGGATATCAAACGTGGTTCATATTCCAATTAAGCACATATACGAGTTCCTGAGAAATTAAACTCCACTTACCCTACTTTGAAACTAGTTCAAAGTCAGGGAATATGAATTCAACATTGGAGCTCCAAGCTCTAATGGTGTTTTCTGAGTTTAAAGCTCATACACAATATATATATGTTAGCTACTCCATGTAAATACATATATACATTATAAGAACATGCAAAAATATAAACATAATCGAAAATTAAACATTCACACATAAAATCATAGAAATACGAGAAACTCTCGAACTTCACATTGGGATTTCTCTCATCTGATGTGAGTTTTGACTGGGGTGGAGAAGGGAATTTATAGGGTTTAGCTAGGGGAGTTGATTGGTGGAGTTATAGGTGAGCTTTGGGCTTTGGTTTCACAAGTTCCAAGCTTAACTTAATGGATATTTAAATGGGTATCACTTATATAACACATGGTACCACCCATGCTGTTTAGCGAGCAGGTGTCGTGTCATTGGGGGTAATTTTGAAAAGTATAGATCCTTAGGTATAATTTTAGTGAAAAGTTAAAGTTTAATAGGCATAGGAATATGTAAATTATGATGATTTTAAGTAGAAGGTCATTTTGGTAATTTAAGAAAATATAGGGCTAGTCTATGGAATTTATTGGAATACCAAGGCTATTGCGTAATTAAGAGTAGTTTGTTACATTCTTCTTACCAAAAGAAAATTTAGTCCTTGAAAATACCTGTAAAAAGTGCAGGATATTGTTGTCTCATTGTATTTTCTATTTCTCAGGTTACTTCTTCAGTTCCGTGATGTTGCCAAAGAACTTTAACAAGGGTATGGTTTTATGTCGGAGAACTCTTTCTTGTCGATCCAAAATTCAGATCGGAATTTCTTCAATCTCATGGTTAGGTTTGATGCTGATATGTTTCCAAGTAATGATATGTTTGGCATCGGGAATGTATTTTTGTAATTGCGATATGTGGAATAGTAAAGATGAGAGAGTTTCGAAGGTAAGTCTAAACGATAAGCTACTGGACCAATACATTCTAAAATTTTGAAGGGGACAATATAGCGAGGTGATATTTTACCTTTGATTTCGAAGCATATTATTCCTTTACGGAGATACTCATAAGAATACTTGGTCACTAGTATGGAATTCCAAGGGTGATCATCAGGTGTCGGCGTAACTCTTTTATTGGCTTTGGGATATGTGTAATCTTTCTCGAATAAGGCATATATTTTATGTGGTTTCAGTGAAAATTTCGGGTCCAAGAAAATGATTTCACCAGATTCGTTCTGGCATTGTGGTGAACGACAAGGGCAGCCATATAATGATTTATAAGGTGTTGTTTGGCTACTGGTTTGATAACTATTATTGGAGGAGAATTCGATTAATGCAAGATGTTGGTTCCATGAACCTAAAAAGTCTCAAGTACATGCTCACAGCATATCTTTTAGGTTTTGAATTACTCACTCTGATTGACCATCGGTTTGTGGGTGGAAGGATCTACTTAGGTGGAGCTTGGTTCCTAAAGCTGTTTGTAATGCTTGCCAATTTTTTTTATGAATCTGGGGTGTCGATCAGATATAATAGAAATGAGTACGTTATTTAATTGTATAATTTATTTGATGTCGAGTTTACTCAATTGTTGAAAAGAGTCGGTGGACCTGACTAGTAGAAAATAAGCAGATTTTATCAGACGGTCAATGATAAACCATATGGAATTAAAACCTTGAATTGTCCAGGGTAATTCCCTAACAAAATCTATAGTGATATGGTCCTACTTCCATTCGTGAATAGGGAGTGGTTGGAGTAATCCGCTGGGATATTTGTGTTCAATTTTTACTTATTGACACGTTAGCCACTTGGCTATGAAGTGTACAATATCCTTTTTCATGTTGGGCCACTAATATTGTTGCTTAAGATTCTGGTACATTTTGATGCTACCGAGGTGAATCATAAATTTGGAATGGTGAGCTTGATGTAAGATCTCTTATCCAAGTGCTGGGATAAAAGGAACACATACCCGATTTTTGAACTTCATTCCACATATTAGATTTAGGGTTCAATCTCGTTCAGGGATGTTGTTTTGAAGTTTCTTTTTCTGGGAAAATAAGAACTCATCTTGATCTTGATGGTCTTTGATTTTCTTATGAAAAAAGGGGGAGAACAATTATATTATGTAATGAGATTTTGGTATTTTACGGGCCTCATTGAAAATTAAAATCTCCAATAGTTTCCAAAAATATAAACATACTGTGAAGACTTACTTGGGTTTTATGGCTTAAAGCATTGGCAACTACATTACCTTTGCCTGGATGGTAGAGTAGTTTAAATTTATAATCTTATAAGAATTCTATCCATTGTCGTTGGTGAAGATTAACGTCCTTCTGGGTGAATATATACTTGAGGCTTTTATGATCAGAGAAAACTTGAAACTCTTATCCGTATAAATAGCATCTCCAAATTTTCAAGGCAAAACAACAGCTGCCAATTCCAAGTCGTGTACTGGGTAATTACGTTGATGAGTCTTTAGCTGTCGAAACTGATATTCTATTACTGTTGATGTAAAAAACTAGATCGCTCTAATTTTTCAATCACAGATAAATAAATAAGACAAAGATTTTTAAAGTGGTTCGGCTAGGAATAAAGCCTACATCCACTGTTATGTTATTGCTGAGTGCTTGTGGAATTCTTGATTACAAGTTCTCTCAAGAAATTCCCGTCCCCTTGAATTGAGGATGATAAAAGGTATTTATAGCCTTTAGGCTGTACATGAAAGGTCCAATACATTAAATGATATACATATGAAAGGGTAATACATTTAATGCAGCGTGTGCGTCAAGAATATAATGGATAGTTGAACAGTTGTCCGTCTGGTAATTAATGATACGGCCGAGATGCAGTTCGGACCGCCTTAGTTGCTTGTTGATCAAGAGTTCCTCGGAGTACTTAGAGTATCTCGGGATGATAGAGTTCCTCGGTATGATAGAGTTCCTCGGTATGATAGAGTTTCTCGGTGTATTCTCGTTGTTCGGAAAGAAGCACGGTTGGTCGGGAAATGATCTTCCTCGCTGCTATTGTGCCATGTAGATTGACACGTGTCTTCATCTTATTCGTCCACATCAGCACATTAATTTTGGTATCAACAGAAGCCCCCAATGTTTCATATTTTGAACTTTGAAGAGTATGGAACATTCTTTCTCGGTATATGGAAATATTAAATGTACTTCCCGGGTTTCAGGAGCATTGTATTCAAATTTCCTTCTTATTTCGCAGTTTCCGCCTTTTTGATAAGCGCTTTGATATTCGTGCAAATTTTGTCCGTTTAGCCGCCGGAAGTTTAGTAGTTTCTTTTTGGTAATCATGGTAATCATTTCTTTCGCCGCTTCCCAATGCAAAGTATTTAAACTTCTTTGGTAACCATACCGTCGTCTACGTTTTTCATTCTCTGCATTCAAGCTTTCTATTCTCTTCTTCTCTTGTGCGTTCATCCTTGTTTCCGTTCGTTGTCAACACATATCCTTTCTTTCTGTAAGATCTTCTTTCTTTCTTCTGTATCTCTTTTATTCAATATGGTTTATATTGTGGAGTCTGTTGAGAAATTCCGTTCTGATTTTTCCATTCCTTCGTGGGTAACTCTAGAGGTTCTTTCTGAGCCTTTAGATTACTTTCGATTGGCTGAGGGACATTGGTTCCCCAGTCTTTTTGTTGCTGAATGCGGTTTTTCCTTTCCACCAAACCCATTATGTCTTGAGTTTTGTCAATATTTTGATCTTGTTCCTGCAAAAATAGCTCCCAATTCATGGAGAATAATTAACGGGGTGCACAAATTAAATCTAACTCATGGGACTCGTATTGGGATCCCTGAAATTATGTTTTGTTATAAATGGGCTGTTCTACATAATATTTATTATTTAAAAACTAGGTATTTGAATAGGGCTCTTGTAGTTAATCTCCCTGACTCAAATAGGGATTATTTTGAGCATGGGTTGGTCATAAAAAATTGGCAACATACGCCTTTATCTGGGAATGAAGTATACAACGGTCCCAGATGCCCCCCATACGGCAATGGGATAGGTTTATTTTTCATTTTATTTTACTTATGAAATTATGCTTTCATCATGTTTGACAAAATGTATGACTGATATTCCATTATGTATTTATTTGCAGTTGATAGCAAAAGAAAAACTCCAAAAGAGTCAGAAGTGAATATCAAGCATTTGAAACTTATCTGGAATTTGCATAAGACCATTGCTGACGAGCATATTAGATCTGCTTCATATTTACTACAGTATAAGAGTTACACAACCTCTTATACTGCTCGCCCTGTTGAACCAGCTTCAACACCAGAAAGTTCATCTTCAGATTCTCATATCCCCCTATCTCAGAGAATGGGCAAGAAAAGAGCTCCTCCTGCTCTATTTGGTGAAACTTCTTCTGCTGTTGGAGCCCAGAAAGGCAAAATTGATGTCCCAGAGGGGACTAAAAGAGTAGATGCTGGTTCCTCCAAAGTTGCCGAGAAGCCCCCAGTGGCCCCGAGCAAGAAAGATGCTCCTGCTGATGTAATTGCCATCTCTCCGACCAAGACTTCTTCCTTGGTTGATGCTGCTGACCGTCCTTTGAAGAGATTGAGGAAATCATCCTCAGTTAATCTTGCTGGAACTGCATCTTCTCTACCCGCTGGTGGTAGTAGTGTCTCAAAAATTATTCTTCCGAGTTCTTCAACGAGCTCAGTTATACCCGTGGTTCTCGGGGTTGATGAAAAAATTCCTAGGGACACACTGACATCCCTAGCTGCTCGCCATCTTTCTTCAGTAAATTTCTCATATCTTTGGTCTTTCTTTCTTTTTCTTGAATTCTTGTATTTGTGTTGACTTTATTGTTTTTCTTATCTTTCAGCTGGTGAACTGCTTCAATACCATTGTGAAGAAAGATCAAGTTATTAAAGATTCCAGTTCCTCGTCCGATGTTGACGATGCTTTGTTGGGTTTAGCCCAATCTGTTAAGGAATCTCGCCAACAGTACATCGAGGAGAAAACTGTTTGGGAGAAAAAGTTGGCTGTGGCTGAGGCTGATAAGATGAAGATGGCTGAAACCTCCAAGAATTTGGAGGAGAAAATTAAAGATTTGGAGGTTAAACATCAGGAATCTGATGATAAATTGAAGAAGGCAGAAAAAGAATTATCTACTCTGCGAGATATCAAGGTTAAGAAAGAGGAATTGGAGGTAAAGCTTTCCTCGGAGAAGTCGAGGAGAAAAGTCGCAATCAAGAAACATTTCAGCGTTGGTTGGGAGAAAGGATGGGAGAGAGGGATAGCTGCAATGACGTCCCAAGTTCAATATGGGGAGTTGAAATACTTCCTTGATGGTTGGGTAGCTGCTCTGCAAGAACTAAAAGTCCAAGATGATTCTGAGTTATTCCAACGGCATCTCCCTGGTCCTCCTCCACCAATTGTGGAAGAAGAAGAAGATGAACCTGCCTCAGATGAGTCTTCTATGGCTATGGGCGATCAAGTTTCTGCCTCTCAACCCTCTGCCACCGAGGACGTTTCTTCTATGCCTCCTCCTCCCGAGAAGATTCCTACCGATCAAGCTGTAGTTACCACCGAGCAACCGAGCTCCTCGTCCCAGCCTCCCGAGAAAGTCTTGGGAGACAAGGAAAAGGTGTGAAGTTGTTCGGTAGCATTTCTGTATTTCCTTGTAATCGAACGATGTAACTTTTTGACGATCTAATAAAATATATCTTTGCTTATCTCTGTTGTTGATAACTTGTTTTTGTTGATTGTTGTCTTTTTCTTGTCATTAGTTTGTTGCTAGAATGGAATTGATCTCTTCTCATGATACCGAGCTGATGCAGCAATGTCATCAATATTATAAGGTTGGTCATACAGATCTTAATACATCGGAAATTGCTGATATCCTTGGTTATGGTGCTTCAGAGCAGGCTATTGAAGCTTATCAGTACTTGAAAGCTTTACTCGACCGAGCAGTGGCCAACAATGTCGCTTACTATGAGTTGATCGAAGAGCTTCATGGTTCCTTAGAGGATCTTCAAAATCAACACAACGAATCAATGGCTTCGCTGCATAAGGATTATGAAAATAGATACCAGCAGCTCTCTTCAGAAACGGGCCACAAGAAGATCATTGCTGGGTATGACGTTAGGGAGAGGACCCTAAAAGGTGAAGTTGAAGCCTGTAGACAAATTGCCGAGATCCTGGAACAAGAAAATAATAATTTGCAGAAAAAATTAGCTCAATATGAATCTGCTGCTTCATTTTCTACTGCATTAATACCAGTTACTGATGAAGGCTTCTCGTTCTTAGAGGTCGAAAATGCCAAACTAAGGCAAGAGCTGGAGGACTTAAGAAGATCTGCCATTTCTGGAACTGCTCGGGGACGAGGAAGAGGTTCTCGGGGGCGAGGAAGAGTCAGCCAAAATGTTGAAGAGGCTCGCACTCAGTCTACTCTGGAAACTCAAGCATTCCAGTTGAAAGTAAAAGACCGTGCTCTGACTGAAATGTCCAATAAAAATCTATCTCTGAAAGATCAGCTGGCATCAACGAAATTTGCCTTGCATAACAAGGATCTCTTTGCCAAAAGCCTTCATGAACAATTGGATAGATTAACCTTCCAATTCCATAAACAGCCAAGGGAATTCTGGATGGCAGGATACAATGAAGCTCTCGTTCATCTGGATGCTCGCATTGAACATGCTAATAATGAAGGTTACAAGCAAGGATGGTTAAATGCATTGGGTGTATTAAAGTTGGAGCAAGGGCATTTTTTATGGGATTATCATGCTCCATCATTATTAGACCTGCCTGTACCACCTTTCAAATTGGATATGGCATGGATCCCAGCTCGTTCCATTCCTCGCAGTCTAATTTCAAAATACCTTGGTGATTATAGCCTTCACTCCCAAGCTGAATTATCTCGTCCTGAGCATCTTTTGGATACACCTTCTGTTATGAACGTCAGAATGCTCAGAGATGTTAATTTCATCAATTCTCCCCTTTGCCTAGAAGACCCTCCTGCCGGCGAGGAACCTGTCTCTAAAGCACAGGGCAAAAAACCAATAGAATAGTAATATTCATGTAACAATTTAGTACCTTCTTGTAATTTGTAATTTATTCTAGATTAATGAAAAGATTTTCATTTTCCGTTTGCCAATTTTGTTAGTCTTGTGTTTATCAAACACATTTATATTTGTACATATGTATCTGTTAAAAAGATAACGATAATATTGTTCATTAAGCAACTTAATAAAAAGTTACAAGTATTAGTAATGTTTCTCGATCACTTAATAATAAAGTAATGAGTAAAAATATTCAAACTGTTTCCACCCAACCAAGGTGGATGAATAATGTTTGTCGGCCAATTACAGTTGATGGGTTTTTTATCCCCGACCAACTATACTTGGTGTATTTTTTTTGGGTTTTTATTCCCGGCCAACTATACTTGGTGTATTTTTTGAACATTTTGTTCTTCAAAGAACTCATTGTAATAATATTACCTCCCGACCAACATAGGTTGTAATATGAGAGTATATTTTTATCTTACCAACCGTAGTTGATCATGCTGGTGTATATTTTTATCTTACCAACCGTAGTTGATCATGCTGGTGTACAGTTTCTGGCTCCTTAAAACTTTTGGCTCCTTAGAGCATTTTTTGGCTCCTTAGAGCATGTCCTCCTAACCAAAGGAGGTTGGCTACTTATAGCACTTTTGCTCCTTAGAGCATGTCCTCCTAACCAAAGGAGGTTGGCTCCTTAGAGCACTTTTGCTCCGTAGAGCTGTCCTCCTAACCAAAGGAGGTTGGCTACTTATAGCACTTTTGCTCCGTAGAGCTGTCCTCCAAAGGAGGTTGGCTCCTTAGAGCACTTTTGTTGTGTAGTGTATTACACTAGTATTCCCCGAAAATTTTTCAACCAGAAAGAACATGGCGAAACATCCTCATTTTATTCATAATGAAAGAAATGCTTTACATTTGACATCACTGATAATACTTGCGTAGGTGTTCAGCATTCCATGCATTCTTAAATTCCTCTCCTTCTAGAGTTGCTATTCTGTAAGTTCCTGGTCGAACAACCTCGGTAACTCGGTAAGGTCCATGCCAGTTTGCTTCCAGTTTATTCTGCTTCTGAATGACCTTCTTTAGCACATAATCCCCCTCCTTTAAATCACATTTCTTTACTCTTTTGTTGTAAAACAAAGCTGTTCGTTGTTGATAAGCAGCATTCCTAATGGCTGCCTCTTCTCTGACTTCCTCGAGCATATCCAAATCCATCCTTCTCATCAAATCACTGATCGGAGAATTGAAATTTAACACCCTGTGTGTTGGTAGGCCCAACTCGGCAGGTATTACAGCCTCACTTCCAAATGCTAGCATATATGGTGATTCACCTGTTGCTGCTCGGGGAGTTGTTCGGTAAGCCCACAAAACTGATTGTAGCTCATTAATCCAATTTGCTTTAGCCTCACTTAACCTCTTCTTCAACCCATTTAGTAATGTTCTGTTCGTTACTTCAGTCTGTCCATTGCTTTGGGGATGGCCTGGTGCTGAATGAAACTTCAAGACGTTTGACTGATGACAATAGGCAGCAAATTCTTCATTATCAAATTGCGTTCCATGGTCTGTGATGAAAGCGTGGGGGAGACCATATCGACAAATGATATTCATCCATATGAACTGATACACCTTCTCATACGTCATATCAATTAGTGGTTCAGCTTCCACCCACTTAGTAAAATAGTCTACTGCCACGACGAGATACTTGAATCTTCCTCGGGTCGTCGGCAGTGGTCCAACCAGATCAATCCCCCACATGGCAAATGGCCAAGGTGATGTTATGGGTGTCAACAATGCCTGTGGAGTTCTTCGGATGGAAGAAAAACGTTGGCACTTGTCACACTTCTTAGCATAGGCTATACAATCAGCTCTCATCGTCGGCCAGTAGTATCCCTGTGTCATCACCCTTTGCAGAAGAGTCCGACTTGCTACATGAGCTCCACAAGATCCTTCATGGATTTCTTCAATCAATTCTTTGACTTCTGATGGATGCACACATCTCTGCAAACCTGCCATAATGCCTCGTCTATACAAAACACCATTAGTTAACACATACCGAGCAACTTTATACTTCAATTTCTTGGCAGCTAGTTTGTCCTCTGGTAGCACTCCTTCTTCAATGTATGCTCTGATAGGATCCATCCAAGATGGTCCTAAATCAAGGGTAATAATCTTCACCGTCATATCTTCTTCTATGCTCCGACTTTCTAGTACTTCAATTGGTATTGTTCTTCGCAGCTCGGTGCGCGTAGCTGACGCTAGTCGGGCCAATGCGTCTGCTCTAGCATTCTCCATTCTCGGTATCCTCACCACTTGAATAGCATCAAATTCTTTCAATAACTCCATCACTTTTGCATGGTACTTCACCATTAACTCTCCCTTCACTACATATATTCCCATCATTTGATTCACAATTAATTGAGAATCACTGAAAATAATTACTTGACGTGCCTCCATAACTTTTGCCAAATGAAAACCTGCTATCATAGCCTCATATTCAGCCTCATTATTGGAAGCTTTGAATTGGAATCTCAAGGCATACTCCATGTCAATATCATCTGGAGAATTTAAAACAATCCCTGCTCCACAACCAGCCGTGCAAGATGATCCATCTACATATAATCTCCATGTATGTAACTCGTCTTCAAATTTCTTATATGTTAGAGTTCCTCGGTGAAATATCATCTGTTTTCTTTCATCATCCCCGGGTATCCTTCGTTCCTCGTCGGTCATTTGTTCGCGCCCCTCTACCGACCGGAGTTGGTCGGGGTTTGAATATGATGATTTTTCTACATCCACAAGTCCTTTTACCAACCTTGGTCGGTTTGGATTTGTGTCTGTTGATCCTGTATCGTCCACAGGTAGGTCAGCAAGCATCTTTTGCTCCTCGGGGGTATCAGGGTATGTGAATTCTGCTATAAAATCTGCCACGGCTTGCCCTTTCAACGATGATCTGGGTTCATACACAATATCATATTCACCGAGCTCTATTGCCCAGTACATCAATCTTCCTGATTTTTCTGGCTTGTGAAGGGCTTGTCTTAACGGCATGTCGGTATACACAATGATGGTATGGGCCTGGAAGTATGGTCTCATTCTTCTACTTGCTTCAATTAATGCCAGTGCCAATTTTTCCAGCTTTGGGTATCTGATTTCCGCACCTCGGAAGGCCTTGCTTGTGTAATAAATTGGCTTCTGGACTCCATTCTCCAATCTGATCAACGCCGAGCTAACTGCATTTTCTGATACTGCCAAATACAAGTACAGTTTCTCTCCAGTTATTGGCCTAGACAACAATGGTGGGGCTCGCAAATACTTCTTCAAATCTTGAAAGGCTTTCTCACATTCATCAGTCCATTCAAAACTTTTTCGTAGTGTTTTGAAGAATGGGAGGCATTTATCAGTTGCTCGGGATACAAATCTGTTGAGTGCTGCAACTCGTCCGGTAAGACTCTGCACTTCTTTCTTCGTCGTCGGGGATCGCAGCCCTAAAAGAGCCTTGATCTTTTCTGGATTTGCCTCAATACCTCGTTGGTTGACGATGTATCCGAGGAACATTCCTTCTCGTACTCCAAAGGTACATTTCGTCGGGTTAAGCTTCATCTGGTATTTATCCAGTTGATCAAAAGTTTGACTCAAGTCAACCAAATGATCGCAGCTCTCTTGCTTTTGGTGAGCATGTCGTCGACATAGACCTCCATATTACGGCCGATTTGTTCGGTGAACACCTTGTTCATCAACCGCTGATATGTTGCACCTGCATTTTTTAAACCAAAAGGCATAACATTATAACAATAAGTTCCCCTTGGGGTAATAAAAGAAGTACTTTCCCTATCTTCAGGTTTCATTTTGATTTGGTTGTAGCCAGAATAAGCATCCATGAAGCTGAGTAGCTCGTGTCCCGAGGTAGCATCCACTAGTTGATCAATTCTGGGCAATGGAAAATGATCTTTTGGACATGCCTTGTTGAGATCAGTAAAATCAACACACATTCTCCATTTGTTGTTCTTCTTCTTTACCATCACCACATTCGCCAACCAATCTGGATATTTCACATCTTCAATGAATTGGGCTTTCTGGAGTTTCTCGACCTCCTCTTGTATGGCCTGGTTCTTCTCGGGACTAAACACTCTTCTTCTTTGCTTCACAGGCTTGATCTCCTTATTCACATTGAGTTCATGACATAAGAAGTTTGGATCTATTCCTGGCATGTCTTCATGACTCCAAGCAAAAGTATTCTTCCTGTTTCTCAAGAAAGTTATCAACTCCTGTTTTATTGAAAAATCCAACGACGACCCTATCTGAGTTATTCGTTCAGGATGCTCGTCGTCCAGGATAACAATTTCTGTAGATTCCACAACCTGCCCTTTTACGAGTTGAGATTCATCCCTAGGGTCAAGAGTTTCAATTTCTGTGCCTTCCTCCACTTGGTAAGTAGTAGTCTTTTTCTTTGATTCTTCAAGTTCCTCTTGCTCGGCAGACGAATAATAGCATTCCCGAGCTACTTTTGGATCACCTTTCATAATTCCTACTCCAAAATTCGTTGGGAATTTCAAACACTGATGTACTGTAGATGGAACTGCTTCGAACTTCTTCAATCCAACTCTTCCCATGATGATGTTGTAGGCGGACTGCACATTTTTATCCATTACAAAAAAGCGTATTCTTTCTGTTCGACAAGCAGGCCAAGTTCCAATGAGTATATCCAACTTGATCATCCCAAGTGGAAAAACTTTCTCGCCAGCAAAACCCAGAAGGGGTCTGTGATAAGGTTCTAATTGAGATAATTTTAAATTCAAGCTATCAAAGCATGAATAGTACATGATGTCTGCCGAACTACCATTGTCTACTAACACCCTTGAAATGACCACATCCTTCATTCTCATTTTGATCACCAGAGGATCATCATGAGGGTAAAGAACACCTGCCAGGTCGTTTTTTGAAAAACCAATCACTAGCTTCTCTTTGTTTACCTTCCTCGGACGATCATCCTCGGCCAGGTTTATTCGCTGAATGTATGAACAAGCTTGAGCCTCTCCGAGATAAGCTTTTCTTTCTGCAGTAAGGTCTCCTCCTCCTGCATCTCCTCCTGTAATAACATTACAATCAAATGATCCAAAACGTATGGAAAATACCTCTCGTTCAGGTTTCCTTGGCTTCTTGGGAAGATCGGGGTCATCATCTGGATCCTCTTCATGGTCCCTCCTCTTTTTCTCCTCTGCACGACGAGGAGATCTAGATCTCTCTCTAGTTCTATCATCATTCTTCCTCTCACTCCTGCGATCTACGTACTTTGATAATTTTCCTCTTCGGATGAGTGTTTCAATCTCGTTCTGAAGGGCTATACAATTTTTGGTCATATGGCCATGATCTTTGTGAAACTCGCAGTATTTGGTCTTATTCCTCAGGTCGGGGTCTGTCTTCAGTTTCTCTGGCCACTTGATTTCCTCGTTATTCCTGATTTCTTCCAAAACATGATTAATACTCACTTTCAATGGAGTATAATTATCATACTTCTTTAGGGCTTCCAACTTCATCCTGTTATTCTTGGAATATTTGTCACCACCATTACTTTTCTGATCTTTCTTCTTAGAATTGTCGACCTCCACTTTAACTTCTTTATCCATATTCTTCTTCGCAGCCATAGCCTCCTCGGCATTCATGATTTTGGCCGCCTTTGCCATCAACTCCGACATATTTTTAGGTGGATCTTTGGCCAAAGTGTAGTACAGCTTGTTAGGCAGCAAACCACTCATCAGAGCAGTGATTGCTGTCTTTTCTTCATAATCTATGACTTCCAACTTTTCGTTATTGAAACGAGTTATGTAATCTCTAGTACTTTCACCTGATTTTTGTCTAACACTTAGCAAGTGTGCTACTCGCTTTACCGGCTTTGCTCCAAAACAAAAATTGCCAATAAACAGCTCGGCTAACTGAACAAAAGTTGAAATCTTTCCCCGAGGAAGATTATTGTACCATATCTGTGCAGATCCGGTAAGAGTTCCCGAGAATGATCTACACCTCATCTCGTCGGGGACAGCGTAGATATCTGCAGCAGCTTGGTATTGTTCTATATGAAGTACGGGATCTGTCTTTCCATCGTACTTGGGAGTCACTACGGGTGCTTTGAATTTCGACGGTGTAGGGAAATCCACAATGGCTTGCACAAAAGGTGTTCCTTGAACAAAAGTTCTCTGTAAGGGGTTCCTTGCCTTAGCCATTTCTCCCAGTCTATCCTCCAACCGTTGAATGGAACCTTTCCATGCTTCATTCCCTTCCTCGGGCCGCTTAGTCCGAGCAACTGATTGCTCTGACGTAGCTTCATGAGATTTATCTCGACGAGTAATTGGTCGTGATTGTGCAGATCCTTCTCTCAAACTTGGTGGTGGTCGAAAACTTCTTGATGGAGCCCTAGGTGGACTCATGTTCCTCCTTGGTCCTAACCGACTGAAAGGAGACACTCTGCTTAACCTTTCCAAAGCGCTAGTTCTCTCCGGAGAGAGAGTGATACGTTGATCTGTATCCGTAGCCCGTATCGATGAAGTTCGCCCAGGTTGATAAGAAGAATCATTAGACTCCTCATTGCGATATGACCCAGTACGTCTAGATTGCGATTGCCTATGATCAATCCTTTGCCCTGAATAGGTAGGTGCACCGCCCTGAAGAGTTTGAATGAGTTGCCTCATAGATTCTTGCATGGCGGTTTGTCCTTGAGCCAGATTCGTCATAATTCCAGCCAGATCTGGGGATGCAGATGGATTTGGAAGATTTCCAGTATTTCCAATATTTCGATTACTGGATTCTGGATTATCTGCCATTGGTGATAAATGATTTTTAGGAAAAATGATAATAACAGTCGTTTCCCACAGACGGCGCCAATCTGTTGATGTAAAAAACTAGATCGCTCTAATTTTTCAATCACAGATAAATAAATAAGACAAAGATTTTTAAAGTGGTTCGGCTAGGAATAAAGCCTACGTCCACTGTTATGTTATTGCTGAGTGTTTGTGGAATTCTTGATTACAAGTTCTCTCAAGAAATTCCGGTCCCCTTGAATTGAGGATGATACAAGGTATTTATAGCCTTTAGGCTGTACATGAAAGGTCCAATACATTAAATGATATACATATGAAAGGGTAATACATTTAATGCAGCGTGTGCCTCAAGAATATAATGGATAGTTGAACAGTTGTCCGTCTGGTAATTAATGATACGGCCGAGATGCAGTTCGGACCGCCTTAGTTGCTTGTTGATCAAGAGTTCCTCGGAGTACTTAGAGTATCTCGGGATGATAGAGTTCCTCGGTATGATAGAGTTCCTCGGTATGATAGAGTTTCTCGGTGTATTCTCGTTGTTCGGAAAGAAGCACGGTTGGTCGGGAAATGATCTTCCTCGCTGCTATTGTGCCATGTAGATTGACACGTTCTTCATCTTATTCGTCCACATCAGCACATTAATTTTGGTATCAACAATTACTTTCCCTTATTGCATTAGGACACAACCGAGTTCTTGTAGGGAGGCATCAGTGTAAACATCGTAATTGATATTACTTGACGGAATGGTTAGGACAGGGGTAGTGGTCAATCTCTCTTTTAAGATGCGGAAAGCTTGTTCACATTATGGGTTCCATATGAAGCAAACATCATTTCTGGTTAATTTTGGTTAATTTTATTAGAGGTAAGGCTATTTAAGAAAATCCTCCTACAAAGCGTCGATAATATTCGACAAGTCCTAAAAAACTTCATAGTTTGGTGATGGTGGTAGGTTGAGTCTGTTCACTTACTGTGGTGGTTTTTATCGGATCTACGTGTATTCTTATCTCTGTAACTAAGTGTCCTAAATTTTAACTTCTTTCATGATGAAATCGCACTTGCCTTGCTTTGCGTAGAGCTGATGCTTTCGAAATGTTTCTAGTATAATACACAGATGATTCTCATGCTATACTTGGGTCTTAGAGTAAATTAAAATGCCATCGCTATATATGATCACAAACTGATCTAGGAAAGGTAAAAATATTCTATGTGTAATAAGGTCCATGAAAGCAGTAGGTTTAATTAGGTCAAAATATTCTATGCGTATGATCATTTTGAGTGCACCAATGAGTCCGAAAGGGTCGAGATAGTCAGAAAAGTGTACCCGGGGATTTAGTTTGGGTCTCGTGGCCTATTTGACATCCCGAGAGGGTATTAT
This sequence comes from Sambucus nigra, assembly GCA_949130495.1. NCBI lineage: Eukaryota > Viridiplantae > Streptophyta > Magnoliopsida > Dipsacales > Adoxaceae > Sambucus > Sambucus nigra. Next base: position 389,429,653 of record OX422211.1, on the reverse strand, counting down.
AGGCATCTTGCATTTTAGGGTAATTAAACCCACGAATTTAATTAGGTTATATCAGCCATTTGGAGTTGTCTCTTAGGGTTAGCGAACACAAAATCAAAGAACGGCCATTAGAGATGGAGTTGGAGAGATTTCCAAGCAACTCAAGGCCAATGACTCACCCGTTTGCACCGCCACCACCATCAAAACGTAGATCGCGCGACGAGGAACGCAACCATACTATTTCATCCACAAAATCAGAACCTTGATTTTCAGGCAAGTATCTATCTTGCTTTATTTTTGGTTAATGCCTCACCCATGTTAGTTTAGGATTACCAAGATCATGTTTTATGAAAGAAATTGTTAATTTAGAGACTTTAAATCGCATGTTTAGAGAGATTCCATAAATTCTGGATATACCCATCATATATAGAGGATTACCAGCGAATTATTATGAGTTTAGAAACAAGAAATCTGGGAAATAATTAGAGGAATCTATATTTCTTTCAAAATTAGAATTCTTAAAGATTATGTCAATTTTACCCCATTAATTCGGTATCGTTAATGAATTTATACATGTTTCACGTAGGAAATCTTGTATATATGTATATAGAACTTGTAGTACTGTTATTTGAGAATTCTAGATTTGTTAATGACATTTTTGGAGAAATTGGAAGATGAAACCCGTAGGTTTAATTTGCAGTTTCTGGGCAAGAACTGCTTGATCGATCGATTGAACCAAGAGCATCGATCGATCGACTGATCGATCGATCGACCCCTCCTGGAAAACTGCATATTTCTCATTCATTAGTTTAATCCGATTAAGATGTATGGGAACCCTTGATTGTTGTTTTTGGAGTATAATGGGATATAGAGATGACCAGTAGGACCTAGGTAGACCCCATTGAGTAACATTTTAGTGTAGGATGAGAATTTGGGTTAACGAGGAATGATTCACGTGTATAAGAAATCATGCATATATTTAATAAAAAGATCGAGACTCGTAAGGGAGTTAGACCGGAACGCAAGTGAGTGAATGCCTACTGAAATTATACTTAGAATACTTCGAGAGAGGAGAAGTGAGTATGAAGTGAATAATAAATGAGAATACAACTAACGAGTCGGTTATACGAAATAATCGAGTAAAATGTGTAATAACGGATAATTATAATTATGGGTCGTGAGCGCACCTAATTTAGCAATGTGGATTTGTGTATATATATATATATATATATATATATATATATGATTGTGTGATTGTGCATATATTATATCTGTATAAAAATCATGCTCGGGCTACTTGCTATCACGGGGGGTTTCGCGCTGGGACGGTCTTATCTCGATTGGACCTTTATGGGGGATATTGACTCGTACCCTAGAACATAGGATTCTTTGGTACAGGCTATCTGATTGATAATCAGACGGTTCTAAGAGACGTGAGGGTATGTGCTGACCTCTTAGTGACTTGGAACTATGCTTCGCCTCCATTTGTATGTGTTTTATGTTAATGCAGTTCGAGAGTGATTTCGAACTAGCATTTCCCTAAATATGTGTGATACAGGGACTTGATAGCAGAGTATGCCAGTACCATAGTTTTTATGTGGGGTGCCGTTAGTATATATATTATATGGGAAACTAATATATATATATGTATACTTATATGGGAACTTTTTATTGTGCGTATAAGTAGTTAAGTAATGAATAAATGTTGCCACTTTCTTAATTGGTTCGGGAACTTCATAACGGTACCGATTTGTTTTAAATAGTGTAAGAAATCTTGAAGAGATTAATTTTCTAAACTAAATATTATCACCCTGTTAATTCTCGAGATAAAACTTCGTGGAGAATAAGTGAGATAGACTTTTGAGGTTTAGTAGTACGGTAGACGTGCACATTAGATGAGAGGTGAGAATTTTCAAGAGAGTGTCGCATACTAGTGTGGTTGTTGCATTAGCAGGTAAGCATTTTAAATACTTGCTAAACTATTTTTTTAAACTATTTTACAATCGGGCTCTGACCCATTTTCTGTTATCTCTTTTCTCTTGTATATATATATATGTATAGATTATAGGTGCCCAGCCACAGGGGCGTCATGCATAGGTTCTTTGGATTGGACGTGCTGTAGCTTATGTGGGAGTTGCAGGTCTTTGTTGTAGACGACCTCTTCATTGATTCGGTTCTTGTTATAGTTCTTCATAGTTAGGGCATGTGTCGCCTATTTCCCATATAGTATAGATTTGTCAGAGATGTATGTTCATTTATTTTCAGTATTCGGTACTCTTTGAGAATTAACTCTTGTCAGGATGATTTCATTTGTAGTTTAAATTTGGTTTGATTAATCTAGGTGGATTAATTCTTTTGTGTTGATTGCTATCCGTATCACTTATGTGATTCTTAAACTGTTGGTTATTTAAAAGGTTTTCAAATTGGAATTTAATAAAATGGAAATTAAGTTTTAAATTGTTTTGACACTTAGCTTAATTATTTAGGGTGTTTAAATTGGAAAATTTTATTTTGCGACAGTGATGCTAAGAATGAACCAACTGTTCACCTTGATTTTAATTTAATAAAGGATTGATCGTCCGGTATTTAATTTGGCGGGGTGTCACAGGTGGTATCAGAGCATCAGGTTCTAGTGTCCTTAGGATCTGCACGACTTACTATGCTTCCAGTGTTACTTTGTTTGATATAGATCCCTATGTTTAGGATTGTTGTTTTCTATGGTGAGATTCCATTCTCATGCTATAACGTATGTACATTAGTGAATCTTGATTGCGTTCGGGCGTGTTCGAACAATGAAATATGGCAGTTGAGGTTGTAAAGCATATTCGAGGATGATGACCGTAGTTAAGGTCACCCCTATTATGGCACGAGAAGCCAGGACTGTAAAGACGGCTAGGGCGTAACTTATGATTTCCAAATTTTGCTATAGTCGAAAGAGGTAAAAGTTTAAACTCACCCCAACGTGGCACGACTGGGAAAAGTAAGATTATAGAGAACTGTCAGTGGGAATTCTAGAAATGCGGGAATTGTGTGTGTTAGCCAAAGGAGGTAAAGTATCCAAAGGTGTAGACATAGGACGGAGTGTGGCTAACTGAAAGTGAAAATTTGGAGAAAATTTTTCTTAGCTTGTCGGAACGAAGTTATAATGGTGGGAGTCAACCACCATTTTTAGAAGTTAAATGCTATGCCTGTAGAAGAATCTTAGGTACAGTTTGACTGCATGTTCCTTCATCAGATGTTCAGGATAAGAAGTAAACGTTATTCTGAACTCATCACAGGAGGACCTGACAGAGGTCCATTTGTGAATATGAATCTAATCCATTAGCGAATCTTGTATCGGAGGATGTAGATACAAATGGAGGAGAGGACTCCAAGTGGGAGATCGACTCGTAAAAATAGTTAATAACACCAAAAAGAGAATTATGCTCGATGGTCGATTCAGAAGTTATCAATGTCGTGCTTTGACAATAGAGATGTTAATGCTTCTTTGTGTGGGAAGCTAAAAGAATCGAAGAAGTTAGTTAAGAATAAGACTTGATGCAACAATGGTAGTGTAGCACCACAAGGGGGTGGGGATACACGTCAGGGGACCCATTTAAATGATTCGAATAGCTGAATTTTTACCAAAGCGATGGAGAATTCAGTAAGGACTATTGTAGCCAGTAGCATGTTCTTTAAGGCCAACAAGGCTAAGGGAACCATGGGGGATATCCAACTTGAATTGAGCCTACCAAAGTCCGAGAGAAGGACAATCCTAATATGGTTGGTATGACAGGTGATAAGTGGATTATGTGTAGAGTTATTTTGTGGAGAGTGAAATCGCACGCGTTGATATTTTCCCGAAGTGAGTAAAGGGATAAGAGTATGGTGCCTAGTAAAAGACAACGATTAGAGTAGTTTTATGTTGGTTGGGCAGGCGTGTTACGTCCAAAGACCATTTGTGCAATCAAGACGATTGGCAAGGTAGAAGTATAAGTTTTATCCTCAGAGGATGAGGCGTGTTTTTTGTGACAAGAGCGAGTCATTATATTTTGTTCGCTGCTAGATTAGCATATGAGACGAGTTTAATGCGTATAATTACAAACGATATTATTATGTGAATATTTTTCCCTAGTGTAGCGGGATTTTCCTTAGTGCTATTCGCGGAGGATGAATGAGTATATTAATAGTGTTATTTACTTTATTGAGTTTACTCATTTTAGTGATGTGATATACGAGTATAATATGGTATTGATTACAACTTTATAGAAATGGCCAGTACGATAGTAGTCAGTTATTGCAAGGCTATCGGAGTGGTTGCATTAGTACAACATGTTTTGTTCTGGAGAGGCCTCACCCGCAAGAGGGTTGGACTCGCACTTATATATTGTCTATCCTAGAGACTTTGGAGGGGATAGTGGGCTCGAGATATTCGATACCGGTGTGAAGGTACTTTGTTGTTATGATTCAGTGCGTATTGGGTTTACGGTTGAGCGAAAAGATTTAACTCAGTATTATGTTTAGCGCTCAGGACTTGGTGATAAAAAGAGTGCATTGTTATACCCATCCTTTAGAGATGTGGGAGTTAAAATTTATACCCCTCTGATTGGGGAAAGGGATTTTGAGAATCCAGATTGTATGTATTCGAGGTTTATGGAATGCAATCACCACCAATACTGTACGATAGTGCAATTGGCGAAATGTTCTTTGTTAAGTGTAATTTCGGGAGGAGATGTAATTTGCTTCCAGGAAACAGGAAAAATAGGGGTACATGCTATGGACGGAGGGCCTAACGGATTTCGATAACCGATAATGCTAGGTAGTAGTGTATCGGGGGGGTTACTTATTTGGATTTCGCTTTGCGAGACATCCCACGCATGAAACTTTGCGTAAGGTTGGAAATAGGGAGATGTTTGGTCATTAGTCCATGAGTTCTGTACCTCGGTCGTAATAGGAGCAGATAATTATATCTATAAGTTGGTAGTTGAATTATGATTTAAGGCCAGTGGAGCCGGTTGCGTGGTAAGAAAGCATTGAAAGTTTTGTTTTACCACCACTAGTTGAGGGGTGGAACGATGATAAGGAGGATTTAGAATTTCGATTTCTAGGGTGAGTGAGAGTACCCAAGTGTTGCAATCACGTTATGAGCACTAGGAAAATAAAGATTTGGTTATTAGGTGTGAAGCGTATGTGATGCTTACACTAGTATGCACTGTTTATAGGGTGTGTAGACATCCTGGTTAGTTGATGTTAAAAATCGTTCGAGTTGAAGGGACATGGGAATAGACGTGTGGAATATATGTTTGTGGGACTAACATAACGAAGTAAAAGTGGTAGAGTGGATTAAACACCGTGTGAAAGATGATAAATCCATATATATGTGTGCAATCATAGTAGCACACAGAATCTAGTTGGAAGACTGTGGGAAGCCGCTTACAAAGGGGTATTCCTTGAGAAGGGTAGAATTTAACTATATGGAGAACACTCGGGACGGAGTTGTAATTAGTCAAATGTTGAGAGCGAGTTGTGCATACAAAGAGTGATAATGTTAGTAAGGTATAAAAGATCCAGAAGTGCGCATCGTGGAGAAAAGTGCACGGGTCAGAACTTTCGATATACACCAAGGAAGGAAGGGGAGTTTTAAGTGTCACTTAATGTGCGACATTTCAAGGAAAGTCGATGTTGAGCGGGACATATTGAGTAGTCTTTGCATGCACCACTCATAGATAGAGATCGGTTGGAATAAGGGGAATAAGGGGATCAACTAGAGAATTTTGTGGTTATCAACAATTCCTGTAACAGAAGAGGGCGATAAAGTCGGTAAAGTCCTTGTATGGGTTGCCATCTTCAAGGTAAGATCAAGGGTTCATCCGAACATGTGGAGTAAGTCGCCCAAGAAGGAAGTGATTGACATTCCTTTGGGGTGATTTACAATATTAACTAGTATGCCCCAGTCTTCCTTTGAAAGGATTGGATCGTGCCGGTACGTGGTTCTACACGGTATTATTTTCTGAATCATGATGAAATTTGTGAATCCCACCTTCAATATGGGATTTCAGGAAACAACGAAGATAACGTTTCGTTTTGAGTAGGAGGTATCACCCATGGCCGAGGAGCAGGCGCACAGTTATTAACGAGTAGTGGAGCCGCGTGAAGGTGATTTTAGAATTTTGGTGATCATTTCGTTTCCATAACGGTTATAGCTAACAAGTGGAACAGTATGGTAATTGGGGGAGGATATTACCTAATGGTAGAGTTCCGTGGAAGCACTCACACCTGTTTGTCGTGAACGAGGTTCTTATTGAAGTTTTGGTGTGGAAAAACCTTAACTATTCTCTTTCTGCGTATGTTTAGAGGTGAGCGGATAATCAAAATTTTGGATCGGTCGAGAATAATCCGATGACTATGGTGGAATTCCACGACTTTTTTAGGCGAACAAGAGTGGTCAGATGTTCGTATGGTTTCTCTTAGAATGGGAGTTTTGTGTTTAGATAAATCCGAGTAGTTGTCATGTAGTGAGGTGCGGCCTTCCAATGATATTGAAATAATGGGAATTAATAGTGTATATGCGTGTCTTATGCGAATGTTGTCGGATAGGAGCACAATGTGAAGTATCTTTAATGAAGAGTGTTAAACAAACTTGTTGTGGGGCGAGGGCTATAGTGATTGAGCGCCATACTATGTGGATAGGTTGCGTACTGTTAAGGTATCCAAAATGTGTTTTACCAGGTAGGCCTTATTTTCCGAATTTCGGGACGAAATTTCATTATTAGGGGGGAAGTATGTAATACCCCGTATTTTTATGGCTTTTAAATTTAGGGATTTATTAAATTTAATTGAGACAAATTAATTTAATTTTAATCCTGAAAGTTATTTTAAATATTTACTAGCATGACGAGAGTTAATAATTATTGAAAGTTTGTTGATTCGTTATATATTACTTATTGAGTAAAGTAATATGTAGAATTGATTTTTTTGTTAAAAATTGTCACGAGTGAATAAAATGGCAATTATGAAAATTTAAGTCGGGACGCGCCTATGTCGTGTTAGGACTAAATTATTATTATATAAAGTGAATAAATTATAAGTTCCCTGTATGATCATTTTGAGTGTGCCAATGTGTCCGAAAGGGTCAAGATAGTCAGAAAAGTGTACCCGGGGGTTTAGTTTGGGTCTCGGGGCATTTTTAGGCCTATTTGACATCCCGGGAGGGTATTATAGGCATCTTGCATTTTAGGGTAATTAAACCCACGAATTTAATTAGGTTATATCAGCCATTTGGAGTTGTCTCTTAGGGTTAGCAAACACAAAATCAAAGAACGGCCATTAGAGATGGAGTTGGAGAGCTTTCCAAGCAACTCAAGGCCAAGGACTCACCCGTTTGCACCGCCACCACCACCAAAATGTAGATCGTGCGACGAGGAACGTAACCATACCATTTCATCCACAAAATCATAACCTTGAATTTCAAGCAAGTATCTATCTTGCTTTATTTTTGGTTAATGCCTCACCCATGTTAGTTTAGGATTACCAAGATCATGTTTTATGAAAGAAATTATTAATTTAGAGACTTTAAATCGCATGTTTAGAGAGATTCCATATATTCTGGATATACCCATCATATGTAGAGGATTACCAGCGAATTATTATGAGTTTAGAAATAAGAAATCTGGGAAATAATTAGAGAAATGTATATTTCTTTCAAAATTAGGGTTCTTAAAGATTATGTCAATTTTACCCCATTAATCCGATATCGTTGATGAATTTATACATGTTTCACGTAGAAAATCTTGTATATATGTATATAGAACTTGTAGTACTGTTATTTAAGAATTCTAGAGTTGTTAATGACATTTTTGGAGAAATTAGAAGATGAAACCCGTAGGTTTAATTTGCAGTTTCTGGGCAAGAACTGCTTGATCGATCGATTGAGCCAAGAGCATCGATCGATCGATTGATCGATCGATCGAACCCTTTTCTTCGATCGATCGACCCCTCCTGGAAAACTGCATATTTCTCATTCGTTAGTTTAATCCGATTAAGATGTATGGGAACCCTTGATTATTGTTGTTGGAGTATAATGGGATATAGAGATGACCAGTAGGGCCTAGGTAGACCCCGTTGAGTAACATTTTAGTGTAGGATGAGATTTTGGGTTAACGAGGAATGATTCATGTGTATAAGAAATCATGCGTATATTTAATAAAAAGATCGGGACTCGTAAGGGAGTTAGACCGGAACGTAAGTGAGTGAATGCCTACTGAAATTATACTTAGAATACTTCGAGAGAGGAGAAGCGAGTAGGAAGTGAATAATAAATGAGAATACAAATAACGAGTCCGTTATACGAAATAATCGAGTAAAATGTGTAACAACGGATAATTATAATTATGGGTCGTGAGCGCACCTAATTTAGCAATGTGGATGTGTGTATATATATATATATATATATATGATTGTGTGATTGTGCATATATTATATCTGTATAAAAATCATACTCGGGCTACTTTCTATCACGAGGGTTTTCGCGCCGGGACGGTCTTATCTCGATTGGACCTTTATGGGGGATATTGACTCGTACCCTAGAACATAGGATTCTTTGGTACAGGCTATCTGATTGATAGTCAGACGGTTCTAAGAGACGTGAGGGTATGTGCTGACCTCCTAGTGACTTGGAACTATGCTTCGCCTCCATTTTTATGTGTTTTATGTTAATGCAGTTCAAGAGTGATTCCGAACTAGCATTTCCCTAAATATGTGTGATACAGGGACTTGATAGCAGAGTATGCCAGCAACATAGTTTTTATGTGGGGTGTCGTTAGTATATATATTATATGGGAGACTAATATATATATATATATATATATATATATATATATATATATATATATTTATATCTAGACTTATATGGGAACTTTCTACTGTGCGTATAAGTAGTTAAGTAATGAATAAATGTTGCAACTTTCTTAATGGGTTCGGGAACTTTATAACGGTACCTATTTGTTCTAAATAGTGTAAGAAATCTTAAAGAGATTAATTTTCTAAACTAAATATTATCACCCTGTTAATTCTCGAGGTAATACTTCATGGAGAATAAGTGAGATAGACTTTTGAGGTTTAGTAGTACGGTAAACGTGCACATTAGATGAGAGGTGAGAATTCTCAAGAGAGTGTCGCATACTAGCGTGGTTGTTGCATTAGCAGGTAAGCATTTTAAATACTTGCTAAACTATTTTTTTAAACTGTTTTATAGTCGGGCTCTGACCCGTTTTCTGTTATATCTTCTCTCTTGTATATATATATGTATAGATTACAGGTGCCCAACCACAGGGGAGTCATGCATAGGTTCTTTGGATTGGACGCGCAGCAGCTTATGTGAGAGTTGCAGGTCTTTGTTGTAGACGACCTCTTCATTGATTCGGTTATTGTTATAGTTCTTCATAGTTAGGGCATGTGTCTCCCATTTCCCAATCAGTATAGATTTATTAGAGATGTATGTTCATTTATTTTCAGTATTCGATACTCTTTGAGAATTAAATCTTGTCAGGATGATTTCATTTGTAGTTTAAATTTGGTTTGGTTAATCTAGGTGGATTAATTCTTTTGTGTTGATTGCTATCCGTAGCACTTATGTGATTCTTAAACTGTTGGTTATTTAAAAGGTTTTCAAATTGGAATTTAACAAAAATGGAAATAAAGTTTTAAATTGTTTTGACACTTAGCTTAATTATTTAGGATGTTTAAATTGGAAAATTTTATTTTGCGACAGTGATGCTAAGAATGAACCAACTGTTCACCTTGATTTTAATTTAATAAAAGATTGATTGCCCGGTATTTAATTAGGCGGGGTGTCACACGGATGTCATATAATTTTGGAAGTTTAGTAAGAACAATTTCAACAATCCAATTTATAAAAGAAGGTGGATAAATGTAAAGACATGTAACAGTTTAATAACCATCCCACAAACTAATAACCGAATAAGCTGTCGGTTAACAGACTACTACAAACAGGTTACACCAAGTATTACAGTTAAATATAACAGTATATACAAATACAAAACTTGGGCAACACGCCCGAATGTTCAAACTGATCATAACTGGATTATACAAAATATTGATGCGTCTATTACAAAAATCCTACAACATCGGCAAAAATGTTGTAGCTCCTTGACATTGAGAAGGAAAGATTAACATGGGCGTCCTTGCAGCGGAGCACCTGAGCATAAATAAGAACCACACAAGACAGATAAATATAAACGGGTCAGGTCCCGGTTTGTTATGATTTACGTGTGAATAAAATGCATAACAGTTATGAAGGCTGACATCCTAAACAAGTTTAAATCGTTCCTCACAATAAGAATCATCCTCACCTCTCATCTAAGTGCACATCCCAGTGCAATATCATTCATTGAGTTAAACTATTCATCAATTTAAGCGAAATAGCTAAATTCCATTTTAACATGCTTAAATTCCAAATTCATGAAATATATCTTCATAAGTCCATTTATCCTTGGGAAACTTATGTCATACAGTTGATTTAGAAATGCATTACTCATTTATGAAATGCCACGTTCGTGAGAATAGTTACAATCAAAATATAACGATTCTAAGACCATCCTTCAGAGAGTCACCCCACTGGATGGGCCCCTAAATGGCTATCATCTTACAGGGCCTCTAACCAAAACCACCTGGGCATCCTAAATCTCTTCGCGTGGGAAGCGGCCATATACCTTCGACGGTGAGTCATAACCATACCCGGAATTACCTCACTTCGAATTAAATAACAACACAATGTAACCACCGGTCCTATGGTCGAGGACTATATTCTCCCCGCATTCACTAGACAGGGGATTTACCTCATGCACGTAACTTCCCTTATGATAACATTTAGAGATATATGTATATGCAAGCCACAATTACAAGATATGCTCATTTAAAACATCCACTTTTAAATTCACAAAACTAAACGTGCTTAACCATGTCTATGCTAATTTAAAAAGTATGTTTCTTATTCACGAAATCATATGTTTTTAGCAAAATAGGGTACAAAGTATAATTATCCTCATACTAGTCTCCAAGAGTCCAAAATGATACCACCCAACTCTCCCCTAGTTCTAAGGTAGCTTACTAGATGAAAATGACACTAACTTCCAATTATTAATCCCCCATATAACCCTGAATACTCCCTTTCTAACCTAGGGTATTAGTTCCCCCTATGTAAGACTTTAATACTCTTTATTACTTCATATAAGAAGGTTCCTAAGCCTTAAACCTAAAAGAAAAAGACTAGAAACCAAGTTAGAAAAATCTCCTAAAACATCAGGATTTCCGAATCCATTCGCCTACGGCCGAATCGATTCGTCCCTGAAAGCGAATCGATTCGCCCAAAAAGTGAATCGATTCGGCTGAGAAAACCAACCTTCTGTCTCAGCCCGAATCAATTCGACCTTAACTCGAATCGATTCAGTTCCTCAGAACTGTAGCCACCATATTTAGCGAATCGATTCGCTGAGGAGGGCGAATCGATTTGCCCTGGTCGGATTGCCCAGTTGGCGCTACGGGATGGATATGAACCCTAAATCCTCAAACCTATTTTCTTCCACTTCTATCAACATCATCCAATAATAATTTTACCAAATCATTCCTACACAACAACTAACTAATATACCCAACTCAATCATATCTAAATCAAAGTTTGAGGGTTTAAACACCAAAATTATAAAAATCCATAAATGGTTTGATCTCAAGAACACAACTATAAATACACATTATTCACACTCAATCATACATATTCGCAAGTTAGAAACTTGCCTAAATATTGTCGCAACGATTTCAAGCTCTAAATCTTCAATTCTCTCTTCTCTTTCTCCCAAGCTCTCTTTTTCTCTAGGTTTAGAAACATAAATGAGAATTAAAATGCTCTCGAAAGACTAAATACCCCAAAATGCCTCAATTATATTAAGTCTAATATTAAATGCTACTACACACTTAAAATGACTCGTAACAACATAATTAAGTTATAACCGGTCAAAAGTACCCGGAACCCAAAAATACAACTTGGTACTTATTTTGATTATTTCAACCATTTCTGGACTAACCGTACCCTCTAAATTGGCATACGAGATATCATAAATTATTTCATGTTCCAACATCATATTAATTCATAAATAATGATCCAATTGGAATATAAGTCATAATCGTCGCTTAAAGTACAACGACACAATAAAACATAATGTTACACTATTTACATTCGCTTAACAGTAAATATGCATACCTCGATAAATATTATCTCTCAAATCACTTAAAATAATATTTACTTCAACTTCCTTTATTTTATATAATTAACCCACGAGGAAAATTAATATAAAAATAATTACTCATAAATAAGGGGTATTATAGGGCATTGGTTAAACCAAAAGACATAACTAAAATTTCAAAATAATCATAATGGGTTCGAGAAGTCATTTTCGATATATCCTCATCCCTTACACGTAACTGGTGATATCCCGATCGCAAATCAATCTTGGAAAATAGTTTCTCTCCTGTCAATTGATCAAATAAATCACCTATTCCCGGTAAGGGGTATTTGTTCTTTATAGTTACCTGGTTTAATTTTCGATAATAGATGCATAACCAAAATGATCCGCCTTTCTTTTGCACAAATAACACCGGGGCTCCCCTAGGAGATGTACTGGGACATATTAATCCTTTACTGAGTAAGTTGTCCAATTAGATTCGAAGTTCTCGTAATTCTAGACGGGCCACACGATAAGGAGGTATTGAGATAGGGTAAGTATTTGGTAATAGATTGATAAGAAAACTCAATTTTTCGGGGTGGAGGTAGTCCAGGTAAATCTTCAGGAAACACATCTTGATATTGATTCAAGATACGAGAGAATGAAGAGCTGGATTTGTCACTTATTGAAAAAGAAAAGATTCGTGAGGGCTTCTTCCTTGAAAACAAAATGGGGTTGGGTGAGGAGGGTTGATAGTTACTGTTTTTGTGTGACAGTCGATATGGGCGTGATTTTGGGATAAGACATCCATTCCTATAATTATGTCAAATTCGGTTAGGTTAAGGACAATCAAATCCAGAATTAATGTCCTGGGTCCAAAACGTAAAACATGTGATGTACATATTCTATTAGTAATAGCCATCTTCCCTATTGGGATACTGATAGTCAAAGGATGTGCCACTCCAAGGTTTAAAATAAATCAAATTCATCCATTTCAATATAATTCCAAGAATTCTCAAAAAATGATTCAACTTTATATCTAATCATGGAGTTCACATTCATATGAAAATAACACATATTGAATAAATATGGCAAGAGAATCCTTGCCTGGGATTGTGTGGAGGTGCCTCTGTTCCTCCTCCTAGGGTGTTCTTCCTTCTTATAAGCCTTTGTTCCTATTGATGTAGAAAATTAGATTATCTCTAATTAATCAATCACAGATAAAATAAAGAAGACAAAAGATTTTTAAAGTGGTCCCGCCTTATAAGAATGGCCTACGTCCATTGTTTTTGTATTGCTGACTGTTTATCTAGAATTATCGATATGTGGTTTATCCAGAAATCCATAGTCCCCTTCTAATGAGGAGGTTATAATGTATTTATAGCCTTGAGGCTGTACATGTGAAAGGATAATGCGTTGTTATCTAGTAAACATATACATCTGTACGATAATAATGAGTATTTAATGCGCAGTAGTCTCTTTGATTCTCTTGATTTGGATGCTCTATTCGCTAAGTAGCTCGGACAACTTAAGATACTTGGACCGCCAAAGTAGCTCGGGGTCCATGAGTTTCTCGGGCCGCCTAAGTAGCTCGGGGCCCATGAGTTGCTCGGGGAGCCTAAGTTGATCGGTACGCTTGAGCTGTTCGGAATGTATGAGTTGCTCGTGGCGCTTGAATAGCTCGGTGGCAGTGAGTAGATCGATAGAAGTATTTGTAATTTCCATGTTGGTTGACACGTGTCTTCAAATGATGGGTCCATGACAGAAGATTAAATTTGGTATCAACAGAAGCCCCCAATGTTTTATAGTTTGATGTTGAAGAAAAATATGGAATATTCTGCTTGAAAACTGCATAGATTAATGGTTTGTATGGTTTTTAGGAAAACATTCGTTGTATATAACTCCTTTTTGAGTACATAGTATCAGGCCTCATAAATATTTTGAATTTTCATGACCGGTTCGATATTTGTGCCCCTTTTATTCTTTTAGTCGCCGGATATGCAAACGTCCTCCCTTGTAATCATTGCTTTTCTCTATTCTCGAAGTAAAGTATTTAAGTGCGGCAGAAATCCTGTCGTCTTTCACTTTTCAAATCTATATATTTGAACTCTTCATTTTCTCTCTATCTTGTGCCTTCGTTCTTTCCGTCGTTCATTGTCACCTAATCTCTTTTTCTCTGTAAGATTTTCTTCCCTTTCTTTTATTTACTTTGTTCATCATGGTTTATCTTGTTGAGTCATTGGACAAATTTTGGTCTGAATTTTCAATCCTTTCGTAGGTTATTTTGGAAGAACTTTCTGAACCTTCTGATTATTTTTCTTTGGCTGAGGGACATTGGTTCCCAAGTCTCTTTGAGGCCAAATGTGGCTTTTCTTTTCCTCCAAATCCACTATGTTTGGAGTTCTGTCAATATTTTGACATTGTACCTGCAAAAATAGCTCCAAATACCTGGAGGATAGTTAATGGCGTTCATAGGTTGAATCAACTCCATGGAACTCGTTTAGGGATTCCAGAGATTATTACTGCTATAGATGGGTTGTCAGTGATTCCATATTCTATTTAAAAATTAGGTTTTTAAATAGGGCTTTAGTTGTTAATCTTCCAGATGCCAATAGGGATTATTTTGAGCATGGGGTTGTTATGAAAAATTGGCAACACGCTCTATTAAATGGAGATGATGTATATCAAGGTCCCAGGTGTCCCCCTTATGGCAATGGAATAGGTTGTTTTTAGTTTTTGAAATCTTATTTTCTTTATGTTTGATAAAATGTATCACTGATATTTTTTTTTGTTACAGTTGACAGTAAAAGAAAACCTCTAAAAGAAGCTGACGTTAATTTAAGGCATTTGAAACTTATATGGGATTCGCACCAATCTGTTGTCGAGGAACATATTAGATCTGCCTCTTATTTGTTGCAGTACAAGAGCTATACTTCGTCTTTCACTGCTCGTCCACATCCAGTGGTAATTAATCTTGACCAAGTACCAGCTTCTGAGACTAATGTGGAAGGTTCTTCCGCTGAGTCAAGTGTTCCCATCAGTAACCTAATGAAGAGAAGAAAAGCTCCTGCCTTCTTTGATAAATCTGCCTCTACCAATGTGGAGGCAAAGAAAAGCAAATAAGATGTCCCAAAAGAAGGGACGCGAATCACTAATGCACCTCCTGCTGCTGCTGCCAAGAAAGCTGTTGAGAAGCCCCCTGTAGCTCCGAGCAAGATTGTTGCTCTCTCTCCTCCGAGTGAGGTTATTTTCATATCACCAATAAAGACAACGTCTTTGGTTAAAAATGCTCCTGCCCCTATGAGGCGGTTGAAGAAAAGCTCTTCTGAGAGACCTGCTGAACTTGTCTCTGAAAACGCAAATTGTCCCAATTAAGAATATTTAATTTCCTTTTTATTTAAACTCAAAAGACGCGGAAGCGTTATAAAGGTGGGATGGTTCAACTTTCCAAAAATTAACAACAAGTTTTAATTTCTCAAAACAAATTAAAACATAATTCAAGTCCTAGAATTTGCCTAAGTCATAATTAACAATTATCCAAAGTTAGGCGAAACCAATTTTAGCAAATGACTTGAATAAACCAATTTTACCCAATATTTAATTTAAGTCCCAAATTAAATGAGTGTGATAATTAAACCAAATTTTATCTTGAAATTATCCTAAGCATGGATTCTGAATTATTGTGCAAGATAAAATAAATAATGTCACACTACGCCGAGATGTACGAGGAAAAACCCAAGACGGGAAACAACCTCGGACGGCCCTAGCCACAAGTCCACTAGATACGGAATTACAATTACAAGACAGATAGACTTACAACGACTGACTCGATCCCTCTCAAGCCTCGACGCTCCTTCTCGTAGAAACCTCTTCCTAGCGGACAACCTCGGAACACCACCTCGGTCTCGGAATCCACCGATGGGACTTTATATGGTCACCGTCACCCAAGCATGGAGCCTTTATCTGTGTGGGTAGAATCTCAACAAAAGTCTTCTTTGTGATGGGGTGTAGAAGCAAACCCGAAACGTCTCTTGAATTCGGTAGAGAAAACCGGTGCCAAAAACTCCAAGCAAAGATATGTATATAAAGAACTTGGATAAACAACTATTGGGTGTAAACTAGAGTGTGTATGAATTTTTCTTTAAAAATTAACACTCAAAACATGGACATTTTCCCTAAATAAATTAGCTCTCAAACTCTCTCTAAGAGATGGATATGGAACGGAAAAGTTGTCTTGGAAAATGTGTTTCCCGCACATAATAATGTATGAAAAAGTTGGTTAAAAACCAAGTGGGGAAAGTGGGTGAAAACTGCCAAAAACTGCTCAAGACTGTTCCCGCCCTGGCGTCTCGTTCGAACGAACTTGACTCTCGTTCGAACGAGACTTCTAACGAGCGACTAGCCTGGGCTCGTTAGAATCTCGTTAGATACCTCGTTAGAACGAAAAACTCGTTCGAACGACATATCGAACGACTGACCAGTTTAGGGTCGTTGGCAAACTCGTTCGAACGAAACTGGTTCGAACGAAATCTGGTTCGAACGAAAAAACTCGTTCGAACGACATTTCTAACGAACGACCAGAAAGTTTGTAAAATTCGATTTTGGACCAGAAACTTTTATATACTTATTTTAAAGTTCTATTTGATTCTTTCTGAAAATAAAATGCAGTTTTTATTACACCTAACACCCAATAAACTTTGTTCCAAGCTCCTATATAAATATAATTACATTCATACCTTGGGAGCATGGAACCTTAGTTGATAACGTAGAAACGAGGCACACAAACCGGCATTTTGATGAAGCTTTAAATTCTTTGCCGCTACGTCTTCAACATACACTTCATAGGCTTGAGAATATTATAATTGAATACTATCCTATGAATAAATGTTTTTGTCCGGAATTGAGCCAAAACTATATATGGACTCAATTGGAAATTTGTGTCCTTACAGTCTCCCAACCTTTAAATGTTGAAGGTAGTATTCCATCTTTTGTTGCTCCGAGATCTGCTGTGAGCTTGGTGAAATCCTGGACTATCCCAGAAGTCCAGGGCATTGAAGACACTCTTTCTCGTGAGAGAATCACTACCTTGGCTGCTCAACACATTGCCTCAATAAGTATTATTAGCTTGAGTCTTTCACTTTCTAATATTATGTTCATATATGGACTCAAAGTTATTTCCTTCTCCAGCTGGTGACGTGTTTTAACAGCATTCTGAAGAAGGATGAAGCTATCAAGGCTTCAATCTCCTCGGGAGGAGTAGAGGAAGCTTTTGTTGGGCTGACCCAATCTCTAAAAGATTCTCGTTAAAAATATGAGGAAGATAAAGTTGTTTGGGAGAAGCAATTAAAGTCCATTGAGCTAGAAATAAATCAAGCTGTGAGTGCCTCCAAGGATTTGGAGAAAAAATTGACGGAGTCTGAGCAGAGCAATAAAGTCTTCGAACAAAGTAACAATGAGCTGGAAGTTAAGCTCAAGTCTGCTAAAGAGGAAGTTGTTAAACTTCAAGATGTTGGGCGCCAGAAAATGGAGGTGGAGGAGAAGTTGAAGGCTGTCGAGGAGATCCTTAGGGAAAGGACCTCCCCGGAGAAGATAAAAAGGAAGAAGACAATTAAAAAATCATTAAGTGCTGGTTGGGATAAAGGCTGGAACAAGGGCCCGGCTTCCATGTCTTCTCAAATGGAGTATGCCAGCCTCAAATATTTCAGGGATGGATGGGTCGCAGCTTTGAAGGAGCTGAAAGTTACTGAGAATTCTGAATTATTCCAGCAGCACACTCATGGCCCTCCTCTTTCTCCTGGAGAAGAAGAGGATGAAGCTGCTTCAGATGAATCTTCTTTGATAATTGTAGATCAGGTCCCCGCTGTTCCTGTTGTTCAACCTTCCGAGCAACTACAACTAACCAGCACTTCTGTCGAGCAGCTACCCTTGTCCTCCGAGCAACCAGTCCCTTCCTCCAAATCTTCTGAGGACGTTGTAGGGAACAAGGAGAAGGTGTAAAGTTGCTCGGGATTTAATTTTGTTGTTCTATTGAATGTAACCTCAGATTTTGTATTTTACCTCATGATGAAATAAAAATTTGAACTTTGATTATTCGTCTTGACCTTTTCTTTTACTTGCTCTGTCTGCATCCTTATTAATTCTTTTTATTTCTTCTCTTTGTTAGTTTATGGCTAGGATGGAGCTCTTATCAGCCCATGACACAGAATTAATGAAGAAATGTAATGACTATTTCAAAGCTGGTCATGCAGATCTAAATAAAGCTCAAATCATTGATATCCTCGGTTCAGATACTTCTGAACGAGTAGTTGAAGCTTACCAGTACCTGAAGTGTTTGCTTGATCGTACAGTCGCCAACAATGTGGCCTACTATGAGATGATTGAAGATCTCCAAGGAACTATCGAGGAACTCCAACAGCAATATAAAGAATCTTCTACCCTTTTGCACCAAGGATACGAGAAAAAATATCAACAACTGAGTACTGACAAAGGGTATGATAAATTTATTTATGCTTATGAGAAGAAAGAAAGTTTTCTAAAGCTTGAAGTTGAAGAGCATAGTCATATCGCCAAGTTATTGGAGCAGGAGAACATTGCCTTGCAAGAGGAGATAAAACAACTCAAGTCTGCTGCATCTTCCTCGGGAGCCTTGGTTCTTGTTAATGATGAAGGTTTCTCTTTATTGGAGGTAGAAAATGCCAACTTACGAGATGAGTTGGAAACTTTAAAAAGGGATGGATCCTCCTCATCAACTCGAGGACGAGCAAGATCTTCTTCTCGTGGATGAGCTAGGGCTGGTCGGGTCTCTATTGAAGAAGCTAAAACACAGGCGGCTTTATAAAATTAGGCCTTTTAGTTGGTGGTGCTTAACAGAAATGTCTAAGAAGATTCTGAACTTCAGCGAACAATTATCTACCCAGAGTTTTGCCTTGGAAAATAAAGAACTTTTGGTGAAGAATCTCCACGAGCAACTGGATAGGTTAACTTATCAATTTCATAAACAACCCAGAGAGTTTTGGATGGCTGGGTATAATGAAGCCTTTTACCATCTTGATGCTCGGATCCAACAATCAAATAACGAGAGGTACAAGCAAGGATAATTAAATGCTATGTGTGTTCTATAATTGGAGCAGGGACATTATTTATGGGATTATTATGAGCCTGGAGTGCTCGATTTACCCGTACCTCCTTTTAAACTTGATTTTAGCTGGATTCCCGCTCGTGCAATTCCTCGATATCTGATTTCCAAGTATCTTGGTGATTATAGTCTTCATGCCAACTTCGAGATATCTCGCCCAGAACAGTTACTTGATCGGCCATCTGTAATGAATGTTAGAATGCTGAGAGATGTAAATTTTATAAATTCTCCTTATGCCTCAGATGACCCTCCTGCTGGAGTAGAACCTATTTCAAAGGCAGAAGGGAAAAAACCAATAGAATAGGATTTTTTTATGTAATGAAGTGTATTTTTCACAGCATATGTAATTCTACTTGATTTGAATGAAGAAATTTTTAGTCTTTTGCCATTTTATTTTCTTCTAAGTAATTTGCAGAATGTCTTTGTTTGTGAATATATGCACATTTTGATATGTACATTCTGTTTTGTTTTTGGATAATAGAACTTGTCCTATCTATTATTTGATTATAGAGACTTGTCACTCTTTGGGCCTAAGCAATGAAATGATTTGCATCCCATGTTCCTGCTTAGTTTAATCAACCAGAGTTGATTGTATTTACTTTTCTGACCAACCGAAGTTGGTGGTAATTGATTTGCCGACCAACCGGAGTTGGTGGCAATTGATTCTCGACCAACCGGAGTTGGTGGTAATTAGTTCCTGACCAACCGGAGTTGGTGGTAATTGATTCCCGACCAATCGGAGTTGGTGGTAATTAGTTCCCGACCAATCGGAGTTGGTGGTAATTGGTTCCCGACCAACCGGAGTTGGTGGTAATTAGTTCCTAACCAATCGGAGTTGGTGGTGATTGATTCTTGACCAACCGGAGTTGGTGGTAATTAGTTCCCGACCAATCGGAGTTGGTGGTAATTGATTCCTGACCAACCGGAGTTCAATCGGAGTTGGTGGTAATTAATTCCCGACCAACCGAAGTTGGTGGTAATTGATTCCCGACCAACCGAAGTTGGTGGTAATTAGTTCCCGACCAACCGGAGTTGGTGGTAATTATTTTGAATTTGATGTGTAGTGTGTAGCACTAATATTCCAAAAAATTTCAACAAAAAGAGAGAAACTGGGTAAAACATCCAACACTTTATTCATACTGAAGAAATTGCATTACATAGGAATTTTAATTTCTGATAATACTTGCGCAGATGCTCAGCATTCCATGCATTCTTGAATTCTTCTCCCTCCAAGGTTTCAATCCTGTATGTCCCTGGACGAACAACTTCTGTTACTCTGTAGGGTCCATGCCAATTGGCTTCCAATTTGTTATTCTTTTGTATTGCTTTCTTCTGCACATAATCCCCTTCCTTCAAATCACACTTCTTCACTCTTTTGTTATAGAACAAAGTTGTTCGTTGTTAATATGCTGCATTCCTGATCGCTGCTTCTTCACAGACTTCTTCGAGCATATACAGGTCTAATCTTCTCATTAAATCACTGATAGGAGAATTAAAATTAAGCACCCTCTGCGTAGGTAGGCCCAATTCAGCAGGTATGACAGCCTCACTCCCAAATGCCAACATGTACGGGGACTCTCCCGTTGCGGTTCGTGGTGTGGTGCGATAAGCCCACAACACAGAGTGTAGCTCGTTAATCCAATTTTCCTTTGCATCATCCAGTCATTTCTTCAATCCATTCAGTAGCATTCTGTTTGTCAATCAGTTTGCCCATTGCTCTGGGGATGGCCTGGTGTAGAGTGGGTTTTCAGTGTATTGGATTGATGATAATACACAGCAAACTCCTTGTTGTCAAACTGGGTTCCATGGTCGATAATGAACGCATGTGGGAGATCATATCTGCAAATAATGTTTTTCCAAATGAATTGATAGACTTTTTTGTATGTCATATCAATGAGAGGCTCAGCTTCCACCCATTTTAAAAATAATCAACAGCAACCACAAGGTATTTGAATCTTCCCGTGGTCGTTGGGAGTGGCCCGACCAAGTCTATCCCCCACATGGAAAACGGACAATGGGACGTTATGGGTGTTAACCATGCTTGGTGAGTTATTCGGATGGACGAGAAGCGTTGGCATTTATCTCACTTCTTAGTATAGGCTGTGCAATCAACTCTCATCGTCGTCCAGTAGTACCCTTGCGTGGTTATTCTTTGCAAGAGAGTCCGACCTTCTATATGGGCTCCACAAGACCCTTCATGAACTTCTTCGATCAAATCTTTCACTTCGGAGTGATGGACACATCTCTGTATCCCTGCTATAACTCCTTGTCTGTACAAAATGCCACTGGTCAATACATGATGAGCAGCTTTAAACTTTAATTTCTTGGCCGTGAGTTTATCAGTTGGCAAAGCCCCCTCTTCAATATAGGACCTGATGGGGTCCATCTAAGATGGTCCCAAATTAAGGGAAATAAAGTTCATCATTAGATCTTCGTCTATGCTCCGACCAACCATGATTTCTATTAGGATTGTTCTTCGTAGCTCGGTGCGTGTGGCTGATGCTAATCGAGCTAGTGCGTCTGCTCTTGCGTTCTCCAATCTCAGTATTCTAGTTAACTGAACTGCAGTAAAGATCGATACAACCTCTATTGCTTTCGCATGATACTTGATTATTAATTCTCCTTTTGCTGCATACACCCCTAGAATTTGGTTTACGATTAACTGTGAATCACTGAATACAATGACCTGTTCTGCCTTCATGTTTTTAGCCAGACATAGACCCACGATCATAGCTTCATATTCATCCTCATTGTTAGAAGCCTTAAATTGAAAGCGCATAGCATAATCCACATCAATCTCATCCGGACTGCTTAAAACAATCCCTGCTCCACTGCCTGTAGAGCACGAAGATCCATCCACATACAAATTCCATACAGGTACTTCATTATCAAACTCTTGATCAGAAAGAGTTCCTCGGTGGAATATTTGATACTTCCTTTTGTCCTCCTCCAGTACTCTTCGCTGCTCGTCCCCCGACGTAAGTTGGTCGGGGTTTAAATTTGATGATCCTGTAACATCCACAGGCTGGTCTGTATTCAACTCCTGCTTGTCGGAGGAATCCTCCTGAGTGAATTCTGCGATAAAATTCGCTACTGCCTTTCCTTTGAGCGACGATCTAGGCTCATAAATTATATCATATTCTCCAAGTTCTACTGCCGAGTACATCAACCTTCCTGATTTCTCTGGTTTGTGCAGAGCTTGCCTTAATGGTATATCTGTATACACAACTATAATATGAGCTTGGAAGTATGGCTTCATCCTTCTGCTTGCTTCAATCAGTGCTAGTGCCAACTTTTCCAGCCTTGGATATCTGATTTCTGCTCCTCGAAAAGCTTTGCTGGTGTAATAGACTAGTTTTTATACTCCGTCCTCCACTCTTATCAACGCCGAGCTCACGACATTTTTTGAAACTGCCAGGTACAAGTATAGTCTTTCTCCCATCACTGGTCTAGATAATAGTGGAGGTGTCCCCAGATACTTCTTCAACTCTTGAAAAGCCTCTTCGCATTCATCATTCCACTCAAAAGTTTTTTGGAGTGTTTTGAATAATGGGAGACATCTGTCTGTTGCTCGTGACAGAAATCTGTTAAGTGCTGCAACTCGCCCCATGAGGCTTTACACTTCCTTCTTCGTCGTTGGAGATTGTAGCTCCAATAGAGCCTTGATCTTTTCAGGATTCGCCTCAATTCCTCGTTGGTTAATAATATATCCGAGAAACATGCCTTCTCGTACTCTGAATATGCATTTGGTGGGATTCAGTTTCATTTGATATTTCTCTAGTTGATCAAAGGTCTGACTTAGGTTAACTAGATGATCAACATCTTTCTTGCTCTTCATCAGCATATCGTCAACATAAACTTCCATGTAATGACTGATTTGCTCCACAAACACCTTATTCATCAGCCGTTGATATGTCGCACCTGTATTTTTAAGTCCAAAAGGCATAAAATTATAGCAATAAGTTCCCCTTGGGGTGATAAAAGAGGTAGTCTCCCTGTCTTCAGGCTTCATTTTAATCTGGTTGTAACCAGAATAAGCATCCATAAAACTCAATAATTCATGCCCCGAAGTAGCATCTACCAGTTGATCGATTCGGGGTAAAGGAAAATGATCCTTTGGGCATGCCTTATTAAGATCAGTGAAGTCTACACACATCCTCCACTTATTATTTTTCTTCTTCACCATTACCACTTTTGCTAGCCAATCAGGATATTTGACATCTTCAATAAAAGAGTCTTTTTGTAGTTTCTCTACTTCTTCCTGTATAGCTTGATTCTTCTCAGGACTAAACACTCTTCTTCGCTGCTTTACTGGCTTGACTTCCTTATTCACGTTGAGCTCGTGGCATAAGAAATTCGGGTCTATCCCTGGCATGTCTTCATGACTCCATATGAAAGTCTGCTTTCTGCGTCTTCGAAATGCTATCAGCTCTTATTTTATTGATACATCTAATGATGCACCAATTTGAGTTGTTCATTCTGGATGTTCATTGTCCAGAATGATATTTTTAGTAGCCTTCATGACCTGGCCCTTAACGAGCTGAGACTCATCTCTAGGGTCTAAAGTTTCAATCTCCGCATCTTCTATTTCATCCACCTGATAAGTAGTAGTCTTCTTCTTGGATTCTTCATGCTCCTCCTGCTCGGCAGATGAATAATAGCATTCCCGAGCTACTTTTTGGTCGCCTTTCACAACTCCCACTCCAAAATTGGTTGGGAATTTTAAACATTGATGTACAGTAGATGGTACTGCTTCGAACTTCTTCAGACCTACTCTTCCCATGATGATATTGTAAGCTGATTGGACGTTTTTATCCATTATAAAAAAGCATACTCTTTCTATTCGGAAAGCAGCCCATGTACCGATAAGCATATCCAACTTGATCGTCCCAAGTGGAAAAACCTTCTCGCCAGTAAAGCCGAAGAGGGGTCTATGATAAGGCTCCAACTGGTATAGCTTCAGATTCAAACTGTCAAAGCATGGATAGAACATGATATCTGCCGAGCTACCATTATCCACCAGTACTCGTGAAATCACCACTTCCTTCATTCTCATCTTGATCACCAATGGGTCATCATGAGGATAAAGTACACCTACCAGGTCGTTCTTAGAGAAACCAATGACCACTTTGTCCTTATTCACCTTCCTCGGGCGATCATCTTCAGTCATATTTATTCGCTGAATGTACGAGCAAGCTTGAGCCTCATTGAGGTAAGCTTTTCTTTACGCAGTTAGATCTCCACTTCCTGCATCTCCACCTGTAATAACATTACATTCAAATTATCCAAAATGGATTGAAAATACCTCACGTTCTGGCTGCTTTGGTCTTTTGGGGATATCGGGGTCATCTTGGTCATCTTTTGGGTCTTCTTTATGACTTCTCTTCTTGTCTTCTTTTGCTTGACGAGGAGATCTGGACCTCTTCCTTGTTTGGTCATTGCTCTTTCCACCATTTTTACGATCAACATATTTAGACAGCTTTCCTCGTATGACGAGTGCTTCAATTTCATTTTTGAGAGATATGCAATTTTTGGTCGTGTGACCATGGTCTTTGTGGAACTCGTAATATTTGGATTTATTCCTCTTGTCAGGATCTGCCTTTATTTTTTCTGGCTAGTTTAGCTCCTCGCTTTTCTTGATCTCTTCCAGAATGTGGTTTATATCTACCTTCAAAGGAGTATAATTTCCAAACTTCTTCAATTGTTCCAGTGCTTGCTTTGCTTTCGACGGCCTGTTTCCACCATTATTATTTTGATCCTTCTTTTCAGTCTTACCACCTTTAACCTTGACCTCCATAGTGTCTGCATTCTTCTTCGCAACCATAGCTTCCTCGGCATTCATGATTTTGTCCGCCTTTGCCATCAGTTCTGCCATGGTTCTGTGTGGATCTTTGGCAAAAGTGTAGTATAATTTATCTGGCAACAGTCCACTTATCAGAGCAGTAATTATTATTTTCTCCTCGTAATTAATTACTTCAAGTTTTTCGTTATTGAAACGAGTAATATAATTCCAGGTGCTTTTACCTGTCTTCTGTCTAACACTCAATAAGTGTGCTACTCATTTGACTGGTTTTTCTCCAAAATAGAAGTTCCCAATAAAGACCTTTGCCAGTTGAAAGAAAGTCACAATCTTCCCCCGAGGAAGGTTATTGTACCAGATTTGGGCTGATCTGGTAAGAGTTACTGAAAATGCCTTGCATCTCATCTCATTTGGAACTACATAGATATCTGCAGCAGCTTAATATTATTCTATATGAAGGATAGGGTCAGTTTTTCCATCATATTTAGGCGTCACCATAGAAGCTTTGAATTTTGATGGTGTGGAAAAATCCACAATTGCCTGTACAAATGGTGTCCCTTAAACAAAAGTTCTTTATAGAGGATTCTTGGCCTTAACCATTTCCCCTAGTCTTTCCTCCAACCTCTGAATAAAGCCCTTCCATGCATCGTTTCCTTCCTCGGGCCTATTGGTTCGAGCAATTGATCGCGTTGAATTTGCCTCTTGGGATCTTTCATTCCGAGCAGTTGGTCGTGATTGGGCAGAGCCTTCCCTTAGATCGAATGGTCATTGAGATTTCCTCGACACAACCTTAGGGGGACTTTTATTCCTCCTAGGGCCCAAATGATCAAAAGGAGAAACTCTACTCAACCTTCCAAGAGCACTGGTCCTTTCTGGAGATAAAGTGACGTTTTGATGAGAGTCTGTAGCTCGTATTGAGGAAGCTCGACCAGGTTGGTAAAAAGGATCATTAGATCTCTCAGTACGATATGAGTCGGTGTGTCTGGATCGAGATTCCTCTGGGAATATCGTTCGCCTTGTTCTTGGGGAAGGAAGATGGGTATTTCTCTGAACACTTCGTTGTCCAGATTAGGTTGGCAATCCACCTTGAACAGTTTGTATCAGTTGACGCATGGTCTCCTGCATGGCTGTTTGCCCTTGGGCTAAATTAGCCATTATGCCTGCCAGATCTTGCACATTTGGGGGAGCAGAAGGGTTTGGAGGGATCCCTGCGTTTCGATTACTGGATTCTGGATTATCAGCCATTGATGATGAATTATTTTGGTGAAAAACGTTAAATACAGTCGTTTCCCACAGACGACGCTAATCTGTTGATGTAAAAAATTAGATTATCTCTAATTAATCAATCACAGATAAAATAAAGAAGACAAAAGATTTTTATAGTGGTTCAGCCTTATAAGAATGGCCTACGTCCACTGTTTTTGTATTGCTGATTGTTTGTCTAGAATTCTCGATATGTGGTTTATCCAGAAATCCAGAGTCCCCTTCTAATGAGGAGGTTATAATGTATTTATAGCCTTGAGGCTGTACGTGTGAAAGGACAATGCGCTGTTATCTAGTAGACATATACATCTGTACGATAATAATGAGCATTTAATGCGCAGTCGTCTCTTTGATTCTCTTGATTTGGATGCTCTGTACGCTAAGTAGCTCGGACCGCTTAAGCTGCTCAGACCGCCAAAGTAGCTCGGGGCCCATGAGTTTCTCGGGCCGCCTAAGTAGCTCGGGGCCCATGAGTTGCTCAGGGTGCCTAAGTTGATCGGTATGCTTGAGCTGTTCGAAATGTATGAGTTGCTCGTGGCGCTTGAATAGCTCGGTGGCAGTGAGTTGATCGGTAGAAGTATTTGTAATTGCCACGTTGGTTGACACGTGTCTTCAAATGATGGGTCCACGTCAGCAGATTAAATTTGGTATCAACAGTTCCTCTCTCTCTTAAAGTGGGGCTGTTAGGGTTAGGTTTTGATAGGAGTGGAGGGTTTATTTCTCTTCCTTCTAACCTTATATCTTTCCCCATTCCCGAGTTGGGCTTTCGGACCCAACTTCGGACCCCCAAAGTAGCCCAAATACATAAATCTAATTAGCCCGATAACTACCTAAATCATATATATATATATATATATATATATATATATATATATATATATATATATATATATATATATATATACTCCAGGACCATTTCTAAGGACTTAAAATACCCAAACGAGCCCATAATACCTCTCAAAGTGCGTTCCAAATATTTTATCCCCAAAATATGTTTAATTGTGTCGTAACACACCCAAATAGTTTTTATAAAAAAAACATTTGATTTATTCCAAATCATTAAAGTCAAATTCTAAACTTTATAAATAATATTGAGTTTAATTATTCGTAATCCTAGATTAATTAATTTCACCGAATTAATTTATTCCTCATTTAATCTTTATTTTATCCCAAAAATATATGGGGTATTACATAATTCTTCTTAACTTTCAAAGGCAAATATTTTGAAAGGCATAGATGAATATCATAGGGTTCTAAGCACCTTTAACATAGCAAAAGATTAGTTCAATACAGGAGTGACCTTAACTTTTAAGTATTGGTGGTTTAAGTACATCGAATTCTTATTAAGATCATTATAAGTAGCTACAGAGCCTTCGAGGATTTCTTCTTGTGGTAAGGCTTCTACCTATCTATTATAATTATATCCTTATTTGTATTGGACTTAACCAAGACATTCGAGTTCCTTGTATAAGTTGTGCTTCCTATGGATTATGAATTTTCACCAAACAGGATACTAACCCCTGAACCGAGGAAGGCTTTAGAAGAGAAACTTTTGAGAGAAGCCAGGGAAGAAGAATATATCCCTTTTTTTACACTAGGTATGTCAAGGTCTTCCTTTGAAAATCCTGGTAGTACCTCATCAGGTACCACGGGGCATGTTGAGCTTCCTAGCTCTAGTATGACACACTATCAAAGAAAATATGCATCAACCTCATTTGGCATGTATTCTAATACCTTTTCCTTTGAAGTAACTCATTAGTTTGGTAGCATGACCCCAATAAATTTGATTTTGAACTATTTTTTTCCCCTTTTATAGGTTCAGCTGGTGCTCCAACTAATGTGGATTAGTCAAGCCCAGTTGGAGATACTAGAACACCTCCTTCATCATCCCCAATTAATGACCCAATAAGTGAGGCAATTGATGTTCATGTTTTATCAACTAATCCCACTTCGAATCCAGTTATTGTGGGATAGACAGTCCCACCGACTGTTGACACTTCCATTCTCATGACCTCCTCCTAAAATGATACATTTGGACCCCAATTCAAAATAGAAAAGAGCTAATGGAGGGTCTAAATCCTGTTGGCAGCACACCATTATCACTGGCTCTCTCACCAGTTCTTGAAGATGTTCCGGGATCAAGGGCTTCACCATTGATAGAAGCATCTCCTGAGACAAGGGTGGATCCTACAGCTAAGGATGTGCCAACTTGATGACGTAAACTTAGATCATTACCTTGTATGGGAAATTAAAAGAGATTGTATTTAAGGCCCTAGTTCAATCATGGAAAATTATTGCCAACAGTGTTAAACAACAACTAGAACATCCCATCCAAGTTCAACCAACTCTCCCAACTTGACAATTGGAATATCCATAAGCTCTAGGGCTACTTTAAAGCTTTGTCAGGCTATTATCTGAAGTGTTATCTTACTTTACTTTGGTCAGTGGACATGGTGCAGCTTGATATTGTGTTTCCAAGCTTAAAGGATTAGATTAATATGTTGTGAATGCATGACACATTGGGATTCATTCATTTTCTTATCACCTCATAACTATAGCTCAAGTAGAGGCTAACAAAAATACCTTATTGGTAGACATAGTTGAAGATACTAAGGGTTTGCAAGACTTGGGAGTCATAGAAAACTCTCTTTTTTTTTATTTATTATTATAGCTATCAAGAATTTTCTTTTTTTGGACCAAGATATTATTTAAGGCTCTGGACTTATCCTCATTCATGTTTTATAATTCCATGAGCATAGCTTGGTTATAACCTTGTATTGTCAACTCATTTTGGGCTACCAATCTTAATGAATTAAGAGTAACTCCAATCGATAAAATAACATTATTCCCATAGGTTAAGGCATATGGATTTACCACGACATTTGACCTTTTAGAGGTCTTATAAGTAGATAAGACTTCTAGTAAGAAATTATGTCAATTCCTTGGATTTTTCCCAACTTTGTTCAGGTTGTTCTTGATTACCTTATTAGTAGCCCTTGCCTGAGAATTTTTTTTATCATCACAAGGTGTAGCTTTTGTCAAATTTATTTCAAACCTTGAAGTAAATCACGACACCTTCTCTAATTCAAATGTGCTTGAATTATCTATGGTTAAGATTTTTGGGATCCCAAACCTATATATAATGTCTTGCAAGAAATCTACCAATTAGAGAAGGTACTGCGATTTACTTCAAGTGCCTATTCAAACCACGCTCAATCTCTTCCATTTTCAATGAAGAACAACACTCCTATAACACGGGAACCTAAATATTTGACTCCCCTATTTCGAGTATTCTATATTACCTTCCTTTTGTTGAGATGGATCGAATCTACTCCTCTTTCCCCTTTGTTCCCTATTCTTTATTGCATCATTAACATCTCCTTCAACCATCATAGCTTTGTTAACTAAACAAGTATAATCTACCATTTCAAGTGAGTATAGATTTGATAACCAAATTCAACCCATCCTTAAATCTGGTGCATTTATCCTCCTCATTGTGTAAGAAACGTAATGAAAATCGAGACAAAGATATAAATTTAGTTTCATACTCCCGGACCGACATATTCCCCTGAGTCAATAATAAAAATTCTCTCTCTTTTCGCTTTCGATACATGCGAGGAAAATACTTTTCATATAAGACTTTAATAAAAGAATCCTAAGTAATTACCTCACCTCCCTCCGGAGTAGGCAATAAATGTTTAGAAGACTCCCACCAATATTTAGCTTCGCCCATTAACATGAAAGTAGCCAAAATTACCTTCTGCGCTCCAGGTACATTCATTACCCCGAAGATATACATTCATTACCCCGAAGATATTTTATGTGTCTCTAACCCAAGCCTCAACTTCTAAAGGATCTACAGAACCTGAGAATGCTGGGGGTTTAATTTGATAAACTTCTCATACGGGGTATTCTTCTCCTCTCATTGTATTTCCCTTTCTCTTCTGGCCAAAGTCTGCTCCTCCAAGTACTTGAATTGTTGTTCTGTTATTTGCGTCATAAACATGTTTTGTTTTTAAGCTATTAAAGTCATTGCACGAGCCATTTTCTGCATATTTGTAAGTAAGTTGTTCAGGAGCCCCCTCCACATTATTTGGATTTTTTGATTTACTGTATTTGAAGACTCCTCATCCAACCTCTCATGAACATTTTCTCCTTCCATATCTTACTATCTGTCATAAACCACAATTACATAAACAAGAATACAACATTTATTTCTAACATAATGGTTAGTATTTCTCACAAGTTAATGTAAATGACCCACACCACACTATTTCTGCCACTGCCACATCTAGACTCTCTAACCCCAGAATATAAAAACCTAAAGCTTTGATACCAAGTTGTCACCCCCTAACCCATTAGGATATAATTAACTAAATAGTTCACAAACCACATTTATTATTTATTTATTTATTTAGTAATACATATTGAAACAACTTCAAGGTTAAAATGCGGAATACTAAAAATCCAATCGTTTTAAGGAGACATAATTTAAACAGAACTCACACACCATTCAACTTAATTACAACTAGTACAATGTATCAAACAAAACTAACAAGACCCTACTACTATTTACTCAACCTCCTAGACCTGGCAGTGGCAACTTCAGAACCTGAAAATATAAACATATAAAACCATGAGTTTAAAAACTCAGTGAATGTACTACATCTCTATATAGTAAAAGTACTATTTTAACATCTCAACATATCAATATATATCCATTTCTGTGCTAAATTAGGCCATAAATATATCCGTAGTTAATAAACCCCACATCTCCTGCCCGTAGGCAATAATCATATCCATAGGTTTTAATAACCTAACATCTCCTGAATTTCATAGCAACTCAACATATCTTGACTTTTATAAAGTCATAACATCTCAACATCTCATGACATTGGGTTGTCAACTATGTATTCACATTTCCCTCGGGTAGAGCTAAACTTGGTTGATTTGACCTTACACCTGTTGATCCAACTAAATCAGTACTGAATCTCAATCATAAGTATTATCTTAATATATCTATGTAAATTTCAATGACTATACGACAACAATATAATTCTACTCAAGTCATATTCCATGAAACATGTGTAAAGACGAAACAATAGTATATATGTTGATAAGGTCATGAACATTCAACCCTAGAAACTACCTCGTAAGGAGTTTATAACTAAAATTAAGTAAACATAAAATTATACTTCTTAATATATATACACATGAAACATGTACTCAAAATACCCTTGGGAAGGAGCAAATAAAAACATTCCTTCATGGGGTATCCAATATGGCCTCAAATTATTTTCCTCCATATTTAACCATCCTATATTCATAAATTGTACATATATAAGTGTCCAAGCTTATCAATATGAAAACATATCTGAATATAATTTCCATTACAAGTGACAGTACAATTTTTCAAGCTTCCTAGAGCAAATTATGACCATTTCTTTACAACCTATTAAATCTTCCCCACAAGCTCCTCTATTGTTCATTCAACTTCTAAGAATTTTCATAATTTTTCTCCAATATAAATTTCCATGATGTTTCACCAATTTTCAATACACATACTTAATAGTACATAATTAAATTTTCATAATTTTTTGACTTCATTTGCTATGTCAAAAGCTTGACCAAACTCAGGGCATATCAAAATTAAATCTCCAAACAACAACTATGTACCAACTTGAAACCATCACCAAGGCCCAACCACAAGGAGTTAAATTCTAATTTTCGAATATGATATGAATATATGAGTCTAGTTTCATACCCAATTGTAATTTCTCAATTACAATAAGCACACAAAAATATATGCAAGTTTGAATACAAGGGATTTCAATAACAAACAATACGAGCTACATACACCACTTATCTCACATGTGAACAAATACTTATTATCACAAAGGAGGATGTAATTTTAATCAATCATTAATGATTTATATACTTTGCAATAAGTATAATACCAGATTAAAACAATATTAATCACATAATTATACCTTGGAAACACTTTAAGGATTTTCTTGGAATTTTCCTAGCTTTTCTTGAAAATTTTTCTTCCTTAAACTTCCACTTTCTCTTTCCTCAAGAAAAAACTCTCCAAAACTGAACCTAGGGTTTTATTTGCTGAAGGAATAACTTAGAAGAAGAGTTTTAAGTCGGACAAGGCTGCCTCCCATGCCAACCAATCAAATTAAAACATTTGGTTTACTAAAAGACAATTTACCACTTAAGGGAATGGACAAATTTGCCCCTTGTTCGTAAATTCGGCCTAACTTCTTACTCGGATATCCGTTTGATGAACCGTTTGTTTTGTCGCAAACCTAACTCATATATCTACAATTATATAGTTTTCACCTTGAGTCAATTGTTATATTATAAGGGTCAAAACTAGTCTCCAACAGGAACATTTCTACCGAAAATAACAAAATCTTGTGTTTGGAAATAATTTGACATTTCATGATTTATGAAAGTAGGATTATACTAACAATGGTCGCTTAACATTAGATATACTAATAACACATTATTCATATCTCATAAGGTAAGCATGATTTAAATATAATCTATCATAAGTATATTCGAGTTGTCACAAACAATGTTTGAACTGAAATTGCATAAGTACTGAAGGACAACATGCCCATAATGAAATACTAAATTGAAGTCCTACCCTAGATTCGAATAAAATAAGAAAGCGTCTAATCAAAGTCCTTCGAACATCCACCTGTGTCACAGCTACGTCTCCCTGGAACAGAATATCAAGTCTGGCGCCCCGGTGTCTAGATATCTAAAAGGTTTTAAAAATATTTTATATCAAGGAGTTAAAACTCAAAATATTTTGAAAATATTTATCTAGAGTTTATAACAACTCAAAAATCAGTTATTGATTACACATGTTAGGTTAATATACACTCTTTTGACTTTTCCTCACCTCTCAGCTATTGTGAACGACTAACATTTCTACTTAGCCCACCTAGCCATACTACCTAAGATAACTAGACGTAAGTATCTAACTGGACTATTTGCCATCTATAAGTCCCTGTACTGCCCCTACAGTACGCAATTCGGTTTAACCTCTCTCATATCTTATTTTTTTTAACTAAGTCTCTCTACTTAATTCGTTACTCAGATATATATCATTTAAGGGTCTACTATTTCACACAAGTAGATTATTTGTATGGCA
Organism: Sambucus nigra; assembly: GCA_949130495.1. Taxonomy (NCBI): domain Eukaryota; kingdom Viridiplantae; phylum Streptophyta; class Magnoliopsida; order Dipsacales; family Adoxaceae; genus Sambucus; species Sambucus nigra. The sequence goes on along the minus strand of OX422211.1, from coordinate 389,396,090 downwards.
TATATTTCACACACAATATATACTTCGCTATAATGTCTCCATATCACACATTAAGGACTATTAATTCGGAATGTCCCGTCGAACTTGGTTCGGAATGTCTCATCGAACTTGTTTCGGAATGTCGCATCGAACTTATTAATCAAGTATATATAATAGGTATTCACTCCACCTATAATTAAATCAGTAGGGATACACACAACCTAATTATCCAAGCCCGTACGTAGTATATTTCTCTCGAATACTCACCGTACATACGAGTTTACGATTCACCTCACTATCATATTTATTCGAATATTCACATAACTCTAAGGGTCCTTGTTACCCTTTCAATAATTCCAGTAGTTAACTCTCTCTTAGCCTACCGGTCTTCAATTTAACTCCTTTAAAATTCTCGTAATTAGTTATCTTTCTCTCCGATAAATTTCGACATTACTTAACCCAATTCGTCCTCATCTTAATCCTCTCAATACGAATAAATCACCATCCAATCATAGTCCTACTGTAATATAATAAGCCCCTCATTATTATTTAATAAATTCCCAAAAGTTTCCCCAAGCAAAATTTAGGGATTCTAGACTTAACAGGGTAAATATTATGTTTTCTGGGAAACAAAATCGATTCGACAGGAGGGCGAATTGATTTGAAATGGTACAGTTCGTCTTCTTTGACTAGTTCATGCATTTTTCAACCATTTTTATTATACTTCACCAAAATCACAACCAAATGTCGTAAACCATTTCTTCATATATTAGTATGATTTCTAGCATTTTAAACATATCAAATCTTCATAGAATTGCATCAAGAATGAATTAAAACCCAAAACTCTTCAAGAACCATGGTTTTGTGTTCTTCCCACATATTCCTTTGAAAACCCAGATTTAATTTATGTTAATGATCACATATCCTTTTATTATTAACTCCCTACATATGTTAAATCGTACTACATGCAAATCTTACCCAAACATGCATATACATCATCTTTTTCTTCCAAGAATATTGATTTAATCATATTTATCTTTACAAATCTACTCATGGTTATTATAACTTCAAAATACTTGTATATAAACAATTGCCTTAACATATGGGGACTGATTTCGTGATGGTGATGATGGATTTGTGTTCTTCTCTTCCAATTCTCACTCCCTAATTGATTGTGTTGCAAGAACAAGGTGAAGGACTTCAAAATTCCCCTCAAAAGCTCTAAAATTGTTCTCCTCTTCTTCTCTAATGTTCCCTCTGAGTTTTCAATGTTGTTAACCCTAAACCCTTATATCTAATATCTGATATAGGGTTGTAAATTTCGTATGTCTCTAAACCTCCTTATGTCAAATGATCGAAATTCCCCCAATACGTGCCGATTTGCTCTAAAATTGACCTGGGACCCAAACAATACCACCGGGTATACTATTATAACTATTTTATCTCTTTCGGAATCATTTACGACCTCTAAATTATCATCTGAATCACCTAAAATATATTTCCTATCTCGACCTCAATTTTGTCTACACGCGACTCCCGATTGAGATATAATAAAATCCGTCCATATCACTCGCTATGACGTAATTCAATAATCATCAATTATTTACTATTCACACTCAGTAAATTTTATTTTATAATATTACTCAGTATCTATCTCTCGTTTAATATATAACATCACATTTTTTCGACACAGGTGTAATTTAACTAAAATTTATTTTTCCAATTAATTTTTGAATTAATTAAATTTCAAATACGCAGAAATACGGGGTATTGCGTACTTCCCCATTAAAAAGGAATTTCGTCCCCGAAATTAGGACATACCTTCAGTGAATAACTTTGGATACTTATCTCGCATGTCATCCTACCGCTCCCATATCGACTAATCAGTATTGTGGTGTCCCCATTGAACTCTCACCAATAACACCAACTTGGACGATAACTTGCGCTCATTATGATCTAGAATAGCCACGGGTCTCTCTTGGTACGAGACATCTGGCTGCAAATAGATCTCCTTAAGTGGAACATGAAAAAATTCTCGCTCGCTCCTTCGATATTTCTTCAGCGATGACATATGGAACACTTCATGTATCCGCTGAAGATGCTCCGGTAGACCCAATTTATGGGCCACTAAACTAACTGACTCAATCACTGGAAATGGCCCCACATACTTCGATGCTAGTTTACCCCTCTTGTCGAATCTCATGATCCCCTTCATAGGAGACCCCCGTACTAACACCTGTTCACCAACCTCTAACTCGGTGTGTCTACGGTTCGCGTCAGCATAGCTCTTCTGCCTATCCTGAGCTATCCGGATATGTCCCCGAATTAGCTCGATCTTTGCATTAGTCTCCTATATCATCTAGGGTCCCAATAACTTGCTGTCCCCCACCTCTAGCTAGCAGGAGGACAAATGAAAAAGTCTCCCACATAATGCCTGTAACGGTGCCATGCCAATAGTAAATTGGTAAGAGTTATTATACGCAACTCTACCAATGGAAGGTATCGTTCCAAACTTCCCCTAAAATCTAGGATGCACATCCTCAACATGTCCTTTAACATCTGATTTACCCTCTCGATCTGTCCGTCTGTCTCTAGGTGATAAGCCGTACTCAAACTCAAGTCTGTACCCATGGACTCCTGAAAACTTTGCCAGAAATGGGACACAAAGATCTTGTCTGTGTCAGACACAATGTTAATCGGTACCACATGCAACTTAACAATCTTCAAAATGAATAGCTGGGCATACTGCATCGTCTTATAGTTAGTACGAACTGGAAAGAAATGGGCCACCTTGATCAGCCGATCCACTATCACCCAAATAGAATTTTGACCTCCCTACGACGTCGGCAACCCTGTAATAAAATCCATTGAGATGATTTCTCGCTTCCACATGGGAATCTCTAGTGGTTGTAGAATCCCTAAAGGCCTCTGATGGTCAACTTTCACAAGATGCTAAGTAACACACTTCAAGACAAACTCTACGATGTCTCGCTTCATCCCTGACCACCATTACTCTCTCCTCATGTCCTGGTACTTCTTATCCCCACTAGGATATACCGTAAACCTCGAACCGTGTTACTTAATCATCAATACATGTCTTAGATCTTCATCCTCTGGCACTATAAGTCTCCTATTAAAACATAGACCACCCTATGAGCTAACCAAATAAGATTCTGCACCCTCGGTTAATAGTTGACGTACTCGGTCTTGACAGAACCGATCCTCTGCCTAAGCTTTCGCTACCCTCATCACAATCTCGGGAGTGATAGTTAAAACTACCATACACGCTCTGGCAATCTTATCATCGTGCAGAAGTTCACTCCACTTTGCTTTCCAGACCTCTGCCAACTCCCCCGTAGGCCGTTGGCTCAACGCGTCTGCCACCACGTTAGCCTTACCAGAATGGTACTGGATATCAAACTGATAATCCTTCACGAACTCTAGCTACCGCCTCTGCCTCATATTTAGATCCTTCCGTGTGAAGAGATACTTAATTGACTTATGACCCATGAACAATGTGAACTACTATCCCAATAAATAATGTGTCCATATCCTCAGAGCAAAAATTACTGCTGCCAACTCAAGGTCGTGGGTGGGGTAATTATTCTCATGGGGCTTAAGATTTCATGATGCATAAGATATAGCCCTCTTCTTCTACTATAATACACCCCAAAGTCCCTACAAAGATGCATCCATGTATACCCGATAATGCACCCCACTATGTGGCAATGCAAGTCTTGACCCTGACTTCAACTTATCCTTCATCTCATCAAAGGCTAGCTAACAGTGATCACTCCATAAAAATGGAACTCCCTTACGAGCCAGGTTCATCAAAGGACCCGCAATCTTCGAGAACCCTTTAATGAATTAGCGATAATACCCAGCCAACCACAAGAAGCTGCGAAGATCTCTTGGTGTCATGGGTTATCCCCAGGCCCTTACTACTGACACCTTACTCAGATCCACTGCTGTATCCCTGTCCGATATGATGTGTATGCAAAACTATATTTCTCGTAGCCAAAACCCACACTTCCTGAATTTGGCATACAGCTGATGGTTCCAAAGTGTTTGCAAGACCCTACGCAGATGCTCCGCATGCTCCTCCTCAGTATGAAAGTAGACTAGAATGTCGTCTATGAAAACGATCACAAATTGGTCCAAAAACTCCCTGAATACTCTGTTAATAAGATGCATAAACACTGATGGTGCATTGGTGAGCCCAAACGGCAACACCCTTAACTCGTATGACCCATACCGCGATAGGAAAGCGATCTTGGGAACATCCTCCTCCCGAATACGTAGTTGGTGATAACCCAATCTCAAATCAATCTTTAAGAAGTAGGCAACCCCTATCAACGGATCAAATAAGTCATCGATCCTCAGTAATGGATACTTATTCTGTATCGTGACTTTGTTCAGCTCCCTGTAATCCACAAACAAGCAGAGAAAACTATTCCTATTTTTCACAAACAACACCGCGCACCCCATGATGATGTGCTCTGCTGAACAAAAACCTGACCCAAGAGCTGCTAAATCTGCTCCCTTAACTCCCGCATCTCTAAAGAGGCCATATGATACAGTGCTCTGGAAATCGGTCTCGCCCTGGTGCTAAATCGATGTTAAATTATATTTCCTATCTCAGTGGTAGCTCGAGTATCTCTTGGAATACATCCTCAAACTCTGTCACTACCGGAATCGAGTCTAACGGTACCACTATCTCCTACAAGGTCTCCTCCTTAATGTAATATAAGTGGGTGCTCGATCCTGCCTCGAGCAGAGGCATCGTCATCAAGAGTATATCCTGCCCCTGAATGGACAACACTATGGTCCTCTCGTAGCAATATATTATTGCACTGTAGTCGGCTAACTAGTCCATCCCTAGAATAACATCATACCCCTCTATATCTCACACTAGGAGGTCTGATATTAGACTCAGTCTCCTAATCAAGATGTCTACTGATAATACGCAAATATCGCGTATTTCATCCTCCGAACCTACGCATTTTAGCCCCCTCGGGTGCCTTAATCTCTATATTTAAGTCCGTTAACTAGACAACCTCGGTTTATATTGTTAACATGCTATATGAGGTATAATTGGGCTTTTGTAGGTATTTAGGTACTAAGTATGAAGTTCGAATGCGTTCCGCTCTATTTCCGTACACAACCGCACGTTCAAGGGCATTTTAGTCATTTTACAGCTTGGGTACCTGGCCTGACATCTCACGGAAGTTGTAGCCCTCCTCGCTAGCTTCGCGTGGCCGCAAACGGTGCGCGATTCCGATTCATAACGAAGAAGTTACGGCGATTTCAGCGGAGGAAAAACAAGGAAAGCAAAAGAGGAGAAGAGAAGGAGAAGGGAAGAATGCAGTGTGCTGCTGCCTGGCCATGACCTGCTTGATCGATCGATCGACCCATTTGGTCGATCGATCGACCATTCTAAATTGTCGATTTTTTGCCTTGATCGATCGATCGACCAAAGGGGTCGATCGATCGATCCCCTATTTTTCAGCATATATTTTCATTTCTTTTCTTTCTTCTTTTCTTTTAATCCAACTTACTATAAATACAATTTTGTTGTCATAAACATGGGGGAACGTTTTTAGATAGTTTTAGAAGATAGAATAGGTTAGGGTTTGGGTTTTTGCTTGGTTCTTCTTCATTTCTCTTTGGTTTCACACCCCATTTGGATTGTAAGTTGACTATTCATCTCCCCTACCATTTGAATATAGTTGTATTTCTTCATTTCTTGCTTTCTAGTTAATTTACAAGCTTTCTAATTTAGGTTTTCTTGCTTTATTTACATGCTTTGATTTACACGCTTTCTAGTATAGATTTACCGCATTTATTTACCGCTTTCCATTTATCGCGTTTTTAACATGCTTTCTAGGTAATTTAAATTAGGTTGTGTTTGAATTGAACTCACTCGGGTTGACGCGTTGCTTTGCTTTGGTGATGGAGTTTACGGGTCTATTTCGAGTGTGTTGTCCTAGTTATTACGCCTAGGAGATTTGATGGGGCATATCATGTATGTCCCGTGCTTACGACCTTTCGCGCGTAATTTCCGGGATATTTGTTGACGCCAAAATCTTATTAGGCTTTTATGATGATTTAGGGCATAACAACCCTTGATTTAATTAACTGTCGAAACGAGACGCATTTGAAATAACTCGTCGACCCATGTAACCATTTTATACTAATTAACTCGGGTGAGGGATATTCGACGCAACCTATAGTTTTACTCGCTTTCATAATCTAGTTTCAACACATTGCCTAGATTAACTTTTCCTTTTAGTTTGTAATCATCTTTTACACTTTTATTTTAGGAGTATTAAATCACTTAAATTCTAACAACTCGTCTCTGTGGATTTTCGATACCCGACTTACCGCTGTGCTTGCCTCGCAAGTGTAGTAGTAACTTAGGTTTTTGTATTGAGTTGGCGAAACGAAAACAACGACTGTGCACTTTACACGCGCACACTTTTCGCACTTGATCAAAATGGCGCCGTTGCCGGGGACTAGTTTGTTTTAGACTTTATTTGATTTAGTATTTCATAGTATTTTCTTTCTATTTGTATTATTTGCTAATATTTTGCAGGACTTCCACATTTGAGCACTTAGAAACGCTCTAATCTTTCCCTCGCACACTTACTTTGTGGAATCCGCCACTTCGAGCCATTTTTGGGGTAAGCATGTCTTATTCCAATTCTTTCGGTAATCCTTGTCATAATTCTCAAAATTCTCGCAAACCTATGACTTTCGGTGAATACTTAGAATCCCAAAGTATAACAAATTCAAATATGACTTTGGGTGAGTATAACGAAAGTCAAAACTTAGGTTATTGGAATTTTGATGATGATGATAATGATTTTGGGCCTTTACCTCCTTATAATAGGAATTTTGAAACGAATTCGAATAGTTTTCAAAATTCCTATAATAATGAGTTTTCGTTTAAGTCCGATGGTAATTTTCAAAGTTCCCATTTTCATGTATCCGCACCTCGACCTATGACTTTCGGTGAGGGTTTGCGTATGTATGAAAATGAGAAAATTGAAAATCGTTATCGGGAAGAAAATCGTTCGTGGGAACATGAGTTGGATTTATTATTTGAGTCCGACGACGATTTTGCTTCCGAGACTTTTGAAGTCGAGGAATGTTTTGAACCAAATGAGGTACTTGTGCCTACTTTGGAACAAGCCATTCTAGACTTTGCCCATTGCGTAATAGATATTGAAAGTGAGGATGATAATGACGTAATATCTATTTGCAATGAAATGATTTCTTCTTTGGCTCCCAAAGAAGAACATTTCATTGAAAATGATATTATTTCCTTTGAAATTCCAACTTCATGCGATGATGATTCATCTCATGAGTTTGAATTTCTTTCATCCCCATTTTCATTCTCTATTACCCCACCGGAACAAGTACCCGATGATTCGGTTTCAAACTTTAATGTTTTAAACCCTATCGCCGATGAGGACTACTTGCTCGAGTCTCCCTCCACAATCGCATCTTTTCCTTGGTGTGCGCCGCCTCCCATTCCAACTTCAAAATCATTGGGAGGATTTTCAGCTTTTCTCGGTCCCCACTTGTTTTTGTCACCCGTTCAATCCAAACCCCCCATCGTCCCACCAAAACTTTTAATTGGCGATGGTTCATTTCTTCCGCCTTACACATGCCTTCCGTTGTTAAAACGGAATTCATATTTTTCGGAAGGCATGCTTGTATTTGAGGGTACACCGGTTATCCTCCAAAGTCAAATCGTTTTTATGGTGGACCCTCAGCTATTTAGACTTCTAGTGTACAGTTAGTGTGAAGTCTAAATAGTAGGTTGTATATAGTTAGCTTTTTATTTTTTCTTTTTATTTTTTTCCTTCCTTTTTAATTTAGTCTAATGTAATTAGTTAACTTTTTATTATTTGTTTTTGCCATGCTCGGTACTAACTTGTTTTGTAGATTCTTTGGACTTGTTCTTATGGGGATCGCTCCAATTTTGGGTAATATCGCTATTTTCCTCTCTTTAACTTGGTTCTTAATTTACATTGAGGACAATGTCAAGTTTTAAGTTAGGGGGTGTGGGATATTCTATCCATTTCTTATTTTTGTCCATGTTTTTTCTCACATGTTAGTTACTTATTATGCTTTTCTTAGAAAAATTCAAAAATTTCAAAAAGATTTTCTTTATTTTTTCTCCTTTTTTGGGCATTTTGCCTTTGTTTCCGATGATAAATTTCAATAATTGCCCGATCCAATAGACAGCCCAATGATGCATGTTCTCGATTTTAGAAGTTATTAGACTTTAGTCTTGATTATTCATATTATGAATAACTTTATGAATTAAACTTTAATCCCATGAGCACATGCACTTTTATGGTTATATTGATTTGGTTTAAGATTTTTATAACTCGGTAATCTTTTGTTGCATTGTATATACTTACACCGAGTAAGCTTTGTACCTTTCGTCGTTTGTGAGTGTATACACTATTCATTTCTCATTGAAAACGTTGAATTCGTTGGTAATCTCTCTATTCTTTCATTTCACCGTTCATTAATTAAGTTCATACTTGAAATGTGTTACTTGATCATGATTTTCATATACTGTTTTGATTCGAGAATTGCGTAAACTTTGTGAAATGATCATAGGCCCTCTTTGTTATATCACCCATATGAGCCGTGACCTCACCCTTATATGTTTACCCTCGTTAACCCTTTTGAGCCTAAATATAGCCTTTCATTTCATATCCCATTCCCATAACCAACTCTAAATTGGAGTTTTAGCCCATATATACACCTTCCACACCTTTGTTTGGAATGTTAATTGGGATTGAAAGTTGTTGTTATGATGTCGGTTGCAATTTAGGCATATGAGAGTGAGAAAAGTAAGTAAAGAAAGATGTGAGAAAGTGAAGAAAAAGAGAAAGCAAAAAGCAAAAGAAAACAAAAGAGAAAATGAGAAAATGAAGAAAAGAAAAAGAAAGAGAAGTTTGTATATGTTGTATATAGTTCAATAAGCTTTGATTACTCTCCCCGATGATATATCTAATGCCTTTTTGGAACTTGTTTTCCAATTTTGATATTGCCCGCATTATCCCATTATCCCGAGTTTTCATTCCGAACACTTTGAATCCGTACATATATTCCTTCGTTTCGTACCTTAACCATACCTACATTATAACCCTATTAAAGTCCTATGTGATCTTAGGTTGATGTAATTTGAAAGCCATAATAGTTGTGATAATCTGTGAAAATGCATTTCGCCTCTTTTAGTGAGTGGTATCCTTTCATTGAGATTACAGTTTTTCAGTTTATATATAGCGTTCTTCATCTGTGACATGTGTGTGGCCTAGTTTCCATTTACATTTACTCCTTATGCCCGCATGTCCGTGTGTTACCTCCCTGTTTCGAGTGAAGTCACTTGATGAGTGTAATGCCCGTGAGGATTGAATATATGCTTGCTCGTCCACTAGGGTGACCTAGGGGTCTAACGGCTTATTGCATACGCTAAATGCAATCGAATCGCCCGCGAAAGTGGCCTTATGCTTTTATACCATACTTTTGTACTATCTCCTGCTTTTGGTTTACTTGTTGTTCTTGTTGCATCCTATTTCATTTCTAGGGACTAGCAACGTGTAAGTTAGGGGGTGTGATAATACGCAAATATCGCGTATTTCATCCTCCGAACCTACGCATTTTAGCCCCCTCGGGTGCCTTAATCTCTATATTTAAGTCCGTTAACCAGACAACCTCGGTTTATATTGTTAACATGCTATATGAGGTATAATTGGGCTTTTGTAGGTATTTAGGTACTAAGTATGAAGTTCGGATGCGTTCCGCTCTATTTCCGTACACAACCGCACGTTCAAGGGCATTTTAGTCATTTTACAGCTTGGGTACCTGGCCTGACATCTCACGGAAGTTGTATCCCTCCTTGCTAGCTTCGCGTGGCCGCAAACGGTGCGCGATTCCGATTCATAACGAAGAAGTTACGGCGATTTCAGCGGAGGAAAAACAAGGAAAGCAAAAGAGGAGAAGAGAAGGAGAAGGGAAGAATGCAGTGTGCTGCTGCCTGGCCATGACCTGCTTGATCGATCGATCGACCCATTTGGTCGATCGATCGACCATTCTAAATTGTCGATTTTTTGCCTTGATCGATCGATCGACCAAAGGGATCGATCGATCGATCCCCTGTTTTTCAGCAGATATTTTCATTTCTTTTCTTTCTTCTTTTCTTTTAATCCAACTTACTATAAATACAATTTTGTTGTAATAAACACGGGGGAACGTTTTTAGATAGTTTTAGAAGATATAATAGGTTAGGGTTTGGGTTTTTGCTTGGTTCTTCTTCATTTCTCTTTGGTGTAACACCCCATTTGGATTGTAAGTTGACTATTAATCTCCCCTACCATTTGAATATAGTTGTATTTCTTCATTTCTTGCTTTCTAGTTAATTTACAAGCTTTCTAATTTAGGTTTTCTTGCTTTATTTACATGCTTTGATTTACACGCTTTCTAGTATAGATTTACCGCATTTATTTACCGCTTTCCATTTATCGCGTTTTTAACATGCTTTCTAGGTAATTTAAATTAGGTTGTGTTTGAATTGAACTCACTCGGGTTGACGCGTTGCTTTGCTTTGGTGATGGAGTTTACGGGTCTATTTCGAGTGTGTTGTCCTAGTTATTACGCCTAGGAGATTTGACGGGGCATATCATGTATGTCCCGTGCTTACGACCTTTCGCGCGTAATTTCCGGGATATTTGTTGACGCCAAAATCTTATTAGGCTTTTATGATGATTTAGGGCATAACAACCCTTGATTTAATTAACTGTCGAAACGAGACGCATTTGAAATAACTCGTCGACCCATGTAACCATTTTATACTAATTAACTCGGGTGAGGGATATTCGACGCAACCTATAGTTTTACTCGCTTTCATAATCTAGTTTCAACACATTGCCTAGATTAACTTTTCCTTTTAGTTTGTAATCATCTTTTACACTTTTATTTTAGGAGTATTAAATCACTTAAATTCTAACAACTCGTCTCTGTGGATTTTCGATACCCGACTTACCGCTGTGCTTGCCTCGCAAGTGTAGTAGTAACTTAGGTTTTTGTATTGAGTTGGCGAAACGAAAACAACGACTGTGCACTTTACACGCGCACACTTTTCGCACTTGATCATCTACCCCTATACACGCCAAGTGAATGACTAACCCGCTACCCAACAGGACTCCACACACATAAGGCGAGTGCTGACTGTCTCTAAAAGATCGCAGCTCGTGCAAATCTAATGGCAATAAAAGAGTGCGATGCTCCCGTATAAAAAAGCACCCTACCCTGAGACCCATGGATAGGAAACATACCCTTTACTGCTGGTGGTGCCTGAGGTGCTGGAGGCATAGGTACATCCCAGACGTTATACACACTCCCGTAGTGCATCTGATCTTGCTACTGCTGTGGGGCCTGTGCTAAGGTAAAGAAGCTTACTGCCCCTGTTGGGCACCTAACTGCTGAGCCCCCACCCTGCTGTGGGAAATGTCTCCTCTTATGACCCTGCTGGTCACATATAAAGCACTGTCCCAAAAAAGGTCTCCTCTGGCCCTGCTGGCCTTATCCCTGTCCCTGATAACCACGACCCTACTGGCCACCTCCATTGTTCCCTTGGCCCTGATGCCATTGAGGAACCTGATGCTGCTGATTTGGACCCTACTGGTCCTGCCCAAATCCCTAACCCTCTGATCGCTGACCCTATATCTGAATCTCTTGTTCTGATTCCCCTATGGGAATCCTACCCTTGGTGTCTCACTGTCTGCTACTGTGGGGGTTCCCTACCGGTACTACTATCCCCTGAACTAAAAGGTTGAGTCGTCTCCCCTGATCTCTTTTTCCTCCTCAAATGGAAGCGGTGGTCCTAACAGTGTAATAATGCAGCATTAACAACATTCGTAGAAGTCGCCAATGCAAGTTTGGCGATCAAATGCTGCCTAATCCTCCAGGCTAAACCGTCCATGAACCGTGCCTTCTTTTAATCCTCGTTGCTCACCTAGTGTAGCATAAAATTTGCTAAGCGGGTGAACTCTTCCGCATATTCTGCTACCGAGCGATCTCCCTATTCTACCTCCCTAAAGTTCCTTCTCATCTCCGCCTCCACTGCTGGTGGAGAGTATTTGCGATCAAACTGCAACCAAAACTCTGTGATAATCATTCAGCCTCTCTCATCGGCAGTGGTAACTGACTCCCACCACTGCAAAGCGGCTCCAGACAGCCTAAACGTCGCTAACATTTGCTTCTGCATCTTCGTACAATCCACCAAGCGTAGGTGGCACTGTATATTCTTTTTTCACTAGCAAGCCTCAACAACATCGGAACTGCCCTGAAACTCGAGTGGGTGGCCCGTGTGGAAGGTCTCTCTAACTCTTTGCCAAATGGATGGCCCTGCCTGGGCCTGATATATGGTGCCACTGGTGGCTGTGCCTTGGGCTGAGGGAAATGGGCTTCTATAGCTCTCATGGCTATGTCGACCGCCTAGGCCACTATCACTGCCACCTGTGTAGTTAAAATCATCTCTGGTGGTGGCTGTGGTGGCGGCACCTGTGCCTCCCGATGAGACTCCCTCTTCTCATCCCTGACCACTACCCTCTCAGCTCGTTGTCTCCTTGGTGGCATCTGAAAACATATCGAATTTGTATAAGTACACAATTTATGCAAAAATCTAGCAGCAGAAGCATGATATTGCAGAAGCATGATATTTCAAACACGCAAGGATAAAACAACAGTCCCAATAATAGGGCTTTATATCAAAAAAACAAAACGCTGAAATTGTAATAAGCCATACAGATCCTATTGGACACTAGAACCTGATGCTCTGATACAATTTGTGACACCTCGCCTAATTAAATATTGGGTGATCAGGCTTTTATTAAATTAAAATAGGATTTACAACCTGGTTTATTCTTAGCATCACCGTCGAAAATAAATTAATTACTAATCACCTATCAACTAAGTAAGGCGGTGACAAATTTTTATCTTACATGAACTGCAAGAATTAATAAACGTGAACAAAATAACTTCAACCATCCATAACATATTGAATCCAGACCATATTAAGGTATCGTAAATAAATGCCATACCGATATAATCATCGAACATGAAATCCAAAACTGCTAATAATCCAAATAATGAGAACGGACAATGTCTGAACTGAAACTGCATAAGTACTGAAGGACAACATGTCCATAATGAAATACTAAACCGAAGTCCTACACTAAATCCGAATGAAATAAGACAACGTCTAATCAAATTCCTGTGAACATCCACTTGTGTCACAGCTGCGTCTCCCTGGAACAGAATATCAAGTCTGGTGCCCCGGTGGTTGGACACCTAAAAGATTTAAAAAATATTTTATAGCAAGGAGTTAGAACTCAAAACATTTCGAAAATATTTATCAGGAGTTTATAACACCTCAAAAATCAGTTATTGATTACACATATTAGGTTAACGTACACTCTCTTGAGTTTTCGTCACCTCTCAACTATTGTGCACGCCTCACGTTTCTACTTAGCCCACATAGACATACTACCCAAGATAACTAGATGTACGTATCTAACTGGACTATTTTCTATCTATAAGTCCCCGTACCGCCCCTACAACATGCAATTCGGTTTAACCTCTGTCGTATGTTATTTTTTTAACTAAATCTCTCTACTTAATTCGTTACTCAGATATATATCATTTAATGGTCTATTATTGCACACAAGTAGATTATTCGTACGGTATATATTTCACACACAATATATACTATAAGTGTATACTTTTCTATAATGTCCTCGTATCACACATTAAGGACTATTAGTTTGGAATGTCGATTTGAACTTGGTTCGGAATGTATCATCGAACATGGTTCGGAGTGTCTCATCGAACTTGGTTCGGAATGTCTCATCTAACATAGTTCAGAATGTATCATCGAACTTATCAATCAAGTATATATAATAGGTATTCATTCCACCTATAATTAAATCAGTAGGCATTCACACAACCTAATTATCCAAGCCGATATGCAGTATATTTCTCTCAAATACTCACCGTACATACTAGTTTACGATTCACCTCGCTATCATATTTATTCGAATATTCACATAACTCTAAGCGTCTTAGTTACCCCTTCAATAATTTCAGCAATTAACTCTCTCTTAGGCCACTGGTCTTTAATTTAACTCCTTCAAAATTCCCGTAATTAGTTATCTTTCTCTTTGATAAATTTTGACATTACTTAACCCAATTCGTCCTCGTCTTAATCCTCTTAATAAGACTAAATTACCACCCTATCATAGGCCAACTATAATATAATAAGTTCCTTATTATTATTTAATAAACTGCCAAAAGTTTTTCGAAACAAAATTTAGGGATTCTAGACTTAATAGGGTAAATCTTTTGTTTTCTGGGAAACCGAATTGATTCGCTATGAGGCCGGATCGATTATCCTCTGGGCCGAATTAATTCGAAATAGTACAGTTCGTCTTCTTCGTCTAGTTCATTCATTTTTCCACCATTTTTATTTATCAAACTTACATGATACTTCACCAAAATCAAAACCAAATGTCCTAAACAATTTCTACATGTATTAGTATTATTTCTAGCATTCTAAACATATCAAATCTTCACAAAATTCCATCAAGGACGAATTAAAACCCAAAACTCTTCAAGAACCCTAGTTGTGTGTTCTTCCTATATATTCCTTCAAAAACCCAGATTTAATTTGTGTTAATGATCACATCTCCTCTGATTATTAACTCCGTACATATGTTAAATCGTACTACATGCAAATCCTACCCAAACATGCATATAAATCGTCTTTTTCTTTCAAGAACATTGATTTAATCATATTTATCTTTACAAACCTACTTATGGGTATTATAAATTCAAAAGACTTGTATATAAACACTTTCCTTAATAGATGGGGTCTGATTTCTTGATGGTGATGATAGATTTGTGCTCTTTTCTTCCAATCCTCACTCCCCAATTGATTGTGTTGCAAGAGCAAGGTGAAGGGCTTCAAAATTCTCCTCAAAACTCCAAAATTCTTCTCCTCTTATTCTCTAATGTTCCATCTGTGTTTTCAATGTTGTTAACCCTACCTTCTATATAATATCTAATATAGGGTTGTAAATTTCATAGGTCTCTAAACCTCCTTATGTCAAATGACCGAACTGCCCCCAATAGGTGTCGGTTTGATCTAAAATTGACCTGAGATCCAAACAATACCCCTGGGTTTACTATTTTGATGATTTTGACCCTTTAGGAATAATTCGTGACATCTAAATTATCCCTCGAGTCACCTAAAATATATTTCCCATCTCGACCTCAAGTTAGTCTACACGCGACTCCCGATTGAGATATAATACGATACGCACATATCACTCACTATGACATAATTCAATAATCATCAATTATTTACTATTCACACTTAGTAAATTTCATTTCATAATATTAATCAGTATCTATCTCTCGATTAATATATAACATCACATTTATTATTTAATCCCATTAAATTACTACACACGTGTAATTTAACTAAAACGTATTTTCCCAATTAATTTTTGAATTAATTAAATTTCAAATACGCAGAATTACGGGGTATGACAATTATCTCTCTCTCCCTCATCATATTCAAGTTTCTCCCTAAGTTTTTTTTACGGGCACTCAAATCCTTAATCAATTTATCATTTTTTTTATGACACAATCCTTTAACTTATCCTCTAACTTCAAGTTTTCCTTCTTTAACTTCAAAGCCTCCGTATACAACTCATGAAAGGAAACTTGAAGCTCACTCTCCTCCTCTTCACTCATCTTTTCTTCACCTACTTCATCACATTCTTGGGAATCACAAGAAAGGAGCTCGAAACTATCATGCATATGATTATCTTCGTCGTCGAAAGAATTTTCATTTAAACTCACATGACTAGCTATGAAAGCGGAGAATTTATAGTCCATGGATTATGTTCCTCTTCGGAATCACTATCACTAAGGGTTTCATTTTACGCTTTGGGCATTTTAACATCTTTATTTAGTATAGTGGGGCACTCACGAGCATGATACCTAAACCTTTGGCATTCATAACACTTATCCCAGTTGTTGATGTAAAAAATTAGATTATATCTAATTATTTAATCACAAATAAAATAAAGTGAGACAAAGAAATTTTAAAGTGGTCCAGCCTTATAAGAATGGCCTACGTCCACTGTTTCTATTATTGCTGACTGTTTGGGAATTCTCGATTACAAGTTTTATCAAGAAATTCCGGTCCCCTTACAATAAGGATGATACAATGTATTTATAGCCCTCAGGCTGTACATGTGAAAGGGTAGTACATAGCTGTCCCTTACGCGTATACATCTGTATGATAATAATAAGCATTTAATGCGCAGTCAATCTGTTGGTTATCCTGTTATTAATGCTCTGTTCGAGGTGCATCTCGGATCGCCTAAGCTGCTCGGACCGCCTAAGTAGCTCGGTACTCATAAGTTGCTCGGTGTATTAAAGTTCCTCGGAGAACTCTTGTTGGTCGGAGCGTCTGAGTTGATCGGGGAAGCAGAGTTCCTCGTTGTAGTATGGTTCCTCGGAGTCAAGGTGTTGTTCAGAAGTGTTTGTTGTTGCCACGCAGATTGCCACGTGTCTTCACTCAATTGAGCCATATCAGCAGACTAAATTTGGTATCAACAGAAGCCCCCAATCTTTCACAGTTCGAAATTTGAGGAGTGTGGAACATTCTTTCTTGAAATATGGCGGTTTTAAATGGTCATCCTGAAATTTAGGAGTATTTTCTTTTGTATTTATTTCTCCTTCCAAATTCGTAGAATCGGTCTTTTTTGAATTTTTATAACCGCTTCGATTCCCGCGCCCTTTTTGTCTTTTTAGCCGCCGGTAACGTAACCGTCTCTTTTTGCAATCATTACTTCTACCCTTTCCCAAGGCAAAGTATTTAAACGTTGCAGAAAATCCTATTGTCTTCTACTTTTTCATTCTTATCTCTTTGAGTTTTCCATTGTTTCTCTCTCCTGTGCGTTCATCTCTTTCATCATTTGTTGTCAACAGACTCATCCCTTTCCTGTAAGATTTCTTCTTTCTCTTTGGTTTCCTTTACTCATCATGGTTTACCCTGTAGAGTCGCTTGATAAGTTTCGTTCTGATTTCTCTATTCCTTCATGGGTTATTTTAGAGGAACTTTCTGAGCCTTCAAATTATTTTCATTTGGCTGAGGGACATTGGTTCCCCAGTCTCTTTGTCGCTGAATGTGGCTTTTCTTTTCCCCCTAACCCTTTATGTCTGGAATTCTGTCAATACTTTGACGTGGTTCCTGCAAGAATAGCCCCCAATACATGGAGAATAGTTAACGAAGTTTATAGATTAAATCAAATTCATGGAACTCGTATAGGAATTCCTGAAATTATGTTTTGTTATAGATGGGTTGTGGGTGATAATAATTTTTATTGAAAAACTAGGTTTTTAAATAGAGCTTTAGTGGTCAATCTCCCAGATGCCAATAGGGACTACTTTGAGCACGGGGTTGTTATGAAAAATTGGCAACACCCTCCATTAACTGGAGCTGATGTTTACCAGGGTCCCAGATGTCCTCCCTATGGCAATGGGATAGGTTGTTTTTATTTTATTTTCAAAATTACGCTTCCTTTGTGTTTGATAAAATACGTCACTGATATTTTAATTTTGATTTATTTGCAGTTGACAGCAAAAGAAAATCTCCAAAAGAGACAGACGTTAACATAAGGCATTTAAAACTTATCTGGAGTTTGCATCAGACTGTTACCGACGAGCATATTAGGTCAGCTTCATATTTACTGCAGTACAAGAGTTACACCTCCTCTTTTACTGCTCGTCCGGTGATAAGCGACGCAGAACCAATACCAGCCTCTATAAGTTCTTCACCTGAGTCACATATTCCCTTGAGTGAAAGGATGAAGAAAAGAAGACCTCCTACTCTTTTTGAGAAATCTGCCTCTGGTGCTGGAGAGGCAAAGAAAAGTAAGCTTGATGTCCCAGGAGAGGGGACAAAGAAAATTGATGCACCTCCTTCGACTACTCCTGCGAAGGTCGTCGAGAAGCCCCTAGTGGCCCCGAGCAAGACTGCTGCTCCAAGCGAGGTGATTGTCATTTCTCCGACTAAGACTACATCGTTAGTCGAGAACGTTGATGCTCCTCTGAGGAGGCTGAAGAAAAGCTCCTCTATCAATTTGGTTGAATCCATCTCTCAGCCCCCGACTAGTGGTGTTCCCACTTTTGTTGCCCCGAGCTCTGCTATGAACTCGGTGAAGACTTGGATCATTCTCGAGATCCAAGGTATTGAAGAAAACCTTTCTCGGGACATGGTTACCACATTAGCAGCTCGTCATATTGCTTTTGTAAGTTCTATAGTCTTAAATTTTCATTTTTTACTTTTTATATCTGTGCACTGACTTGCTTTTATTTTCCCAGTTGGTGACCTGTTTTAATACCATTTTGAAGAAAGATGAAGCTATTAAAGCTTCAAGCTCCTCGTCTGGTGTAGAGGAAGCTTTGGTGGGTCTGACGCAGTCTCTGAAAGATTCTCGTCAGAAGTATGATGATGATAAGGCGATTTGGGAGAAGAAGCTCACTTCGACCGAGCAGGAGAAGGCTCAGGTTATTGAGGTCTCCAAGGGGTTGGAGAAAAAAATAAATGATTTGGAGGAGAAGAATAAAGAGCTCGAAGGGAAGCTCAAAAATACTGGGGAGATTGAAAATAAGCTCAAGACTGCTGAGGAGGAGTTGGGTCAACTTCGGGAAGTAAGTCGTCAGAAGGAGGAAGTTGAGAATAAATTGAAGGCTGTTGATGATCTTCTTTCCGAGAAGCTTTCCTCGGAGAAGATAAAAAGGAAATTGGCTGTCAAAAAATCATTCAGCGCCGGCTGGGATAAAGGGTGGAATAAATGTTTATCTGCCATGATGTCGCAAGTGGAATATGGCAGCCTCAAATACTTTAGAGATGGATGGGTCGCTGCTCTGCAAGAGATGAAAGTTGATGAAAATTCTGAACTATTTCAGCGACACATCCCGGGCCCCCCTCCAACTCCTGAAGAAGAAGAAGAGGACGAAACTGCCTCTGAGGAATCTTCCATGGTGATGGGAGATCAAATTTCTCATCCCCCAGCTATCCAGCCCACTGGCGAGGAGCTTCAGCTACCCGTCACTTCATCCGAGCAACCTCCAGCACTTCCTGAGCAACCTTCTGTTCCATTCGAGCAACTTACTTCCTCGTCCCAGCCTCCCGAGAATGTTTTGGGAGATAAGGAAAAGGTGTAGAGTTGTTCGAATTTCTCTCTATTTCACTTTTCTTTGTCAAATGTAACTCTGCATTTTGTACTTTTCCTTTATGATGTAATAAAATTTGAAGTTTTGCCTATTCATACTGTTGTTTCTCTTCTTCATGCTCTGTTTGAACTCTTATTGATTCTTGCTTTCTCTTCCTTTACTAGTTTATGGCCAGGATGGAGTTATTATCTGCTCATGATACAAAATTATTGAGGCAATGCAATGAGTACTTCATAGCTGGTCATACAGATATGAGTGCATCATAAATCGTTGACATCCTCGGTCAAGGTGCTTCAGAGCAAGCAATTGAAGCCTATCAGTATTTGAAGTGCCTGCTCGACCGTGCAGTGGCGAACAATGTAGCATATTATGAAATGATTGAAGATCTCCAAGGAAATATTGAAGAACTTCAGCAACAATATAAGGAATCTGCTGCCCTTTTACACGAGGGATACGAGAAGAAGTATCAGCAAATAAGTGCTGATAAGGGATACGATAAACTGTTTGCTGCTTACGATGTGAGGGAGAGAACTTTGAAGGCTGAGGTCGAAGAGCACAGATAGATAGCTGAGTTGTTAGAGCAGGAAAATAATAACCTGCAAAGAGAAGTGTCTCAGTTGAAGTCTATAGCTTCCACCTCAAACGCTTTGGTCCCTGTGACCGACGAGGGATTCTCTTTCTTGGAGGTCGAAAATGCCAACCTGAGGGATGAATTAGAAACATTGAAGAGAGCTGGCCCTTCTACATCTACTCGGGGACGAGCAAGAGCTACTCGGGGACGAGCAAGAGCTGCTCGGATTACTGTCGAGGAACAGAGAACTCAATCTGCTCTGGAGAACCAGGCCT
This sequence comes from Sambucus nigra, assembly GCA_949130495.1. Classification (NCBI taxonomy): domain Eukaryota; kingdom Viridiplantae; phylum Streptophyta; class Magnoliopsida; order Dipsacales; family Adoxaceae; genus Sambucus; species Sambucus nigra. The sequence continues at coordinate 389,375,927 of OX422211.1, read as the reverse complement.
TCCAACTGATGGAAAAGATCCAGGCATTGGTTGAGATGTCTAAGAAGATCAGGAATCTGGACGAGCATCTTTATGTGCAGAAGTCTGTCTTGGATAATAAAGAACTCTTTATAAAAAGGCTCCACGAGCAACTGGAAAGATTGACGTATCAATTCCATAAGCAGCCCAGAGAATTCTGGATGGCTGGCTATAATGAGGCTCTCTACCATTTGGATGATCGTATCCAAAATGCAAATAATGAGGTTTACTAACAGGGATGGTTGAATGCCTTAGGTGTACTACAACTGGAACACGGTGGGATTACCATAATCCTGGGCTGCTCGACCTACCAGTACCACCATTCAAGCTTGATATGAGTTGGATCCCTGCTCGGGCCATCCCTCGGTGTTTGATTTCCAAATACCTTGGCGATTACAATCTCCATTCCAATGTTGAGATATCTCGTCCCGAGAACCTACTCGATCGACCATCTGTGATGAACATCAGGATGCTTAAAGATCTTAACTTCATAAATTGCCCTTATGCTTTAAATGATCCACCTGCTGGCGAGGAACCTGTTTCAAAAGCAGAGGGGAAGAAACCAATAGAATAGTAATCTTGATGTAATAAATTTGTATTTCATTCTTGATGTATTTTGTTCTACATTTAATGAAATAATTTTATTTGCAAATCTTGACTGCCATTGTCTTGTAATTATAAAACACTTTACATCTGTGCATGTATATCTGTTAAAAAGATAACAACATTGTGTTATTTTTCGATCAACTAGAGTTTGTTAAAACTTATTGTCGACTATCTTGAATTTGTGGTAATCATTTGACGACTAACCAAAATTGATGATACTTTGTTTCTCAACCAACTTATTGGTAATTTAAAAAGTTACGAGTATCAAAAATTTTGCTCGATCACTTTCTCGTATTCATAAAATGTTTCCGACCAACCAAGGTCGGTAAATTTTTCTTTTCGACCAACTACAATTAGTGGAATTTTATTCCCGATCAAGCATAGTTAGTGGATTTTTTCTTAACGAGCAACTTTGGCACTTTTTGGAATAGTTTTACTTCCTAACCAACCTTAGTTGGCATTTTTAGGAATAGCTTTACTTCCTAACCAACCTTAGTTGGCATTTTTAGGAATATATTTACTTCCCGACCAACCTTAGTTGGCGTTTTCGGGAATAGATTTACTTCCTAACCAACCTTAGTTGGAATTTTTAGGAATAGTTTTACTTCCTAACCAACCTTAGTTGGCATTTTTAGGAATAGATTTACTTCCCGACCAACCTTAGTTGGCATTTTCGGGAATATATTTACTTCCCGACCAACCTTCGTTGGCATTTTCGGGAATAGATTTACTTCCTAACCAACCTTAGTTGGCATTTTTAGGAATAGATTTACTTCCTAACCAACCTTAGTTGGCATTTTTAGGAATAGATTTCTGAGTATTCTGAGTAGTACAGTAGTACTTTTGTTGAATGCGTAGCACGAGTATTCCGCAAAAAAATTCCAACAAAACGAGAGAACTGGGCAGAACATTGTCACTTTATTCATACTAACGAAAATGTATTGCATGAGAGTTTACATCACTGATAATACTTGCGCAAGTGTTCTGCATTCCATGCATTCTTAAACTCCTGCCCTTCTAAAGTTGCTATTCTATAGGTTCCTGGTCGAACAACTTCTGTAACTCGGTAAGGTCCATGCCAGTTCGCTTCCAACTTGTTGGGCTTTTGAATCACTTTATTTAGCACATAGTCTCCTTCTTTTAGGTCGCACTTCTTTACTCTCTTGTTGTAGAACAAAGCTGTTTGTTGTTGGTAAGCAGCGTTCCTAATGGCTGCTTCTTCTCTAACTCCCTCGATCATGTCTAAATCCAATCTTCTCATTAAGTCGCTGACAGGAGAATTGAAATTCAGTACTCTGTGTGTCGGGAGACCCAACTCGGCAGGTATAACGGCTTCACTTCCAAATGCCAGCATATATGGAGATTCCCCTGTTGCTGCTCGGGGAGTAGTTCGGTAAGCCCATAGTACTGATTGTAGCTCGTTGATCCAATTTGCTTTCGCGTCATCCAGTTTTTTCTTCAAGCCATTCGGTAGTGTTCTGTTTGTTACTTCAGTTTGGCCATTGCTTTGAGGATGGCCTAGTGCCGAGTGGATCTTCAAGATATTTGACTGATGATAATAGGCAGCAAACTCCTCGTTGTCAAATTATGTTCCATGGTCGGTGATGAATGCATGGGGAAGACCATATCTACAGATGATATTTTTCTAAACAAATTGATACACCTTCTCGTACGTCATGTCGACAAGAGGCTCGGCTTCCACCCACTTAGTAAAATAATCCACTGCGACGACGAGATATTTAAATCTTCCTCTGGTCGTCGGTAGTGGCCCGACCAAATCTATTCCCCATATGGCAAATGGCCAAGGGGAAGTAATGGATGTCAATAATGCTTGGGGAGTTCTTCGGATGGAGGAGAAGTGCTGACACTTGTCACATTTTTTGGCATAGGCTATACAATCAGCCCTCATCGTCGGCCAGTAGTATCCTTGAGTCATCATTCTTTGCAAAAGTGTCCGACCCGCTATATGGGCTCCACATGACCCTTCATGGACCTCTTTAATCAAATTTTTCACCTCGGTGGGATGCACACATCTTTACAAACTTGCTATAATTCCTCGTCTGTATAAAATACCATTAGCCAGTACATAACGAGCAGTCTTAAACTTCAGCTTCTTGGCTGCAAGTTTGTCAGTTGGTAATTCCCCTTTCTCAATATATGCCCTGATGGGATCCATCCATGATGATCCTAAATCGAGGGTAATAAAGTTCATCGTCAGATCTTCATCTATACTCCGACCAGCTAAAACTTCCAATGGGATTGTTCTTCGTAGCTCGGTACGAGTAGCTGATGCTAATCGAGCTAAGGCGTCTGCTCTCGCATTCTCCATTCTTGGTATTCTGACCAGCTGAATAGCAGCAAATTCTGACACCAGTTCCTTTGCCTTTGCATGATATCTGATCATTAATTCTCCTTTGGCTGCATAGACTCCCATCATTTGATTTATGACCAATTACGAGTCACTGAAGACAATAACTTGTTCTGTCCCCATGGTTTTTGCCAAACTAAGACCTGCAATCATGGCTTCATATTTAGCCTCATTATTCGAAGCTTTGAATTGGAAACGTTGGGCGTATTCCATGTTGACCTCGTCCGGACTGTTCAAAACTATCCTTGCGCCACATCCTGTAGTGCAATATGAACCATCCACATACAAACTCCATATAGGTAACTCGTCTTCAAATTTCTGATCTGACAGAGTTCCTCGGTGGAAAATTTGTTGCTTCCTTTCACCATCTCCTGATATTTCTTGCTGTTCATCGATCATGTTTTCTTGCCCTTTTACCAACCTAAGCTGATTTGGGCTTGAATTTGATGATTTTATAACATCTACTTGCCCTTTTACCAAGCTAAGTTGGTCTGGGCTTGCATTTGATGATCGTGTAACATCCACAGGTTGATTAGTGAGCAACTTTTGCTCATCGGGGGTATCAGGATAGGTGAACTCTGCTATATAAAATCTGCTACCGCTTGCCCTTTTAGCGATGATCTGGGTTCATAAACTATATCATATTCACCAAGTTCTATTTCCCAGCACATCAATCTTCCTGATTTTTCTGGTTTATGAAGGGCTTGCCTAAATGGCATATCAGTATATACTACTATAGTATGAGCCTGGGAGTATGGATTTATTCTTCTACTTGCCTCGATCAATGCTAGTGCCAATTTTTCCAGATTTGGATATCTGATCTCTGCTCCTCGGAAGGCCTTACTTGTGTAGTAGATCGATTTTTGTACTCCATTCTCCATTCTTATCAATGTCGAACTAACTGCATTCTCGGACACTGCCAGATACAAGTATAATTTTTCTCCTATCACTGGCCTGGATAACAGTGGAGGTGCTCCCAAATATTTCTTCAAGTCTTGAAAAGCCTTCTCACATTCATCATTCCACTCAAAAGTCTTTCAGAGCGTCTTAAAGAATGGGAGACATCGATCAGTTGCTCGCGATACAAATCTGTTGAGTGCTGCTACTCGTCCTGTAAGACTTTGCACTTCTTTCTTCGTCGTTGGAGATCGCAGCTCTAACAGAGCTTTGATCTTTTCAGGGTTTGCTTCAATGCCTCGTTGATTGACAATGTACCCGAGAAACATGCCTTCTCGTACTCCAAATATGCACTTCGTCGGGTTCAGCTTCACTTGATATTTATCTAGTTGATCAAAGGTCTGAACTAAGTCAACTAGATGATCAGCAGCTTTCTTGCTTCTTGTCAGCATATCATCAACATAGACTTCCATATTGCAACTAATTTGTTCTGCAAACACCTTGTTCATCAGCCGCTGATATGTTGCACCTGCATTTTTCAAACCAAAAGGCATAACATTATAACAGTAAGTTCCCCTAGGGGTAATGAAAGAAGTACTCTCCCTGTCTTCAGGTTTCATTTTAATCTGATTGTAACCAGAATTAGCATCCATGAAGCTCAACAGCTCGTGTCCCGAGGTAGCATCCACTAGTTGATCAATTCGGGGCAGCATGAAGTGATCCTTTGGGCATGCCTTGTTGAGGTCGGTGAAGTCTACACACATCCTTCATTTATTGTTCTTCTTTTTCACCATCACCACATTTTCTAACCAGTCTGGATATTTAACATCTTCAATAAAGCAAGCTTTCTGGAGCTTCTCGACTTCCTCCTGTATAGCTTGATTCTTCTCGGGACTGAATACTCTTCTTCTCTGCTTCACAGGCTTGATCTCCTTATTCACATTGAGTTCGTGACATAAGAAATTTGGGTCTATCCCGGGCATATCCTCATGACTTCACGCAAAAGTTTGCTTTCTGCTTCTTAGGAAAGTTATCAATTCCTATTTTAGTGAGGCTTCCAACGACGAACCTACTTGAGTAGTTCGTTCAGGGTGCTCGTCGTCCAGAATGATGTTTTCAGTAGCTTCCACCACTTGACCCTTCACGAGTTGCGACTCATCTCTAGGATCCAATGTTTCAATTTCTGCACCTTCATCCACTTGATAGGTAGTAGTATTTTTCCTTGATTCCTCCAGTTCCGCTTGCTTGGCGGATGAATAATAGCATTCCCGAGCTAATTTCTGATCACCTTTCACAACTCCTACTCCAAAATTTATTGGAAATTTTAGGCATTGATGTACCGTAGATGGTACAGCCTCGAACTTCTTCAATCCTACTCTTCCCATGATGATATTGTATGCTGATTAAACATTCTTATCCATCGCGAAGAAGCGTATTCTTTCTGTTCGACAAGCAGGCCATGTACCAATGAATATATCCAACTTGATCGTCCCAAGTGGGAAAACTTTCTCACCAGAAAAACCCAGGAGGGGTCTGTGATAAGGCTCCAGTTGAGATAGTTTTAGATTTAAACCGTCGAAGCACGAGTAGAACATGATGTCTGTCGAGCTACCATTATCTACCAGTACTCTTGAAATCATCACTTCCTTCATCCTCATTTTGATCACCAATGGGTCATCATGAGGATATAGAACACCTGCGAGGTCGTTCTTTGAGAAACCAATAACCAATTTCTCTTTGTTTACCTTTCTAGGGCGATCCTCATCAGCTAGATTTATTCGTTGAATGTATGAGCAAGCTTGAGCCTCACAGAGGTAAGCTTTTCTCTCTGCAGTAAGGTCTCCTCCTCCTGCATCTCCACCTGTAATAACATTACAATCAAATGACCCAAAACGTATTGAAAATACCTCACGTTCTGGATGCCTTAGTCTCTTGGGAATATCGGGGTCGTCTTTTGGATCAACTTCATGGTCTCTTTTCTTGTTCTCCTCTGCTCGACTAGGAGATCTAGACCTCTCTCTTGTTCGATCGCTGTTTTTTCTTTCATTTCTATGATCAACATACTTTGCCAGTTTTCCTCGTCTGATGAGTGTTTCAATCTCATTCTGAAGAGCTGTGCAATTTTTGGTCATATGGCCATGATCTTTGTGAAACTCGTAATATTTTGCCTTATTCCTCCTGTCAGGGTCTGCCTTCATTTTCTCTGGCCAGTTTAATTCCTCGTTGTTCTTGATTTCTTCTAGAACATGGTTGATGTCTTTCTTCAAAGGAGTATAATTATCAAATTTCTTTAATACTTCCCATGACGACCTTATTTTTGAGTGTTTGTCACTACCATTATTCTTATGGTCTTTCTTCTTAGCTTTATCACCTTCCACCTTGGTTTCTTTGGCATCCATATTCTTCTTCGCAGCCATAGCCTCCTCGGCATTCATAATCTTGGCCGCTTTTCCCATCAGTTCTGACATGGTTCTTGTCACACCCCGCAAAATCCGACAGACGGGGTGGCCAGCCACCGCCGCCGAACTATGCCGGGCGTGAACTAAATAAAATACCATTCTTAGCATGAGACAGATATGAGACATAAATAATCAGTCCATAAGATAAATAATTGAATAAATCTAAAATAATCACAAATAACTAAGCGATAAAAGATCCATCACATGCTAACTCCAAAAATCAAATCTCCAATAATGATTAAATAAAACCTGAATAACAAAGATCTGAATAAACCAACATAAATCCTTTAAACAACTTTGGAACCGAATGGCCCAATAAAACTCCAATGAAGTCTCATACTGAAATACGACTGGAAAAGAAAGTCTAAACTAAAACAAAGCGATAAAGTAAATCAGCTCCAGCTGCACCTCAAAATGATAACTCCAATAAACTTATGCAGCTTCTCTAATTCTAATCCTGAAAAAGATTAGTCAACGCATGGGTCAGAGCCAAAGCCCCGAGCAAGAATACACACTACTCCCCTCAAATAGGATCCTTGAATCCAGACAGTAGCATTATACGTAATAAATATCACAATAGAATATTTTAAATTAAACGGGATAATTGAACGCGATAATTATAATCTACTATCTACCCGCAAAAATCCCCATTTATAAAGGCACACCAATATGATTTTAAATTCCCAAGTCCCACGATGTTAATTTAATTAAATTAACCAGCTTTTATTATAGTTCTCACTTTTTATTAAAGTGTCACACTTCCCCTTGTCAATCGCCCTCTGACCCGTTTACTGTCGGCCCCGACACATGACAAGGTTACCCTTGTCAATCGCCCTCTGACCCGTTTACTGTCGGCCCCGACACATGACAAGGTTCCACACACGACACGACATAAATCGCCCTCTGGCCCGTTTAAACTGTCAGCCCCGACACATTATGTCGCCACAAATTTTAATACCCGTTTTTATCTTAGGCATTAATTCTTAATTTCTCAATTTCACAATTTATGAATTACCCCACCCTTTTTAATCGATGTGAGATCCTCAAAATACCCCTTAGTCCCATACATAAGGGTCCCCAAGTTATCAATACGTCCTATCCTATGTATAGGAGGATTTTCTAACATAAATCTTAACTTAGTCTCGTTCTTAAACTACCATAGCGACGATAAAGTAAGAAAAATCAGCTCACCCTCAAGATGATAAAAACGCGATAATCTACCCTCACTAGTCCCATACCTAGAAGGCGTAAATCATCAAAAGGCATACCCACTAGTCCCATACCTAGAAGGCATCCTAAAATATAGGGAGAGCAATAATACCCATCAACCCGTCGTCACAAAGGCAACATCATAATACCGACAAGTCACACAAACAAGCATAATTAATCAATATATAAAACTACGCATGATAGTCCAATTCAATTAAATATTTAATTTAATTATCACAACGTCAACAATACCCAAATAATCTCATTTAATTATTTTAAATTAAATATACCAAGTTTTCATCATATATTCATCAAAATGAAATTTATTATCTCTACATGTATTACATGAATTGTACACACCCAAAAATCATTTATTTTAAAACTAGAATTTTTCTACATGCAACCTACACCAATAAAACCCAAAATCGCTCATCAATCCTACGTACCCAAAGGGTTATGAATATTATTCAGATTAAAAGATTTTATAAAAACAGCCCCATAATTTGTATTCAATTTTTCTAATTAAGTTACTAATTATTTTTAAGAAAACATGTAATTAAGTGTTTAGGCGACACTTAAAACGCATAATACTAAAGGAAAAGAATAGAGTATTCATGCCTGTGAAGATCGTGTTGAAAATCTGATTAGAAATCTGGATTCCTCTCGAAAAATTAGCAAAAGAGTGTTCTTGAACGATCTTGATTAAACCCCAATTAAGCCTTCAAAAACTTGTGCCAAAACTTGTGACAAAAACTTGATTTTGTTGAAGGTTGATGATTATGAGTGAGAGTAAAAATATTTGGAAGTGTTCTATGGTGAAAAACTGGAGAAAAAGTGATTATGAGAAGTCCCCCTACGGATTAACAAGGTTATATAGTGATTAGGAGTCCTAATCTTACACAAACTCTTAAAAAAACAGCTTACAGCGCACGTTTTCTGGGAGGGTCGATCGATCTACCCCCCCGTCGATCGATCGATCACCCCGAAAAACTGACAGTTTGCCCAAAAAATGCCATAAGGCAAAAATATTGTAAAATCAATATAAAATCCGTTTTAACTCCGATTTTAATTCCGCTTGAAGTTTTGTTCTTCTAAAATCATAACCAACATACTTAGCCAATAAAAAATTTAAAATTCAAAAATTTATTTTTCTCGAAAATTCCAATTAATTAATTAAAATAATAAATAAAAATACGGGGTGTTACATACTTCCCCACTAGCAAAGATTATCGTCCTCGAAATTAGACGAAGCATACACGTCAATACATAAATCTCGCGAAAGAAAATAAGGCTCACATATGCCTACCCGTAGAATGCCATAATTGGGCGCCCATACACCCAATCCTACGCGCACCTACCCCACGAACAACAAAATAATATATATTGCCTATATAAATACACATAACTATGAAAATAACGGCGTACCACATGCTCTCACAAATCCACCACTCGATCCTATATCCGAAAGTCATCAAAATTCTAACTTCCTCAAATTAAATCTCAACATCAAAAATCGATACATACGGCACCTAACATCTGTACAAAAATCTCCAAAATAATTATCGTCTCCAAAATCCATTCTAAGGATCCCCACATTAAGCTTACTATTTCTAAACTCAATTTCTACAACGTCCTTAACTCAAAACTTCACATCTCCAAGAAACACATCTAACACGTATGCTAGAACATCTACTTTAAGAAATACGAATCACAAAGGGAATCAAAGATCGGCAACGCGGAAACTAAACGGACTCATAACCTACGAGACCTAAGACCATGCTCTGATACCATCTGTCACACCCCGCAAAATCCGACAGACGGGGTGGCCAGCCACCGCCGCCGAACTATGCCGGGCGTGAACTAAATAAAATACCATTCTTAGCATGAGACAGATATGAGACATAAATAATCAGTCCATAAGATAAATAATTGAATAAATCTCAAATAATCACAAATAACTAAGCGATAAAAGATCCATCACATGCTAACTCCAAAAATCAAATCTCCAATAATGATTAAATAAAACCTGAATAACAAAGATCTGAATAAACCAACATAAATCCTTTAAACAACTTTGGAACCGAATGGCCCAATAAAACTCCAATGAAGTCTCATACTGAAATACGACTGGAAAAGAAAGTCTAAACTAAAACAAAGCGATAAAGTAAATCAGCTCCAGCTGCACCTCAAAATGATAACTCCGATAAACTTATGCAGCTTCTCTAATTCTAATCCTGAAAAAGATTAGTCAACGCATGGGTCAGAGCCAAAGCCCCGAGCAAGAATACACACTACTCCCCTCAAATAGGATCCTTGAATCCAGACAGTAGCATTATACGTAATAAATATCACAATAGAATATTTTAAATTAAACGGGATAATTAAACGCGATAATTATAATCTACTATCTACCCGCAAAAATCCCCATTTATAAAGGCACACCAATATGATTTTAAATTCCCAAGTCCCACGATGTTAATTTAATTAAATTAACCAGCTTTTATTATAGTTCTCACTTTTTATTAAAGTGTCACACTTCCCCTTGTCAATCGCCCACTGACCCGTTTACTGTCGGCCCCGACACATGACAAGGTTACCCTTGTCAATCGCCCTCTGACCCGTTTACTGTCGGCCCCGACACATGACAAGGTTCCACACACGACACGACATAAATCGCCCTCTGGCCCGTTTAAACTGTCAGCCCCGACACATTATGTCGCCACAAATTTTAATACCCGTTTTTATCTTAGGCATTAATTCTTAATTTCTCAATTTCACAATTTATGAATTACCCCACCCTTTTTAATCAATGTGAGATCCTCAAAATACCCCTTAGTCCCATACATAAGGGTCCCCAAGTTATCAATACGTCCTATCCTATGTATAGGAGGATTTTCTAACATAAATCTTAACTTAGTCTCGTTCTTAAACTACCATAGCGACGATAAAGTAAGAAAAATCAGCTCACCCTCAAGATGATAAAAACGCGATAATCTACCCTCACTAGTCCCATACCTAGAAGGCGTAAATCATCAAAAGGCATACCCACTAGTCCCATACCTAGAAGGCATCCTAAAATATAGGGAGAGCAATAATACCCATCAACCCGTCGTCACAAAGGCAACATCATAATACCGACAAGTCACACAAACAAGCATAATTAATCAATATATAAAACTACGCATGATAGTCCAATTCAATTAAATATTTAATTTAATTATCACAACGTCAACAATACCCAAATAATCTCATTTAATTATTTTAAATTAAATATACCAAGTTTTCATCATATATTCATCAAAATGAAATTTATTATCTCTACATGTATTACATGAATTGTACACACCCAAAAATCATTTATTTTAAAACTAGAATTTTTCTACATGCAACCTACACCAATAAAACCCAAAATCGCTCATCAATCCTACGTACCCAAAGGGTTATGAATATTATTCAGATTAAAAGATTTTATAAAAACAGCCCCATAATTAGTATTCAATTTTTCTAATTAAGTTACTAATTATTTTTAAGAAAACATGTAATTAAGTGTTTAGGCGACACTTAAAACGCATAATACTAAAGGAAAAGAATAGAGTATTCATGCCTGTGAAGATCGTGTTGAAAATCTGATTAGAAATCTGGATTCCTCTCGAAAAATTAGCAAAAGAGTGTTCTTGAACGATCTTGATTAAACCCCAATTAAGCCTTCAAAAACTTGTGCCAAAACTTGTGACAAAAACTTGATTTTGTTGAAGGTTGATGATTATGAGTGAGAGGAAAAATATTTGGAAGTGTTCTCTGGTGAAAAACTGGAGAAAAAGTGATTATGAGAAGTCCCCCTACGGATTAACAAGGTTATATAGTGATTAGGAGTCCTAATCCTACACAAACTCTTAAAAAAACAGCTTACAGCGCACGTTTTCTGGGAGGGTCGATCGATCTACCCCCCCGTCGATCGATCGATCACCCCGAAAAACTGACAGTTTGCCCAAAAAATGCCATAAGGCAAAAATATTGTAAAATCAATATAAAATCCGTTTTAACTCCGATTTTAATTCCGCTTGAAGTTTTGTTCTTCTAAAATCATAACCAACATACTTAGCCAATAAAAAATTTAAAATTCAAAAATTTATTTTTCTCGAAAATTCCAATTAATTAATTAAAATAATAAATAAAAATACGGGGTGTTACATACTTCCCCACTAGCAAAGAATTTCGTCCTCGAAATTAGACGAAGCATACACGTCAATACATAAATCTCGCGAAAGAAAATAAGGCTCACATATGCCTACCCGTAGAATGCCATAATTGGGCGCCCATACACCCAATCCTACGCGCACCTACCCCACGAACAACAAAATAATATATATTGCCTATATAAATACACATAACTATGAAAATAACGGCGTACCACATGCTCTCACAAATCCACCACTCGATCCTATATCCGAAAGTCATCAAAATTCTAACTTCCTCAAATTAAATCTCAACATCAAAAATCGATACATACGGCACCTAACATCTGTACAAAAATCTCCAAAATAATTATCGTCTCCAAAATCCATTCTAAGGATCCCCACATCAAGCTTACTATTTCTAAACTCAATTTCTACAACGTCCTTAACTCAAAACTTCACATCTCCAAGAAACACATCTAACACGTATGCTAGAACATCTACTTTAAGAAATACGAATCACAAAGGGAATCAAAGATCGGCAACGCGGAAACTAAACGGACTCATAACCTACGAGACCTAAGACCATGCTCTGATACCATCTGTCACACCCCGCAAAATCCGACAGACGGGGTGGCCAGCCACCGCCGCCGAACTATGCCGGGCGTGAACTAAATAAAATACCATTCTTAGCATGAGACAGATATGAGACATAAATAATCAGTCCATAAGATAAATAATTGAATAAATCTCAAATAATCACAAATAACTAAGCGATAAAAGATCCATCACATGCTAACTCCAAAAATCAAATCTCCAATAATGATTAAATAAAACCTGAATAACAAAGATCTGAATAAACCAACATAAATCCTTTAAACAACTTTGGAACCGAATGGCCCAATAAAACTCCAATGAAGTCTCATACTGAAATACGACTGGAAAAGAAAGTCTAAACTAAAACAAAGCGATAAAGTAAATCAGCTCCAGCTGCACCTCAAAATGATAACTCCGATAAACTTATGCAGCTTCTCTAATTCTAATCCTGAAAAAGATTAGTCAACGCATGGGTCAGAGCCAAAGCCCCGAGCAAGAATACACACTACTCCCCTCAAATAGGATCCTTGAATCCAGACAGTAGCATTATACGTAATAAATATCACAATAGAATATTTTAAATTAAACGGGATAATTAAACGCGATAATTATAATCTACTATCTACCCGCAAAAATCCCCATTTATAAAGGCACACCAATATGATTTTAAATTCCCAAGTCCCACGATGTTAATTTAATTAAATTAACCAGCTTTTATTATAGTTCTCACTTTTTATTAAAGTGTCACACTTCCCCTTGTCAATCGCCCACTGACCCGTTTACTGTCGGCCCCGACACATGACAAGGTTACCCTTGTCAATCGCCCTCTGACCCGTTTACTGTCGGCCCCGACACATGACAAGGTTCCACACACGACACGACATAAATCGCCCTCTGGCCCGTTTAAACTGTCAGCCCCGACACATTATGTCGCCACAAATTTTAATACCCGTTTTTATCTTAGGCATTAATTCTTAATTTCTCAATTTCACAATTTATGAATTACCCCACCCTTTTTAATCAATGTGAGATCCTCAAAATACCCCTTAGTCCCATACATAAGGGTCCCCAAGTTATCAATACGTCCTATCCTATGTATAGGAGGATTTTCTAACATAAATCTTAACTTAGTCTCGTTCTTAAACTACCATAGCGACGATAAAGTAAGAAAAATCAGCTCACCCTCAAGATGATAAAAACGCGATAATCTACCCTCACTAGTCCCATACCTAGAAGGCGTAAATCATCAAAAGGCATACCCACTAGTCCCATACCTAGAAGGCATCCTAAAATATAGGGAGAGCAATAATACCCATCAACCCGTCGTCACAAAGGCAACATCATAATACCGACAAGTCACACAAACAAGCATAATTAATCAATATATAAAACTACGCATGATAGTCCAATTCAATTAAATATTTAATTTAATTATCACAACGTCAACAATACCCAAATAATCTCATTTAATTATTTTAAATTAAATATACCAAGTTTTCATCATATATTCATCAAAATGAAATTTATTATCTCTACATGTATTACATGAATTGTACACACCCAAAAATCATTTATTTTAAAACTAGAATTTTTCTACATGCAACCTACACCAATAAAACCCAAAATCGCTCATCAATCCTACGTACCCAAAGGGTTATGAATATTATTCAGATTAAAAGATTTTATAAAAACAGCCCCATAATTAGTATTCAATTTTTCTAATTAAGTTACTAATTATTTTTAAGAAAACATGTAATTAAGTGTTTAGGCGACACTTAAAACGCATAATAGTAAAGGAAAAGAATAGAGTATTCATGCCGGTGAAGATCGTGTTGAAAATCTGATTAGAAATCTGGATTCCTCTCGAAAAATTAGCAAAAGAGTGTTCTTGAACGATCTTGATTAAACCCCAATTAAGCCTTCAAAAACTTGTGCCAAAACTTGTGACAAAAACTTGATTTTGTTGAAGGTTGATGATTATGAGTGAGAGGAAAAATATTTGGAAGTGTTCTCTGGTGAAAAACTGGAGAAAAAGTGATTATGAGAAGTCCGCCTACGGATTAACAAGGTTATATAGTGATTAGGAGTCCTAATCCTACACAAACTCTTAAAAAAACAGCTTACAGCGCACGTTTTCTGGGAGGGTCGATCGATCTACCCCCCCGTCGATCGATCGATCACCCCGAAAAACTGACAGTTTGCCCAAAAAATGCCATAAGGCAAAAATATTGTAAAATCAATATAAAATCCGTTTTAACTCCGATTTTAATTCCGCTTGAAGTTTTGTTCTTCTAAAATCATAACCAACATACTTAGCCAATAAAAAATTTAAAATTCAAAAATTTATTTTTCTCGAAAATTCCAATTAATTAATTAAAATAATAAATAAAAATACGGGGTGTTCCGTCGATCGATTGACCCTCCCAGAAAAACTGACAGTTTGCCCAAAAAATGCCATAAGGCAAAAATATTGTAAAATCAATATAAAATCCGTTTTAACTCCGATTTTAATTCCGCTTGAAGTTTTGTTCTTCTAAAATCATAACCAACATACTTAGCCAATAAAAAATTTAAAATTCAAAAATTTATTTTTCTCGAAAATTCCAATTAATTAATTAAAATAATAAATAAAAATACGGGGTGTTACAGTTCTAAGTGGATCTTTGGCCAAAGTGTAGTACAACTTGTTGGGCAGCAGCCCACTCATCAAGGAGGTTGTTGATGCAAAAAACAGGACTGAATCCCATTTTTATGATCACAGATAAATAGATGAAAGCAATCCAATCAAGCACATAAGAGACAAAGATTTTTAAAGTGGTTCGGCTATGAATAAAGCCTACGTCCACTGTTATTTTATTCCCAGGGGTTTACAATAGCACCATAAGGTGTAGAGAGAGAAAGGATGTGTATTTTGTGTATGGTGTTTCTAGGTTCTCCCGGATCTCCTCCCTTTTGGCTAAGGGGATACATGTATTTATAGTGATGGGAGATAAAGAGATTCATTGTATGTAGACATCCATGTCTACATTCAATGAATCTAATTGTTGAATTGCTTGGTATGCTATGTGTTGTCATCTATTAATACAGTATAAATGTACATTAAGGCTCATTAAATGCACTGTCATCTTCATTAATGCACATTAAATGCATAGTTATCCTTTGATCTTCCTGGTTGGTATGCCGACCAACTCTCCTCGGGTGCCGACTAACTCTCCTCGGGTGCCGACCAACTCTCCTCGGATGCCGACCAACTCTCCTCGGGTGTCGAATATTGCCACGTAGGATGACATGTGTCCTTTTCTGATTGGTCCTCGTAGATGGAGAATTTTTGCGTTAACAGAAGCCCCCAATGCTCCATGCTTGATGTTTTACTTGAAAGGATGGAGTATTTATTCTGCAGTGTTGCTCGGTGCTCGTGAAATTCTTGATCTACCTTCTTGATTTGTTCAACATAAAGTGAATTATCTCCTGGACGACATATGATGCAGGCTGATCGATGGTTGCTAATCTTTCTTTTGAGGAACTCTGTGTGCTATGTATCACCCCTGGGAATTCGGATGCAGCCATGCCATAGTATGCAGCTTGTAGCTTGTCATAATCTTCAAGTATGTTGATTGGTTTGCTAGCCGACCAACTGCCTCCTGTGCCGAGCAACTGAGTGCTAACTTCACGTGCTTGATTCTTCTGATTTATGATCCTCTGAATACTTTGTCGAGTAACATACTAGCTTTTGAACCCAACTCTTCAATCTGATTAGTAACAAGCTAGTGGTGGACTTCGAAACATTTTCATACAACTTCTTCTTCAATGTTGGTCGGAACAGTAGTAGTAAATATCTCAGTGCTGTAGATGCTGAATTTGACTTCTGAACTTCAATAGTATATTCATAATTACTCCTGAATATGCCTCCTGAACTTTTGAATACACCTCCTGAACTTCTGAACACGCCTCCTGAATTTCAATATACCTCCTGAACTTCAATATTCCTCCTGAATTTCAATATACCTCCTGAATTTCAATAGCCTCCTGAAATTCAATATACCTTGACTTCTGAACTTCAATAGTATGTTCATAATTACTCCTGAATATGCCTCCTGAACTTTTGACTACACCTCCTGAACTTCTGAACACGCCTCCTGAATTTCAATATACCTCCTGAACTTCAATATTCCTCCTGAATTTCAATATACCTCCTGAACTTCAATATACCTCCTGAACTTCAATATCAAAAATAATTCATGAGCAAGAAAAACAACTTCTGAATGATAATTAGTCGGGGCCCCGACTGTGTGAGTTTATGGAGTTGAATTTGATGCTCGACTGAATGATGTTATAAGAATGTGCCGCCAAATGAACAAATATATCTGTAATAGAAGCCCCCAAGTGTGGAATGTGAACTTTGAATGATTTTTGCTTGATCGCTTTCACATACTCATAAAATGTTTTCGATCAACTGTAGTTGACAGCTTCTTATTTCCGACCAACCTGAGTTGACATTTTTGGGAATAGATTTACTTCCTAACCAACATAAGTTGGCATTTTTAGGAATATATAGTTTTACTTCCCGTAGGAATACATTTACTTCCTAACCAACATAAGTTGGCATTTTTAGGAATACATAGTTTTACTTCCCGTAGGAATACATTTACTTCCTAACCAACATAAGTTGGCATTTTTAGGAATACATAGTTTTACTTCCCGTAGGAATACATTTACTTCCTAACCAACATAAGTTGGCATTTTTAGGAATACATTTCCTAACCAACATAAGTTGGCATTTTTAGGAATAGTTTTACTTCCCGTAGGAATACATTTGCTTCCTAACCAACATAAGTTGGCATTTTTAGGAATACATTTTTGATAATAAATGATAGAGACTTCCTCGGAGCTGACCAACGGATTGTTGGGAATAAGATATAATAAATGCTGGAGACATCCTTGGAGCTGACCAACATATTGTTGGGAATAAGATAATATATGCTGGAGACATCCTTGGAGCTGACCAACAGATTGTTGGGAATAAGATAATATAAATTTTGGATACCTCCTTGGCGCTGACCGACAGATTGTTGGGAATAAAATATAATATATGATGGAGACATCCTTGGAGCTGACCAACAGATTGTTGGGAATAAGATAATATATGCAGGAGACATCCTTGGAGCTGACCAACAGATTGTTGGGAATAAGATAATATAAATGTTGGAGACCTCCTTGGAGCTGAATATATGATTATAAATATTTGTCGAGCTCCATGCTGAAATAAGAATAGAATATGCATCCAAATAGATATAAAGAATAATTAAAAATAATAAAGTGCCTCGTTGATCTGTGGAGGTAGAATTATATAATGCCGAACAAGAATAAGATCTTCCAGAACATAAGAATATGGCCGAGAACGTTGTCAGGCCTGAATATAAATAAGAATTATCCGACCAACTATCCGTTGGGGGTGAAACACAAAGAATGTTCTAATTCTCCTTAAAGCTGAATAAGTATCTTGTCGAGGCACAATTGCATAATGCTGAATAAGAATAATATTTTCCAGAACATAAGAATATGGCTGAGAACTTTGCTGGGCCTGCATATAAATAAGAATTACCCCAACCAACTATCCGTTGGGGGTGACATATAATAAATGTTATAGTTCTCCTCGGAGCTGAATATGATAATAAGTATCTCGCCGAGTTCCATGTTGACATGAATATAGAATATGAATCCCAAGGGATATATAGAATAATTTGTGCTTGAGCCGATATCTGGGCCTGAATATAAATAAGAATTGCCCCGACCAACTATCCGTTGGGGGTGAAATATAATAACTGTTGTAGTTTTTCCTCGGAGCTAAATATAATAATAAGTATTTCGCCGAGCTCCATGAAGTGATGAATATAGAATATGAATCCAAACGGATATATAGAATAATTCGTGCTTGAGCACAAATCAAAGCAATAATAAAATATATAGTTCCTTGCTGAGGTGAAATTTCATATTGCTGAGCAATGATAATAGTTTTCAGATTGTTTCCGAGCATTCGTTGGCGTTGAATCTTGTACCTGTAAAAATTAATAATTTGCTCTACCATATGTGTAGGCTGAATTGATTAGTCATGAGAATAATTTACTCATCCAATAAATATATGATATGTATATGCTTGAGAAATAAAAATATTAATTTCAAAAAATGAAATAATATATGTTGGCCGATATGTCGAGGTAAAAGTGCCTGATGTCGAGCAATAATAGTTTCCAGAGGTTTATGGTTGTGGCTGAGCTTTCGTCAGGATTGAATCTCGTCCCTATGAAATTTTAATAAGCTGCCCGAGCACCTGTCGAGACTAGATCAAATAATTATTATCATGAGAATAATTATTCAGCCAAACAATATGTGATGTGTATCAGCATAAGGCAATAAAAATTTCAAAATATGAAATAATATGTTTTATGCCAAATGTGTGTGAGATGGACAAATTTTTATCAAATATGCATCATAAATAAGACGTAGAGTTTTTTGTAAAGTTATTTAATCTCCAACAACTAATCAGGTATAAGTTGCTGTTTGAAAATTATTTATCACTTGGTTTTAAAAATATTTTTGGGGTGATCACAAGTTAAAAAAAGACTTAAGCCCCCTGTTTGTCCCAAAGCTGAACTCGTGTTTAAAGAAATATCTGGGGTGCTTCGCATTTTTTAATACCCCAAGATTCTACTGCTGCCGAAAAACGGCATGGATGTTGCCGACCAATATTTAAGGATATCTCAAGTTATAGAATATATGGTGCCGACCAAGAAGCAAATGGTCCCCGACCAGCTGAGCAATTTCGCCAATTAACAAAAATAGTGCATTGACAGCACCGAACAACATTAGATGTCACCGGCCAAAAAGTGGATGGTTGGATAGTTGCCGACCAGTAAATTGAACCCTCCGAACAAGACTGAGATGTCGCCGATCAAGAAGTAGATGATCGTCGACCTGCAATTGGTTCCACCGAGCTACAATATGGGGCTCCGACCAATAACAAGATACCTCGTAGTTGGATAAAATTATTTTAACGTTTCTGATGGATCTTCATATCTTATCTCCAACAAACAAAAATGGTCTGGTTAAGCTTCTCTTTAATAAAATATGGCCCAAGATGATGACGACCAACAATATGTATGGCTGACAAGAAATAGGGGCTGTAAGTGGACGATTCCGGACAACCATTTGAGCCGCGGTGAATAATTTCTCGTGAGATTGCTATGTCCCAAAATATCTCGAACCAATAGATAAAAAAAAAAATATTCGATGTAAAATTTAAGCATTAAGAATGTTAATTAAATGAATAATTATCTAATCCACTAGATCGTGTGATTTCGACAAAGAAACCCTGTGATGTTATGAACGAGGGGCCAACATATCAAATTTGTACCCAGAGTCTTGATATGGTCATGATTGTTTTACTGATCCTCTTTTACAAGAGGTGGGTAATGATTTTTTTTTGGTTACATAAAATTATTTTTTATATTGATCCCTTCCTATTCCCTATTTGCATAGATAAAAATATGTTGAATGATCGAAGTTATTACCAAATTTATATAAAAAATCAATCAATTTGACTTTATTGACATAGATGGAAGATGAGCCAAATATAGTTCATAAAAATGAATGCAAAGAGACTCAAACTTGAAGAGAGAGAAAGTAGATCTGGGTCATGATTTCCATGAGAAAACTTTTTATTGTCTTTAACCTTTTTCCATTCTCTGATTAAAAATGTAATGGGAATTTGAATAGTCATCAAAGATCTTTCAAAAATTATTTCAAAATCAACAATGAAAATTATCAAATCTTATCATCGTCGTATATATTGGTATATGTAATCATTTAAAATATTGATTCCATGATATAAAATTGAAACTTGAGAATCAAGTAAAAGTTATGATTTATGAAATCCATTATTTTTCAGATTTCTAAATAAGAATTAATCTAACAATTATGATTTTAAAATCATGATATGCAATTTTTGCAGATAAAAATTGGACAGTTAATTTATGTATATAAACATAAAAATCATGATTGAATCAAAAAATGTATGTATAATTGATTATACGTAGAGAAAATAAAAACTTAGCTTTTGATGGAGAACAACGCTTGTAACACGTTCCCACAGACGGCGCCAATCTGTTGATGTAAAAAACTGGACCGAATCCCATTTTTATGATCATAGATAAATAGATGAAAGCAATCCAATCAAGCACATAAGAGACAAAGATTTTTAAAGTGGTTCGGCTATGAATAAAGCCTACGTCCATTGTTATTTTATTCCCAGGGGTTTACAATAGCACCATAAGGTGTAGAGAGAGAAAGGATGTGTATCTTGTGTATGGTGTTTCTAGGTTCTCCCGGATCTCCTCCCTTTTGGCTAAGGGGATACATGTATATATAGTGATGGGAGATAAAGAGATTCATTGTATGTAGACATCTATGTCTACATTCAACGAATCTAATTATTGAATTGCTTGGTATGCTATGTGTTGTCATCTATTAATACAGTATAAATGTACATTAAGGCTTATTAAATGCGCTGTCATCTTCATTAATGCACATTAAATGCATAGTTATCCTTTGATCTTCCTGGTTGGTATGCCGACCAACTCTCCTCGGGTGCCGACTAACTCTCCTCGGGTGCCAACCAACTCTCCTCGGGGGCCGACCAACTCTTCTCGGGTGCCGACCAACTCTCCTCGGGTGTCGAATATTGCCACGTAGGATGACATGTGTCCTTTTCTGATTGGTCCTCGTAGATGGAGAATTTTTGCGTTAACAGCGGTAATCGCTGTCTTTTCCTCATAATCAATGACTTCGAGTTTCTCGTTATTAAAACGAGTTATATAATCTATGGTACTCTCACCAGCTTTTTGTCTAACACTTAACAAATGCGCTACTCGTTTAACTGGCTTTGCCCCAAAACAGAAATTCCCAATGAATAACTCGGCAAATTGAAAGAAAGTTGAGATCTTACCCCGAGGAAGATTATTATACCATATTTGAGCAGATCCGGTAAGAGTTCCCGAGAATGCTCTGCATCTCATCTCATCTGGAATAGCATAGATGTCGGCTGCAGCTTGGTATTATTCTATATGAAGGACAGGGTCAGTCTTTCCATCATATTTGGGAGTCACAACAGGTGCTTTGAACTTTGACGGTGTGGGAAAATCCACAATGGACTGGACAAAAGGTGTTCCTTGAACAAAAGTTCATTGTAGAGGGTTCTTGGCTTTTGCCATTTCCCCTAATCTATCCTCCAGCCTCTGAATAGAGCCTTTCCACGCATCGTTTCCTTCCTCGGGCCTGTTGGTTCGAGCAACTGATCGCGTTGATGTGGCTTCCCGGGATCTATCTTGACGAGCAGCTGGTCGCGACTTGGCAGATCCTTCCCTTAAGTCTGATGGTCGTCGAAAACTCCTCGATGCGGCTTTAGGAGGACTTTTGCTCCTCATAGGACCTAATCGATCAAAAGGAGATACTCTGCTTAATCTTTCTAGTGCACTAGTCCTTTTTGGAGAGAGAGTGATACGTTGTTCAATATCTGTGGCTCATACCGACGAAGTTCGTCCAGGTTGATAAGAAAAATCTTCAGACTCCTCAGTACGATATGAATCGGTACGCCTAGTACGCGAAGAAAGTAAACGGGTATTTTTTTGAATACTTCGCGGTCCTGAATGGGTTGGTGCACCGCCATGGAGGGTTTGTATGAGTTGTCGCATAGTTTCTTGCATGGCTGTTTGGCCCTGGGCCAGATTTGTCATTTTTCCAGCCAGATCTGGAATATTTGGCGGAGTAGATGGATTTGGAGGGCTTCCAGCATTTCGATTGCTGGGTTCTGGATTATCATCCATTTGTAATGAATTATTTTTGATGAAAAACGATATTACCAGTCGTTTCCCACAGACGGTGCCAATCTGTTGATGTAAAAAATTAGATTATATCTAATTATTTAATCACAGATAAAAAAAGTGAGACAAAGAAATTTTAAAGTGGTTCAGCCTTATAAGAATGGCCTACGTCCACTGTTTCTGTTATTGCTGACTGTTTGGGAATTCTCGATTACAAGTTTTATCAAGAAATTTCGGTACCCTTACAATGAGGATGATACAATGTATTTATAGCCCTCAGGCTGTACATGTGAAAGGGTAGTACATAGCTGTCCCTTACGCGTATACATCTGTATGATAATAATAAGCATTTAATGGGCAGTCAATCTGTTGGTTATCCTGTTATTAATTCTCTGTTCGAGGTGCAGCTCGGACCGCCTAAGCTGCTCGGACCGCCTAAGTAGCTCGGTACTCATAAGTTGCTCGGTGTATTAAAGTTCCTCGGAGAACTCTTATTGGTCGGAGCGTCTGAGCTGATCGGGGAAGCAGAGTTCCTCGTTGCAGTATGGTTCCTCGGAGTCAAGGTGTTGTTCGGAAGTGTTTGTTGTTGCCATGCAGATTGCCACGTGTTTTCACTCAATTGAGCCATGTCAGCATACTAAATTTGGTATCAACACCAGTTATCCACCTTCTTAGGTTTATCCCTCTTCTTCCTATCACGGTCGATGTTAAAGTTCTTAGATTTCTTTCCAAAATTATTATCGTCTCTAAGATTAAGAAGCTTTCAAGTAAACCAAGCAATCTCTTCGGGATCTAAACCTCTGTCACTATCTGAATCCGACATATCCTCTTTATAAATTTTCAAAGCAACACTCTTATTTTCATCTTTATTTCTAGGAGGACACATATTCATCTCATAGATTTGGAGATCACCTATAAGTTATTGGAATTTAATCATATCAAAACCGCTAAGAAATATAAGATCGTGATTTTGGAATTAAATCTTTTAGGCAATGACCATAAGATATTTTTCACCACTCTCGATTCGCTCACCTAAGTTAAATGAGGAGTAAACAAAATCCGATAATTTGGCATAAAATCATCAAAATACTCATTCCCTAACATTTTAATCATCACAAATTTCATTGTCAGATATTTTAACTTTGATGCCTTAATCGTATCGATACCATTATGTGTGGATTTTAACATTTTCCAAGCATCTCTTTCTCTCTCACAAGTCATAATACGCCTAAACTTTTTAGTAGTGATAGAACAAAAGATAGTGTCTACACCCTTGGAATAAAACATCGAGACATCTTTTTTAGCCTTTGTCCAAGTGGAATACTCTTTAAGGAAACCATTTTCGTAGGAGGAGACCCCCCATGGTCTACCAAGTTCCAAACATTCTCATCAATAAATTTTGGAAAAAAATCTCATTCGCGCCTTCTAATTGGAATAGGTTGATCGGTCAAATAATGGAGGTTGGGTAATGAAACTCACCTCATGGTTAAAATCCATCTAAAAACCTTAAAAGTGCACTAATCAAGGATAAACACAATACGATAGCGTAATATGATCTGATTCCAATATGAGAAACACGATAACAAGTGAAAATAACGGATTTGGATTGCCAAATATAAAAATTTCATTTTCAATTAAATTAATTGAGTGATAAATTAATCCAAGAATAGATCAATCACATAACGCTATAATGTACGAGGAAAACCCATATTAGGAAAAACCTTGGACAACCTAGCATATTCAAATTAACGGTGATATAGGATTTATACAATAGTGACAGACATATTTATTGCACTTAGCTCAGCGCCTTCAAGAATTTGTGTAATCTTCACCACTCGACACTTTTTCATAGCAACACATCAGGAATCCACCCACGATCACCAAAATTCACGCACCTCACACGTCTTGATATCCACCGATCTTGGATATTCTCACAAATATGTACAGTAAATTTAATTTTGGTGCTTTATAACTTGAGATCTCATACTATTATATTATAGTGATTCTTAGATCTCAAACACAGGGTGCAAACTAGGGTTACAAGATGCTCTTAGTTTGATATATAAATTTATTTTTGGAACCTTTATCTTAAAAATAACTTTGGTATGACCTGTATTTATAGAAAAATAGTAAAAAAATGATGACCCTCAACTTGAGGCATCTCGTTCGAACAAACTAAAATTTATTTGAATGAGATTGGCTACCCCGTTCGAGTAAACACTAAAGTCATTATAACGAGACCTGCAATCTCTTTTGGATAAGGCTGGATCGAGATTTTAACGAAATATGTATGCCAAGACAGATTGTTCTCGTTTGATGTTTGTTCAATCAAAACTTTCCATCTGAACAAAATCAAACACCTTATTCGATTGATCCAAATATGTCATTCGATTAAAAATCAAGAATTATTTTGAGCGAAACTAACATATCGTTCGAATGACTTTTCAAAACGAAAAATATTTTCCTTTATAAACCTATTTAAAAAAATTGACTCATTAAAACTTTTAAAAACATCAACACCCAAAACAAAATTCAGGTATCAATATAATCCACCATTCATACCTTTCTTGAGATCCTATAGATGAAGACGAAACTTGACACCGCTTTAACTCGGTTTCCATGGTTATCAACATGTATCATACGCTTAAAGGATAAGTTTAACAAAATCCTAACCTATGACTCAAATAGTTTTGTACAAATGGAATAAAGCTAATATTACAAATTTACAATAAACATTTTACAAACTCGACACACACTGTGAAATTTTCCCTTACAAGGAGACAAGATCTTTTAGGGAAAGTGAAGCACCGATACCACTTGAAAATCGCTAGTAGTCCTATATGGTTTCAAACACAAAATTTATTATACATAAGTTATATGGTATATATCAATCAAATATTCCCCCTGATGAGCAACCCTTTAATTAATATGGATGTTGCAATTTTACACTAGACATGTTAAAACAGGATAAATTAATCTAAATAACCTAAGTCAATTTTATCTTCAAAATCTTGATTAAATTACTTTAATAATTGTTAGGATGTTGTCTACTAGACTATTGAATATAATAATGATATTATCAAGAAACAATCACATGCACAACATACAAATTTATACTATGTAAAATCTCCATGGAGAAAACATACCCGTATGGTCATTACTTCACAAAAATAAAAATTCCACTAAAAATGAATAATGGTCATAAAATTACACAAGTAAATATGATAAACTAAAATACTTAATATGAGATTCATAATCTTTGATATGAACATTGATGGTCAATCACTAGCTGTAAGAGTTGCTTCATTTCTTCTGTATCTTCTAAACTATCTTTTGAAGATTAGTGGACTAAACTAGTGTATATGTTTGTAATGTCTATATGTGAGTGTAGTAAACAAAGAATTAGTAAACTTTACACACTTAAAAATTACAAAAAATCCATTAAATTATAAGATATCTAAAAGAATAACCTAGTGAGAAACTAGATTTACAAGATCAATCACTATATACAATTGGACAATTTACACTTAGGTCCCTTATCGACAAATTTTAAACATCTAAGGACAATTTGCTATTAGGTTTACTTATTATGCCACTAGCGTGGAGTTCTACAAGAAGAGAATTAGTGGACCTAAATATTTAGAATTTGTTAGAATCCTTTAGTGTTTAAAATTTGCTTACGAGGGACCTAAAGTACTTTTTCCTATACAATTTATGCCATCATAAACTTAAATGTTCTAGATCTCAGACTAATATTCAAGAAACAATTATTAAGACTCTCATACCTAAAGGGTAAACATATTAAAAATAAATTTCTGAGACTAAATGTTTAAAGCCATAGATCTATTTTCTTTTAAAGATTAAAAAAGTTTATAACAATAAAATTTTAGATCTAATAAAGATGAATGTCAAATATCAGTTTGACATCAAGACAAAGAGAAATAGTGTAGTTCTATAACCTATATAATAAACCCTAGATCCAGTATGAGAGAGTCATGATTAATACAAGTATGCAGTTTTAAAAAACAGTTTAAGAAATATTTGTATAAATCATATCTTGTAATAGATAATATAATGCGAGTGAGAGAATGTTCTCTTTATTTTTTGCTCGATAAAAAAAAGAGAAAATTATATTTAAGTCCCATTTGTCAGGTCAACATACATATAAGTCCTATTGACTTTTCAACAACCATATAGGTCCTATTCCAACTTTTTAGGGAATTTTTTCACAATTCTACCCTTTTTAAAACCAATCATCCGTAACTTCCTTTTCTTAATCTTAAAATGATCATAACTTTTGATTCACAAATCCGTTTTTCTCAAAATTACTATTTTTGAAATTTGCTCGACGAGATCTATCAAACAAGATCCATGAAGCATATATAATTTCAAAGAAAAAAAATTACACAAACACTAAACTTTACTGTATGCACTAGAATATGAAATAATTTATATATGTGATATTTTCACAAATAGACAGTAACATTTACTGTGGTAATATATATATATATATATATATATATATATATATATATATATATATATATATATATATATATATCCGATAGATCCAAACCCTCTTTTTCCAAAATTACCTTATATTCCGTGCTAGCGGCATCTAATCCTTATCCCCATTGTTTGAGATTCAACGACCTTCATCAGAGCTATGATTTGGGGTGGATAGTAGTGGCATGTGGTGATGCTGAATAAGAGACTTTTGAATAAATGGATTCTGGATCCATCGGAGTGGAATGGGGTGCTGCTGGCGCGGACCTTTGAAAATAATAGACTATTGGATAAATGAGATTTGGATCCTCCAGAGCGCCGGTTTGGGGTGAGTAGGGGTGTTATTAGGTGCCGGTGGTCCAGACCTTTAAAAATATAGTGTAATGTGATAACACAGTAAATGTTATTGTTTGTAAAAGTGTCACAGATATTAAACTTTACTGTATACACCAAAAAATGAAATAGTTTTATATCTGTGATATTTTCACAAACAATATCACTTACCGTGTTAATCTATTTACGAAATAGTTTTATATATATAACATTTTCACAAACAATAACATTTACTGAGTTAATATTACACACTATATATATATATATATATATATATATATATATATATATATATATATATACACGGTAGATCCAAACCTCTTTTTTTTTCACGAAATTACAATATTTTAAAGGTTTGCGCTAGAGACATTCAATCCCCACCACTACCGACAATGGGGGTGGGTAGTAGTGGGGATTGAATGTCTCTAGCGTAAACCTTTAAAAATATGGTAATTTTGAAAAAAAAGAGGTTTGGATCTACCGTGTGTGTGTGTGTGTGCGTGTGTATATATATATATATATATATATATATATATATATATATTGTGTAATATTAACTCAGTAAATGTTACTGTTTGTGAAAATGCTATATATATATATATTGTGTAATATTAACTCAGTAAATGTTACTGTTTGTGAAAATGTTATATATATAAAACTATTTCATAAATATATTAACACAGTAAGTGTTATTGTTTGTGAAAATGTCACAAATATAAAACTATTTCATTTTCTGGTGTATACATTAAAGTTTAATATCTATGACATTTTTACAAATAATAGCATTTACTGTGTTATTCCATTATATATATATATATATATATATATATATATATATATATATGCTCTTATTTTTAAAGCTCTGCGCCACCGGCACCTAATGCCACCCCTACTCATCCCAAACCGACGCTCAAGAGGATCCAAATTCTATTTATCCAATCTTATTTTCAACGGTCGGCGCCAGCGGTACCCCATGACACTCCGGTCGATCCAAAACCCATTTATTCAAAAGTCTCTTATTTTCAAAGGTCCGCGCCAGCGGCACCACATGCCACCCTTACCCACTCCAAATCGGAGCTCTGACGAAGGTAATTGAAGCTCCAACAATGGTGGTAAGGATTGGATGCCGCTAACGCGAACCTTTAAATATAAGATAATTTTGAAAAAAGAGGGTTTGGATCCAGCGTGTATATATATATATATATATATATATATATATATATATATATATATATATATATATATATATATATACTGTGTAATATTACCACAATAAATGTTACTGTCTGTTTGTGAAAATGTCACATATATAAAATTATTTCATATTCTAGTGCATACAGTAAAGTTTACTGTTTGTGTAAATTTTTTTTTTTTAAATTTTATAGCCTTTATGGATCTTGTTTGATAGATCTCGTCAATCAGATTTCAAAAATAGTAATTTTGCAAAAAACGGATTTGTGAATCAAAAGTTATGATCATTTAAAGATTAAAAAAAAAAGTCCCACCACTTATGTAACTTCCTAAAGGAAGTTACGGATGATTAGTTATAAAAGGGTAAAATTGTGAAAAAATTCCCTAAAAAGTTGGAATAGGACCTATATGATTGTTGAAAAGTCAATAAGACTTATATGAATGTTGACCCGACAAATGGAACTTAAATATAATTATCTCTAATATAATTTTGATGTCTCTTTAAAGAGAATTAACACCTGTCTTGCATTTAATATTCATTTAAAAGACCCTCTTATAACTCATTTACAAGACCCGTCTTCTCAAATTCTCCCATTTTTCCGAATAACCTTCTCTCTTCTTCCATTCTTTGCATCCGGTCTGCTCATTTTCCTACGTTTCTCCTCTTTATGGCAAATGATGAGTCTCTACTTTATGACAACTGTTCATATGGGTTGTTTAATGTCTCTTGCATTGTAAGTTGTACTGTCGAATTGGATGTTTCTAAAAAAAAAGAAACGTCCTTCTCCCCTAGAGATAAATTTACAACTCACCCATTTTAATCATCTACTGGGAAGCTTTTCTTCTCTCTCTACCCATAACAAACCTAAGAACTCTCTCTCTCTCTCTCAACAATGGCTTCATTACCTGTTTCCTTCCCTCCCAATATGTCATCACAGTTTCGTGGGAGCGGGCCGTAAAAGATTTCCGCTCTTCTTTATCAGACAATATGATTTGATCCCTTAATCCACATCACTTTGGTTTGTACATTTACCTATGTGCTTCTTATCTTCGTATCTTCTTCAGTGCTTCTTATCTGTTTCATTTGATTTGCTTTGTAGATTTTGTATGTAGTGAAAGTTAAGGGGTGTATTATATAGTTTAAGCCTCCTTCACTTCCTATATGGATATTTGATGGCAGGCACTATATTACGTTATAATATATATTCAAATTGTATATAAGTAATTTTTTTAATTTCATATTTTGATATTGTTTTTGATCAAAGGTATAATGCAATCATATTTTATTTTGAGAAATTTTGATTTTGGGGTGTGTTTGAGTACTCACACGACAAGCACAATTTACACACAAACAGGATACAAAATCACATATTTTTCACCTAAAACAAGAATGAACATTTTAAAAACGACACAAGTAACACGTCCATGTCCAAAATTGACACCATGAACTTATAATTTCATGGGTGTCACTCGAATCGGATGTTGGTCCATGGAAATATTCCTGTGGCGTTTTGGTAATGATAATTCTAGGTTTTGGCCTATGATTTTAAGTAGTATGTGCTCACAAAATTAGAGTTTTGTATTCCTTATGATCTTAGTATGTATAGGACCTCCAAATAATTTAAAATTTCGAGGATGTGAGAAATTTCACATGGTAAAGTTTTGTAAGACACATAGTACAAGGTATGACACTAAAATAACATTATTAGGATATGTAAAAGTGGGTTTCTTTTATCATTGTACTATACGGTATTTTGATATGATTTATATTTTTATAGTATTTGTTGACTATGATGTTTTTTTTCTAGAAATTATAATCTTGCAAGAAAATGTATTTGCTTAGTCCTCTTAGTCACCAACGTCCAATTTGGGTTTGAGCATGATTGTCAATTAAAAAGGAAAATTGGAAAATTATATATATATAATTTTTGGCTTCCAATTGAAATATCTATGTAAATCTAAAAGGAAGTTTTGTGTGTTTAATGTGTTTGTTTTTCACAATTATCTGCTTTTTTCAATTGTGGGTGTATTCGTAAATAAATGTTGAGGGCACACAATGCTTACATAGGTTTTTTTGGGCATTGCTTCAGCCACTTTAATATACTCTACAAAGGGAGTTGTGTCATATGGATTTATCTAAATTATGACACCACTAACACACTTTGACTTTTCATTGCACATATTTGTTTTTATATAATAATTTTTATAATAAGAATTATAAAGTGCCGGGGGATCAAAACTAGTGTAATAGATAAAACGGTGTCTTCAATCTAAGTTTTGACAAGTAGCTACCAAATTTATAGCAAGTTCTTTTATAATTTATCCTTATGAGTCCTTTGTAGGAGATGAATGCATTTCATTTCATTAATATTTGGGCCTCTTGATCTTCCAATACAAAAACCTTTACCATTCACCACATATAAATTTTACATATGCTCTCGCTCACATTAGTCCTCGAGATCTGAAGACTGTAATCTCTCTCTCTCTCTCTCTCTCTCTCTCTATCTATCTATATATGACTTTGGACCTGTTGTTTCTTTTCAAGCTTCAAATATCAAATACCCACTTTGTGATGATTCATTTCTAAACTGTAGAGCCATCAGTAATTAGGTTTTTAAGGGCGTCGACCATGACGGAAACTTCCTGGTCTTGAGTGAGTCGCGGTGGTGCTGAGTGGGTGTTGAAATTTTGTTGGTGTTTGGGTCTTTTGTTGGGTGTTTGCATGTTGACTGTTAGAGAGGTTTGTTTTGTTAAGATGTTTTGTGAGAGAAAGGGGTCAAAAGTGGGTCATTCAATTGTGAGAATGAGTTGTTGATAGCTCACTTTAAATTGTTTGGTCTGGATTTTTTTAGGATGATTTTGAGTGTACATGTGGTTATGTAAGAAACAAAAGTGGGTATAGGTTTGTGTTTACACATATGTA
This sequence comes from Sambucus nigra, assembly GCA_949130495.1. Taxonomy (NCBI): domain Eukaryota; kingdom Viridiplantae; phylum Streptophyta; class Magnoliopsida; order Dipsacales; family Adoxaceae; genus Sambucus; species Sambucus nigra. The sequence goes on along the minus strand of OX422211.1, from coordinate 389,344,770 downwards.
CTTTTGTTTATTGCATCCATCTATCTATACCACTGCTTTCTCTTTACGGTCATGTGTGTATGCACGCCCTTTGTTCCCTAACTTCATAATTAATTTATTTTTGCTGAATTTAAAAAATTATTTTCATGTTTTTTAATGTAAAAAATCATTTGTTTTACTTAATGTTTTACTTGGTCTTTTTCATCGGATCCCAATAAAAGTTTTGAATAATTTATTGGATGATTTTCATAATTCAATTAATAATAAGAAAATCATGAAAAGTATAGTAGAGATTTTTGGAATTCTCATTTCAAGAGTGGGGTATTTGACCATTCATGATGCAAGATTTTCGGATTTGAGGTTAATGATAATTCATATTTTTTTTCGAGTTTTGGACCGACATGATACGACAAAGTTTGTTTAGATATGATCAGGAAACTACATGATTATGTGTTATTTTTTTAACTAGAATACAACATGACAATGATTTTTTGAACACGAGCACAATAACTTTTGTGTTTTTTACCTAGCATGATTTCATAAAATAATGATATAACTTTGTCTAACATAGCTGCTTGCTTGCTTATTTATTTTAACTTGAGATTTACTATGATTCTCTCAATATAATCACACACACTTTTAACTTGAGATTTACTATGATTCTCTCAATATAATCACACACACACACACACACACACACACACACATATATATATATATATATATATATATATATATATATATATATATATATATATATATATATATATATATATATATATATTGTTGGGTTATCTCTCTTCTAACCGTATCTTTCTACCTTTTTTTGAGTATTTCATATCAAAAGGGGGAGAAACATCTATAGATCGGGGAGAGTATGAGACATTTGATTATGTCATATAGGGGGATTTTTTTTATTTCTATATGAATGATGTGTCAAAATGGGGAGATAACAGGTTGCTGATAAATATGATTTAAAGGAAGTTTTTATCTCTTCATTTCCCGTACTGTTTAATATTGCTATCATATTTTTTTGGTAAAATTCTTTGTATGGGGAATCTTTTCTTTATAATGTCATACCTATGTGATATTTTCCTTATTGTTCACGTCTTTTTATGTATTGATTCGGTGATTATAAACTCTACTCACATTCAGACTTGACCTTGGTTGTTTTATGTCGGTCTTTGGACTTATTGGTGTTATGTTGGTCATACACTCATTATTGGCTTAAGTGGGGTTTATATGATTATCATAACTATGATTTTTTGGGGAATAAAAATGTTTTGTATCTAATTATATATAAGGTTGGCAACTCCCATGTCAAATTATTGAGTCTTGCATAAATAAAACCCAATCTATAATTCTCGTGTCAATGTCGTAGGTGAATCACTTGAATCTTATTTATTTCCCTTTTGACTTTGTTCAATATCAATAGTTTAACATGTCTACTAAATCTCCTGGCCCAACGTACTTTGATATCTTTTTGCCGTTGTGAATTGACATCATAGCTTTATGTACACTTGTAAGTTTTCCAAAACTATTTGTGCTTTGAAGTAATTGCAATTTTTTTAAGGAAGATACCGCATTTAGTTTTCAAGAACTCAATGAGTTCACAACATCTTACCTTCCCCCCATGTAAGGGAGGAGTTTCCAAGGTCTTATACAGACCTCATTGAGAACAACATTGGCCATCGTATACCATGGTTAACCTTTGGAGAGGCCCATGGCAGAACCAAAGGTCCTTAAAATCATCTTCAAGATTATAAGACACTCAGTCGATTTACCAAACCTCAAAGACATAGCTTAGAGACCTCAAAACTTACTACTTTAAGACTCATATCAATTCGACGAACCTCGGCATGACAAAAGCTGACCTCTGCAGAGACCAAAACCCCTTCCTCTATGGTGGATCCCTCATAATAAATCACATGAACATGCTCAGTCTATTTTAGGATAACCTCAACCAATCTTAGACCCTTTAGACGTCTGTCTAAGCTTTTACAGCTTCTTTGGCAGGTAGGTAAAAGGTACAATTACTGTTCTACCTACTGCCATCACTCATTCCCACTAGCATTGAAGGCTCCTGATAGCGCGCGAGAGGCGTGGTCGCGTAAGGCCACAGTCGTTGTTTTCGTCTCGCCGCGACTATACAAACAAACCTAAATTACTACTACACTTGCGGGGCAAGCACAGTGGTAAGTCGGGTATCGAAAATCCACAGGGATGAGTTGCTAGAATTTAAGTGATTTAGTGTTCCGAAATAAAAGTGTAAAAGGTGATTACAAACTAAAAAGTAAAAGATGCATAAAGGGAAATGTTTAACTAGGCAATGTAAATGAATCTAGACTAATCAAAGCAAGTAAAACTATAGGTTGCCTCGAATATCCCTCACCCGAGTTAATTTGTATAAAATGGATACATGAGTCGACGAGTTATTTAGAAAGCGTCTCGTTTCGACAATTAATTGAACCAAGGGTTGTCACGCCCCTAAATCCGCATAAAAGCCTAATAAGATTTTGGCGTAAACAAATATCCTGAAAATTGCGCATGAAAGGTCGTAAGCACGGGACATACATGATATGCCCCGTCAAATCTCCTAGGCGCAATAACTAGGGCAACGCACCCGAAATAGACCCGTAAACACCATCACCAAAGCAAAGCAACGCGTCAACTCGAGTGAGTTCCATTCAAACACAACCTAATTTAAATTAGCTAGAAAGCATCGTAAAAACGCGGTAAATGGAAAGCGATAAATAAACGCGGTAAATTTACACTAGAAAGCGATTAAAGAAAGGAAGTGAACCTAATTTAGAAAGCATGTAAAATACATTACCAAGTAAGAAATGAAGAAATACAAACTATATTAATGGAGAGGATGATGAATAGTCAACATTCAAGCCCAAAAGTGTGTCAATCCAAGAAGAAATGCAGAAGAACTAACCAAATCACCCAAACCCTAAGCTAACCTAAGCTAAAATTGTGTATTTACTGCTATATGTTCTTATTACAACAAAATTTGCTTATATAGTAAGTTAGAATAAAAGAAAAGAAGAAAGAAAACAAATGCAAAATATCTGCAGAAAAACAGGGGCTCGATCGATTGACCCCTTTGGTCGATCGATCGACTGTAAAAATCGTGGCAAAATTATGAAGGGTCGATTGATCGACCCCCAGGCTCGATCGATCGCTCAAGCAGGGGTCAGCCAAGCAGCACACTGCATTTTCCCCTATTTTCTCTTCTTCTCCTTTTCTTCTCCTCTTTTGATTAATTATTTTTTCCTCCGCTGAAATCGTCGTAACTTCTTCATACGGACTCAGAATCGCGTACCCTTTGTGGCCACACGAAGCTAGAGAGGAGGGATACAACTTTCGTGAGATGTCGGGCCAGGTGCCCAAGCTGTGAAAAGACTAACATGCCCTTGAACGTGCGATTGCGTACGAAACTTCACTGAAATGAGTCCGAACTCCATACTTAGTACCTAAATACCTACAAAAGCCCAATTATACCTTATATAGAATGTTGACAATATAAACCGAGGTTGTCTGATTAACAGGCTTAAATATAGAGATTAAGGCACCCGAGGGGGCTAAAATGCGTAGGTTTGAGAGATGAAATACGCAGTATTTGCGTATTATCACACCCCCTAATTTACACATTACTAGTCCCTAGCAATGAAATAGGATGTAACAAGAACTACAAGCAAACCAAAAGCAAGAGATAGTACAAAAGTATGTTATAAAAGAAATAAAAGATAAGGTCACTTTCGCGGGCGATTCGATTGCATTTAGCATATGCAATAAGCCGTTAGACCCCTAGGTCACCCTAGTGGACGAGTGTCGTCTCGTGAGGGTTTTCAGGGACGATACCCACAAACATCACATGGTCTCCTCAAAATATGCCCAACCCAACATGCGACAAGCCCAACAATGGCGAAAAAGATTTCATACGCATTATTAGCAAAGTGAATGAATTCAAACAAAAGTCCAAATCATTGACATTATAGAATGCACCTAATAGAATTGAAACCTTAAAATGTGGGAGGGGAGCGAGCACATGCAAAGTGTGATTTGGCGAAAAACTTATATAAACCGAATACTAAAATAAAGCAAGCATACATTCAATCCTCACGGGCATTACACTCATCAAGAGAATTCACTCGAAACAGGGAGCTAACACACGGAACATGCAGGCTAAAGAGTAAATGTAAATGAAAACAAGGTAGCACACATGTCACAAATGAAGAACGCTATATATAAAATGAAAAACTGTAATCTCAATGAAAGATACCGCACACTAAAAGAGGCGAAATGCATTTTCACAGATTATCAAAACTATTATGACTTTTAAATTACATCAATCTAAGATCACATAGGACTTTAATAGGGTTGTAATGTAGGTTAGGCTAGGGTGCGAAATGAAGGAATGTATGTACGGATTCAAAGTGTTCGGGATGAAAACTCGAGATAATGGGGAAATGCGAGCAATATCAAAAATGGAAAACAAGTTCCAAAACGGCATTAAATATATCATTGGGGAGAGTAATCAAAGCTTATTGAACTATATACACAACATTTATAACTTTCTCTTTCTTTTTCTTTTCTTATTTTTCTCATTTTCTCTTTTGTTTTCTTTTGCTTTTTGCTTTTTCTTTTTCTTCACTTTTTTCACTACTTTTTTTTTCTTTACTTTTCAAACTCTCATATGCCTAAATTGCAACCGACATCATAACAACATCATTCAATCCCAAGTAACATTCCAAACAAAGGTATGGAAAGTGTATATATGGTATAAAACTCCAATTTAGAGTTGGTTATGGGATTGGGGTTATGAAATAAAAGGCTATATTTAGCCTCAAAGGGGGTAACGAGGGTAAACATATAAGGGTGAGGTCAAGGCTAATATGGGTGATATAACAAAGAGGGCCTATGATCATTTCACAAAGTTTACGCAATTCTCGAGTCAAAACAATATATGAAAATCATGATCAAGTAACACATTTCAAGTATGAACTCAATTAATGAACGGTCAAATGAAAGAATAGTGAGATTACCGATGAATTCAACGTTTTTAAAGAGGAAAGAATAGTGTATAACACTCACAAACGAAGAAAGGTACAAAGATTACTCGGTGTAAGTATATACAATGCAATAAAAGATTATCGAGTTATAAAAATCTTAAACCAAATCAATATAGCAATAAAAGTGCATGTGCTCATGGGATTAAAGTTTAATTCATGAAGTTATTCATAATATCAATAAGTGAGACTAAAGTCTAATAACTTCTAAAATCGAGAACATGCATCATTGGGTTGTCTATTGGATCGGGCAATTATTGAAATTTATCATCGAAAACAAAGGCAAAATGCCCAAAAAAGGAGAAAAAAGAAAGAAAATCTTTTTGAAATTTTCAATTTTTCTAAGAAAATCATACTGAGTAACTAACATATGAGCAAAAACATGGACTAAATAAAGAAATGGATAGAATATCCCACACCCCCTAACTTAAAACCTGACATTGTCCTCAATGTTAATTAAGAACGAAGTCAAAGAGAGGAAAAGAGCGATATTACCCAAAATTGGAGCGATCCCCATAAGAACAAGTTCAAAGAATCTACAAAACAAGTTAGTACCGAGCATAGCAAAAAAAAATAACAAAAAGTTAACTAATTACACTAAACTAAATTAAAAAGAAAGAAAAATAAAAAGCTAACTATATACAACCTACTATTTAGACTTCACACTAACTGTACACTAGAAGTCTAAATAGCTGAGAGTCCAGCATAAGAACGATTTGACTTTGAAGGATAACCGGTGTACCCTCACATACAATCATGCCTTCCGAAACATATGGATTCCGTTTGAACAACGGAAGGCATGTGTAAGGCGGAAGAAATGAATCATCACCAATTAAAAGTTTTGGTGGGATGATGGGGGATTTGGATTGCACGGGTGACAAAAACAAGTGGGGACAGAGAAAAGACGAATATCCTCCCAAGGATTTTGAAGTTGGAATGGGAGGCGGCGCACACAAAGGCAAATATGCGATTGTGGAGGAAGACTCGAGCAAGTACTCCTCATCGGCGATAGGGTTTAAAACATTAAAGTTTGAAACCGATTCATCGGGTACTTATGATGGCGTGGTAATAGAGAATGAAAATGGGGATGAAAGAAATTCAAACTCATGAGATGAATCATCATCGCATGAAGATTGAGTTTCAAAGGAACTAATATCATTTTCAATGAAATGTTCTTCTTTGGGGGCCAAAGAAGAAATCATTTCATTGCAAATAGATATTATGTCATTATCATCCTCACTTTCAATATCTATTACGCAATGGGCAAAGTCTAGAATGGCTTGTTACAAAGTAGGCACAAGTACCTCATTTGGTTCAAAACATTCCTCGACCTCGAAAGTCTCAGAAGCAAAATCGTCGAACTCAAATAATAAATGCAACTCATGTTCCCACGAACGATTTTCTTCCCGATAACGATTTTCAAGTTTCTCATTCTCATACATACGCAAACCCTCACCGAATGTCATAGGTCGAGGTGCGGATCCATGAAAATGGGAACTTTGAAAATTACCATCGAACTTAAACGAAAACTCATTATTATAGGAATTTTGAAAACTATTGCAATTCGTTTCAAAATTCCTATTATAAGGAGGTAAAGGCCCAAAATAATTATCATTATCATCAAAATTCCAATAACCTAAATTTTGACTTTCGTTATACTCGCCCAAAGTCATATTTGAATTTGTTACACTTTGGGATGCTAAGTATTCACCGAAAGTCATAGGCTTGCGAGAATTTTCAGAATTATGACAAGGATTACCGAAAGAATTGGAATAAGACATGATTACCCCAAAAATGGCTCAAATGGCGAATTCCACAAAGTAAGTGCGCGCGGGAAAGATTCGAGCGTTTCTAAGTGCTCAAATGTGGAAATCCTGCAAAATATTAACAAATAATACAAATAGAAAGAAAATACTATGAAATACTAAATCAAATAAAGTCTAAAACAAACAAGTCCCCAAAAACGGCGCCATTTTGATAGCGCGCGAGAGGCGTGGTCGCGTAAGGCCACAATCGTTGTTTTCATCTTGCTGCGACTATACAAACAAACCTAAATTACTACTACACTTGCGAGGCATGTACAACGGTAAGTCGGGTATCGAAAATCCATGGGGACGAGTTGCTAGAATTTAAGTGATTTAGTGTTCCGAAATAAAAGTGTAAAAGGTGATTACAAACTAAAAACTAAAAGATGCATAAAGGAAAATGTTTAACTAGGCAATGTAAATGAATCTAGACTAATCAAAGCGAGTAAAACTATAGGTTGCGTCGAATATCCCTCACCCGAGTTAATTTGTATAGAAAGCGTCTCGTTTCGACAGTTAATTGAATCAAGGGTTGTCATGCCCCTAAATCCGCATAAAAGCCTAATAAGATTTTGGCGTCAACAAATATCTCGGAAATTGCGCATGAAAGGTCATAAGCACGGGACATACATGATATGCACCGTCAAATCTCCTAGGCGCAATAACTAGGACAACGCACTCGAAATAGACCCGTAAACACCATCACCAAAGCAAAGCAATGCATTAACTCAAGTGAGTTCCATTCAAACACAACCTAATTTAAATTAGCTAGAAAGCATCGTAAAAACGCGGTAAATGGAAAGCGATAAATAAATGCGATAAATTTATACTAGAAAGCGATTAAAGAAAGCAAGTAAACCTAATTTAGAAAGCATGTAAAATACACTACCAAGCAAGAAATGAAGAAATACAAACTATATTAATGGAGAGGATGATGAATAGTCAACATTCAAGCCCAAAAGTGTGTCAATCCAAGAAGAAATGAAGAAGAACTAACCAAATTACCCAAACCCTAAGCTAACCTAAGCTAAAATCGTGTATTTACTGCTATATGTTCTTATTACAACAAAATTTGCTTACATAGTAAGTTAGGATAAAAGAAAAGAAGAAAGAAAACAAATGCAAAATATCTGCAGAAAAACAGGGGATCGATCGATCGACCCCTTTAGTCGATCAATCGACTGTAGAAATCGTGGAAAAATTCTAAACGGTCAATCGATCGACCCCCGGGCTCGATCGATCGATCAAGTAGGGGTCAGCCAAGCAGCACACTGCATTTTCCCCTGTTTTCTCTTCTTCTCCTTTTCTTCTCCTCTTTTGATTCATTGTTTTTCCCTCCGCTGAAATCGTCGTAACTTCTTCATACAGACTCAGAATCGTGCACCGTTCACGGCCACATGAAGTTAGCGAGGAGGGATACAACTTCCGTGAGATGTCGGGCCAGGTGCCCAAGCTGTGAAAAGACTAACATGCCCTTGAACGTGCAATTTATGTACGAAACTTCGCCGGAATGCGTCCGAACTCTATACTTAGTACCTAAATATCTACAAATGCCCAATTATACCTCATATAGCATGTTAACAATATAAACCGAGGTTGTCTGGTTAACGGGCTTAAATATAGAGATTAAGGCACCCGAGGGGGCTAAAATGCGAAGGTTCGAGAGATGAAATACGCAGTATTTGCGTATTATCAACTCCTCTCTGCAATAAATTCTCCTATAAAACTATCTTACACTATCTTCAAGCCTTTAACCAATACTCCATCGGGTTACTGTTGTTGTCAGAATTAAGGGAAACAATTTCCACATCACTGAAAACCACTTATTCTTTCTCCAAGGGCATGCATATATATATATATATATATATGAGGCTTTTAAACGGTGAAGGAGATCTGAAAGTCACTGAATAATAATATAACAAATATTATTCATCAATTCTATTGAGGAATCACCCCACTGAGGATAAGAGAAACCACGTTTCTCCATATCTTAAGTGTTTATATATTAACCCACTATTAGTAGAATATAAGAAAAGATTTGGACCATATCAAACCTCTCGTACATTGTATATTTTATTGAGTCCTAAACTAAGATAAGGAATCCTTTAAGAACTCCATAAGTTACTTCCAGAGGACCATTTGACTAGTAATAAAGATTGTAGACACCTCAAACTTCTTGGCTAAAGACCAAGAGGTCCCTAGATTATGATATTCTCATTTATAATCTGATATACTGAGCAACACTTTTCATAATGGACGCAAGTTCTCTAATGAGGTTTGAACCACTTTATATACTTATCTTTCACTTTGACACTTATCCTCACCAACCAATCCGAGGTCTTGTAGGGAGCACCTATTGGGATTGAGGTCTTAAAAGGTTTCAATACCCACCAGTTTGGCACCATCTGTGGGAACGATAGTTCTATTCAATAAAAATCATACTTGCTGGGATGACTATTAATGGCAAGTTAGCTTGTTATTTCAAATAGATGGAGGATCATGAAAATGATGTGTCCTGGATACCTCGGAGGAGGTGGTGTTCATCATAGAGAGTATGCAGACTATCGAAGTATGAAAGATCATCGAAGATAAGAGGAAGTATAATTTGGGGTCTCAGGAGTAGATCATGTGCTCTTGAAGATCTCCATGATGATAGGAATTATGAAGTTCAAGTTTTAAAGGGAAGTTGACATCCTGATATATAGGTCTTGGATAAGGTGAGGCCTGTGTTATTTGACCTTACCCGATCAACTCCAGCGTGAGCACGATGTCTTTCACTAGTATATAATGGAGGGGGTTCCCGAGGGATAAGTTGATGTTCCAATAGTTAGACTAGTTTGGTTTGAATATTAACCAGACGTGATTTAAGACGAGATACCTTAGACTGTATTAAGTTGATTAATAAGTAGATTTTTTATATTTGTGTAGGAATGTTGTGGGTGAGATATTCTTAAGATTCCGAGTAAGTATATAAAGATTCAAATTTTGAGGACGCAATTCCTTATTTTAGGGGGGGGGGGGGAGGGAGGAATGTAATACCCCTTATATAAAGATTCAAATTTTGAGGACGCAATTCCTTATTTTAGTGTTAAATTGATTATTTACTTGTGGTGAGTTATTATATGCGTGTGACATTTGGTTTGTCACTTATTATTTTTTGTTGTATGTTTTTATGTGATTCATTTGTGGTCGTACATGTATTACGTGAATTTAACACTCTTTGGAAATTTGCATAATACATGATAATTCATTCATTAAGTATTTTAAGTGACTTAGTGTTATGGGAGACTATGAAATGATCAGGGGCTACTTTTTTGGATTATTTCCTTGGTATCGAGTTCCACTGATCGTGAAGTACTTTTTTTATAATACTGAGTCGCACATTAATAGTTAATAATTAAGTTTTAACTCAATAAATTTGCACCGACTTAATAAATTAACTTATTGAGGAATTTAATATGTTAAAAGATACTCTATTTTGGGTTGACTTTCGTAACACTTATAAAGTCCACTTTTGACTTAAAATAGTGAGTTTTTAGTCCACTAGATTAGTTTATGACTTGAGTTGAGTTTCGAGCCATTTAGATTATGTTTTGGGCTCATTATGTTGAGTCTTATGTTGGGACTAATCCCATATTAGGTTATTAGACAAACTTAAAAACTCATTTTAGACATTGAAGAAACCCTAGAGAACTTGAGAGAAGAGGCACATAATGTTGAAGACAAATTGAATGGTTTTGAGACTAGATTCGCCAGTCAGTCCATAGGCAAGTTTACATCGATTAAGAATCTAATTGGTATTCTGTTATGAGAGTAGTATTTCATTGGATTCTGAATTAATATGTCTTTAATCTAATTTTAATCATCTAAAATAATCTTATATTAATAAATTAGGATATTTTGATGATAAATACAATGTTTAGATACTATAATCTCGTTTAAATTGATGTATTTTGAATCGTGTTTAATAATATAATAAAATCCCCTTGTTTAATTTTGGAAATTGAATCAAAATCTAAGTTGAATTGAGTAGAAACAAGAACACAGGGTTCCAAGACATAATCTGAAATTTATGATTAAATACTTTTTTAAGTCTCCCCAAACTTGTAGTTATAGTTTGGTTATTGATCTAATAGTGTTTTTAGGTCATCATCGGATGTTCTTTAGAGGTTAGGACCTAAACCAGGTCATTAATGGTGGATTATGGTTATTGAGTTCGTAACTGAGGGGTTTGGGGAAGACGAAACACGCTTTTTGGAATCTTTAATTACGCGCCTCATGTGCATGGATGAATAGTATTATGCAAACGATAAGCATGTGTCCGATTAAAAATCCCAGGTGAAAGACAGATATGTGCACGACTAGGATTAACCTGTGTGTACCATGTTAGAAGAAGTTCAGTTTGTGGTGCTTTTTCTGCGGCAACGGGTCGTAGAAGATTTATAAGAAATTATAGGTGTATATTATAAGGTTATTTCGATCTAACATGACTGGGTTTTGGTTCGGTTTACTATTATATATTTGGATATTAATTCCAAATTAATGAGAGATAATTAACTTGAACATGAGATACTTTTAGGAATCTGTGAGTGGATGGGATTTCTATGTAATTGTCTGAGGATCTTGAATATATGACTGCGTAATGGGATGTTTCACGAGATCCATAAATGTTTAGCGATTGTGTAGATCACACATTAGTTTAAAATGCTTTTATGTCCCATTGAGTAGGGTAGTTATTATATTAAGATAGTTCTTGAGAAAGTTGTGAGACGATTCTTAGATTTGGAGAGCATTGCGAGTTGGGCATAATATTATATATAACCGAGTTAGTTAACTTGCATATTAACTAATAATAAAAGAGACATTATATGTAATCCAGTTGAGGAGGGTTTATTTTTATTATGTGTAACCAAGATGAGCAGGGATTGTACTTATTTGTTTGACCCAATTGCGTATGGTTGTGATTGTTTACTTGATTTATGTGTAAGCATACTATAAAGGGTGAGTTCTTTTGGGTATGTACTAGGAGTGACTTTGATGGGATGCGTACAATGTTGACCCCACGTAGTATTTTTGGTGATGAAACGAGCTCTAGGTCCAATACTTACCCCGATCCTTCTACTGATGTACTCGTGTTCCCGAGGGGAATTAATGGGAGTGTTATTCGTCTAGCTTTTGGGTATGGAGTTTATACGATCGATGGGAAGGCAAAGTTAGTTCCTTTATGTATTGACTTGAGGTTATAGGGATGGGACTACATATAACTGTACCTTTTATGCACAAGTGACCCCCGAAGGAAATAACGATAGGCCTTAGTACTTTTTATTTGTGAGCTCAAGAGTAGTTGGTGTGATATGATGTGAGTTATGTATACTTATAGACATTATGAATTATGTGATTTTGTATTGCTATAATTTGAGATCGATGTACTGGATTATGACATATACTAGTGATGTATAATCAAATGTTTATGACTCGGGAATGTTGTGGTAATAATATACTAAAGGTGTATATTGAACTGTGACTTGAGAACATCAAAGACTGATGCATTAGATATGTACATATTTAGAAAGATAACATGAAATGGTTAGAACAAGAGAATAATGCTCAATAAGAGAAATAATGAAAATGCAAGTGCATGCTTATAGGATACCAAATTCCATTTTTAATCCAATTAATTAAACCGATTAAGCAATGACCCCAATTTTAATTTCAAAACGAATTAAACATACGTTGTGTGAACATTACTACAATTATCTTTCCTAAACATTCATATACGTGGGCATGCAAGATTAAAATAAAAAAAATATAATGTTGCAAAACTTTGGAAATAATCCCTCAGAATTGAACATGAAGACATTTAAAGAACATTGTTGATACCAAATTTAGTCTGCTGACGTGGATCAATTAAGTGGAGACACGTGTCAATGTACATGGCACCTACAAACATTTCTGAGCAACACCTTGACTTCGAGGAACTCGACCTCCCCGACCAACTATGACACTCCGAGCAACAAGTGCTCTGCGAGGAACTTCACTGTACCGAGCAACTCATGAAGACCGAGCTATTTAGGCGGTCCGAGCTGCATCTCGTACAGAGCATTAATGTCAGGATAATCACAAGAGATACTGCGCATTAAATGCTCTTTATTATCACACAGACACATACGCCTATTGGACAGCTGTGTGTTATTCTTTCATTTGTACAGCCTCAAGGCTATAAATACATTGTAACCTCCTCATTAGCAGGGGACTCGGAATTTCTTGGTAAAACTACTATTGAGAATTCTGGGCACACAATCATCAATATAAAAATAGTGGATGTAGGCCATTCTCACAAGGCTGAACCACTTTAAAAATCATTGTCTAAATATTTCTTTATTATTATTATTATTATTATTATTATTATTATTATTATTATTATTATTGTTATTATTATTATTATCATCATCTATGATTAAAAGAATTAGGTCAAGTCTAATTTTTTACATCAACAGATTGGCGTCGTCTGTGGGAAACGACTGTAATTTTCGTTTTTCACCAAAAACAATTCATCCCCAATGGCTGACAATCCTGAATCTAGCAATCGAAACGCTGGAAACCCCCAAAATCCATCCGCTCCTCCAAATATCCAAGATCTGGCTGGAATCATGGCCAGTTTGGCTCAAGGTCAGAAAGCCATGCAAGAAACAATGAGACAACTCATACAAACTATCCAAGGTGGAGCATCAATCTATTCAGGACAACGAAGTGTCCAAAGAAATACTCGTTTACTTTCTTCACGCATTAGGAAAAGCGATTCATATCACACTGAAAAATTTGAATATTTTTCTTATCAACTGGGTAGAACTTCGTCAGTACGAGCCACAGATACTGAACAACACATCACTCTCTCCATAAACCTTTTGATCTATTGGGCCCTAGGAAGAATAAAGTCCTCCTAAGGCTATGTCGAGAAACTTTCGAAGACCATTTGATCTAACAGAGGGTTCTGCCCAATCACAACCAGTTGCTTGACAAGATAGATCCTAGGAACCGACTTCAACACGATCAATTGCTCGAACAAATAGGCCCGAGGAGGGAAATAATGCGTGGAAAGGCTCTATTCAGAGGTTAGAGGATAGATTAGGGGAAATGGCTAAGGCCAAGAATCCTCTACAAAGAACTTTTGTCCAAGGGACACCTTTTGTCCAAGCAATTGTGGATTTTCCCACACCATCAAAGTTCAAAGCACCTGTTGTGACTCCTAAATATGATGGAAAAACCGACCCTGTCCTTTATATAGAGCAATACCAAGCTGCTGCCGACATCTATGCTGTGCCAGATGAGATGAGATGCAGGGCATTCTCGGGAACTCTTACAAGATCTGCTCAAATATGGTACAATAATCTTCCTCGGGGTAAGATTTCAACTTTCTTTCAACTGGCCGAGCTCTTCATTGGAAACTTCTGCTTTGGAGCAAAACCTGTTAAACGAGTAGCACACTTGTTAAGTGTTAGACAAAAGGCAGGTGAAAGCACCAGAGATTATATAACTCATTTCAATAACGAGAAACTCGAAGTTATTGATTATGGGGAAAAGACAGCGATTACTGCTCTGATGAGTGGGCTGTTGCCCAACAAGTTGTATTACACTTTGGCTAAAGATCCACCCAGAACCATGTCAGAATTGATGGAAAAAGCGGCCAAGATCATGAATGCCGAGGAGGCTATAACTGCAAAGAAGAATATGGATACCAAAGAGACCAAGGTGGAGGTTGATAAGGCCAAAAAGAAAGAGCATAAGAACAATGGTGGTGACAAGCACTCAAAAATAAAGCCATCATGGGAGGTATTAAAGAAATTTGAAAATTATACTCCTTTAAAGGTAGACATCAACCATGTTCTAGAAGAAATCAAGAACAACGAGGGGTTAAACTGGCCAGAGAAAATGAAGTCAGACCCTGACAAGAGGAATAAGGCCAAATATTGCGAGTTCCATAAGGATCATGGCCACACGACCAAAAATTGCATAGCTCTTCAGAATGAAATCGAAGCACTCATTAGACGAGGAAAACTGGCAAAGTATGTTGATCGTAGAAATGAAAGAAGAAACAACGACCGAGCAAGAGAAAGGTCTAGATCTCCTCATCGAGCAGAGGAGAACAAGAAAAGAGACCATGAAGATGATCCAGAAGATGACCCCGATCTTCCCAAAAGACCAAGGCAGCCAGAACGTGAGGTATTTTCAATACGTTTTGGATCATTTGATTGTAATGTTATTACAGGTGGAGATGCAGAATTAGTAGACCTTACTGCAGAAAGAAAAGCTTACCTCAATGAGGCTCAAGCTTGTTCATATATTCAATGAATAAACTTGGCTTAAGATGATCGCCCGAGGAAGGTCAACAAAGAAAAACTGGTCATCGGTTTCTCAAAAAATGACCTCGCAGGTGTGCTGTATCCTCATGATGACCCATTGATGATCAAAATGAGAATGAAGGAAGTGATGATCTCGAGGGTACTGGTTGATAATGGTAGCTCGGCTGATATTATGTTCTACTCGTGCTTCGACAACTTAAATCTAAAGTTGTCTCAGTTGGAGCCTTACCATAGGCTCCTCCTCGGTTTTGCTGGCGAGAAAGTTTTTCCACTTGGGACGATCAAGTTGGATATGTTCATTGGTACATGGCCTGCTTGTCGTACAGAAAGAGTACGCTTCTTCGTGATGGATAAGAATATTCAATCAGCCTACAATATCATCATGGGAAGGGTAGGATTGAAGAAGTTCGAAGCAGTACCATCTACGGTACATCAATGCCTAAAATTTCCAACTAATTTTGGAGTAGGAGTGGTGAAGAGTGATCAAAAGGTAGCTCAGGAATGCTACTATTCATCTGTCGAGCAGGAGGAACTGGAGGAATCTAGGAAAAAGACTACTACCTATCATGTGGATGAGGGTGCAAAAATTGAAACATTGGATCCTAGAGACGAGTCGTAACTCGTGAAAGGTCAGGTGGTGGAAGCTACTGAAAACATCATTCTGGACGACGAGCACCCTGAACGAACAACTCAGATAGGTTCATCGTTAGATGCCTCACTAAAACAGGAGTTTATAGTTTTCTTAAAAAGCAGAAAATAAACTTTTGCTTGGAGTCATGAGGATATGCCTGAAATAGACCCAAATTTCTTATGTCACGAGCTCAATGTGAATAAGGAGATCAAGCCAGTGAAGCAAAGAAGAAGAGTGTTCAGCCCCGAGAAGTACCAAGCTATACAGGAGGAGGTCGAGAAGCTCCAGAAAGCTTACTTTATTGAAGAT
This sequence comes from Sambucus nigra, assembly GCA_949130495.1. Classification (NCBI taxonomy): domain Eukaryota; kingdom Viridiplantae; phylum Streptophyta; class Magnoliopsida; order Dipsacales; family Adoxaceae; genus Sambucus; species Sambucus nigra. The sequence continues at coordinate 389,328,611 of OX422211.1, read as the reverse complement.
GTTAAATATCCAGACTGGTTAGCAAATGTAGTGATGGTGAAAAAGAAGAACAACAAATGGAGGATGTGTGTAGACTTCACCGACCTCAATAAGGCATGTCCAAAGGATCATTTTACCTTGCCCCGAATTGATCAATTAGTGGATGCTACCTCGGGACACGAGCTGTTGAGCTTCATGGATGCTTATTTTGGTTACAACCAGATTAAAATAAAACCTGAAGACAGGGAGAGTACTTCTTTCATTACCCCTAGGGGAACTTATTGTTATAATGTTATGCCTTTTGGTTTGAAAAATGCAGGTGCAACATATCAGCGGCTGATGAACAAGGTGTTTGCAGAGCAAATCAGTTGCAATATGGAAGTTTATGTTGATGATATGCTGACAAAGAGCAAGAAAGCTGCTGACCATCTAGTTGGCTTATGCCAGACCTTTGATCAATTAGATAAATATCAAATGAAGTTGAACCCGACTAAGTGCATATTTGGAGTACGAGAAGGCATGTTTCTCGGGTATATTGTCAATCAATGAGGCATTGAAGTAAACCCTGAAAAGATCAAAGCTCTATTGGGACTACGATCTCCAACAACGAAGAAAGAAGTGCAAAGTCTTACAGGGCGAGTAGCAACACTTAACAGATTTGTATCGCGAGCAACTGATAGATGCCTCCCATTCTTCAAAACGCTCCGAAAGACTTTTGAATGGAATGAAGAATGCGAGAAAGCTTTTCAAGAATTGAAGAAATATTTGGGAGCACCTCCATTGTTGTCTAGACCGGTTATGGGAGAAAGGTTGTACTTGTATCTGGCAGTTTCGAAAAATGTAGTTAGCTTGGCATTAATAAGAGTAGAGGATGGAGTACAAAAACTAATTTTTTACACTAGTAAGGCCTTCAGAGGAGCAGAGATCAGATATCCAAAACTGGAAAAGTTGGCACTGGCGCTGATCGAAACGAGTAGAAGAATGAAGCCATACTTCCAGGCTCATACCATAGTCGTATATACCGATATGCCGTTGAGGCAAGCTCTTCATAAACCAGAAAAATCAGGGAGATTGATGTATTGGGCAATAGAACTCGGTGAATATGATATAATTTATGAACCTAGATCGTCACTAAAAGGGCAAGCAGTAGCAGATTTTATAGCAGAGTTCACTTATCCTGATACCCCCGAGGAGCAAAAGCTGAACACCGACAAACTTGTGGATGTTACAGGATCATCAAATTTAAACCCCGATCAACTTAAGTTGGTCGGAGAGCAAGAGGAGAAGGTCGACAAGCAGCGAGGTGTGGTAGAAATGGAGATAAAGGAGCAACAAATATTCCATCGAGGAACTTTGTCCAATAAGAAGTTTGAGGATGAAATACCTGTATGGAATCTATATGTGGATGGCTCATCATGCACCTCAGGTAGTGGAGCTGGGATTGTATTGAAAAGTCCAGACGAGGTCGATATAGAATATGCTCTGCGCTTTTAATTTCAAGCTTCTAATAATGAGGCCGAATATGAAGCGATGATTGTAGGTCTTAGTCTGGCAAAAACCATAAAGGCAGAACAGGTAATCGTATGCAGTGACTCACAGTTGATTGTAAACCAAATGCTTGGTGTATATACATCAAAAGGAGAGTTAATGATTAAGTACCATGCAAAGGCAATAAAATTGGTATCGAAATTTGTTACTGTTCAACTGGTCAGAATACCAAGAATGGAGAATGCAAGAGAAGATGCTTTAGCTCGATTAGCATCAGCTACTCGTACCGAGCTACGAAGAACAATCCCAAATGAAATTCTAGCTGGTCGGAGCATAGATGAAGATCTGACGATGAATTTTATTAACCTTGGTTTAGGGCCATCTTGGATGGATCCCATTAGGGCATATATTGAGGAGGGAAAATTACCGATTGATAAACTCGCAGCCAAGAAATTGAAGTTTAAAGCTGCTCGTTATGTACTGACTAATGGTATTCTATACAGACGAGGAATTATAGCAGGTTTGCAAAGATGTGTGCATCCCTCCGAGGTGAAAGACTTGATTGAAGAGGTCCATGAAGGGTCCTGTGGAGCCCATGTAGCAGGTCAGACGCTTTTGCAAAGAGTGATGACGTAAGGATACTACTGGCCAACGATGAGGGCTGATTGTATAGCCTATGCCAAGAAATATGACAAGTGTCAACGCTTCTCCACTATCCGAAGAACTCCCCAAGCATTGTTGACACCCATTACTTCCCCTTGGCCATTTGCCATGTGGGGAATTGACTTGGTTGGGCCGCTTCCAACAACTAGAGGAAGATTTAAATATCTCGTCGTCGCAGTGGATTACTTTACTAAGTGGGTTGAAGCCGAGCCTCTTATCGATATGACGTACGAAAAGGTGTACCAATTTATTTGGAAAAATATCATTTGTAGATATGGCCTTCCCTATGCATTCATCACCGACCATGGAACATAATTTGATAACGAGGAGTTCGCTACCTATTGTCATCAGTCAAATATCTTGAAAATCCACTCGGCACCAGGCCATCCCCAAAGCAATGGACAAACTGAAGTGACAAACAGAACTCTGCTAAATGGCTTGAAGAAAAGACTGAATGATGCGAAAGCAAACTGGATCAACGAGCTACATTCAGTACTATGGGCTTATCGTACTACTCCCCGAGCAGCAACCGGAGAATCTCCATATATGTTGGCATTTGGAAGTGAAGCTGTTATACCTGCCGAGTTGGGCCTCCCAACACACCGAGTGCTAAACTTCAACTCCCCTGTCAGCGATTTAATGAGAAGGTTAGACTTGGACATGCTCGAGGAAGTTAGAGAAGAAGCAGCCATCAGGAATGCTGCCTACCAGCAATGAACAACTTTGTTCTACAATAAGAGAGTGAAGAAGTGCGACCTAAAAAAAGGAGACTATGTGCTAAAGAAAGTGATTCAAAAGCACAACAAATTGGAAGCGAACTGGCATGGACCTTACCGAGTTACAGAAGTTGTTCGACCAGGAACCTACAGAATAGAAACTTTAGAAGGGGAGGAGTTTAAGAATGCATGGAATGCAGAGCACCTGCGCAAATATTATCAGTAATGTAAACCCTCATGTAATGCAGTTTCATCAGCATGAATAAAATGTGAATATTCTACCCAATTCTCTCCTTTGGTTAAATTTTTTTCGCGGAGTACTAGTGCTACACACTACGCATCAAGCCCAGAAACACCAACTAAGGTTGGTTGGGAAGAAAATCCACCAGCTAATGCTGGTCGGGAATAAAAATTTCCCTGAAATATCAACTAAGGTTGGTTGGGAAGAAAATCCACCAGCTAATGCTGGTCGGGAATAAAAATTTCCCAGAAATATCAACTAAGGTTGGTTGGGAAGAAAATCCACCAGCTAATGCTGGTCAGGAATAAAAATTTCCCAGAAATATCAACTAAGGTTGGTTGGGAATAAAAATTTCCCAGAAATACCAACTAAGGTTGGTTGGGAAGAAAATCCACCAGCTAATGCTGGTCGGGAATAAAAATTTCCCAGAAATACCAACTACGGTTGGTTGGGAAGAAAATCCACCAACTATAGTTGGTCGGAAATGAAAAATTTCAGAAAAACCACCAACTCCGATTGGTCGAAAATGAAAATCTAACGACTAAGGTTGGTCGGGAACAAAAACCACCAACTCCGGTTGGTCGGAAACAGTTGGGTAAACATATGAAAGTCATTTCAGGGCTTAAAATTAAAAAGTGATAAATTTTTTACTTATGACATTTTAGATTACCACCGAATTTGGTCGAGAAACAAAAATATCACCAATTCTGCTTGGTCGTCAGAACAATTCAACAATAAACTTTCACCAACTTTAGTTGGTCGACAATTTAAATATCATCAATATTGTTATCTTTTTAACAGATATACATAGTTGGTCGAGAAATAAAATAACACAATATTGTTATCTTTTTATACATGCACATTCATTAGAAAATGTCTTACAAAATATTTCCAAGGACAATGACAATTAAGATGGCAAAGAAAACTAGAAGTTTTTCATTAAATCTAAAACAAAATACATTGAGAATGAAATACATAAAAAAATTGTTACATCAAGAATCCTATTCTATGGGTTTCTTCCCCTCTGCCTTTGAAATATGTTCTTCACCAGCTGGAGGATCGTCTAAGGCATAGGGGAAATTGATGAAATTCAGATCTCTGAGCATCCTGACGTTCATTACTGATGGCCAAGCAAGTAAGTGCTCGGGGCGAGATATCTGGAAGTTAGAATGAAGACTGTAGTCACCGAGGTACTTAGAAATCAGGCATCGAGGAATAGCCCGAGCAGGAATCCAGCTCATATCCAGCTTAAAGGGTGGCACTCGCAACTCGAGCAACCCAGGGTCATGGTAATCCCACAAATAGTGACCTTGTTCCAATTGCAGCACACCTAAGGCATTCAGCCATCCTTACTTGTAACCCTCATTATTTGCATTTTGGATCCGATCATCTAGATGGTAGAGGGCTTCATTATAACCAGCCATCCAGAACTGCCTGGACTGCTTGTGGAATTGATAGGTTAACCTATCCAGTTGCTCATGGAGGTTCTTTGTTAAAAGTTCTTTACTCTCCAAGGCAGATTTTTTTGCAGATAGCTGCTCGCCCAGGTTCAGAATTTTCTCGGACATCTCTGCCAGATCCTTTTTCTTCGCAACCAACTGGACTGCTTGATTTTCCAGAGAAGCTTGAGTTCTTGCCTCTTCAATGGTAAGCTGAGCAGCCCTTACTCGTCCCCGAGAACCTCTTCCTCGTCCCCGAGCAGAAGTAGAAGACCCAACCCTTTTTAAAGTCTCCAATTCATCTCTTAAATTGTCATTCTCGACTTCCAAGAAAGAGAGACCCTCGTCGTTGACAGGGACCAAAGCGCTCGAAGTAGATGCTTCAGACTTCAGCCGAGATATCTCTCCTCGAAGATTATTGTTTTCCTCCTCTAACAATTGGGCGATTTGTCTATGCTCTTCAACCTCTGTCTTCAAAGTCCTCTCTTTAATATCATAAGCAGCAATGAGATTATCATATCCTTTGTCAGCATTTAGTTGCTGATACTTTTTCTCATACCCCTGATGCAAAAGGGCAGAGGACTCCTTATACTGCTGTTGAAGGTCTGCAACAATTCCTTGAAGATATTCAATCATCTCGTAATAAGCAACATTATTACCTACAGCTCAGTTGAGCAAAAGCTTCAGATGTTGGTAAGCCTCCACTGCTTGTTCGGAGGCATCGGATCCCAGGATACCAAAAATTTGTGCTTCATCCAAGTTTGTATGGCCAGCTTTGAAATATTCATTACATTTTTTCATCAACTCTGTATCGTGAGCTGACAAGAGTTCCATCCTAGCCATAAACTAGCAAGGAGATAGAAAGAATCAATAAAATGCAGACAGAACAAGAAGAATGAAAGCAGAGCAAGAAGAGAAGAATCAATAATATGAACAACAAAATTTTCAAAATTTATTATATCATAAGAGAGAAGTACATAGTTCAGAGTTACATTTGACAAAAATAAGTAAAGAGAAAAAGTCCGAACAACGCTACACCTTCTCCTTGTCTCTTAAAACTTTCTCGGGAGGTTGGGACAAGGAGGAAGGTTGCTCGGATGGCATAGAAGGTTGCTCGGTGGGTGTTGGAAGCTGCTCGGCTGAAATGTTAGTTGACTGAAGCTGCTCGATAGGAGTAATAATTGGTTGGAGCTGCTCGTAGAAAAGTTCAACAGTAGGGACCTGATCCCCAACCATCATAGAAGATTCCTCAGAAGCAGCTTCGTCTTCTTCTTCTTCCCCGAGAGTAGGAGGGGAGCCAGGAATGTGTTGCTGAAATAGGTCGGAGCTCTCAGCGACATTCATCTCTTTCAGAGCAGCCACCCAACCATCTCTGAAATATTTAAGGCTGCCATATTCCATTTGAGAAACCATGGCAGCCAAACCCTTATTCCATCCCTTATCCCAGCCAGCGCTGAAGGATTTCTTAACAACCTTTCTTCTCTTTTCTCTCTCCGAGGAGGTCCTCTCCTTGAGTTGCTCCTCGACAGCCTTCAACTTATTTTCAGTTTCTTCTTTTTGACGACCAACGTCATGAAGCCTGTTTAACTCTTCCTCAGCAGACTTGAGCTTACTTTCAAGCTCTTCAGCATTTTGGAGCTTCCCTTCAAGCTCTTTATTCCTACTCTCCAAATCTTTTATCTTCCCCTCCAAACTCTTGGAGACTTCAACAACTTGATCCCTCTCCTGCTCAATAGAATTAAGCTATTTCTCCCAAGCAGCTTTATCATCAACATACTTTTGATGAGAATCCTTCAAAGACTGCGTCAAACCAACCAAAGCTTCCTCTACACCTGACGAGGAACTTGAAGCTTTAATAGCTTCATCCTTCTTCAAAATTGTATTAAAATAGGTTACGAAATGGGAAAAGAAAACAATAGCAAGTCAGTGCAAAGATATAACAGTGGAAAAATGAAAATTTAGGACAATAATACTCACAGAAGCAATATGGCGAGCAACCAATGTGGTAACCATATCCCGAGAAAAATTTTCTTCAATTCCTTGGATCTCGGGGATGATCCAAGATTTCACCGAGCTCATGGCAGAGCTCGGAGCAATGAAAGTGGGAACACCACTTCCAGTAGTTGGAGGCTGAGAAATGGATTCATCCAAATTGACCGAGGAGCTCTTCTTCAGCCTCCTCAGAGGAGCATCAACGGTCTCGACCAAGGATGTAGTCTTAGTCGGGGATATGACTATAACCTCGCTTGGAGCAGCGACCTTGCTTGGAGCCACTGGGGGCTTCTCGGCAACCTTCACAGTAACAGCTGGAGGAGGTGCATCAAGTTGTCTTGTCCCTTCTGGGACATCCTGCTTGCTTTTATTTGCCTCTCCAGCAGCAGAGGCAGATTTCTCGAAGAGGGCAGGAGCTCTTCTTCTCTTCATTCTTTCGCTAAGAGGAATATGTGATTTAGCTGAAGAACTTTCAGAAGCTGGTACTGGTTCTACGTCACTTATCACTGGACGAGCAGTAAAAGACGAGGTGTAACTCTTGTACTGCAACAAGTATGAAGCTGATCTGATGTGTTCGTCGATAACAGTTTGATGCAAACCCTAGATAAGTTTCAGTTGCTTTAAATTAACTTCTGTCTCTTTTGGAGACCTTCTCTTGCTGTCAACTGCAAATAAATCAAAATTGAAATATCAATGACACATTTTATCAAATACAAAGAAAGCATAATTTCAAAAATGAAGTAAAATGAAAACAACCTATCCCATTGCTATAGGGAGGGCATCTGGGAACCTGATACACATCGTTTCCAGTTAAGGGAGCATGTTGCCAGTTTTTCATAACAACATCAAGCTCGAAGTAATCCCTATTGGCATCTGGGAGATTGACAACTAAAGCCCTATTTAAAAACCTAGTCTTCAAATAAAAAGTACTGTCACTAACAGCCCATCTATAGCAAAACATAATCTCTGGAATTCCTAAGCGGGTTCCATGAATCTTGTTTAATCTATGGACTCCATTAACTATTCTCCATGTATTGGGGGCTATTTTTGCAGGTACTACATCAAAATACTGACAAAATTCCAAACAGAAGGGGTTTGGAGGAAAAGAAAAGCCACATTCGGCTACAAAGAGACTGGGGAACCAATGTACCTCAGCCAAACGAAAATAATCAGGAGGACCAGAAAGCTCCTCCAAAATGACCCAAGAAGGAATTGAGAACTCAGAACGAAATTTGTCAAGAGACTCAAAGACGTAAACCATGATGGATAAAAGAAATAAAAAGAGAAGGAATAAGAGCTTACAGGAAAAAAGGTAGACCAGTTGATAACGAACGATGGAAGGGAGGAACGCACAAGATGGAGAAGAAAATGGAGAGATCAAAGATACATATTTGAAAATGCAAGAGACAATAGGATTTTCTGCAACGCTTAAATACCTTACCTTGGGAATGGGTAAAAATAATGATTAGGAAGAAAGACGTTTGCGCTACCGGCGGCTAAAAGGACAAAAAGGCACGGAGACCAAAGCGATGGGAAAAATTCAAAAAGTCTGAATTCGAAAGGAAAATTAAATATAAGGAAAACACTCCTAAAATTCAGGATATCTATTTAATCCCGCCATATTTCAAGAAGAATGTTCCACACTCCTCAACCTCGAACTGTGAAACATTAGGGGCTTCTGTTGATACCAAATTTAGTCCGCTGACGTGGATCAATTAAGTGGAGACACGTGTCAATCTACATGGCACCTACAAACATTTCTGAGCAACACCTTGACTTCGAGGAACTCGACCTCCCCGACCAACTATGACACTCCGAGCAACAAGTGCTCTACGAGGAACTTCACTGTACCGAGCAACTCATGAAGACCGAGCTACTTAGGTGGTCCGAGCAGCTCAGGCGGTCCGAGCTGCATCTCGTACAGAGCATTAATGTCAGGATAATCACAAGAGATACTGCGCATTAAATGCTCTTTATTATCACACAGACACATACGCCTATTGGACAGCTGTGTGTTATTCTTTCATTTGTACAGCCTCAAGGCTATAAATACATTGTAACCTCCTCATTAGCAGGGGACTCAAAATTTCTTGGTAAAAATACTATTGAGAATTCTGGGCAAACAATCATCAATATAAAAATAGTGGATGTAGGCCATTCTCACAAGGCTGAACCACTTTAAAAATCATTGTCTAAATATTTCTTTATTATTATTATTATTATTATTATTATTATTATTATTATTATTATTATTATTATTACTATTATTATTATTATTATTATTATTATTATTATTATTATTATCTGTGATTAAAAGAATTAGGCCAAGTCTAATTTTTTACATCAACAAACATCTTAATAGAGGTCATTCTTTTAGGATCCAAGAAACAGATAAATTTAACAGGATAGCCCAAGACCATATATTAAAATTAAAAGAATCTAAGAATACTAAAGAACTTCTTAGAAACCTAAGACTAATGGAAGAAGGAGAAGAAAGATTAATGCTAACTACATAAGTAAGTCCTAATAAACAAGAGATAGGAACTAGTAGTAGGATAGAAGATGCTCCTAGACTTTTTAGTAAACCAATAGAAATAAATATTCCTATATACTCAAGCACTTTAGTAAAAACCAAACCTGATTGTATAAAAGACTTTCCAACTAAGGACAAGAGTTTTACTTCTGTTAAGACTATGGCAAGTCAAGCCATAAACCCAGTTGGGATATATCTTAATCTAGACAATGTCCAAGATAGGAAGAAAGCCTTAGATGAATGGCGTAATCATATGAACATGTCTTTTGCATCTAATGAGCAATGTGATGCAAGTTCATGTAAAAAATATGCTGAGCAATCCATTAGAGATATTGCAAAAGATTATTTAAATAGTTTAAGAAAGGCTAGAGATGAAGATTCCCTAGCTAAGATTGAGAAAATGAAAGAAAACCTAGAAGAAAGATCAATGGATGAATATATTAAATTATTAACTTCAGAATTCATTGGAGCTGGACATTTGACTCAAATCAAAGAACAAGACTTAGTAAAAACTAAGTTATCTCTTCTTAGTATTTGCAAATTAGATAAGATCAATGAATATAGCAATAATTATGAACAACTATATTACCAAATTAAAGAATTTGGAGAGACCTTAAAAGATGAATATTTTAGAAAGATACCATCCATAGGACAAATCCTAATTAATGAATATATGAATTATCCAGGAGTAGCTGGAGTTAAGAATAACTCCCTTGGTGAAATAATTAGTTTTGCCAAAGATTATATCATATCTAAAAAATGAGATATAACTCAAGGAAAGTTAATTGAACAAACTTTCAAACAGATTCCTCCAATTAAAGACGAAAGAGTCATTGCTCCAATCCAATGGGGATGTGGTAATGAATTTAAGAAATTCAAAAAGAAACTAGAATGGAAATAAAGAAAGTTTAAGGCTAGACCTTTAGGTTTTCCAAAAACATATAAATTTAAACCATCTACTACTTTTAGAGAAAGGAACTCTAAAGCTAAGAAAAATAGATTAACCAAAGATGATATTTTAAGAAGAACACCAGTAAGTATAAGAAGGTTCCTAATTATATAAAGGAAAAAGAAGTAGCTCAATCTAAGACTGCCACCAAAGAATGTTGAACTTGTGGAAAAGAAGGACACTTTGCTAAAGACTGTCCGAACAAGAAAGATAAAGAAAGTATTAAGATTATCAATACAATACTAGACTTTGCAGATCAAGAAGAATTAGATATTCTATATGCCATCGAAATATCAGATATAGAAAATGATGATAATACTAGTATCTATAGTGCATATACATATAGTGATTCGAAATACTATAATAGTGATAGTGATGAATATGAAGACTCTCACTATACTCTAGACCTATATATAATGAAAATTGACCAAGAGGATTAAGAAGAAGATTATATAGACTTTGAAAAAGCTTGGTATAAATGTATATTAAGCCCCCTTTTAAAGAAAAGATGGACAGTTAGTAAGCCTGAATTACTAACATATATACCTAGATATTAATTTGATGAAAAACATTATTGCACATTTGAAATGAAATGTAGCAAGAAAGACTTTAGGTGTGTAGAATGCTTTGAGATTATACAAACAGAATTATTTATGGTGTGTGTTATTTGTCAATTACACTACCATGAGAATTGTTGGAGAACTAGATTTAGAGCAATTTATACTAACCAGTATGATGCTCAAATAGACCAATATATTAAAAAATATTACCATGACATTGATAAAAATGTAGCCAAAAGATTACAAGAAAATGAAGACTTAAAGGGTAAAGGAATTTCCTATGATTTAGGAGAATACTGCTCTGATAGTAGTACGAAAGATTTAACATCATTAGATTTTGTAGATAAACCTCAGAAAGGAATATATATTTTAGAAAAGAATAGTTTAGAAATTTCTACTAAACCACATGTATGTTTTGTAGAATTGTTTATATAACACATAGATTATCCTAAAAGACTTTAAACTTTTATAGATACATGATGTTCTCAGAGTAATTGCAAGGCTAACGCTTTCCCTGAAGATTATTTTCTAGACAGTAATCAAGAGTTCCATGGTAAGGTAGCTAATGGAGAACCATTTACCTTATACTTTCAGACTATTCCTATTTATTTTAAATTAGGAAATCAAAATAACAAAACTGTTAAACATCAGTTTTGGATCATGGATCCTCGTCTTAGTTTCACAGGAAACATTATTTTAGGACAAGACTTTATTAGTAAATATCACCCTTATAATCAATATAATGATAAGATATTAATTAATGACAAAGAGGTTAAAGCCCCTCTCATATCACAAGACCGCCTTTGACCTGATGCAGGTCAAACTCAATTATAGTCCAATAAAACATCAGAGTACTTCAGTTGAGCATGGTGGACCTAGACCTACAAATGCTAACCAACAATAAACCTTAGAAATAACCAAACCCTTACAAAAAAAAATGTAAGTGTCCAAACCAAAAGTGTTATAAGCAAATAACACTTATACAACAAGACATTTTAGATCAAGCCCAACAAACCTTATTAAAGGCCCAAACCATATCCAAATAGAAGAAAATGGATATAGAAGTAGAAAAAGAAAAGATTAGGCAATTAGCATAGCCTACTTTAGGAGAAAATTACATTGCTAAGTGGGATAATGATTAAAGCTATTGTGAAATTATCCCTATTAACCCAGATGCCACTATTAATGGTGGTACCTATAAGAAAGGATATTCACAAGAAGACTGAGAAGAATTTAAAGACACAGATGAAATGCTTAAGTTAGGTATTATTAGGGAAAGTAAAAGTTTGCATAATAGTCTTGCCTTCTACGTACAAAATGTATCTAAACGAAAAAGAGGAAAAAGACGTATGGTTATAGATTATAGACAACTAAATAAGAATTGTGAATTTAATTCTTATAAGATACCAGATAATAATAATCTAATTAGTTTGATTGAAGACAATTATATTCAGCAAGTTTGACTGCAAATCTGGCTTCTGGCAAATTAAGATGTACCCAGACAATAATACTTGGACGGATTTTAGTGTGCCCCAAGGAATATATGAATGGTTAGTAATGACATTTGTATATTTGAATGCCCCTCAAGTATTCCAAAGACGTATGGATAATATTTTTAGACCATATTCAAAATTCTGCCTTGTATACGTAGATGATATTCTTGTAGTAAGCAAGACTGAGATAGAACATATAGATCATCTTAAAAAGATTATTTTAGAATTAGATAAACATGGTATTGTTATCTCTAAAAAGAAAATGCAATTATTTCAGACTGAGATAGACTTTGTGGGAATGCATATTAATAAAGGAAAAATATCCTTAGCAGAACTCATAACCAAAAATATTCTTGAGTTTCCAGACCAGCTCAAAGATAGAAAATAATTACAATCATTTTTAGGATTGCTAAATTGTGCTGCAGATTTTATTAAAGATCTTGCTTCAAAAAGACAAAGTCTAACTTCAAATTAAAAGAAACAGACAAGACCAATACTTTTAATTGGACTAGAGATGATTTTGAAGTCATAAGACTAATCAAATAAGCAATCAAGAATATTCCTTTAATTGAACTGCCTAATGCTGAAGATCAATTTATAGTAGAAACAGACGCATCTGATAAACAATGGGGAGCAGCATACTTTGCCATTGATCATCAGACTAAAAAGAAAAAACTTTGTAGATATAGTTCTGGAACCTTTACTGATCCATAAATAAGATACACTACCCATGAAAAAGAAGTTTTAGCTATAGCAAGGGCAATAGAAATATATATGCTTTTTCTTAGACCTAAACATTTTACTGTTTATACGGACTCTTCTTATGCAGTAAAATTCAGAGACTTAGACTTATCCAAATCAAGGACTCATAGACTTATTAGATGGTAACAATTGCTTAATGACTATGACTTCTCTGTTATACATATTAAGGGAAGCAAAAACACCATTCCAGACATCATATCTAGAGAACCTATGTTTGCTAACACTAATATTATCTTGTGTTTTATGTTGTAAACAGAAGACTTCATCATAAGTTCCTCTAGAACAAATAGACTGAATAAAGAAGACGTTGCAGACTATCTTAGATGCGTAAGACCAAATGCTGGTGTAACACAAAGACAGACTCATATTCAAAACTCTTAAGAAAGGCCTATCCTAGAGAACTTTGATGATATCTTAGTTCCCCTTGGAAAATATAGACATGAGATTATTTCTCAAAATAGACTAATTGGAAAGATGTATTTGACCCCATATAAACCTGATAAAAGATACCCAGACTTGATCAAATTTAGACAAAAAATTTCAAAAGATGAAAATACCCTTATAGACGCTATATGGTGGAATGTAAAGAATAGACTATGAATAGAATTCAAACAGAATTTGGTAGCTATTGCCAGATTCATGAGAGCTCAAAGACTTGCTGTTACCCAACTCAGAGGTACTGCTATTCCTAGACCTCAGACTCAGACTCTTGGGGAATCCTCCAAAACTAAACCTACTGATAATTTTTATTATCAGAAAAAGACCTGTAATACTAAGATTGTCATACCGTTCGGTCATAATAATCTTCCAATCTCAGAAGATAGTCAGAAAAAAGCTAATAACATTATTGAACATTTTAATATGTTATTATCTGAGATTAACGGAGATGCCTTAATGATTAGATATTTCTTCAAAGATGTTCCAAAACCTTATCTTTTTGGAAAAGCAAACATGGCTCAAATAACCTTAGCAAACCACGAGTTCATTGGACTCGTCCAGATAAAGACTATAGAAGAATCTATTGCTCTTGGAAAAGTTATCCATGAGTACATCAAGAATGTAGAAGACTTTTTTCCCCTGTTTGCCAGGATCTACCAGATTATTCCAAGTTCTTATAGAGGAATGAGAGCGGAAGGATTTAGACTCATTACATTTTCCAATTATTTATTTAAAGATATTGAGATCATATCCGAAGACGAGACTAAAGACCTAATTATAAATAAGTCCAAACTTCAGATTTCCCAGGCTATGGAGACGATAGAAACCATGGAGTTGTTAACAAGTGAAGACAGATCACGAATGTTTGTTATGATAGGAATATGATTGCTCGAAGTGAAGGAGGGTTCCGTGTACCAAATGACAAAATCTACCAGAAAGTAGAAAGTGTCAACTTGAACGATCACGTCCTCAACTATACCCCTTGGGATCTTCACGGTTCGATCTGCTAACTGGAGAGTGATCATTGTGGGCTTGAGGTCACCCAGATCAAGTTGCCTATAGATGGCGTAAGGGAGGATATTGACACTTGCTCCCAAATCAATTAAGGCTTTTTTAATTTTATTTTCTCCAATGATGCAGGAAATGGTGGGTGCACCGGGATCTTTGAATTTGGGCGGGAGATTATTAAGTAGGATGGAGCTCACGTTATGTGCTAGGAAGACATTTTTCTTTACCTTCATCCTCCTCTTTACCGTCAATAAGTCTTTGATGACTTTTGCATAAGCTAGAATTTGCTTAATAGCATCGAGGAAAGGTAAATTTAGCTTCACTTGCTTTAGTACGTCTAGAACTTCATCACAGGGGTTTTCTTTGTGGGAAAGAACCAACCTTTGAGGAAACGGTGCCGCGGTGGGTGGTTTCACTACTACCTCGAGCTCAGTGTCCTCTTTATCACTCTCCTTCAAGGGGAAATCTTCGGCCTCTTTCGTGCCGGGCGAAATATCCTTGTCTTTGGTTGCGTCATGTGAGGGAGGTGATAAATCAACGACTCTACCACTACGAAGAGTGGTTACAGATTGACATTTCTCCTGATGTTCTGTCGAGGTGGAGCTAACACTAGTTTGACCTTGGGGCGGTCTTTGGCCCTGGGCAGGAAACTTGCCCTTCTCTTAGATACTCAACGATGATTGCAACTGTGAAATGTTCGCATTCATGTCGTTTATCATGCGCTCATGCCTAGCATTAATTGCAGTCTGGGTATTGATAAAGTGGTTGATTGTATCCTCGAGACTTCTCCGCGGTGGAGGGATGTATGCTCCTTGAGGTGGTGGTGCTTGCACATGTCCTTGCATGTGTGGAGCTTATTGAAAATACGGTGGCGGAGGAGGGGAAACATGTGAATTAGGATTCATCGCAGTATGTTGTTGCCCATAACTAAAACCAGGGTGGTTTTTCCATGAAGGGTTGTAAGAATTCTCGTGCGGGGCACCGAAATTACCCTTAAAGCCTCCTATACCACTGACTTGTTCTTGAAGCATCACTTTGTAGGCGGGTATAGTCGGGCATTCCTCAGTTGAATGACCCGCCTCACAAACTGCACACACCTTCTCAACAGGGTTTGGGATGGATTCAATTGGTCCTCTTCCACATTCCTCATGTAGGTCTCGCAGTCCTTTCTCAAGCATATCGAGTCGAATGTCCGCTATAGAATTCTTTTCTACATAAAATAGGCCGGACGCCTATGGAGTGGTGGTCACTTGACGATTTTGATTTTAAGCATTAGGATCAGATGTATCCCAGGATTGGGTAGTCTCGGCGACATACCTCAGGTGAAGCTCAGCATCGTGGGCGTCTAAGTCGACAAATGCATCACTACCCATGGTTTCAACGAGTTGCTTGGAATTAATGTTCAGCCCATCATGGATAAAGGAAATGATTTACGTTTTATCAAAATCATGACGGGGACACGACGCAATGAACTCATTGAAATGTTCGTAGCATCGTTCGAATGACTCATTTTCTAATTTTTGGAAAGTTTGAATTTGAGCCTTGATGGAATTCGTTCGATGTGGAGGAAAGAACTTCTTGAGAAATTTGGATTGTAATTCGTTCCATGATGAAATCGAATTTGGGGATAAAGACCACAACCATGTTTTAGTCTTATCCTTTAGCGAGAATGGGAAGTGTTTAAGGCGGAGCACATCTTTTGTGCAAGTTTGGTCACTGAGAGTCTCGCACGCCTCCTCAAATTCCATAATGTGGGCATATGGATTTTCTGAATCCAGTCCATGGTAAGTGCGAAGTATCTGGATCATTCCATTCCTAAAGCGAAATTGTCCTGCATTGTACGGGAGTAAAATTCATCCCAGAGTGACAGTGCGCTCGGGATATAAGACGTCTCTCAAAGGGCGATACGGGGACTCTCCCTCGTCGGCAGCTGCACTACCGTGTTGTGACATGTCTTTATCTCTCAAAGATTCGGTATCCTTATTTGGTATACTTGGAGTGCGCTCTGAAGTGTGTCCTAAGAAGGAAAACAACGTGTTATTTGAGATTGAGTGTGACGGTGTGGGAGGTGGAACCCAAAACTGTGGAGCATTAGGAGTGTGAGGGATATCAGGATCGTACTCAACAATCGGGTTTTCATGAATGTGGGTTGGAGTGTTATGGGGAGTTGGAGTGAGTTCAAAATTTTGCATTAACAGCTTATGAGAGATGATGATGAATCTTTTTGTGTTTTTTTGATCTTTTTTTTATGTTTTTAGATTTTTGGTCAAAGTTGTAGATTGACTCGATCTAATCCTAAGTCTACCTAATTCCACGACAACGGCGCTAAAAACTTGACGCGACTAAGAATGTATCTCAGAAGTGCGTACTCTCTAGGCTTAAGTGCAATCCTGTCGCGTTAGTAATAAACTCGGTAAGTCGGGATCGTATCCACAGGGAAATAGGACAACAGAGTTGTGACGACGTTGGATCGACGAAGAAATCCTAACTCTGACTCTAGAAAGGAAGGAAAAGATGATTTGGTTTGTGGATTAACTACACTAGATGCAATTATGAAATTATGAAAAATGCAACTATTCTAAATTACCTAAAATACTAATGATGAATGATTTAAAACTTTAAACTATATGATGAGAAAAACAGGTCGGGAATACAATCCCTCAACCCTATAGTATTGATGGTATAAAACTAATCGTAAATTTAAATGATTAATTTGATCCAAAATTTAGTACTCCCAAGCATTACGTATATGAGGTTCAAGCCCGCACCATACTTAATCATAGGATGAGTAAATCGGTATTGCGATAGTTACACTCAAATTCCATTTTGAAGCATCCCGGTTACCCGGAAGCAAACGAGATTAAAAAATCTACAATTGTCGCGTTTCTACGCAATACGGTCATAATCAAATCATTAAATTTAGAGGATTAATTTTATACACATGAAACTACCACATCAGGTTGAGTTCATGCATCCCAACCTTTAAAAACCTAGCCTAACATGGTGAAATTAATGAAAACTACGTTATCTACGTTGCATGGACTCATAATTGCTTAGAAAGAGAGATGAAATATGATAAATAATAATAAAAGTGTTGGAAATAAAAGTTACCACGATTGAAGAACAAGAACATGCAAGAAGAAATCAAAGATTGAAGAAAAATTGAAAAGCTCTTGAATTAAATGTGCAAAATATGTGAATCTTTCTCCTAGATGTTCCAAAATGTTATGGAGCTTTTACATCAATGAAATCCTTATAAAAAGATTCCTAATGACTAAATATATAGGCTAGAGGTCGTTTAGAAGAGTCCCCAAAATACAAAACTCTTTTGGCTAAAAGATAAGCACAAAATAAAAATCCCGTATCTGGCACTTTGTCACACTTAGAAAGCGTGACTAATTTTGTAACGGATTCTGAGCGTGACTAAATATTCAGATCGATTCGTTTAATTTTCATCAACTTCGATCCGTCTTCGGTCCGGGGTTCTCTGGAATTTTGTATTTCGGATCGGTCCCAATTTGTCACACTTAGAAAAGCGTGACTAAATTTGTAACAGATCTGGAGCGTGACAAATGGGCAGACCGGTTCTTTTTCCTCAGCTTCGGTTCGGTTTGGGTCTGACAGCTTTTTTCTTAGATTTCTTCTCAACTTCAAATGGGCATAACTTCTTCACCGTAGCTCAGATTGAGGTGCCGTTTTTTCCAGTGTTCTTGTAATTGAAATATATTCAACTTTCTAATTGGCCCCACCTGCAGAATAAGGCTGAAAAATTATGAAAATGCCCTTTAACTCCCCATTTCTTGGTTTTCTTTCAGTGTTTTGAGTTCTATTTGGGACTAACTAGCATGAAATATCTGTAAAACACATAAGAGATACACAAAATATGAAATAATTGCCAAAAAGGGTTAGTAGCATAAATATGAAACAAATTCAAGCTATTTACACCACACGGGATCATAAAAATACCGAAATTAAGGGAATAAATGTGAATAATTTATGCCTAATCAGTACACTGCATACCATACAGAAGACCTCATCATCCAAGCCGATGAGACATTCAATGGAAAGCTCAAGAAAGAATCGAAGAAAATGGTAGAGATTGCTTTTCCATCTAGAGTTAGAGTGGTGGGCCTCATTGATGAATTCCTCAACAATAATGCTCTATCGAACGAAGATAAAGACAAGGCAAAAGAAGATGTAGATGGGACAGTGAAGAGTCCCATCCTACTCAGCGAATTAACAAAGACTGAAGACTGAATTATTTAAGACTCTTCTTTCCATAAAGTAAAAGATTCCTGCCCCACATGGACCACTAGACTAAAGAAAGATGCAGACGTTTGATTCCTCAATTATCAGAAGACGCCAAAAGACTTTTTGAAAAGAGAGAGACTTATCAGAATTATTATTAGAAGATGTTAATTTTACTTTAATGCTTTTTTTTATTTCCTTTCAATCGTTTAACTTTTAGACTCTGATTTCCAGTCATCTTATAAGAACCCTTAGACTATAAAAGGGTGCGTCCTGTTTGTAAGAAGACATCGAAGATTGGAAGTAAGAAAGAGTAAGCTTAGAGAGAGTAATATGTACATGAGTGAGTAAAACTCTCATAGTTAGGGGAGAGGGGAGAGTTGTATTTACTTATGATATGCAATAAAAGTATTTTCTTTTTCACAAATCTCTTATATTAAGTTGTTATTATTCTTCAGCCGTCTCCAACTTTCTGTTCATAGAGGACTATTGTGTGAAACCTATGGTGTAGCATGCAGGTGTTATACTATTGAACCGTCGTCAGGTGCCGATTTGTCGTGAGCCGTTAGCCAGGTGGGAGTTAGACGTGGTGGTGTACAGGCAGGAAACGGGTCCAATGCCAAACTAGTGGATTGAGGTGCGACACTTAAAGAGAGAGTTGCAGGAGGACCAGACCGAAGAAGAATAGTAACAAAGCTGAAGAGACGAAGGAAAGAAGATAAAGATATTGTAGATCATAAGGAAGGTATAAAATTGAACCAAACCCCTAGCTATTTTACATATTATTGTTATAATCCAAAGAACTTTGCATGAGCCTACAAATCACTATATACTTTTTAGCATTTATTAACCAAACATATCCATAATTAACGAGAGAAATCCAAGAATGGACTCTTATAGACCCAAAAGATAAAGAACTTATAGAATCTGCTTTAACATACGCAGGTGGTACTTTCAAATATATAGACCAGGTTATTGAGTTATTAGTATGTGAAGTACCTAGAATAGAAATAATTAGAATAGGGATCCGCTATATCTTTAAACAAAAGTTAAGAACTGCAGAGTTCACAGAAGAACTTTCAAGACCAAAAAAATATCAAGAATACAATAGAATACTTGAAGATAGTATGGACGTATTATAATATACTAGACGTAAATGGTTAGTTGAAACAAGAACTATTTTAATTAGATTATGAAGAATCCGTTCTCTTCTTAAAAAAGTAGAAATAACTTCCCCCTAGAACATATCGTAGATTTTTGTCATCCTATGGTGATAATGATTTAGACAAATTTATAGAAAATGATATAATTGATATTGTTAATTAGATATATAAAGAAACTAGATTGATAAAACCGCAATACCGCATAAGGTATTTAAGACTAGAATATTTTCCTTCAAAACCACTTGCAATTTCTAAACTCCTTGAAGAAAACATCTATATTGATAATCCTCGCTATTCCTAATTTCAGTACGATAGTGACGGACGAAGCCGAAGAAGTAGCAGCTCTAAAAATTCTCTTAGACTCGCAGATTAATTAGATAAGCTTAAAGACGCTAGAAGTTACTGGGGTAGAAATTTATATTCCTAAAACTTTTGAATAAGACAATAGTATATAAAAGACAAAGTGGTCCCTAGTTAATTTTTGGACGGTAGCTGGTTCGTAAACTAGGTCCGTATGAGAGCCGAACTCTCTCTCTCTCTCTCTCTCTCTCTCTCTCTCTCTCTCTCTCTCTATATATATATATATATATATATATATATATATATATATTCTCTCGAATCTCAATTTTAGGTACATTAAAGTCGGATTAAAAGAAAAATAAAAGATATACGAAAAAAGAACGTGGGGACCTAGCGTGGACTTTCTACATCTTCCACTCTTTCTTTATGAAACTCTCTAGACCTTCTTGACACCTGGGTGAGTTCTCACCCCACTGGAAGAACTTCAAGAACTGAAAGGACCAGCCTCCGTCGTAGTTAGTAGAGTAGCACATGAACGCCTAAAGTCCTGAAAAAACTATGTGGCAAATGCCATTTATGCAACCAGGATGTCTTCACCGTCACCAACTTCACAAAACAGAAATAGAAAAGAATATCAGTATTACATAAATGAATCAACAGTTCAAAGAAGAGAGTAAGAGAGCGGATGAAGTCAATTAAGAATGTTACCTCTCAGTCCACGATCTCTGGAGGCAAGGGAGAAATGTCGTCTAATATGGGTTCACCTGCTATAACTCCTCATCCTTTAGGCGAATCAGGCTTGTCCCAATCCCTATGGTCTCGAAGAATAACACCTACAATGTCAAACACCTATTAGTCATAAAGACCTACTATATATGAGATCAATTCAACGCATTACACATATCCACCATGGGTGAAATATTTTTTTTATTACATGAACCATGGGGTCTCTGCGCTAACATTTTTATACATCTCGATTAATCTTCCGCTTGAATCGGATATGACCACAAGGGTAACAAAGCTCTCCAACCGATTATTTAACGCAATTTCATTTCCAAACCTCGAACCGAGGACCTTGGTTAACTAGAACAATATTCCGTCCACTGATCTACGCGTCCGGTGGTCCATGGGTGAAATTTACAAGACTACTAAAATATCGTAATTTACCCAACCCACAGCACATAACGAGGAAAGCATAATCTAAAAAATCTACAACATGGTAA
Organism: Sambucus nigra; assembly: GCA_949130495.1. Taxonomy (NCBI): domain Eukaryota; kingdom Viridiplantae; phylum Streptophyta; class Magnoliopsida; order Dipsacales; family Adoxaceae; genus Sambucus; species Sambucus nigra. Next base: position 389,307,416 of record OX422211.1, on the reverse strand, counting down.
CCTAATGATTTAAGCAAAATGTGCAAGTTTTAAGATATAAAGATACCTCCAATAGGTAAGGGGAACCGATAAAAGTAGGCTTGCAACCCTTGCTGAATACATCGAGTCCAACATACCAGGATGGAAGCATGAATCCCCAACTATCATATAAGAAGATATGAGGGAATTCTATGAGGAGGGGAAGGAACTAGAGATGAACATCCTCTTCACTCTTTTAGAAAAAAATCCCAAGTAAATAATGTGAGAAAAAGTTTACTTAGTCATGAATGTCTTCCATTTTTCGACAATCTTTATTTGATGGGTCTAATTATGCGTATTGTAAGGTGCGTAAGAAGTTTTCTCTTAAGTCTTATGAAAAGCGTGTTTGGCTAGACGTAGAAAGAGGGTGGACACATATCTCGACTACGATAGGAGACATACTTGTGTTGGAAATTTATGAAAGGAATAAAAAAAATGAATTCAAGTTACTGCACGACACATTCTACGAACACTGTCTTTTAGTAATTATTTCTCCCCTTCTGGATGAAATTCGCGAGTACACAAAAGAGTTTGTAGTAGAACTTGTTTGATGCAAACTATGTACGATTTGATCAAACTAAGAATACTCTAAAATCTTTACTTGATAATGCCAAAAGGTAGAGGACGGAGAGAGGAGAACAAAATAATTTTTGGTATCCAAAATAGAAGTCCAGAACTCTTTTTATAGCCATTTAAGTGGTTGTTCATGAATTGCCACATCATTTCAGATGCACAACTCAACACCCATTCGATCATGTCTGTTTGAAATCCTTTCGATCGCACGATTCAGATTCAATGTCTCATTGTAAGCGAATGAACGCATAACCATTGATCTGGATGCCTTTGACAAAACTTTAGGCTTTCATGTTCTGAGTGATGATGTGAAGCGCTAAGTTTTCCATCAAAGTGCCAAATGCACCCCAAGTCGCCCAATATTTCTTTCACACATCGCGTAAATGCACGTCGTGTGTCGCGATTGGTGATACTTTGCACCATCGCAAAGCACCATATCATAACCTCTTTGACTATAAGAATAATAGTGATATTTTGTCTTTTAGTTATATGCTCTTTCACTTTCTTGTAAAGTTTATATGTGGGACTTTGAAATCCCACTCACCTCATTCACATACTTTTTCTTTTGCTCTCTCTCTAAAAGAAGACCCAATATAAAATTCCCAAAATAAAAACTCGCTTACACAATATTAATACCCAATTATATTCCCAAAATAAAAACTCACTTACATAATATTAATATCCAATATATTTTGAAAATTCCAACAATCCCCCACCATTTCAAAATACATATAAATAAGAAAGAAGACTTTTATTATAAGGAATCGAATATACAAGAGTATAAGGACAATAACAAGGCTTTTGTCATCACCGCCGAAATCTTGTACAAAAATGAGAAGTGTCTTTCAAAATTGAACTTTCACCCTTAGTGAAAATAATTCAAAGCTTCCTCACGGTGATGTGGTGTACAAATCTTGAACCAGGGATCCTTTAAGATGAGATTACACATATTGACCTTTGTGTTGAAGAGTGGTCTGTTAGTGCACACATTTATGACCTTGTGCTTATCCTGATTTCATGAGTGTTTTAGGACTGATCTTAGTTCCATAGAAAGCGATTATACTTTCACCACTCATATAGGTAAATCAACTTCAGTGATTCTGCGAGTCGCATTTATATGATTTATTAAGAAGTAACATTCAGCACTTATCATGCAGAATACTAACAGTAGGCACATAGTAATAGACTTTTACATGTAAGTTCCTAGTGTTCCATAACTATTATTTAACTTGTTAGTATCACTGTTGATGTAAAAAATTAGATCACTCTAATAATTCAATCACAGATAAATACATGAGATAAAAGATTTTAAAGTGGTTCAGCCTTATAAGAATGGCCTACGTCCACTGTTGTTTTATTGCTGAGTGATTGGGAATTCTCGATTACAAGAAGTTTCGTTCTGGATCCCAAAGTTTGGATTCAGGATCAGGTCCCCCTACAATGAGGATTGTACAACGTATTTATAGCCCTGAGGCTGTCATGTGAAAGGGTGATATATTAAATGATATACATATGAAAGGTTAATACATTTAATGCCCTTTAAGTATGTGTGTCTAAATGATAAGAATTTAATGAACCAGTTGAACTGTTGGTTATCCAGCTATTAATGCTTTGTTCGAGATGAAGCTCGGACCGCCTGAGTAGCTCGGACCGTTTGAGCTTCTCGGTGCTAAAGAGTTCCTCTGAGAGGTCTTGTTCCTCGGAGCATAAGAGTTCCTCGGAGAGGTCTTGTTCCTCGGAGCATAAGAGTTCCTCGGAGTGTATGATCATCTCGAAAGTGCTTGTTGTTGCCATGCAGATAGCCACGTGTCTTCATATGATTGATCCAAGTCAGCAGATTAAATTTGGTATCAACAGAAGCCCCCAATGTTTCATAGTTCGAAATTTGAGGAGTATGGAACATTCTTTCTCGGAATACGGTAGCTTTAAATAGTCTTCCTAATTTTTAGGAGCGTTTCCCTTGTATTTATTTTCTCCTTCCAAATTCGTAGAATCATGCTTTTTTGGACTTTTCTGCGTGCTTCGATTCCCGCGTTACTTTTCGTCTTTTTGGCCGTTGTTGCCCGCTTTGGTTCTCGTGCCACTTTTCATCTTTTTAGCCCCCGATAACGTAATCATCCTTTTTGTAATCATTACTTTGCCAGTTCCCGAGGTAAGGTATTTAAACTTCACAGACACTTCATTCGTCTTCTACCTTTTCAAATTTTCATCTTCGAGTTTTTCATTGTCTTCTACTCTCTCGTGTATTCATCTCTTCCATCGTCTGTCGTCATCAGCTCTACTCTTTTCCTGTAAGATCTTCTTCTTTCTTCTTCATTTCTTTTAATCACCATGGTTTACTCTGTTGAATCTCTTGACAAATTTCGATCTGATTTTTCCATTCCGTCTTGGGTTGTCTTGGAAGAGCTTTCTGAGCCTTCTAATTATTTCAATTTGGCTGAGGGACATTGGTTCCCCAGTCTCTTTTTTGCTAAGTGTGGATTTTCTTTTCCACCAAATCCTCTGTGTTTGGAATTCTGTCAGTACTTTGATGTTGTTCCTGCACGAATAGCCCCCAACACATGGAGAATAGTTAATGGGATGCATAAATTAAATCAAGTGCATGGAACTCGTATAGGAATTCCAGAAATCATGTACTGCTATAGATGGGCAGTTAATGATAATATTTATTATTTAAAAACTAGGTTTATAAATAGAGCCTTAGTAGTCAATCTCCCTGATGCCAATAGGGATTATTTTGAACACGGGGTTGTCGTAAAAAATTGGCAACACCCTCCATTAACCGGAGATGAGGTTTACCAGGGTCCCAGATGCCCTCCTTATGGCAATGGGATAGGTTATTTTTATTTTATTTTATTTATTTTGAAATCATGTTTGTTTTGTGCTTGATAAAATGTGTCACTGATAACAATGTTTGTTTATTTGCAGTTGATAGCAAGAGAAAGTGCCCGAAAGAAACAGATGTTAATATAAGGCATTTGGGACTTATCTGGGGTCTGCATCAAAGGGTTGCTGACGAGCACATCAGGTCGGCTTCGTATCTGCTCCAATACAAGAGCTACACAACCTCCTTCACTGCTCGTCCAGTGATCAGTGAAGCAGAGCCAGTACCAGCCTCTGCAAGTTCTTCGCCTGAATCTCATATTCCATTGAGCGAAAGGATGAAGAAGAGAAGAACTCCTGCTCTGTTTGAGAAAACTGCCTCCGGTTCTGGGGAGGCAAAAAGGATTAGGATTGATGTCCCAAGGGAGGGGACAAAGAAGACTGATGCAGCTCCTCCAGCTGCTTCTGCTAAAGTCGCCGAGAAGCCCGCAGTGGCTCCGAGTAGGCCTGCTGCTCCAGGAGAGGTGATTGTGATATCACCGACCAAGGGTTCTTCCTTGGCTGTGCCGGTTCCCCCGAGGAGGCTGAAGAAGAGCTCCTCGGTCAATTTGGCTGATACCATCATTCAGCCCCCAGCTGTTGGGACTGAAGTTCCCACTTTTGTTCCCCCGAGCTCTGTCATGATCTCGGTAAGGTCCTTGACCATTCCCGAGGTCCAAGGTACTGAAGATAACCTTACTCGGGACATGGTTACTTCTTTGGCCGCTCGTCACCTTGCTTCAGTAAGTCTCTTGACTTTAAACTTTTCATAGTTTCCTTTGTCATTTCTTGTTTCTAACTTGCTTTTTTTTTTCTGTTCACAGTTGACGAGCTGCTTTAACATAATCCTGAAAAAGGATGAAGCCATTAAAGCCTCATGCTCCTCGTCCAGTATGGAGGGAGCTATGGAAGAGGCTATCAAATCTTTGGAAGACTCCCGCCAAAAGTATGCCACTGATAAGGCTATCTGGGAGAAAAAACTTTCCTCCTCCGAGCAAGAAAAAGCTCAAGTTGCTGATGCCTCCAAGGAGTTGGAGAAGAAAAAGAATGCCTTGGAGAAGGCAAATAAAGAGCTTGAGGAAAAGCTCAAAGCTGCTGGAGAGCTAGAAAATAAACTCAAAATTGCTGAGGAGAGGTTGGACCAGCTCCAGGAAGTAACTCGGCATAAAGAGGAAGCTGAACAAAAACATAAAGCTGCTGATGATTTGCTGTCCGAGAAGCTTGCCTTGGAGAAGGCCAAAAGGAAAGCTGCTGTGAAGAAGTCCTTCAGCTCTGGCTGGGACAAGGGGTGGGATAAGGGGTGTGCTGCCATGGTCTCTCAAGTGGACTATGGCAGTCTAAAGTATTTTAGGGATGGATGGGTTGCTACCCTTCAGGAAATGAAGGTCGACGAGTCATCCGAGCTCTCCCAGAGACACATCCCTGGTCCCCCTCCTACTCCGGAAGAATTAGAAGAGGACGAAGCTACCTCTGAGGAGTCTTCAATGGTAGTGGGAGAACATACCCTAACCAACCAGCCTGCTGCCGAGCAAGTCGTTTCTTCTTCTGAGCAACAACTGGTGCTTTCCGAACAACCCACAGTTCCCTCCGAGCAACCTGCTTCCTCCTCCCAACCTTCTGAGAAGGTTTTGGGAGATAAGGAAAAGGTGTAATGTTGTTCGGGTTTACCTTTATATTTTTCTTTTTTGTCAAATGTAACCCAGAATTTGTAACTCCAAATTTCATGATCTAATAAAACTTGAGTTATTTTTGCATACTGTTGTCTATTTTCTGTTTGTATTCTACTTATTGATGATTTTTCTTCTTTCCCTGCTAGTTTCTGTCCAGGATGGAACTATTATCTGCTCATGATACAAAGTTGCTGCAACAATGCAATGAGTATTTTAAGGCTGGTCACACAGACCTAAGTGCTGCACAAGTTGCCGACATCCTCGGCCAGGATGCATCAGAACAGGCAGTGGAAGCATATCAGTACCTGAAGTGTCTGCTTGATCGAGCGGTGGACAATAATGTGGCTTACTATGAAATGATCGAGGATCTCCAATGTACCCTCGAAGACCTTCAGAATCAGTACAAGGAATCAACTGCCCTGTTGTATGAGGGGTATGAGAAGAAGTATCAGCAACTTTCTGCCGAGAAGGGCTACGAGAAGCTCTTTGCTGGGTACGATGTCAGGGAGAGAACCCTATGGGGTGAAGTTGAAGAATGTAGACAGATTGCTGAGCTGTTGGAGCGAGAAAATAACAATTTGCAGAAAGAACTAGCACAGTTGAAGTCTGCAGCCTCTTCTTCAACAGCCCTAATCCCAGTGACTGACGAGGGATTTTCATTCTTAGAAGTTGAGAGTGCCAAATTGAGGGAAGAGTTGGAGACTTTGAGGAGTTCTGGTACCTCGACATCTTCTCATGGTCGAGCAAGAGCTCCTCGGGGACGAGCAAGAACAGCTCGGGTGCTTGTCGAGGAACAGAGGACAGCGTCTGCCTTAGAGAACCAAGCCTTCCAATTAATGGCTAAGAACCGGGCTTTGTCTGACATGTCAAAGAAGATAAGGGACTTGGAGAAACAACTCTCTGCGCATAAATCAGTCTTGGAGAATAAGGAGCTTTTCATCAAGAATCTCCACGAGCAGCTAGAAAGGCTAACATATCAGTTCCACAAACAGCCCAGGGAGTTCTGGATGGCTGGATACAACGAAGCATTATTCCATTTGGATGATCGTATCCAGAATGCCAACAATGAGGGCTACAAGCAAGGCTGGCTGAATGCCTTAGGTGTGTTGAAGCTCGAACAAGGACATTATCTATGGGACTACCATGATCCCGGGTTGCTTGACCTGCCTGTGCCACCGTACAACTTGGAGATGGAGTGGATCCCTGCTCGGGCCATTCCACGAAGCTTAATTTCAAAATACCTTGGTGACTATAATTTACATTCTCAAATTGAGATATCTCATCCCGAGCATCTTCTAGATCGACCTTCTGTGATGAATGTCAGGATGCTGAAGGATTTGAACTTCATCAATTCTCCTCAGTCTTTAAATGATCCGCCTGCTGGCGAGGAAACTGTATCGAAAGCTTTGGGGAAAAGACCAATATAATAGGAATTTTTAATCTAACAGTTAGTATACATATCAATGTAATTTTCATTTTATTATCAATGTAATTTATTTCGAATTTAATGAAAGACTTTCATTTTTGTTTGCAATTTGCTATTGTCTTGTAAATATCAAACACTTTACATTTATGCATATCTGTTAAAAAGATAATAATATTGTGTTGTTCATCCACCAACTTAGTAATAAAAAAGTAACAAGTATCAGTAATGTTGCTCGATCACTTAATAATAAAGTAATGAGTATAAAAATGTTTAAAATTTTTCCAACCAACCAAGTTTGTTAAATTGTGCTCGTCGACCAACTATAGTTAGTGGGTTCTTATCCCCGACCATCCATACTTGGTAGATTTTTCAATGTTTCTGACCAACCAAGGTCGGTAAATGTTCATTGTCGACCAACTACGATTAGTGGGTTTTTATCCCCGACCAACCATACTTGGTACAGTTTGGAATATTTTCTCCTCGTCGACCAACTATGTTGGTACAATTTGGAATATTTCGTTTCCTAGCCAAACAGGTTGGCATTTTTAGGAATATTTCTCCTTGTCGACCAACTGCAGTTAGTGGGTTTTTATCCCCGACCAACCATACTTGGTACAGTTTGGAATATTTTCTCCTCGTCGACCAACTATATTGGTACAGTTTGGAATATTTTCTCCTCGTCGACCAACTATGTTGGTACAGTTTGGAATATTTCGTTTCCTAGCCAAACAGGTTTTGATCTGATTATAACCAGAATAAGCATCCATGAAATCCAGCAACTCATGTCCCGAGGTAGAATCCACCAGTTGATCAATTCGGGGAAGTGGAAAGTGATCTTTTGGGCATGCTTTGTTGAGGTCGGTGAAGTCTACACACATCCTCCACTTATTGTTTTTCTTCTTTACCATCACCATATTGGCTAACCAATCTGGATATTTAACATCTTCAATGAAACGAGTTTTCTGGAGCTTCTCGACTTCCTCCTGTATAGGTCGATTCTTCTCGGGACTGAATACTCTTCTTCTCTGCTTCACAGGCTTGATCTTCTTATTCACATTGAGTTCGTGACATAAGAAGTTTGGGTCTATCCCAGGCATATCTTCATGACTCCACGAAAAAGTTTGTCTTCTGCTTCTAAGGAAAGTTATCAATTCCTGTTTTAGTGAGGCTTCCAATGATGAGCCTATTTGAGTAGTTCGTTCAGGGTGTTCATCGTCCAGAATGATATTTTCAGTAGCCTCCACCACTTGACCTTTCACGAGTTGCGACTCATCTCGAGGATCTAAAGTTTCGATTTCTGCACCTTCATCCACTTGATAGGTAGTAGTCTTTTTCTTTGATTCTTCCAATTCATCTTGCTCGGCGGATGAATAATAGCACTCCCGAGCTACTTTCTGATCCACTTTCATAACTCCTACTCCAAAGTTTGTTGGAAATTTTAGGCATTGATGCACTGTAGATGGTACAACCTCGAACTTCTTCAATCCCACTCTTCCCATGATGATATTGTACGATGACTGGACATTCTTATCCATCACGAAAAAGCGTATTCTTTCTGTCCAACAAGCAGGCCACGTACCAATGAATATATCCAACTTGATCGTCCCAAGTGGAAATACTTTCTCGCCAGTAAAACCGATGAGGGGTCTGTGGTAAGGCTCCAATTGAGATAACTTTAAATTTAAACTATCGAAACACGAGTAGAACAGGATGTCTGCCGAGCTACCGTTATCGACCAGCACTCTTGAAATTATTACCTCCTTCATTCTCATTTTGATCACTAGTGGGTCGTCATGAGGATACAGAACTCCTGCAAGATCATTCTTTGAAAACCCAATGACCAATTTTTCTTTGTTCACCTTTCTCGGGCGATCTTCCTCAGCTAAATTTATTCGCTGAATATACGAGCAAGCTTGAGCCTCTCCGAGGTAAGCTTTTCTTTCTGCAGTAAGGTCTCCTCCTCCTGCATCTCCTCATGTAATAACATTACAATCAAATGACCCAAAGCGTATTGAAAATACCTCTCGTTCTGGCTGCCTTGGTTTCTTGGGAAGATCGGGGTCATCATCTCGATCATCTTCAGGGTTTCTCTTCTTTTTCTCCTCTGCTCGACGAGGAGATCTAGACCTCTCTCTAGTTCGGTCGTTGTTTCTTCTTTCGCCTCCCCGATCAACATACTTTGCTAGCTTTCCTCGTCAGATGAGTGTTTCAATCTCGTTCTGAAGAGCTATGCAATTTTTGGTCATATGGCCATGATCCTTATAGAACTCGCAATATTTCTCCCTATTCCTCGTGTCAGGGTCTGACTTCATTTTCTTTGGCCAGTTTAACTCCTCGCTGTTCTTAATTTCTTCCAGGACGTGGTTGATATTTGCCTTCAAAGGCGTGTAATTATCAAATTTCTTCAAGACCTCCCATGACGACATACTTTTGGAATGTTTGTCACCACCATTGTTCTTATGCTCTTTCTTCTTAGCTTTATCACCTTCCACCTTGGTTTCTTTAGCGTCCATATTCTTCTTCGCAGACATAGCCTCCTCGGCATTCATAATCTTGGACGCTTTTCCCATCAGGTTCGACATGGTTCGAGGTGGATCTTTGGCCAAAGTGTAGTACAACTTGTTTGGCAGCAGTCCACTCATCAAAGCAGTAATTACTGTCTTCTCCTCATAATCAATGACTTCGAGCTTCTCGTTATTAAAACGAGTTATATAATCTCTAATACTCTCACCAGATTTTTATCTAACACTTAACAAATGTGCTAATCGTTTAACTGGCTTTGCTCCGAAGCAGAAATTCCTAATGAATAACTCGGCCAGTTGAAGAAAAGTTGAAATCTTACCCCGAGGAAGATTATTATACCATATCTGAGCAGATCCGGTAAGAGTTCCCGAGAATGCCCTGCATCTCATCTCGTCTGGGACAGCATAGATGTCGGGAACAGCTTGATATTATTCTATATGAAGGACAGGGTCAGTCTTCCCATCATACTTGGGAGTCACAACAGGTGCTTTGAACTTTGTGGTGTTGGAAAATCAACAATGTCCTGGACAAAAGGTGTTCCCCGAACAAAGGTTCGTTGTAGAGGGTTCTTAGCCTTAGCCATTTCCCCTAATCTATCCTCCAGCCTTTGAATTGATCCTTTCCATGCATCATTCCCTTCCTCGGGCCTATTGGTTCGAGCAACTGATCGCGTTGAAGTGGCTTCCTGGGATTTATCTCGACGAGCAGCTGGTCGGTCATAGGATCCATCTTGACGAGCAGCTGGTCGCGACTGGGCAGATCCTTCCCTTAAATCTGATGGTCGTCGAAAGCTCCTCGACGCTGCATTAAGAGGATTTTCTTTCCTCCTAGGGCCTAATCGATCAAAAGGAGAGGCCCTACTTAATCTTTCCAATGCACTGGCCCTTTCTGGGGAGAGTGTGACACGTTGTTCAGTATCTGTGGCTCGCACTGACGAAGTTCGTCCAGATTGATAAGAAAAATCTCCAGATTCCTCATTGCGATATGAATTAGTACGCCTAGTACGCACAGAAGGCGTACGAATATTTCTTTGAATGCTTCGTGATCCGGAATGGGCTGGCGCACCGCCATGGAGGGTTTGGATGAGTTGTCGCATCGTTTCTTGCATGACGGTCTGGCCCTGAGCCAGATTCGCCATCATTCCAGTCAGATCTGGAATAATTGGTGGAGCAGATGGATTTGGAGGGGTTCCAGTGTTTCGATTGCTGGATTCAGGTATATCAGCCATTGGTATTGGATTGTTATTGGTGAGAAAACGATATTACCAGTCTTTCCCACAGACGGCGCCAATCTGTTGATGTAAAAAATTAGATCACTCTAATAATTCAATCACAGATAAATACATGAGACAAAAGATTTTAAAGTGGTTCAGCCTTATAAGAATGGCCTACGTCCACTGTTGTTTTATTGCTGAGTGTTTGGGAATTCTCGATTACAAGAGATTTCGTTCTGGATCCCAAATTTTGGATTCAGGATCAGGTCCCCCTACAATGAGGATTGTACAACGTATTTATAGCCCTGAGGCTGTCATTTGAAAGGGTGATACATTAAATGATATACATATGAAAGGGTAATACATTTAATGCCCTTTAAGTATGTGCGTCTAAATGATAAGCATTTAATGAACCAGTTGAACTGTTGGTTATCCAGCTATTAATGCTTTGTTCGAGATGCAGCTCGGACCGCCTGAGCTTCTCGGTGCTAAAGAGTTCCTCGGAGAGGTCTTGTTCCTCGGAGCATAAGAGTTCCTCGGAGCGTATGATCATCTCAGAAGTGCTTGTTGTTTCCATGTAGATAGCCACGTGTCTTCATATGATTGATCCAAGTCAGCAGATTAAATTTGGTATCAACAGACATTGAACTTTTTCTATATTTTCAAGACACATTTTCGGTTCCCATCAAATATAGTTGGTTTATTTTATAGACCTCGGTCCCATTCATTTTGAGGTGATATAATAATCTCTATAATAAGAACTTTAATCAGAGGATCTGCTAAAATCTTGTTTGTTTCAACATAGTCAATTGTAATTACTCCTTCTTTTGAGTAATTGCCACAAAATTTGATGTCTTAGACTAATGTATCTAGATTTTCCATTATAGGTTTTGCTTGAAATCTTATATATTGTATCCTGATTATTACAATTAATCATAATAGCAGGAGATGGCTTTTTCCATAAAGGAATATCAAATAATAAGTTTTTAAGTCATTTCTCTTCTTTACTTGCACCTGCTAGGGCTATGAATTATGAATTCATTATTGAATCAGACACACATTTTTTTTTTCTTAAATCCCCAAGAAATAGTTACTGCTCCTAGTGTAAATATCCAATAAGTCATGCACTTGGATTTTGATTCGAACTTATTCCAACGAGAATCAAAATATCTTTCTAATACAGATGGATACCCTATATAATGTAGACGTAATTCATGGTGCTCTTCAGGTATCTGAGTAATCTGGAAACTGCGTTCCAACATTATAGTCCTAGATTACTTGTAAATCTATATAGCATACCTACCACATAGGCAATGCTTGGTCTAGTGCAATGCATTACATACATAAGACTTCTAATGACACTATCATATTTAGGTTGATCTATAGTGCGTTTAATATTTTTCATTAATTTGATACTAAGATCAACTGGTGTGTTTATTGGTTTAAGTTTAAAATGATTATATTTAGTAAGAACCTTTTTAATATGACGAGATTGAGATAATGCTAATGTATTATCTTTTCCTACTATTTTGATTCCTAAAATCACACCAGCTTCCCCAGGATCCTTCATATCAAAATTTAGAAACCTCTTAGTTTCTTCCACATATTTAAGACTTGACCCAAATATAAGCATGTCATCCACATATAAGCAAATGATAAAACCAACACCATTGTCAAAGTTACTATGGGGACTAATTTATTCATTAGACCCATTTGTGTAGCCAACCAGCCTAATACGTATGAAGGACTACCTGACCCAATCCAAATATCAGATTTCTCGACGTGTATTTAACATGTGCTTCAATATATGTTGATAGGCTCAAATCAGTTACCAACAATCTTGTAGAGATATTCAGGGACACCATACGAGATATCTACAAGCCGAATGAATTACTTGCACAATTCAACCACTTATTTATAACTACTATAAATGTAAACCCTGATCTTGGGGTAAAGGTGATGTAATTTTTATTACTTGAGAGAAACTAATAAAGAACAATAACCTCTCCATGGATGTAGGCACATTGTCGAACCACGTACATCTGGTGCATTGTGTGTGATCATCTTTACTTTATGCATTTACATACTTTTGGTGATTGTTAATTGTGATAATTCTGTACTCACAATTGACGACGTCTTTGGGAGTGGATTCTTTTTCCCTATGAAATCAATCACAAAAGAAAGCACACTATGTTTCACCACAACAACAACTTACCTTAAGTAGGCAACGTACAGGCTGACCCAGTTCCACTTAGGGTCAGGTCTGAGATTCGCCAAGAAAAGTAACCTTCTGAAGATATTCATTAACCACTGAGGTCTACCTAAATTTCCAGGCTAGTCGATGCATATGAAGCCGGGCTTCAAGAGAAAGAGGAGGCAATATTCCTCTAAATGGAAGATAAAGCTCGCCTTCAGATCCAACTAAAATAAATAGAGAGAGATCTCTATAGAGAAAATAAAAAACATTGCGAGCGTACTCCTAGTCCTTAGGCGAGCAAGACTCGTAGCCGAGGGAGGAGTTCCAGGCGCAATCAAGACCGACCAAAACGTAGCCGATCAGAAAGACACCACAAAGATAATATGATCATAAAAAGATAACATAATGAGCTTGTTTCAGAGAGAGATTGACTAACACCCAACCAACCGAGGGCTAGTTCTACTAAAGAGGTGGTCAGGAGAGCTCTCAACGTGTAGATGAAATCCCCTTTTTTCATGAGCAATTGAAGAAGAAGAACACCCAACGAAGTTTATTGTTCCTAGATTCAAGATCTACGATGGTAAAACGGACTATATAGACCATATCAGGTAGTACAACTAGGCGATAACTCTGTAAAGCCATGATGACTCTATAGAGACATAATGGCTCCCTCATGTGTCGTATCTTCCCTTCTAACTTACACGATGTAGTTCATAAGTGGTTTGAGAGACTACCACACAAATCCATCAAGAGCTTCAAGGCCTTCAAATCTCGCTTCATAACCAATAGTTCTCACTCGAAGAGGATGGATTCACTGCTCACGATGATGAAAAAGCCATATGAAACTCTTTGGGAGTATGCTAAGAGGTATTGGGAAGTTTTCAACGAAGTGGAGGATTTATTAGAGTAGGTTATCGTGGCATCCTTCAATATTGGTTTGCCGAACACATCTATGCTGCACTAATCTTTTACCAAGAATGAGGCTAAAACCATTGATGACCTCATGGCACGTATTAAAAAATACTCCAAGGTTAAGGACATGATTCATGCTAGTCCTAGGGAAATTGGTCGCGTCAAGGCCAATAAGAGAGGAGACAAGTTTGACACTTCCTAGGAGGGGAACAAGAACGATTCAAAAAATAGGAATAAGGTTGACCCTTTAAAGGCCTTTTAGGCTGTTAACACAGTCTTCAAAGAACCAATCTACAAGATCCTAGGAAAGATTAAAGACCAACCATTTATTAAGTGGCCCAATAAGATGGGTAGAGACCCCACGAAGAGGAATAACACGCTGAGATGCGCATTCCACAAAGAAGGCAACCACAAAATAGAGAGATGCAAAGCTTTGAAGTCCCACTAGGAGGAGCTGGCCCAGATGGGGCATCTGAACGAATACATAGATAAGAAGGCTGACAAGGTGATAACCAATGGAGACCAGAAGTCGAATAATATCCTTGATGAAGCTTCCAACCTTAAGAAGATCCAAGGGAATGCTATTCGCATAGAGCTGAAGAAGGTAACGACGATCATGAAGGCCTTCCAAATTAACCTCGCAAAGAGCCAGGCCAATAAGAACCGGCGACTAGAAGACATCGACTATAACAAGAATATTGTCTCCATAGAGAAAAGCCTAATTTAGGTAAGGACCCCTCATCATGTTGCCCTCATAATCAGCCTTAGGACTGTAAATTAGGATGCCAATAAGCTTATATTAGATCAAGAAAATTCATCTGAGGTAATATACCTGGAGCACTTCCATAAGTTCAAACTTAACCTAGTCGACCTCAAGGAGGTAACTATTCAGTTGGTCAAATTTACGGGGAAGATCACAATACCTTTGGAGAAGATATTCCTGTTAATGAGGGCAGGAAATATTTCAAAAGATGATTGAGTTCCTAGTGGCGAATATTGATTCTCCCTATCATGCCATTCTGGGCAGGGGTGGCTTCACGCTATGAAGGCCATGCCATTGACCTACCACTAAAAAATCAAATGTGTTACTGATCGGGGAGTAGTGGAGATTCGTGGTAACCAGGACACTAGAAGAAAGTGCTTCATCGCTGTTATTCGATCCCAAAGAAAAAGTAATATGGAAAAAGAAGTTGTCCCGACAGGAGCCTAAAATGGGTCTACCCCTTCTAATTAGTAAGTACATTACGACCGACCAGGGGTGGAGGAGACTAGGGTATACTCCGTTGACAAGGTTCTTGAAAGACTGGAAGAGGTTACATTTGATGCCAATCTTTCGCAGAGAAAGTTTCTGGTTGGGACAACACTTGTCGATCATGAACAAAGGAGCTGATCACCATGCTAAATAACAACTTGGATGTATTCTCTTAAGATCCCTATGACCTGCCAGGGGTTGATCTTAAAGTAGCTTGACACCATCTTCACGTGGATCCAAACTTTAAGATAGTTACTTAAACGAAGCGTTGAATATACCCACAGAAGGCTAAAACGATGAATAATGAATTAGGGAAGCTCCTGGATAGCGGGCCCATGAGGGAAGTTCAATTCCATAAGTAGCTCTCCAATCAAATGGTGGTGTAAAAGAGTAATGGTAGTTGGAGAGTTTGCATCAACTTCATTGACCTCAGTAGAGCATGCCCCAAAGATAGTTTCCATATGCTAAAGATTGATCAGCTGGTGGACGCCACGGAAGGACATGAACAAATAAACTTCTTGGAAGCCTATTCAGGGTACCACCAGATCCCACTATTTGGCCCTGACCAGGAAAAGACATCATTCATCACCCCAATAGGACATTACTGGCATAAGTTCATGCCATTTGGCCTTAAGAACGCTGGGTCAACCTTTGATAGGTAGGCCACCAAAATGTATAAACAACATATGAGAGACACTAAGAGCCATTTGGAAAAGCTTCATAACACTCTTTGGGGTAGCAACATCCATTATTACCGATAATGACACACATTTAGAAAGTGTTTTTTCCATAACTTCTATCATAAGGATGGCATCAAGCATCACTTTAGCCTAGTAGCGCATTCCCAGAGCAACGGTCAAGAGAAGTTTCCAACAAAATAATGCTCGATGGCTTGAAGAAGATACTAGAAAAGGAAAAGGGCACTTGGGTGGATGAGCTTACCTATGTCCTATAGGCCTACTGTACTATTCCCAAAAGACCCATCGGGGAAACAACCTTTGCACTCACATATGGAATAGAAGATTTCATCCCACTTGAAACCGGTCTCCCTATCATGAGAACCAACTTGGTCGACCAAGGTCTAAACGATGATGCCTTACGCACTGAACTTGACCTGGAAGATAAACAAAGAGAGTAAGCCATGATTAATCTTGCCTTATATCTGCAATAACTAGCGAAGCAGTAAAAAAAGGGTTAATCCGAGAAAGTTCTCGATAAGAGACTACATCCTAATAAAAGTCCTCGACAGTGCTGTAAGATCATTAAATGGAAAACTGGGACCAAATTAGGAGGGGCCTTTCAAGGTGATCAGGGATGACTTATAAGGAGCCTATCGCTGGGAAACACTTGAGGAAAGAGAGATACTGAGAGCATGGAATGCGAACAACTTCAAGAAATTATATTTTTAGTCTTATTCTATTATAACACATTTAGTTTATACGAATTTTCATTTCAAACTTATGTTGCTCGTAAGTTGATGTTTTATGAATAAAGGCCAATTTGCTCTTAAGTCTTGATTATTTAATTTTTCATCTTGAATATCTTGGTATTGTGCACCATTTCTAAGAAATAGGTCTAATAATTGGGACAACTTCATTCTTAAATTCTAAGCAGGATTGCAGTTAATCATAGTAAGCTGCTCAACTTTTTTCGGTTAACGAATTTCCTCGCACAAAGCATGATTTGAGTTAATTAACAGTAAGATATTAAATTTATCTCTATTAAGAGAATCCTCAGGTCTTTGTCATTTTAAACACAAAGGACCTCATGAATTTCTCGGACAATAAGAAAAGCTCTACTAGGGATCCTTAGGCAAAAAGCCAACTTATGTTGGTCACCAACTCTATTGATTGATAAAAACCGTATTGTGTGGATGGCCCATTAACTAGGTGCATTTTTCCATCATCTGTCCTAGGCCTAAGGGAGTGTGATGACACAACCTAAAATATAAGGTAAATGGAATGATACATGTTATGGCATATTAGATTGAAAAAATGCCACAACTATTATTATTAACTCTTTTTAATCAACAAACGCACAAAATGCACAACAATTAATAATTAACTTCATTTATTTGGCAAAAGCCCAAATTGACAAAAACAAAATACAACACTTTATGGTCGACGAGATAAAAATTGCTCTATTTCCCTTGTCTATGCATCATTTAGGTTGGGGTAAAACTCATCCTTTATACCAAGATCCACTTAGGAACCCACTATTCGTCCTTCCCAAAGGGAGAT
The DNA here is from genome assembly GCA_949130495.1 of Sambucus nigra. Lineage (NCBI taxonomy): Eukaryota > Viridiplantae > Streptophyta > Magnoliopsida > Dipsacales > Adoxaceae > Sambucus > Sambucus nigra. The sequence goes on along the minus strand of OX422211.1, from coordinate 389,290,530 downwards.
CGACGATATGATGGGCAGTCCACCTGGTACATGTACCATAATTCAGCCATCCATGCTTGTACACAACGTCTTACTTCTCTTGCAGCCTCAAAGGTGCATCCTGCTAGCCTTCATCATAGCCTGCCTACCATGCAGCCCGGGGACCCATACTGAACAAAAAATTAAGCCTCTTTATGTCTTTTTGTGACCCGAATATGATAATGTTCTTCCTTTAGGAATCTTCCTCTAATTTAGAAAGATTATTCTTCAGGGCATTATCCTCCAACTGAACTAGCTCACCGATCTGGCCTACATCTTTGCTCGTAGCAAGCTGGGCTTTAAGGTCAGTTATCTCCCTCTGCATCAAGGATCTAATATGATCCAAGTCCTGGAGATCGTCCTTCAACTCGACGACCAATTCAAACTGGTCCTTGGATGCTTTAGTCCTCGTATTCAATGCCTTGAAGGCCTTTAAGAACATGCGGCGAGCTTGATCTCTCGCATCAGGACCAAGCAATTTATCAAGATTTTATTGGAGGAAACATTTATGGCAATAAGATACAAACAGTACAGCGAACAAAAATAAAAGGACTATCAGTAAATGAGGGAAAACTTTATTTCATTAATAATTGAAAAAGTAGGCAGAATCCATTACAATAGAGGAAAGAGAAAGTACAACACTTAAGCAAAAATAAAAGAGAAGAACCTATATCTATGAATCTTCACTTCTCGGATGACTCCAAAGCTTTTCCCTTTGAAATAGACTCCTTTGTCTGGTCCGTAACCGTCTCAACCGCGTCTGATGCTTTCCTAGCTTGGTTAGCAGGCTGGATAATAGAAGGCTCCTCTTTAATTATTTGAGAAGGACTTTGTGGGTGCTTCTCAAATAACTCCGAGTCAAAAAGGACCCCGACTGCCTTCAAATCTTGGTCCCATATCTTCTTAAAGGATAACTTCCCAGCATAAGCAATTTGGATCTCGACATCGTCGTATGGTGCAGTCTAGCCCTCTGCATAGTTATCCTCTTTAATGCCGAGTACCTCATTTTCTAGATTCTTGATCTCCCCACAAGCTTAGCCCTCTCTAAATCTATGAGATTATTAGCCATTTTTAGCTCATCCATCTCCTTTACAGTAGTCTCCTTCTCTAACCCAAAGGCCTTACCAGCATCGACAAAGTCCTATTAGGACTTCTTAAAAGCTTCAGATAGCTTCTAGTTCTTCCTAAAATGGTCGGAACGATTATCCTGAAGAGTGGTGAAATCTGTAACAAACTAAAAAATAGAAAACATTAGTATAATAGAGCAAAATAGTTCAAACTAATACAATGAACAAATAAAAGAACACTTACCAAAGAAAGAGCTTGAGAAATTTTTTGAGACAGTTGTTCGAGACCTAATTTTTATGAGTGCTCGCGGTCGGCAGTGAGCACCTCCCCCTCAATAGATGAGGGGAAAGGGTAATGTTGAGGGCCATACAGTTTCCCTAAGGAGTCATGGGGAGAGAAGATAAAGGTTTCATAGGGGCCTTGATGGCATTCTTCTTCTTCTTCTTCTTCTTCTTCTTCTTCTTCTTCTTCTTCTTCTTCTTCTTCTTCTTCTCCTCTTCCTCTCTCCCCTTCTTTTCCATGCTCTTTATTTTCTCACCTTCTTTATCCTTGGCTCTTGAGATAGAGCCACCAGTTTTAGAGGAATTCCCCTCTGACTTTTTAGGGCCTGGACCCTATTAAAAGGAGGACTTATCATCATCATCGTTATTTCCCAGTAGTAATCTCTTCCTTTAGGGAGCTATTTGGTGCTCTTCTTCTCCTTACGAGTAAGAATTTACATCCACTAGCCCAGAGGAACTATAAGTCTCCTCATCCTAAAGAGTGGTCTCGGGGATCTCGTCTATCAGTCAAGTAACGAAATTAGAAGTGGTGTTGGTGTATTCAAGGAGATAAGAAGTCGATCGAGGATGCTTACCATCGGGCAATCTATCCTTGATTTTCCGAACCTTCACAAGGTTAGAAACCTTTATATTATAGAGAGAAGGCTCCTTGTTTTTATCATGAGCTGCACAAAAATAGAGAGATCATATATCAATAAACAAAAAAAAATAATACAAATAAAAAGTCAGTAACTTATAAATAAGATAAGAGTAGAGACCTATGTGATCTTCACCCTAGTTAGGGCATAAGGTCCCTCTGTACCTTTCGCCCTCAAGATGGGGAGGATGTTGCCAGTTTTTGGAAATGAAGACCTGATCGTAATATCCTTTATTAGAATCAGGTAGGTTCATAACCAGAATTCTGTTGGACCCCATCGCTTTTAGGTAAAGAAGACCATCAAAAGTATGTGACCGGACATAGCTGAATTGGATTTCTAGGATCCCCAAATTGAACCCATAAAATTCGTTGATCCTATGTACCCCATTCACTATTTTTCAGGTATTGGGGCCACATTGGGCAAGACCTCAAAATAATTTAAAAATTCTAAAAATAAATGATTTAGGGGAAAGGTTCGCCCCCCTGGACCACATCAAGGGTGTGAATCCAGTTCCCTTCATTAATATCCCGAACAACTCTGTGCATGGGGGCACAGTTGATCTCTACCAAATCAGGAATGGAGTAGATTTCTCCAAACATTTTAACAGTTTTTTCATGAAGAGTGGCCATTGGAGAAAGAATTTTAAACACCAAAGACTACAGAAGAAAATGATGACGGTTATAAGCAAGAGAGATGGACTTACAAGATTAAAATAGTGTGAAGAAGCTCTGAATATTTGAAGAATAGGAAGAAAAGATCTCATTGCGTTTGCAAAGAAGAAAACTTAGGATGCGAAGTGACAGTTTGGAAGAAGCATAACTTTGTTTGAAAACTTGTGCAAAATGATGAGGAATGATTCTTGAAGATGATTTTTGGCGCTTCATATTGCTGCTCATACCAGCACACCCCCATAATTTCGCGGTTATTAGAAGTTTAGCATGCCAGTCACCTCCAACTCTACTCGGACGAGCGTACTCTCAAAACTTCACTAATTTCACAAATGTTCGATGCCAGTTTTTAACAGTTCGAGTCATTAACTTAAAATCTATTGGCCCAACATCTTGGCCCAAAGATATTAGGGGCAATTGTGGGGTCTAATTTATTTATTAGGCCCAATTGTGTAGTCGACCACCTCAACACGAAGCAAGGACTATCCGACCTAATATGAATATAAGATTTATTGACATGTATTTAACATGTGCTTAAATACATGTTGATAGGCTCAAATCGATTGCCAATAATCTCGTAGAGATATTCAGGGACACCTTACGAGCTATCTACAAGCTGGATGAGTTACCTGCACAATTTAACCACTTATTTTTTACTACTATAATGTAAAACCTGACCCTGGGGCAAAGGGGATGTAAACTTGATTACTTGAGAGAATCTAATAAAGAACAGTTACCTCTCCGTGGATGTAGGGATGTTGTCGAACCGTATACGTTGGGTGTTGTGTGTGATTGTCTTTACTTTCTACATTTAATTTCTTTTTGTGATTCTAAATTGTAATAATTATGTACTCACAATTACTATAGATACATTTGTCAGCATCATCTACTTTAAAACGATGGGATCTTATTATCTTATCGAATTTTTCATGCCATTGCATATGAGTTTGTTTAAGGCCATAAAGATATTTAACTAGTTTACAAACTTTCTTTTCTTGGCCATGTAAAACAAACCCTTCAGATTGTTCTATGTAAATATATTCTTCTAAATAACCATTTAGAAAAGTCATTTTTCCATCCATTAGATTAGTCACTAAACTGTAAATAAAAGCAAGTGATATTATAAGCCTTATGGAAGTTGTACGTGCAGCGGATGCACACGTGTCAAAATAATCAATTCCACGTTTATGTTTATAACTTTTAGTAACTAATATCTCTATATATTAATTGAACCATTATGATTTAAATTCCTTTTGCATATCCATTTTTATCCAATTAATTTTGCTTCAGGGAGAGATCCGTAATAACCCAAGATTGGTTTGACAAAATTGAGTTCATTTCATCATTGATTGCTTTTTTTTTAGAAGATAGCATCCATAGATGTTACCGCCTCATGAAATGTAGTTGGCTCATCTTTTATATTAAGAACAATTTTGGTTTTTTTCTTAGTTTATTTAATAGCTTCCTCGATAAGATAAACTACAAAGTAGAGGCCAAATGTCTTCTCAGTTCTTTTTCTCTTACTTCTCCATGGTTTAAAGTCATTCGTTAATTCCAAAGTTGATATTGGTTGTGATGAAACATTAGAAGGTGATGCATCAATAGTTGAATTATTATTTTTAAATCCTTGATTCAAAGTACTTGGCTTTATTAAATGTTTAAAAATTGCACATCCATCGACTCAATAGTTTCTTGAGTTTTAATATTCAGAAATCTAGAAGTCGTACTATTATTAGAGCACCCGATAAAATTACACTTGTAAGTCCTATTTCCTAACTTGGGTCTCTTAGGTTGGGGTTTTCTTACATAAGCAGGACATCCTCAAACTTTGAGGCATTTAAGATTAGGTTTATAATTGAACTACAATTCATATGGTGTAATATCCTTGTTTTTCAACGAAATTCTATTTAGAATATAACATGCAGATAAAACTTCTTCATCCCACATAGACAAAGTCAATCCCAAACGGATTAACATTGCATTTAGGGGTGGTAAACGTACGGATACGGATCGGATACCATGTTTTCCATATCTGTATCCGCTATCTGGATGCACTATCCGTATCCGTATCCGCCCGGATAGTTAAAACAACTATCCATATCCATATCCGTTTACATTATTTTGTCATCGCAAAAAATAACTATTAAAATATCCAATCCAATGAAATCTAATCCAATCCAAATAAATACATAAGAGAATTACTACCTATTAACATCAACAATTATGGCTTCCATAATAATAGTAGCATTCTATAATGATAATATGGCTTAAAGCCATCCATACTTTACAACAATATAAGCTTAAAGCCATCCAAAAAAAATAACAGTAGCATTTTATAACAGTAGATATAAATATGCACCTTTTAGATTAAATTAAATATATTGAGAATAATAACCTCATAGACCTTTTAGTTTTCAAAACATATTGATATTTTTATTTTAATAAGTATACATTTTTATTTTGTATATAATATACCTCTAGTTAACTTCAGTTCTCATCACAATCAAAATCATCTCTTTACTTTTTTGTTTCTCTCCTACATTTATTTATAATTAAGAAAACTAATGAAGAGCCACATGAATAATATATAAAGATAGTTATATATTTGTATTTTTATTTTGTATGTACGTGTTGTTGCTAACTTTCTCTTTCAAGAGGAGGGGATACACAGTGGTGGAGCGACGGGGTTGATGAGAAGCGGTGGCAGGGTTGATGAGCGGTGGCAGGGTTGATGCTGCGGAGGGGGAGGTGGAGGAATGAGATTTTTGTGTGGAGTGAAATGAGGGTTTCTTTTCTCTTATTTTGTACGAAAGAGAAATGAATTGAAGTTATATTTTTTTTGTGTGTGGAGTATATGTTCTTTAGTGGGTGTATGAAGTGTGTGATAGGGTGTATTGTAACTTTAATATAACCCCATGACAATATACCCAATAATAATAATACATGGGCATTTTATAATATACCTAATAAAAAAATAATTTTAGGGTGCTTTTGTTTTGAGTGGAGTACGTGTCTGTTTTGTTTTAGGGAATAAACGATTAAGTTTTTTTAATATTATTTTATTAGTAATACTAATACTAATATTATTAGTAATATTTTAAACATATGTTTGACGGATACGGATATTCGGTAAAATGGATATCCGACAAAATGGATACTCCGCATCGGATACGGATTATCCGTGTCGGATACTAGTACTATCCGTATCTATATCTGTTTTCTTGGATATTTTTATAGTGTATCCATATTCGTATCTGTTTCCATTTTTTCAAATAAATATCCATAAATTCGGATTCGGATATCGGACGGATGCGGATTTTTGAATATCTGTTTACAACCCTAATTGCATTTATCATTTCAACCAAAGTCCTATTTTTTCTTTCCGCTGTTCCACTTTGTTACGGTGTGTATAGTGTCGTAAGTAGATGGATTATTCCATGAGTTTTAAATAACTTAATAAATTTATTTGGTAGTATTCACCACCTCTATCATATCGCAGGACTTTGATTTTTCGATTTTGTTGAGTTTTAACTTCTACTTTACAAATCATGAATTTCTGGAATACTTCAATATTTACTTTTAAGTAAATATGGATATGCATATTTAGATTAATCATTAATAAAAGTTAAAAAATATTTATTTCCTCCACGAGTGACATTACTCTTCATATCATATATATCACTATGTATAAGATAAAGCATTTTGGATGTCCTCTCAGTAGATTTGAATGACTTTGTAGTTTTCTTAATTTGGGCACAAATTTCAAATTTATCGTAGTGGTTAATTTTACTATCAAAAATTAATCCTAGATTAGTTATATTTTTAGTTATTCTATAATTAACGCCATAAAGATATAAAATCAACCGTACAAATGGAACTTATAAAATTTATTATATTAAATTTGATCATGTTGTTACAAGAGTACCCTTTGCTAATAAACTGACCATTCTTGGATAAGACAAGCCTATCTGAATCATACACAAGTTTGAAACCTATCTTATTGAGATGGTATCCAGACACAAGGTTTTTACACATTTTCGGTACATAAGTAATCAATAAAATTAAGAACATTCCCAGATGTCAATTCCAATTCTATTATGCCCTTTCCAATTACTTTGGTAGGGAGGTTATTTTCCCTTTTTACTTCTTCTCCATCGATCTTTTGATATGTTTTGAAAAGAGAATGGTCTTTGCAGATATGAATGGTTGCGTCGATATCTAACCACCATCCACTTTCATTATCCACTAAATTTTCTTCGCACACCATCGCAACAAGATCTTCAACATTATTGGTTTCATTTATCACTTATTTTCCCTTAAATGTCTTCTTTTTAAGTCGACATTCTCGATCAAAATGACCCAATTTATCACAGAAGCAACATTTTCCCTTATTCATTATATTTTCACATTGGTTCTTAAAATTTGAATCATTCCTTGCTCTAAGTTTGGAATCTTTGGTATTCTTGGATTTTTATCCTCAACCATATTTTTCTTGGAATGATTATCACTATGATTTTCCTTCTTCTCCTAAATACGAGAATCGTCTTCAATACAAAGATGGCAAAGAATGGATTCAACTGTATATGTCTTTCATCATGATTAATTTTCTTCTTAAATCCATTCCAAGTTGAAGGAAGTTTAATAATAACCATCCCCACTTGAAACTCATCTTGAAGATTTATTCTAGCTACTATAAGATCACCGACTATTTGTTGGAGTTCATGGGCTTGTGCAATGACATATTGATCATTAGACATTTTATAATTCATATAGTTAGAAATAAGAAACTTATAGTTACTCGCTTCCTCATTTTGATATTCATTCTCTAATGACTTCTATAATTCCTTTGACATAGGAATCATCTGATGTGCACTATAGATAGTTTGAGATAACGGATCAAGAATGTGTCCTCGACACATAAATTCTTCTACTTTCCTCTTCACATGTTTTTTCTTCATATCTTCAGTATCATCGAGTGTGGGTTTGAGAAGAGGTTCATTTCCATCATCAATAATATACCAAAGTTTGCTACATGTGAGAAATAATGTGATTTTCTCTTGACAATGGGTGAAATTGTTTCCATGAAAACGATTTAGTCGAACCAAATCTTGACTCACATCTTGGATATATTGTGCCACAGTTACTTCTATATTTATTTTCATAAGAATGTTGCCTAAAACCATTGGAAATTTATGAAAGGAATAAAAAATGAATCCAAGTTACTGCAAGGTGCATTCTAAGAATGTTGCCTATAGGCAATATTTCTCCCCTTTCGTATAATATCGTGAGTTCACAACGGAGTTTATAGTAGAAATTTTCCTTCAACATATAATACAATTATCTTACTTGTTTGATGCAAACTATGTACGGTTTGATCCAACCAAGAACACTTTGAAATGTTGAACTGATAATACCAAAAGGTAGAGGATGGAGAGAGAAGAACAAAGCAATTTTTGGTGCCCAAAACAGAGGCATGGAACTCTTTTATAGCCATTTTAGTGGATGTTTGTGAATAATCACCTCCTTTTAGGTGCACGACTTAGCAGTTGTTGGATCATGTCTGTTCAAAATCCTTTTGATCACACGACCCAGATTCGGCGTCTCTTCGTAAGCAAGTTGATATACCTATAAGAATCACCTTGGGTGAATCCAACGATTTATATTAGCCCTCTTGGGTTATAACATCCTTTGATCAGATCAATTAACCACAACTGTTGAACTAATTGACGTTGAAAAAATTTTAGGCTCCCACGCTCTGAGCGACGATGCACATGTGCGAAGTGCCAAGTGTGCCATCAAAGTGGCCAATGCTTCCTTAGTCGCCCAATCTTCCTTTTGCACGTCGCGCGAATGAGAACTGTGTGTCGCGATAGGTGGTATTTTGCACCACTGTAAAGCACCATATCATAGCCTCTTTGACTATAAGACTAATAGTCATCTTTTGTCTTTTAGTTACATATTTTTCACTTTCTTGTAAAGTTGATACGTTGGACTTTCAAACCACACTAGCCTCATTTACACCCATTTTCTTTTGTTCTCCCTTTACAAGAAGAACTAATATAAAATCCCTAAAATAAAAACTAACTTAAATAATATTAATACCTAATATATTTTGAAAATTTTCAACAATTTATCTCTACGTACAGAATTGTAGTGAAGATGACCATTGGTTAAGTAGCTATAATTCTTGAGAACTTAATGATATACTTCGCGCTGTCACATAGAAGGAGTTTTGATAGATTATGATGTGTAAAACGTCTAAAGAGGAGGCGTGGGAAGTAATCCAAGTTACTCATGAAGCTACCAACATCGTATGAGTCCTAAAGTTCCGAAATCTAACCACCTGAATTGAGATATTATCGATGAACGAGAATGGTACTTTTTCTAAGTTCTACACTAAACTCTCCGACATCGTGAACTCATGTTTTAATTTGGGTGAGAGAAATGATGATAATAAGATAGTGTGTAAAAATTTTAAGTCTATTTTAAATATTATTGATGAACGAGAATTGTACTTTTTCTAAGTTCTACACTAAACTCTCCGACATTGTGAACTCTTGATTTAATTTGGGTGAGAGAATTACTGATAATAAGATTGTGTGTAAAAATTTGAGGTCTTTGCCTCCTAAGTTTCTTCCACACTTTACGACCTTAAATGTTTTTGGAAAATTCAACAGGTACAGAGGTGAAGAACCCATAGGCTATCACCAAACCTTTGAGTTAGAAAACTATAATCCGTCCAAGAAGGATAATGGAGTCAATTTAAAAGCCTATAAGCCGGATGAAGCTGATTCCAACAATGAATTAGAAACTGAAAAAGAGAATTTTACCTTTTTGGTTAAAAATTTTAGAAATTTCTCAAAGAAAAATGTAATTTTGCTAAATCTAAAAAATGTAAGAAATAAAAAAAAATAAGGGTAGAAATTTTCGGGAGCTGGGATAAAAATGATAAGAATTTGGGTTGGTGTTATTAGTTCGAATGTATAGGCTATCGGTCGTTTAAGAATCCCATGAAACTAAAACACGAAGGCTTTAAATGTCACCCTTAGTGATAGTGACTCGGATCTTGATGTTAATGACTCAGCCCTTGACCATAACTGCACTGCGTTTACCGTCACTTTTGACTTAGATGAATTTAGTTCCATACCTTGCCTTATTGAAGATAAGGTTGAGGATGTTGGAGATAAATCCCAATTCCAAAGCTGGCATCGTGTGAACACCTTATAAACTAAGGAAGATGATGAGTGTTGATGTCTAAAAATGGAGTGGGTCCAAATTTATAATCACAGATAAATAAAGACAATCAAGCAAGGCAAACACATAACAAATAAGATTTTTAAAGTGGTTCAGCTATGAGAAAAGCCTGTGTCCACTATTTAATTATTTATGGTGGGTACAATAGCTTAGGGTTGTTTATGTTTGTGCCTGACTGAATCGTCCCTTTGAGCTAAGGGAGATAATATATTCATAGTGGTTAGGAACCCAAGAGATGGAATGCCTTTATATCTTCAGGCATTTACATCTGTATACAATAAATAAGATCATTATTATTCATTAGTCTATGTAAAAGAGCTGTTAGTTATTCCACCCAAGTGACTTGTGCTATTCTTCATGGTTCGTATTCTTGAGGTTAGTCCGCCGATTGGATGACTAAGTGTCTTTGGAGGCAACCAAGAAAGTAAGCACTGTGAAAATTACCACGTTGGAGGATAGGTGTCCATTTCTCATTGGTCCACGTAGATGAATAATTTTTATAAACAACAAAATCCCTTAATGCTTCATGCTTGATAATTGATCAAAAGTATGGAGTATTTGTTCAAAAATCTAGCTCGACATGCTATGTAGGAGTTGGTTGGCAACCGACCTCCTGAACTTGTAATTTTTTTACCAGTTTAGTAGGCGGTGTTATTTTTGTAGATAATTTTAAAAATAATGAACCGCCAAAGGGTATGTTAGTCTTTTCGTGTCTTTGGGAACCGTGCGGCCACCAGCAGTTCAATCCTTCATTCAATTCAATTATTTTATTTCTATTTTTGAGGTAACCTATAAAAGGATGAATGTTTCCCTCTTTATATCTTTACCTCAAACTTTCTGAACTTAAACTCTCTCTTTCTTATCAAGCGTTCCTTCTCTGCCTTCGCTTCTTGCTACTTGCCGTCGTTTGTCAACTCTGTAAGATTTTTTGCCTTTTCCTTCTTTGATTTTTCTATCTTTCGAACATGGTGTATATTGTAGACAAATGTTCTTGAGAGGAATTTAAGGAAAGGAGAAAGATTCCTAGTTGGGTAGATTTAGAGATTGCTAGTGGCCCTGTTGATGTTTTGTCACTGGCTGAGGGCCACTGGATCCTAACTTTGTTCATTACTGAGTGTGGCATAACCTTTCCCCAAAACCCACTTTTTTTTTTCAGTTTTTCCAGTATTTTTATATAGTCCCATTTAAAGTATCACCCAATACATGAAGGGTTCTAAACGGTGTAGCTAGGTTAAATGAAATCCATGGGACTCATATTGGGATTTCCACTGGTGATAACACCTATTATATGAAGACCAGGCAAGACGATAGGGGCATTAGTGGTTAACTTCCCATATTCAAACAAAGATTACTGGGACTATGGTGTTGTAGTGATGAATTGGCAATACGCCCCCTTCTTGAGAGGGTAGCATATACTGAACCCATGTGCCTTTGGGAAGGGCATAACATAGGTCGTACATTTATTTTAATTTTCAATTTCTTCCACTATTTACTAACTGTTTGATGGTTTTCCGACTAACTGTCTCATCTTATTTTTATGCATAGGAACACAAAAAGAAGTGCCCAAAGGAAAGTGAGGTTAATATTGACGACCTTAAATATTTATGGGCCATTCACCAAGCAACTTCTTTGCTACTAGAATATATAAGTTCTGTAACTTCTTTTGTTGCCCGACCAACCATTATTTTTCCTCAGTCCAACTTCTACCTCATTTACTGTCGAGTCAACTGGAGTAGAGAGAACTTGCATAAGGAGGAAATTCATCTTCCTTCGCATCTCTTGACCTTACAGCCATCCCCACTTCTCCCACTACGAAAATAGTGAAGAGAAGAATTCCCAACTTGCTCACTAGATCTAAATCACCTCCTCCTGTCAAGAAAAATACTAGTATTAGTAAGAGGCCTCAGTTTACTATCAAGAGGCCTCAAGTTCTCAATGTCTAAGAAGTAAGAACTATTGAACCTCAATTCAAGAGGCTAAAGAAAGGTTTGCTTAGCCACCAAGAGTTGGCTCAAAAAACTTTTACTGACCAAGGTAGGATTGAGGATGCCTTTGCAGTGATCGACCTTAGATTATCTAGGAGTTTGATAAAGGCTGAAACTTTTTTAGCAAATAGGTAGGCAGTAGCCCCTATGTCCAGAGCCCGATTGGTTGAGAGGGCTAGTCAAAACTTCCTTAGTAAGTATTAAAATTATCTATTTATCTTCAATAATGTTTGTTGAACTTCCTTTATGTTGATGTTTCATAATTTCTTTATTGTAGTTTTTAGTTAATTATAACCAAATACCGAGAAGGACGTCTAGTTGAAAGCTTCCTTGACAGATGTGGAATAATACTTTAAAGGCTTGCATACGTCTTTAAAGGATTTTGAAAAATATCTTGAGATTGAGAGAAAGTACTGGGCGAATAAAATCTGGGTAGCCAAAGAGAGAGATACTTTTGATGAGGGGAATATAAAAGAGGCCAATAATAAGGCCTAACTTGTTGAGGATAAGTTCATCACCTTAACTACTGAAGTGGATGTAAAGGAGAAATGGTACTTGGAACTGAAGGCCAAGAGAGATAACTTCCATCTTAATTGCAAGAAATAGAGAGTTAACTTCCATAGTTTTGTTGAAATACCTTACCACAAGTTCTTCTTTAACTCCATATATTTGAAGCATTTGATTGGCAATGAGTTTAGAATCACTCTGAGCTATTACCTGCTTGGCTCCTAGTGATAAAACGAGTTCTAAACTCATAATTAACGCCTCGTATTAGATATCATTGTTAGAAGCTTGAAACTGAAAATGCAAAGGGTATTCATCTTCTAAGTTATCTAGAGTGTTGATGACAAGTCCTGCTCCATTGCCAGTGGCGCATGATAACTCATCCACAAATAATTTCTAAATTAGAATATCGTTGTTAAAGTTTTCCTCTTATCATATTCCATGTCTGAATATTGTTTTGATTTGTTCAGCTAATCACTGAGCTCTTTCTTGAGAAGCTGATGTTTATGGTTGATCGGTGACAATCTCAGTTTCGTTTTAAGCTCAGCTCACCTTTGAAGAAGTATGCTCGGTAGGTAAACTTGGATTATTGGTCACCTTTGGGTATATAAATACAGTATTAAAATCTATTACAACTTTCCATTTGAATGAAGTCCTTCGCATACATAAAATCTCATATTCCCCCCAGCTCAACTGCCTAGGACATCAACCTTCCAGACTTTTTTGGTTTGTGCAAATCTTGTCATAGGAGAAAATCAGTATACCCCGCAATAATATATGCCTGGAAATATGGTCTCATTCTCCTGGAGGCTTTATTAAGTGTAAGTGTCAGTTTTTCCAAGCGTGGATACCTAATTTCTGCTGCTCGAAATGCTTTGCTGGTATAGAAAATGAGCTTTTGAATTCATCCTTTTAGTCGGATCAAAGCCGAACTAATAGGTGACTTGAAATAGCTAAGTTAAAATATAACTTTTCTCCCAAAACTGATCGAGAGAGTAGTGGTGGATATCTCAGATCTTGTTTTAATTCCAGGAAAGCTCTTTCAGATTCATAGTTCCACTCAAAGGTCTTTTTAAGCACCTTGAAATATGGAAGGCAAATATCTTTTGCTCGGGGCACAAAATGGTTGAGGGTTGCAATTCTTCTAGTTAGTTTCTGCATGTCTTTCATAGAGCTAAAAGATTACATCTCAATCAAATCCTTTATCTTATGAGGATTGGCTTTGATTTCCCTTTGATTCATAATATACCACATGAACATTCCTTCTTGGGATCCAAATATGCAATTGGTTGGGTTGAGTTTCATTTTGTGCTTCTCCAACTGGTTAAACGTCTGACTCAAGTCTTTAATGTGGTTAGCAACAACCTTTCTATTTGTGAGCATGTCGTCCATGTATACCTCCATGTTTTTGCCAATCTTCTCTTCAAACACTTTATTCACCAGCCTCTAATATGTTTCTCTAGTGTTTTTTCGACCAAAGGCATAACGTTACAGGAATATATTCCTCGGCTAGTAATGAAAGACATGTTGTCCTTATCTTCATGATTCATTTTAATCTGGTTGTAACTAGAATAGGCATCCATGAAGCTGAGTAACTCATGACCTACAGTTGTATCTGCCAACTGATCAATCCTTGGTAAAGGAAAATAATCCTTTGGGCATGCTTTTTTGAGATCAGTAAATTCTACGCAGATACGGCACTTGTCATTTTTATTTTTTACCATCATTATATTAACCAGCAGGGATACTTGACGTTTTCTATAAATTGGGCTCTCTGTAATTTCTCCACTTTCTCTTGGATGGCCATGTTCTTCTCGGGACTGAACACTCTACATTTTTTCTTGATCGGTTTAGTGTCTTTGTAGATGTTGAGCTCATGGTAGATGAAATTAGGGTAAATTCCTAGCATATCCTCATAGATCCAAGCAAACACGTTCTTTAGTTCTCTCAGGAATGTAATGAATTCCCGTTTAAGAGAAGATGTTAAGTTCAAGACAATTTGAGTGGTTCTTTTAGGCTTCTCATTATCAAGAACAATGGCCTATGTTGTCTCTATAACTTATCGTTTGACCATATCTTCTTCCTCCTATGGGTCCAAGGTGTTAATGATAGGTGGTAATGCTCTTTTGGACTTCCTGCTGGTCGATAGAAGTGTAATAGCACTCTCTGGCTTCCATATGGTTGTCATTCAATATGCCAATTCCATAATTAGTAAGAAACTTCATACCCTGATGTACTATAGATGACACTGCTTACAACTGCTTTATCCCAAGTCTGTCGAGAATCATGTTTTAGGATAAAGGGGCATTTTTATCTAGTATAAAGAAGTAAATACTCTTATTTCTATTTGCTGTCCAAGTGCCGACCAAGACGTCCATCTTGATTGTCCCCAGGGGATAAACTTTTTCTCCTAAGAATCCAATGAGAGGCATGTGATAAGGTTTTAGTTTACTGTCTCATAGCCCTAGTCCGTGGAAACAATTATAGAACAGACGTCTACTGAACTCCCATTGCCTATCAGGATTCTTGATACTCTGCCATGATGAACCCGACAGGTGATAACCATTGGGTCATCAAGAGGATAAAGTACTATGCTCATATTATTTTTGGAGAATCCTATTACTAATCTATCCTTGTTAGCTTTCATAGGCCTATCATCTGTGCACTTGGACATGTCAATCTATCTAATAGAGGGATAAGATTTGGCTTCATTTAGATAAGCCTTTCCCTCAGTTATCTCATTTCCTCCACCGACGTCTCTTCTTGCAATGGAATATCTGCCAAGAGAAATCACTCCCACCTCAACTTATGGCTCAGTGGGTTTCTTCGACAGGCCAGGATCATCCACGTAATAATCATTGCGAGCTCCTTTCTTATCATACTTTCCTCAATAAGGTGACTCAGACATTCTTCTGGTGTACCGACCACTAGTCCGATCAACAAACTTTGTCTTTCCCCGATGGATGAGATTTTCCACTTCATTCTTCAAAGCGATGCAATGTCAGTGATGTTCTCGCGATCTCTATAAAAATCACAAAATTTGGATTTATCTCTCCTATTGGGAAGTGGCTTTAGTTTTCCAAGCTAGTTTAAATCTTTATTTCCCCTAATCTCCTCCAATATTTGATGGACACGTTTGGTGAGTGGGGTATATTAATCATACTTCTTAATTTTATCAACCTTCTAGTCTTTATGATCTTTCTTGATTGAATTCTTCTGGATTTCAGTCTTCGCCTCTAGAGCTTCTTTAGCATCCATTGCCTCCTCGACTTATAATCTTCCCATCCTTAGCCATCAATTATGTCATGGTCTTGGGAGTATTTATTGCTAAGGCATAATAAAGACCCTTCACGATAAACCCACTTTATCAGCGTTGTAATAACAATCTTCTCTTTATAATCAATCACTTCTAGTTTCTCATTGTTGAAGCGAGTGATGTACTCCCGAGTAGTCTCTCCAGGTTTTTGAGGAACGATCAAGAGATGAGTGACACTCTTGATTAACTTTGCCCTAAAATAAAAGTTATCGATAAATAACTCGACCAATTGATGGAAACTAAAAAATTTCCCTCTGGGAGGTCGTTGTACCATATTTGGGCTGGGCTTGTAATGGAACTTGAGAATACTCGATAATTCATCTCATCGGGGATAGAGTAAATATCAGAAGTAGCCTATTATTTTTCAATATTGAGGACTTGATCAGTCTTCCCATCATACTTGGGAGTGACAATTGGTGGCTTGAATTTAAATGGTGCGGGGTAGTCCATAATTACCTGAATATAAGGGTTCCCTTCACAAAACTCCTTTGTAAAGGGTTTTTAGTCTTAGCCATTTCTCCCAAACGATCTTCTAATCGCTGCATGGATCCTTTCCAGGAATGTTCTTTTGGTTTAGACTTGGCTGAGGCAACTTTTGGGGCTTTACTATGCATATGTGTTGAACTCTCTTCTTAAGAAGTTTGCTTGGCACGCGTAGAGCCACTTATATTAGCCCTAGATCTCATAAATCCTTCTCTATGCTCGCGGGATCGATCTGGCTCTCTGTGATAACCTCCGATTGCTTGGGTCCCATACGATCAAAGGTCGATGCCTCACTTGAGCATTTAAATACGCTCGAATGTTCGCTGGAGAGAGATTGACCATCATAATAATCCATAAATCGAATTGACGATGTTGCCCCAGGACGGTAAGATCTATCACGAGAGCATCTGGGGCGATTAATTCACTCATTTTTTGCTAGAGGAGGTGGTATATCCCTTCTAGAAGGTTCAGTGGTGCACTTGTCTTGCAACGTGCGAGCCAATTGACGAACTGACTCTTGCATGGCTTCCTTCTATCACACCCTAACCCAGTTACTTCTAATTAAGTTTGAAATTCAAAGTGAGTCAAATCATAATTACCTTAACAAAACCATAAACACGAGTATCTTTTTTCAATTATTAACATGAATCAATAAAACTAAAACTTTTCACAATTTTTGAGGTAATTATGCTTTTTCAAACCTACTGAAAACCAAAGTAGGCTTAAATTACCCCTTTTACATTTGACCAAAATCATGGTTTTATACATCCCTTGCTAACCCCACCGATCTCCCAGATTTGGCAGTGATATCACAATACCTGAAAAACATAAACATAGGAACTGTGAGCAAAATAACTTAGTGAATGCATCATTACTAAACTAGTGCATAAAATTAAATGTAATAAATCATATCTATGTAACAATATACAATATCTCAACATCTCTTGGCCTTTAATGAGCCATAACATCTCAACATCTCAACATCTCATGACTTTTTATAAACCAAAACATCGCAACATCTCTTGGTTGTTAATAAGCCATAACATCTCTTGGCTATTAATTAGCCATAACATCTCTTGGTTGTTTATAAGCCATAAGATATCTTGGCTATTAATAAGACATAACATCTCTTGGTTGTTAATAAGCCATAATATCTCTTGACTGTTAATAAACCATAACATCTCTGGGTTATTAATAAGCCATGACATCTCTCAGCTGTTAATAAGCCATAACATCTCTTCGTTATTAAGACGCCATAACATCTCTTGCTTGTTTATAAGCCATGACATCTCTTGATAACATATACACATCATATCCATAATCAACTCAATAAGTACAACATATCATATCAATAATCAACTCCATAAGTACAATATATCATATTCATAATAAACTCAATAAGTATGCATGTCAAATCCATAATCAACTCAGTGAGTACAATATCTCATATCTCTAATCAACTCAATAAATACAACATATCATATCTATAATCAATTCGGTAAGTACAACATATCATATTTATAATAAACTCGGTAAGCACAACATATCATATCGATAATCAACTCAGTAAGTACAACCTATCATATCTATAATCAACTCGTAAGTATAACATATCATATACATAATCAAATCAGTAAGTACAACATATTATATTGATAATCAACTCGATATTTCTATAATCAACTCGGTAGGTACAACATATTATATCCCTAATCAACTCAGTAATTACAACATATCATATTGATAATCAACTCGGTAAGGACAGCATATCATATCTATAATCAACTCGTAAGTACAACATATCATATCCATAATCAACTCAGTAAGTACAACATATATTGATAATCAACTCGATAAGTACACATATCATATCTATAGTCAACTCGATAACAACAACATGTCATATCTATAATCAACTTGGTAAACACAATATATCCAATTCATAAACATGTATAAATACATTTTTCCCGTGAGTACACTCACCTTGGACACTTAAGGGGTTTTCTCCTTGCCTTTGTCTGGTAGTTGTTCAACTGGTTATCCTTCCCTTCCTATCTTTCTTATAATATTAGTATCATCATAATAATATCACCCATCCAGAGAATCGCTTAAATGTAATTCAATTCATGAGCATCATATGATCCCATTCAAATCATTTATTGTGGGGGCAAAAAATATACCTACATAATAGCATGACACGTGGCGAGCACCCCCGGTCAAGATGGCGAGTAACGGACGCTCCAACAAGATAGGGGGAACTAGATTCCATGATAAACTAGAAGACCTAGGAGCAGTATCTGATTAAAAAAAAAACTCCACGAAGATAGGACTCATCCATTTTTGTAACCCTAATGTAAACCCTAACTCTATATAAAGGGAACACCCCCATTGTAAAAGGGGGCTCAGGAGCTAGAGAAACACATTCATGTAAAACTCTCTTATTATCATAATAAAACACAACATCAGACCCGTGGACGTAGTCCATTCATGATAGAACCACATAAATCTTTGTCTCTCTTTTATTCATTATTACTGATTAGGCATAAATTCTTCACATTTATACCCTTAATTTCAATATTTTTATGTTCCCGTGCGGCGTAAATAGCTTGGATTTGTTTCATATTTCTGATACTAACCCTTTTTGGCAAGTATTTCGTATTTTGTGTATCTCTTATGTGTTTTACAGGTATTTCATGCAAGTTAGTGCCAAAGAGAACTCAAAACAGTGAAAGAAATCAAGAAACGGGGATGATATGCCCCAAGTGTGACCTCGGCTCAGAGGCACCAACCTCGGCCGAGATTATAGCCGACACTGGAAAAGCCTTGGGCACGCGACATCAGCCCTCGGCCATAGCAAGGTCGGCCCAGGCCGACACTACCACCAACCTCTCCAAGGGACACTGCACGTATCATAAGGGTCAGCAGCACTCCAGTACACCTGGGAATGGCAACCTCGGCCAGGTGTATGTCGAGCTCGCAAGAAGCCTTACTTTTACCAAGGTCAACATCATCAAGATATCAGTTGATGCTCCAGGCACATGCTAGCTCAACCTCGACCCAGGCCGACCCCTACCCATTGTCTCGGCTAAAATTAAGCCGAGACCTTCATGGCTCATCTCGGATCAACCTCGACTTCTCCCAGGCCGAGGTCATGACCAAGCACGATAGCTGAGCACCTATTGGCATGGATAAAGACACGTGGACTCAAATTAGTTATAACAAATCATTACCCACACATGGGGAGAATATTTCATCATCATTCTCTACATGTGACAGTGACAAATGTCTTCTCCATATTGGATAGATCAACACACACATGCTCATTGCATGCATGGGGGGTACATTACACCCCCTAGGGACTATATATAGAGGTCATCCTCTACCTTAAGAGGCCCGAAATCAGCAACCCTAGCTGAAACTCTGTCTAAACACACAATAGAGAGAGAAAGCTTGAGAGATTGTAACTATGGCCATTAGAGCCCTCATACAGTGATATATATGATACACTTGCGCAGTGGACGTAGGCCTAATTGGCTGAACCACTTATATTCCAGTTTTAATCCTCTTCTCCTCACCTCCTTCTACTATATGTGTATACCCTTAATATACCTTTATCCTGCCATTATTGACATTGAATTGAGCTTGCAAACACCTTGAAGGGTGGTGCTGTTTCCAGCATCATCAGGGGAGTTGAAGGGAATTTTCATAATTTTTTAGCCTTAGTCTGGAGGTGGGGCCAACTAGAAAGTTGAATAGCTTTCAATTACAAGAACAATGGAAAAAACAACACCTCAATCCGACCTACGGTGAAGAAATTATGGTCATTTGAAGTTGAGAGGAATGTAGGAAAAAAAAATGTAATCCCCAAACTGAACTGAAGTTGAGAAAAAATAACCGATTCGCCCATTTGTCACGCACCAGATCCATTACAAAATTAGTCACGCTTTCTAAGTGTGACAAATTGCTAGATACGGGATTTTTATTTTGTGCTTATCTTTTAGCCAAAAGAGTTTTATTATTTGGGGACTCTTCTAAACGACCTCTAGCCTATATATTTAGTCATTAGAATTCTTTTTATTCTGATTTCATTCATGTAAAAGCTCCTAATCAAGGAGGAACATCTAGGAGAAGAATCTACATATTTTGCACCTTTAATTCAAGAGATTTTCCAGTTGTTCTTCAATCTTTGATTTCTTCTTGCATGTTCTTGTTCTTCAATCTTGGTAACTTTTATTTCCAGCACTTTTATTATTATTTCTCAAGTTTAATCTCTCTTTCCAAGAAATTATGAATTCATGCTACGTAGATAACGTAGTTTTCATTAATTTCACCATGTTAGGCTAGGTTTTTAAAGGTTGGGATGCATGAACCCAACCCGATGTGGTTTGCATGGGTATAAAATTAGTTCTCTAAATTTAATAATTGATTTGCGCGTGTAGTTAATAAGACACTACTTAATTCATCCTTTGCTTACATACTATGAGGGCTACGATCCCTTATATGTGTAATACTTAGGAGTGTTAAAGATCGGGTTTTAATTCATCCTTTGCTTACATACTGTGCGGGCTACGATCCCTCATATATGTAATACTTGAGAGTACTAAAGACTGGGTTTGATCAATTAATTAATTTACGACTATTTTTGTACTTGGCATACACACTAGGGTTTGAGGGATTGTATTCCCAACTTGTTTCCCTTCATTCTTATTAATTCATTCTTAGTTAGTTAATTTTGCTCACATAGTTAATGCAGTAGTTTAATTTAGTGTGAATTTAGTTAATTAGTTATTTCCCATCTCAATCATCTTTTTGTTTCATTTTAGAGTCAAATTAGGGTTAACAGTCTTACCTTTGTCGTCACGTTCACTCGTCCTAGTTCCCTGAGGATTCGATACCCAGACTAGCCACTATACTCCGCAAGAGTGTAGTTAAAGTTTATTTTTTTTTGTATTGTGGTCGGAAGCCGATAACAACGATTAGCGTATTGACACGGACGCTTGGTTTCCACCTCGATCCAAATGGCGCCGTTGCGGGGGAATTAGGTAGACTTTAGGTAAGGTTAGTTAATCCCGAATTTGACCATAAAAAAATCAAAAATATGCGTGTCATATTTTTGAATTGCCTAATCAGAAATGTCCTACTTTAACTCCTTTGGTGGGTTTAATTGTTACGATAATAGTGAGGAGGAGGAGGCACTCAAGACTTATGACCATTGGATCAATATCACTAAAGATGAGTCTTATAAATAGAAGCCCAGTACTAAGGCCATCCAAATTTGTCAAAATGAATTGCTTGAAGAAAAAAGACTTGAAAAAGAATATCGGGAAAAAAAATCGTTATTGGGAGCAAGAATTAGATGCATTATTTGAACCCAATGAGGATTTTTCTTCCGATATTTTTGAAGTTGAAGAATGTTTTCAACCAAATGAGGAATCTGGGGTGCTAGAACCAAGGAAGCCTACTTTGGAAGAACTCTTGCTTATTTTTAAAAAGCAATCTGATGACTTTGCTGCTATAGAGTTAAAAATTAGAGCAACTTACAAGGAGTTTAATGATTATTTGGACAACTTAGAGAAGATCGAGACTTCCGCTTCACCTAACACTTTTGAGGATGAAATCATTGAGAGTGATCCAAGTTCTTTTAATCTCAACCTCTTATAAATATTCCAAAACCTATTGAGGTTGAAGATCAACTGTCTCCTTGTGCCCCCACTATTATCGAACCATTAAATCCATTACAGGAACTGGATGAAGGTCTTGAGGACATTGACCCAATTCTTGAACGAGAATGTTTGTTTGAGATGCTTCATCTTATGGGTTATTCACTTACATGTGCACTACCTCCCATTTCAATTGAAAAATATTTGGGAGATGAATTGAATTTTGATTCACATAAATTGGTTGTAACTTTTGAAATATCTAAAACTTTTACCGACGAGGAATCTTTGCTTGAATTGGTTTCCAAGATAGATTCTTCCTTTTTGTGTGCCCCTCTTCCCATACTACTTGAAAAATATTTGGGAGGTGATTATATTTCTCTTGGATCTCAATTGTACTTGTCCCACCTAGCATCCAACCCCCCCATCATCCCATTAAATTTTTTAGTTGGTGAAGGTTCATTTTTTTCATCTCGCACATGCCTTCCGTTTTTCAAACGGAATTTTTATTTTCCGGAGGCATGCTTTCTAGTGAGGGTACACCATTAATCCCTCAAAGTCAAATTGTATTTTGGTTGGACCCTCAAATTTTTCGACTTCTAATGTATAACTTATTAAAATTTCAAATCGTAGGTTATACAATAGTTAGCTTATTTTTTTTCTTTAGTTTAGAGTTTTTGTTATTCTTTTTCCTTTGCTTGGTTATAACATGTTTTGTAGATTCAATGGACTTGTACTTTTCGAAGATCGCTCCATTTTGAGTAATATCTTTCTTTTCCTCTCTTTATGTTGTGTTCTTGATTCGCATTGAGGACAATGCAACGTTTAAGTTAGGGGGTGTAGGATGTTCTTCCCGTTTATTGTTTAGATTCATTGATTCGATCACATGTTCTTTCCAAGTGTGTTTTTAAATTTCAAAAATTTCAAAAAAATTGAAAAAGTTTGAAAAATCCAAAAAAAATTTCTTCAAAATAAATAAAAATTGGAATTTAAAAGCTTCAAAAATGTCATATTTTTTTTGTCTCAAGTTGTAAAAATGCAATCCACAAAGCCAAAGTTGACCAAAGATGGAAATTGAAAGAGAATTGACGACTTTACGAATAAGTGTGGAGATTAACAAACCCGGTGAGATTCGAGCCTTTCATTTTTGTGAGTTTATAAATCAATCCGAGTTAATTGTTAACTCAAAGTTCTTTTCAGCGTTTTAATAAGTCGTTGATGATCTTTATTTTATTATTTTGATCGGTTATGGAAAACGTGTGAGATGTTATCTCGAAAAGCGAGCTAAAATATCTCTAGACTTAATTAATCTTGAGACGCATATGGTAAGGTAATTAGTAATTTGGGAAATGAAGTAGGCCCTCGTTTATCTCTAGACTTAAAAATTAACCTTTTTGCAGCCCAATTTGAGCCTAATAATTTTTTTTTTCGTTTGATAACCCGAAAAACCCAATTAGCCTGGAATTGTGAAAATATAATATTCATCAAATAAAGTCCAAAAAGTGCATAAGAAGAGGCAAGAAAAAATAGAAAAATGCTCAACAAAAATAGCAAGAAAAAGAAAAATAAGAAAAGAAAAAAATAGAAAAAGGATAGAAAAATGAGCAAGAGCCCTAAAAAGCACTAACGGACATCATAAGCAAAATTTTCCAATTTCGAAATTCTTAGCCTTTTCCAATTTTACCCAATACACCATATAACCCCCCAAAAAAGTCCTAACCGAGTTCGAATTGCGAAATTGATTACCGCGTGGAGAGCTAAGATACAAAAAGATAATATAAGAGATTAAATGGTGTGAACTAGAGGCGATGTTTCCGTTTCCTTATAACCGTACTCCGATGATGAGATCTTTTTACCTCAAATAGTCCGACTTTCCAATTGTGTGCGTGAACTTGTGTCCATTATTATTTACTCTTATAAATCACGCATATCGAGAGAATAGACACACTTCTGAGTAATTCGTTTGTGAGTGTATTCGATGAGATTTTGAAATCAAAGCGAATTTTCAGAAAGTAATGTAATGATCAATCAGTGGAAATTAGTGGTTCGATTTTTGGCTTCGCACACACACACACACACACTATGACTTGAGACTTGTGAATATAATTTTAAGATGACCATTTTTGGGGAGTTTAAATTGTACAATTTTTAAGTATTTTGATTTTTCTTCGGGTCAATATCGAATTTTGTGGGTATATTCACTGCAAACACTCACGAGACACCACTCGTCCTACTAGGGTAACCTAGGGGTTTAAAGGCTTATTGCATACGCTAAATGCAATCGCTTTCCCACGAAAAAGGTATTCTATCGCAATAAAGTTTTTGAAGGATCCTTAACTCATACTCTCATTATTTTACATTGCTCGGGACGCGCAAAGTTCTAAGTCAGGGGGGTTTGATTAGGCATAAATTCTTCACATTTATCCCCTTAATTTCGGTATTTTTATGTTCCCGTGCATTGTAAATAGCTTGAATTTGTCTCATATTTTTTATAATAACCCTTTTTGACAAGTATTTCGCATTTTGTGTATCTCTTATGTGTTTTACATGCATTTCATTCAATTTAGTACCAAAGAGAACTCAAAACAGTGAAAGAAACCAAGAAACGGGGAGTTGAAGGGCAGTTTCATAATTTTTCAGCCTTAGCCTGAAGCTGGGGCCAACTGGAAAGTTGAATATCTTTCAATTACAAGAACAGTGGAAAAAACGGCACCTCAATCCGACCTACGATGAAGAAATTATGGCCATTTGAAGTTGAGAGGAATGAAGGAAAAAAAGCTGTCATCCCCAAACCGAACCAAAGCTGAGAAAAAAGAACCGATTCGCCCATTTGTCACACACCAGATCCGTTACAAAATTAGTCACGCTTTCTAATTGTAACAAATTGCCAGATAAGTGATTTTTATTTTGTGCTTATCTTTTAGCAAAAAGAGTTTTATGTTTTGGGGACTCTTCTAAACGACCTCTAGCCTATATATTTAGTCATTAGGATTATTTTTATTCAGATTTTATTCATGTAAAAGCTACTAATCAAGGAGGAACATCTAGGAGAAGAATTTATATATTTTGCACCTTTAATTCAAGAGTTTTTTCGGTTTTTCTTCAATCTTTGATTTCTTCTTGCATGTTCTTGTTCTTCAATCTTGGTAACTTTTATTTCCAACACTTTTATTATTATTTATCATGTTTCATCTCTCTTTCCAATCAATTATGAGTTCATGCAACGTAGATAACATAGTTTTCATTAATTACACCATGTTAGGCTAGGTTTTTAAAGGTTGGGATGCATGAACCCAACCCGATATGGTTTGCATGGGTATAAAATTAGTTCTCTAAATTTAATAATTGATTAGCACGTGTAGTTAATATGACACTGCTTAATTCATCCTTTGCTTACATAATGTGCGGGCTACGCATATGTGTAATACTTAGGAGTGTTAAAGATCGGGTTTTAATTCATCCTTTGCTTACCAACTGTGCGGGCTACGATCCCTCATATATTTAATACTTGGGAGTAATAAAGACCGGGTTTGATCAATTAATTAATTTACGACTCGTTTTGTATTTGGCATACACACTAGGGTTTGGGGGATTGTATTCCCAACCTGTTTTCCCTTCATTCTTAGTTAGTTAATTTTGCTCACATAGTTAATGCAGTAGTTTAATTTAGTGTGAATTTAGTTAATTAGTTATTTCCCATCTCAATCATCTTTTTGTTTCTTTTTAGAGTCAAGTTAGGGTTAACAGTTGTTAACGCAAAAATTCTCCATCTACGAGGACCAATCAGAAAAGGACACATGTCATCCTACGTGGCAATATTCGACACCCGAGGAGAGTTGGTCGGAATCCGAGAAGAGTTGGTCGGCACCCGAGGAGTGTTAGTCGGCACCCGAGGAGAGTTGGTCAGTACCCGAGGAGAATTAGTCTGCACCCGAGGAGAGTTGGTCGGCACCCGAGGAGAGTTAGTCGTCACCCGAGGAGAGTTCGTCGGCATACCAACCAGGAAGATCAAAGGATAACTATGCATTTAATGTGCATTAATGAAGATGACAGCGCATTTAATGAGCCTTAATGTACATTTATACTGTATTAATAGATGACAACACATAGCATACCAAGCAATTCAACAATTAGATTCGTTGAATGTAGACATAAATGTCTACATACAATGAATCTCTTTATCTCTCATCACTATAAATACATATATCCCCTTAGCCAAAAGGGAGGAGATCCGGGAGAACCAAGAAACACCATACCCAAGATACACATCCTTTCTCTCTCTACACCATATGGTGCTATTGTAAACCCCTGGAAATAAAATAACAGTGGACGTAGGCTTTATTCATAGCCGAACCACTTTAAAAACCTTTGTCTCTTATATGTTTGATGTGAATATTTATCTTCATCTTCAATCTCATCCTCATCATTTATCTGCTGTTGACGCCACTAAAATGACAGTGGCCATTTTCTATCTTCAACAGATTGGCGCCGTCTGTGGGAACGTGTTATAAGCATTGTTCTCCATCAAAAGCTAAGTTTTTTTTTCTCTACGTATAATCAATTATACATACATCTTTTGATTCAATCATGATTTTTATGTTTATATACATAAATTAATTGTCCAATTTTTATCTGCAAAATGTTGCATATCATGATTTTTAAATCATAACTGTTAGATTAATTCTTATTTATAAATCTGAAAAATAGTGGATTTCATAAATCATAACTTTTTGCTTGATTCTCAAGTTTCAATTTTATATCATGGAATAAATATTTTAAATAATTACATATACCAATATATACGACGATGATAAGATTTTATAATTTTCATTATAAATTTTGTAAGATCTTTGATGTCTACTCAAATTCCCATCATATTTTTAATAAAAGAATGAGAAAAGGTTAAAGACAATAAAAAGTTTTCTCATGGAAATCATGACCCAGATCTATTTTCTCTCTCTTCAAGTTTTAGTCTCTTTGCATTCATGTTTATGAGCTATATACTTAATTTGGTTCACATGCCATCCAGGTCAATAAAGTCTCATTGATTGATTTTGATATCATATTTGGTAATAACTTCGATCATTCAACATATTTTTTTATCTCTCCAAATTTGGTAATAACTTCGATCATTCAGCAAATTTGGTAATATAAAAAATAATTTTCTCTCACCTGAAAAACCATTACCCACCTCTTGTAAAAAAGGATCAATTAAACAAACATGACCATATCAAGATTCTGGGCACAAATTTCAGATGTTGGCTCCTCGTTCATTTTCAGAATCACACGATATAGTGGATTAGAGAATGGATCTTTTAATTAGCAATCTTAATGCTTGGATTTTACATCGAATGTTATTTTTCTGATCTATTGGTTCGAGATATGTTGGGACATAGCCATCTCATGAAAAATTCATTACCGCGGCTCTTATGGCTGTTCGGAATCGTCCACTTACAGCCCCTATTTTTGGTCAACCATACATATTGTTGGTCGGCATCATCTTGGGCGATCTTTTATTAAAGGGATGCTTAACCAGACCATTTTTGTTTGTCGAAGATAAGATGTGAAGATCCATCAACCACATTGAAATAATTTTATCCAACTACGAGGTATCTTATTGTTGGTTGGAGACTCATATTGTAGCTCAGGGGAACCAATTGCAGGTCGACGATCATCTACTTCTTGATCGGTGGCATCTCAGTCTTGTTCGAAGGGTCCAATTTACTGGTTGGAAACTATTCAACCATCCACTTCTTGGTCGGCGACACCTGATGTTGTTCGGTGACCATCCAACAGCTGGTTTGCAATATCAATGCATCATTTTTGTTGATCAGCGAAATCGCTCTGCTGGTCGGGGACCATTTGCTTCTTGGTCGTCATCATGTATTCTGCAACTTGAGACGTCCATCCCCCAAAAATATTTTTAAAACCAACTTATTTTTAGTCTTTTACTTAAAATTAAAATGCCTACCATTTTTTATAAAAATCTGCCCACATGACACATTTGGCACAAAACATATTATTTCATATTTTGAAATTTTTATGCTGATACACATCACATATTGTTTGGCTACATAATTATTCTCATGACAATAATTATTTGATCTAGTCTCGACAGGTGCTCGGGCAGCTTATTAAAATTTTATAGGGACGAGATTTAATCCCGACGAAAGCTCAGCCACAATCTTAAACCTCTGGAAACTAGTATTGCTCGACATTAGGCAATTTTGCCTCGACATATCAGCCAACATATATTATTTTATTTTTTGAAATTTATATTTTTATTTCTCAAGCATATACATATCATATATTGATTGGATGAGTAAATTATTCTCATGACTAATCAATTCAGCCTACACATATGGTAGAGCAAGATATTAATTTTTACAGGTACAAGACTCAACGCCGACGAATGCTCGGAAACAATCTGGAAACTATTATCATTTCACCTCAGCGAGGCATTATATATTTTATTATTGCTCGGAGATATCGGCTCACGCACAAATTATTCTATATATCCCTTGGGATTCATATTGTATATTCATCTCAACACGGAACTCGACGAGATATTCATATTCAGCTCCGAGGAAGAACTATAACGTTTATTATATTTCACCCCAACAGATGGTTGGTCGGGGTAATTCTTATCTATATTCAGGCCCGGCAAAGTACTCGTCCATTTTCTTATATTCTGGAAAATATCATTCTTATTCGACATTATGCAATGTTGCCTCGACAGATCAGCAAGACAGTTTATTATTATTCTAAATCATTCTTTATGTCTATGCATATTTATATTATCTTATTCCCAACAATCTGTTGGTCAGCTCCGAGGAGGTCTCCAGCATTTATATTATCTTATTCCCAACAATCTGTTGGTCAGCTCCGAGGAGGTCTCCAGCATTTATTATATCTTATTCCCAACAATCTGTTGGTCAGCTCCGAGGAGGTCTCCAGCATTTATTATATCTTATTCCCAATAATCTGTTGGTCAGCTCCGAGGAAGTCTCTATCGTTTATTATCAAAAATATATTCCCAAAAATGCCAACTAAGGTTGGTTGGGAAGAAAATCTATTCCTAAAAATGCCAACTAAGGTTGGTTAGGAAGTAAATCTATTCCTAAAAATGCCAACTAATTTTGGTTAGGAAGTAAATCTATTCCCAAAAATGCCAACTAAGGTTGGTTGGGAAGTAAATCTATTCCTAAAAATGCCAACTAAGGTTGGTTGGGAAGTAAATCTATTCCTAAAAATGCCAACTAAGGTTGGTTGGGAAGTAAATCTATTCCCAAAAATGTCAACTTAGGTTGGTCGGAAATAAGAAGTTGTCAACTACAGTTGGTCGGAAACATTTTATTTAAACAAAGTATGAGTATGTGAAAGCGATCAAGCAAAAAGCATTCAAAGTTCACATTCCACACTTGGGGGCTTCTATTACAGATATATTTGTTCATTTGGTGGCACATTAACATCATGTAGTCGAGCATCAAATTCAACTCCACAAACTCACACGGTCGGGGCCCCGACCAATCATCATTCAGGAGTTGTTTTTCTTGCTCATGAGTTATTTTTGATATTGAAGTTGAGGAGGTATATTGAAGTTTAGGAGGCTATTGAAATTCAGGAGGTATATTGAAGTTCAGGAGGCTATTAAAATTCAAGAGGTATATTGAAGTTCAGGAGGAATATTGAAGTTCATGAGGTATATTGAAATTCAGGAGGCATATTCAGAAGTTCAGGAGGTGCATTCAGAAGTTCAGGAGGCATATTCAGGAGTTATTATGCACATACTATTGAAGTTCAGAATTCAAATTTAGCATCTACAGCACTGAGATCTTTACTATTACTATCCCGACCAACATTAAAGAAGAAGTTGTATGAAAATGTTTCGAAGTCCACCACTAGCTTGGTACTAATCAGATTGAAGAGTTGGGTTCAAAAGCTAGTATGTTACTCGACAAAGTATTCAGAGGATCATAAATCAGAAGAATCAAGCACGTGAAGTTAGCACTCAGTTGCTCGGCACAGGAGGCAGTTGGTCGGCTAGCAAACCAATCAACATACTTGAAGATTATGACAAGCTACAAGCTGCATACTATGGCATGGCTGCATCCAAATTCCCAGGGGTGATACATAGCACACGGAGTTCCTCTAAAGAAAGATTAGCAACCATCGATCAGCCTGCATCATATGTCGTCCAGGAGATAATGCACTTTATGTTGAACAAATCAAGAAGGTAGATCAAGAATTTCACGAGCACCGAGAAACACTGCAGAATAAATACTCCATCTTTTCAAGTAAACCATCAAGCATGGAGCATTGGGGGCTTCTGTTAACGCAAAAATTCTCCATCTATGAGGACCAATCAGAAAAGGACACATGTCATCCTACGTGACAATATTCGACACCCGAGGAGAGTTGGTCAGAATCCAAGGAGAGTTGGTCGGCACCCGAGGAGAGTAAGTCGGCACCCGAGGAGAGTTCGTCGGCATACCAACCAGGAAGATCAAAGGATAACTATGCATTTAATGTGCATTAATGAAGATGACAGCGTATTTAATGAGCCTTAATGTACATTTATACTCTATTAATAGATGAAAACACATAGCATACCAAGCAATTCAACAATTAGATTCGTTGAATGTAGACATAAATGTCTACATACAATGAATCTCTTTATCTCTCATCACTATAAATACATGTATTCCCTTAGCCAAAAGGGAGGAGATCCGGGAGAACCAAGAAACACCATACCCAAGATACACATCCTTTCTCTCTCTACACCATATGGTGCTATTGTAAACCACTTGTAATAAAATAATAGTGGACGTAGGCTTTATTCATAGCCGAACCACTTTAAAAACCTTTGTCTCTTATATGTTTGATGTGAATGTTTATCTTCATCTTCAATCTCATCCTCATCATTTATTGTCATCACGTTCACTCGTCCTAGTTCCCTGAGGATTCGATACCCAGACTAGCCACTATACTCCATAAGAGTGTAGTTACAGTTTAGTTTTTTTTGTATTATGGTCGGAAGCCGATAACAACGATTAGCGTATTTACACGAACGCTTGGTTTCCACCTCGATCAATTGTACATGCATCGTGGTACATGGACACCCTCCATATTCCAGATTTCTTGACACCATAATTGGCACCGTCTGTGGAAAACGACACTAAAAGTCTTTCCTTCTTGTTGTCGAGACGAAGATTTATGTTGTGACGCAATGATTTGCTCACACAAAATCTCATCAAAAGCTAAGTTTTCTTTCTCTAACCTAGCATGAACAGTTACGTGTTTTTGTTTTTATCGAAACACGATTATGATATATTTACATTCATAAACTTGTGTCCATGTTTTATTTAGAATCTGCATAACACTCGATTTCGCAATCTCTGAGTTTTGTACGAGTTATTGTAGATAGGGTTTGTTGGGATAGTACGATTATTCATGCCAAGCATAGCATGGGTTACATCAATTTCTTGAATCCCAATACGCATTTCATATCTCAAATCAATTCTCAACAAAAAAAAGAGAGGAAAAAACCCAATGTCAGATCTCAAATTAGCTTTGCCGACCAATGAGTGATCTTTACCCCTCCGTTCATCTCTTCGATCTCACCGACGCTATTTTCCAGTCGGCCCGTGACCCGTGGCCATATCCTCTGGTCACTTTTGATCTATGATCTGGGTTAATCATTTAGCGCCGATCGATCACACATGACAGTCCCATAACAATCAAAAAGATTTTCCCTCGAACTCCTCTTGGACCAACCTTATGGGTTGTGGGCAACTCGCATCAGGTCATATCTTCGGCTGCGCCGACCATTAACCTACTGTTATCTCTCAGCTGACCTACCTGCGACCAACGAATATGGAGTCCCAAAGTTTACGACCTACATGCGACCAACAGTGACAACCATAGTGACGAGCTCGACAAATAGCCACGATGAGGACGACCTGATAATCGACCTCCCCTATGACTTAGATACGCATAAAGCACAACCAGTAATTTAAACCACCATAAGAGGTCGGCGAACAGTGTGCCACGGTGATGAGCTCACCACTTAACCCAATCAATGCTCGACGGCGAGCACGCCCACGCCCCTGTGCAAAAATTACAACGCAGAAGCTGGTTTTCTTCGCCAATATCTTCCTTCTGTTCGGCAACCACTACTATACTATAGCGATGACCTAGGAGGTGGGTCATCTCCTTAAATTATGACCACCGGACCGTAAGTACTGGTCGGAGGCATACATAAGGAACCGGACCATGATTGCTGGTCGGTGGCACCAAATCAACACCCTGCATGTGTTTTAATACACACATTTAAAATCCATTTGGAGCACGAGTCTCACTGGAGCTTTAAAACTCTTTGAAGTTGTTGAAATTAACATCTCCTATTTTTTCTTCTCCCTTGACAGCCTTATGTGGCTTTATGAGAAAACATATTTTTGAAAGTTATAATTGGATATTTGCTTGGAGTCCGAATAATTTTGCAAAAATTCCAAATTACCTCCTATGTCTTACATTTGGAATATATTTGACTAATTTTTGTATTGTTCAGTTCTATCTAAAATATTTTCTGAGGGACCATGTGACTCTATTATAATTATTACAACGATTTTAGTTGACATTTTTACGCAACCTTATTACAAATTATTTTGTTCACATAAATAGTGGGGCGCACTTATAGAGCACTCATGTCATTTATTCGACCATTTAATTTTAAATATTGTCATCCGGCTACAATTATTTAATTTTGGTAAAAGGAGATTATTGGTTATTTAGCTCAGCCCTGACGGATTCTTGGGCACGGTTATCATAGTGGGATTTTTATCATAAAAATCATTGGATCATTCATTACATTCATACGATACTATGAATTTTTTCCTCGACACATGGTTGAGCAGATGCACATCATATATTCCTTGACTGAATAAACGAATTGTGTGATAAATTCTATTTGATGTAGCCTCGACAGATGGTCGGTGTTGATACCAAATTTAGTCTGCTGACATGGCTCAATAAAGTGAAGACACGTGGCAATCTACATGGCAATAATAAATACTTCCGAGGAACTCACACGCTCCGAGGAACCATACTACAACGAGGAACACTGCTTCCCCGAGGAACTCAGACGCTCTGAGGAACTCAGACTCTCCGAGGAACAAGAACTCTCCGAGGAACTCTTAAACACCGAGAAGCTTAGGCGGTCCGAGCAACCCAGGCGGTCCGAGCTGCACCTCGAACAAAGCATTAATAGTTGGATAACCAACAGTTCGACTGATTCATTAAATGCTTATCATTCAGACGCACACGCTTAAAGGGCATTGAATGTATTACCCTTTCATATGTACATCATTTAATGTATTACCCTTTCACATTACAGCCTCAGGGTTATAAATACATTGTACAATCCTCATTGTAAGGGGACCGGAATTTCTTGATAGAACTTGTAATCGAGAATTCCCAAGCACTCAGCAATAACATAACAGTGGACGTAGGCCATTCTTATAAGGCTGAACCACTTTAAAATTCTTTGTCTCATTTATTTATCTATGATTGAATAATTAGAGTGATCTAATTTTTTACATCAACAGTCGGGAAATTTATTAACTTCCACATGTACAAGATTCAGTCCCGACGAATACTCGGCCACAATCTTAAGCTCTTGGAAATCTTATAAATTCTTCGGCAGATGCTCGAGCACGAATTGCTCACTATATCTACTCGGTACTGCTTTGCCCCGATAAACTTGCCAGACACCACTTATTTTATTAATGCTCGGACGCATAGTCGAGCATGCTACAACACTTTAGACCCAACAAATGCTTGGGCAAGATTATTTGTTATAACCGACGGATGCTCGAACATTACTATTTCTTCGATTTTAGTATTGATTATCTGACTCTATGATTCTTAATTGAAGGACGATAAGGCATATCCAATATTCATAGCGGCAAAAAATTTCTATATATTTAGTCCCAAAGATATCTACCACACAAGTCTCATTTTATCCCCAACGAATGGTTGGTCAGGATAATTCTCATATTCAACACAGTCTCAATTGATGGATACGCACATTTATTTGTGCATTATTCATTTCTGTCTCATAATATTTTATTTTCTCACAAATTATGCTAACTATTTTTATCATCATAAATTTGTTAGCATGGGGCTATCTATACTTTATACTTCACACATGAAAAACAATTGTCACTACACAATTTTCTGTGAAAATAAATTTTTGAAACCAACTTACAATTACTTTATACTTCACATGTGAAAAACAATTGTCACTACACAATTTTCTGTGAAAATAATTTTTTGAAACAAACTTACAATTGAGTATTTGCTTAGAGCTATTTGCAGAAATTCCAAATTATCTCCTATGTCGTACATCTGGATATATTTGACAAATTTTGCAACTTTTATTCGACTTTATTACAATTGTTTTGTTCACATAAATAGTGGGGCGCACTTGTATAACCCTCATGTCATTTATTAGATCATTTAATTTTTAATATTATCGTCTAGCTATTATTGGTTATACCCGTGGATGGTCGGTGTTGATGTAAAAAATTAGATCACTCCAATAATTCAATCACAGATAAATAAATGAGACAAAAGATTTTAAAGTGGTTCAGCCTTATAAGAATGGCCTACGTCCACTGTTGTTTTATTGCTGAGTGTTTGAGAATTCTTGATTACAAGAAATTCCGTTCTCCATTCGGTCCCTCTACAATGAGGATTGTACAATGTATTTATAGCCGTGAGGCTGTAATGTGAAAGGGTAATACATTAAATGATATATATATATGAAAGGGTAATACATTTAATGCCCTTTTTACGTGTGCGTCTGAATGATAAGCATTTAATGAATCAGTTGAACTGTTGGTTATCCAGCTATTAATACTTTGTTCGAGATGCAGCTCGGACCGCTTGAGTTGCTCGGACCGCCTAAGCTTCTTGGTATTCAAGAGTTCCTCGGAGAGGCATTGTTCCTCGGAGCATGTGAGTTCCTCGGAGAGGTCTGTTCCTCGGAGCGTATGAGTTCCTCGGAGTAACATGGTTCCTCGGAGCGTGTGATCATCTCGGAAGTGCTTGTTGTTGCCATATAGATAGCCACGTGTCTTCATATGATTGGTCCAAGTCAGCAGATTAAATTTGGTATCAACAGAAGCCCCCAATGTTTCATAGTTCGAAATTTGAGAAGTATGGAACATTCTTTCTCGGAATATGGTAGCTTTAAATAGTCTTCCTAATTTTTAGGAGCATTTCCCTTGTATTTATTTCTCCTTCCCAATTCGTAAAATCATGCTTTTTTGGACTTTCCTGCGTGCTTCGATTCCTGCGTCACTTTTCGTCTTTTTAGCCGCTGTTGTTCGCTTTGATTCCCGCGCCAATATTTAATGCCCTTTTAGCCGCCGGTAACGTAATCATCCTTTTTTGTAATCATTACTTCACCATTTCCCAAGGCAAGGTATTTAAACTTCACAGACACTCCCATCATCTTCTACCTTTTCAAATTTTCGTCTTTTGAGTTTTACGTCGTCTCTTCCTACTCTCTTGTGCGTTCATCTTTTCCGTCGTTCGTTGTCAGCAGATCCATTCTTTTCCTGTAAGATCTTCTTCCTTCATCTTTATTTCTTTATTCACCATGGTTTACCCTGTTGAATCTCTTGAGAAGTTTCGTTCTGATTTCTCCATTCCCTCTTGGGTTGTCTTGGAAGAGCTTTCTGAGCCTTCTAATTACTTCCATTTGGCTGAGGGACATTGGTTCCCCAGTCTCTTTTTTGCTGAGTGTGGATTTTCTTTTCCACCAAATTCCTTGTGTCTGGAATTCTGTCAGTACTTTGACGTTGTTCCTGCACGAATAACCCCCAACACATGGAGAATAGTTAATGGGGTGCATAGGTTAAATCAAGTGCATGGAACTCGTATAGGAATTCAAGAAATCATGTACTGCTATAGATGGGCAGTTAATGAAAATATTTATTATTTAAAAACTAGATTTTTAAATAGAGCCTTAGTAGTCAATCTCCCTGATGCCAATAGGGATTATTTTGAACATGGGGTTGTCATAAAAAATTGGCAACACCCTCCATTGATTGGAGATGAGGTTTACCAGGGTCCCAAATGCCCTCCTTATGGCAATGGGATAGGTTATTTTTATTTCATTTTATTTTGAAATTATGCTTCTTTGGTGTTTGATAAAATGTGCCACTGATAACAATGTTTGTTTATTTGCAGTTGATAACAAAAGAAAGTGCCCAAAAGAAGCAGATGTCAATATAAGGCATTTGAAACTTATCTGGAGTCTGCATCAAAGTGTTGCCGACGAACACATTAGATCAGCTTCGTATCTGCTCCAGTACAAGAGCTACACTACTTCTTTCACTGCTCGTCCAGTGATAAGTGAATAAGAGCCAATACCAGCTTCCACCAGCTCGTCGCCTGAATCTCATATTCCTTTAAGTGAAAGGATGAAGAAGAGAAGATCTCCTACCCTGTTTGAGAAGAATGCCTCCGGTTCTGGGGAGGCAAAAAGGAGTAGGACAGATGTCCCAAAGGAGGGGACGAAGAAGAATGATGCAGCTCCTCCAGTTGCTTCTGCTAAAGTTGCCGAGAAGGTTGCTGATAAGCCCGCAGTGGCTCCGAGCAGGTCTGCTGCTCCTGGATAGGTGATTGTGATATCACCGACCAAGGGTTCTTCCTTGGTTGAATCTGTACCTGTTCTCCCGAGGAGGCTGAAGAAGAGCTCCTCGGTCAATTTGGCTGACACCTTTACTCAGCCCCCAGCTGTTGGGACTGGAGTTCCCACTTTTGTTCCCCCGAGCTCTGACATGAGCTCGGTAAAGTCCTTGATCATTCCCGAGGTTCAAGGTACTGAAGAAAACCTTACTCGGGATATGGTTACCTCACTAGCTGCTGACACGACTTAGAATGTGTCTCTAAAGTGTGTGCTCTCTAGGCTCAAGTGCAAGCCTATCGTTCAAGTAATAATCCGACAAGTCGGGTATCGATCCTCAGGGAAAAAGGACAACGGAGTTGTGACGACGGGATAAGATTGAGGAATCCTAGCAATGACTCTAAAAAGAAAAGAAAAAGATTGATTTGGCTTTTTGAGATGGATTAAACTAAATGCAATTATGAAAATATAATGAAAAATGCAATTAACTAAACTATCTAGATTACGAATGAAGGAGTAAATTGGAACTTTTAACTAAATGATGAGAAAGACAGGATGGGAATACAATCCCCCAACCCTAGTGTAATGCAGTGACAACGTTGATCATAAATTTATCCAATTAATTCAAACCCGGAATTTAGTACTCCCAAGCATTATGTATACGAGGTTCAAGCCCGCGTCATACCTAATCTGAGGATGAGTAAATCGGTATCGCGGTAATTACCCTCAAATTGTACTCTAAATCATCACGAGTACCCATAGGCAAACGAGATATAAAGATCTACAATTCTTATGAAATTACGCGATACGATTTAAATTAATCATTAAATTCAGCGTATCGACGTTATACACATGCACTAACACATCAGGTTGGGTTCATGCATCCCAACCTTGAAAAACCTAGCCGGACATGTTAACTGGACTAATGCATGAAATAATAACGTTGCATGTGTAGGAATTCATGATGAAACTAGCTAGAAACATGTAACTACGTATTATGAAAGCGGAAACAAGTTGAATCTAATGGGAAAACAAAGCAAATAAAGAACAAGAATTTTGAATTAAAACTTGCAAAAACAAACCCGAAACAATGAATTCTTGAAGTAAATTGTGCCCTTGATGTTCCTAGATATTTCTATCCTTTTGTTCTCTCAAAAACTCTCTGAAAATAGCCCTAAAAGCTGCTCCTAGGTTAATGCCTACGTTCCCCACAAGTTTGGAGTGTTTTAAACCTAATAGGAGACTTGGAGATAAATCATAATAAAACACAAAATTCGCGTGTCAGGTACAGCGAACCGGTTCGGAGGTACAGCGAATCGGTTCGCCCCTCCGAACCGGTTCGGGGTGGGGTTCGCATGTACTCTCCTGGCCTTGCTCTCAACACTTAGTTTTTTTCTGGTTTTTCTCTTCTTTTCTTGGATTTTTCTTCAACTTCAACTGAGCATAACTTTTCAACCGTAGCTCGGATTTGGGTGCCGTTTCTTCCAGTGTTCTCGTTGTTCCGAGCTCTTCAACTTCCCAGTTGACTTCTTCTTCCGGATCGGGCTGCAAAATTACCGACATGCCCTTGAACTTGCCTTCTTAGCTTTTCTTGCACAGTCTTGTTTCCTCCTTTGCACTGCTTGCATAATTAACCTGTAAAACCAATAGGAGAAGCACGAAACACGCAATACTCGCCAAGAAGGTTAGAAGCATAAAAGTGAATCAAATCCATATATGTTACATCATTCGGGTTCACAAAAGTACTGAAATTAGGGGGATAAATATACAATATTTATGCCCAATCAAACCCCCCTAACTTAGAACTTTGCGCGTCCCGAGCAATGTAAAAGAATGAAAGTAAGAGTTAAGGACACTTCAAGGACTTTATTGGGATAGAATACCACTTTCGCGGGCAAGCGATTGCATTTAGCGTATGCAACAAGCCTTTGAACCTCTAGGTTACCCTAGTAGGACGAGTTGTGTCTCGTGAGGGTTTGCAGTGAATATACCCACAAAATTCGACTCAAAGAAAATTCAAAATATGCAAAAATTGTACAATTCAAACTTTTCCATAAAATAGTCATCATCAAGTCATATTTACAGGTCTCAAACCGTAGTGTGTGTGTGCGAAGCCGGAAATATAACCGCCAATTTCCATCGATTGATCAT
The DNA here is from genome assembly GCA_949130495.1 of Sambucus nigra. NCBI lineage: Eukaryota > Viridiplantae > Streptophyta > Magnoliopsida > Dipsacales > Adoxaceae > Sambucus > Sambucus nigra. The sequence goes on along the minus strand of OX422211.1, from coordinate 389,251,809 downwards.
TACGTTACTTATCCGAAAATTCGTTTTGATTTCAATTTCTCACGGAATGCACTCACAAACGAATCTCTCGGATTATGGCTATTCTCTCGGCATGCGTGATATAAGGAGTAAATGTAATGGAAGCAAATACACGTATGCAATCAGAAAGACGGAAATTTCATGGTGAAAGGATCTCATCAATGGATTATGGTTTTAAAAACGGGAACATCGTCTCTATTTCGCGCATTTAACCTCTTATATTATCTTTTGGTGTATTAACTCTCCACGCGGTACTCAATTTTCGCAATTTGGACTCGGTTAGGACTTTTTCGGGTTAAAGGTTGCATTGGGTAAAATGAAAATGGTAGGGAAAGTTGGAATAGGAAAAATCATTCGTGATGTCCATTTGTGCATTTTCTGGGCTATTGCTCATTTTTTCTTCTTTCTTTTCTTTTTTCTTTGTTGCTAATTTTGTTGAGCATTCTTCTATATTTTTTTTTTCTTGCCCCCTTTTTGTTGCACTTTTCGGACTTTATTTGATAAATGTTTGTTTTTCACAATTCCGGGCTTTTTGGGTTTTTCGGGTTGTCAAACGAAAGGGAAAATTATTCGGCTCGATTTGGGTTACAAAAGGGATAATTTTTCGCTACTTTTTCTGGCCAATATTTTTGGGGTGAGAAACGAGGGCCTACTTCATTGCCCAAAATGCCAATTGCGTTACCATATGCGTTTCGAGGTGAATTTAAGTTTAGAGACTCTTTTGGCACGATTTTCAAGGCAACATTGCACACATTTTTTTTTAAAACCGATCAAAATGAAAGGATTGAGATCCTTGACAACTTATTAAGCGCTAAAAAGAACTTTGAGTTAACAATTAACTCGGATTGATTTAAAATCTCGTAAAACGTGATAGGCTCGAATCTCACCGGGTTTGTTAATCTCCACATTTATTCGTTAAGTCGTCAATTTTTCGCACAATTTCCATCTTTGGTCAATTTCGGCTTTGTGTATGTTGGATATTTACAATTTGAGACTCCAATTTGACTTTTAATGAATTTTTTGAAAAATTTGAATTCCAATTTTTATTTATTTTGAACAAAAATATTTTTGGATTTTTTCAAAATTTTATGATTTTTTTGGAAATTTTGGGCATTTTTGAAAATTTGTGAAGTTTTAGCAATGCGCACTTGTGACCCCCCCTAACTTAGACTTTTGCATTGTCCTCAAGCAAAAAGGACTAAAATCGAAATTAAGGCGAATAAAAAGTGCGGAAAAATAAAACAAACAAATATGAAAAAATGCAAGATTGTATTATAACCAAGAGAAGCCTGTGTTACATAAGAAATGGGTAAACAACTGTGAACAATGTGCAATCCCTACCACCACTAACAAGTAAACCAAAAGATAAAAACAATAAAAGCTCATGGGGGAGGTGGGTGGGAGGAGCTTGGTGCATTCGGGTCATATGGGTCATAAAAGAAGGGGGGAGGAGGACCGCCAAAGTTGAGCTGGTGAAGATGGACTTGAAGTTGATACATCATCCGGGTGTCCCTTCGGTAGTCCGCTTGGTCTTGATTGTATTGGTTGATGAACCCGTCGAGACGGGCCTCAACCGCCGAAATGCGCCTATCGAAGTTTGCCCCCGGGGGCTCGAAATCAGAATCCTCCTCCTCATCCTCGAATTCTTCCTCGTCTACATGAATCATCGGGTCATCGGGAGCTTCCTCGGCCACGTCCTCCTCGTGAATAGGACGGTCGGGGTGAGCCACGCGCATTTGGCGCTCAGTTCGAGTTGTGGACGTGCCGCTTACGGGGCGAGGAAGTCGAATTTGGTTTCCGGGTTCATCCACTCCCGCATCCATCAAGAGCTCCGTAATGAAATGGGCGTATGGGAGTGCCACCTTGCCATTCTCGTCATAGGCGGCATTGAGAATATCCGCGTAGAAGACTTGGGCAAGGTTGATGGTGCTCTCGGGGTCCAAAAAATAGTAGAGGAAATTGGCGTGACGGGACCGGACCACCGAGTCATTGGTGGTTTGGTGGATGGCACCACAAACAATGATGTGAGTGAAGCGGACCGTGGCGGCCAAACCACCAATGGGGAAGGATTCGCGTGTCCATTCCGCCCCGGGTGCCATGCGGGCAACGCATTCGTCCTTTGAGTGTGGGGCACCATTGTTCGGGTATTGGAAGGGCACGGGGAGGATCACCCCTTTGGCACGCATTTTGCGTGCAATGAGAGCTGCCGAGAAGGGAATGGTGATGCCGTCGAGATACGCCTCGTGAAGGGTGGAAGATTTACGAACCAAGGTCGCATAAAATTGACGAATGGCGGTATCAAAAACGTTATTGCACGTCGGGGCGAGGAAAGAGCACCACCCACGGCGGTAAAAAAGGGCGGTGACTTCGCCCGGAAGGGTGTCCCAATCCACGAAGCGTTGGATGTGAATGGCGCGCGTGGAGGAGAAGTAGATCTCGGACCAATGGCGTTCTTGGACGCATCGGAATACCCCCCTACCCGGGTCATCAAGTATGGTGGTCTCATCATATTTCCTTGGGCGAGGAGCGGGGCGGCGCGACATTTTGATGGAAAAGAGGGAGAGAGAAGGAGAAAATATGGGAGAGAATAGAGTGAGGGAGAAGGTTTTGGTGTGAAAAATGGAGGAGGGGGGGGGTGTATTTATAGGTGTGAAGGGGTGTGTTTTTGGTGGGAAATATGAAAGGTTGGGAAGGAGAAGGAGGAGGGAATGAATTGGGATGAATTTGGGAAGGAGGGAAGGATTTGGAGGGAAGAAAAACGTAGGGGGAAGAAGGGGAAAAGAATGGAGGGAAAGGGAATGAACTAGGAGAAAAGGGGGGAAGAATCTGGCAGGTACAGCGAACCGGTTCGGGGGGAACAGCGAACCGGTTCGCCCCTCCGAACCGGTTCGGAGGTACAGCGAACCGGTTCGGGGGTACCAGGCTGGTCCAATCGAGGAAATTCACTCTTCTCTCCATTTCTAAGTGCTCTCTCATCCCCTAACTTGTGCATACGGCCCCTAAAACCCTTCTAGACCCTCGGGCTCTCAAAAACTTCCTCGAATACGACCTCGAAAAGCGTACTAGCACCCTCGAAAAACGTGCTAACCTATCTCTCATGCAACGCAGGCTCCGGACTCCTAACTAACCTATTTACACACGACTATTTTACACACAAAATCACCCCATACGCGTCGGGGGTGCGACGACCTCACTCGCTTAGCTCAATTGACCCCGTAAACAGGGTCCGACAACCAAATCGTGTCGACCTCATCCACAAACGCCTCTAGGTATGGCTTTAGGCGTTGTCCATTTACCTTGAACGTGTTTTCCCCTTTTAAATCGTTTAGTTCAACAGCTCCATGGGGAAAAATGTTCTTTACCACGAACGGGCCAGACCATCGTGACCGCAACTTGCCTGGGAAGAGGTGAAGCTGAGAGTTATATAGAAGAACTTTTTGCCCGGGATGAAACTCTTTTCTTCGAATGATGCTATCATGAGCAAGTTTCATCCTCTCCTTTGAAATTTTGGCATTCTCATACGCATCATTGCGTAGTTCTTCTAACTCAATCAATTGTAGCTTACGGGCTTCACCGGCCTTGTCCAAGGCATAGTTCAATTGCTTAATTGCCCAATACGCTTTGTGTTCGAGTTCAACAGGGAGATGACAAGGTTTGCCATACACAAAACGGAAAGGGGACATTCCAAGCTGATTTTAAATGCGGTGCTGTAGAGGGGGCTTGCAGCTCAGCGTGGCAACTCAAGCGTGACACCTTGGTGAGGCAGCTCAGCGTGGCAACTCAAGCGTGACACCTTGGTGAGGCAGCCCAGCGTGGCAGCTCAAGCGTGACATCCTGAGGGAGCTTGCAGCTCAGCGTGGCAACTCAAGCGTGACACCTTGGTGAGGCAGCTCAGCGTGGCAACTCAAGCGTGACACCTTGGTGAGGCAGCTCAGCGTGGCAACTCAAGCGTGACACCTTGGTGAGGCATCTCAGCGTGGCAACTCAAGCGGGACACCTTGGTGAGGCAGCTCAGCGTGGCAACTCAAGCGGGACATCTTGGTGAGGCAGCTCAGCGTGGCAGCTCAAGCGTGACATCTTGGTGAGGCAGCCCAGCGTGGCAACTCATATTTTAGCTTGTGGTTTTAATCACATCGTACTTTCATTATTGATTTCTGTAAGCTTTAACGATTGTAATGACGTAACGATAATAATTGAAGGGTTTGTATGAGGTCAAACGGTACTTGCGAGAGACCAGGCTTGGCAGGGCCTGGGAGAGCTTTCATGCTCTATCGAATGACCTCACTGTGGGAACTTTAGAGGGACCTGGTTTGGAGGATTGAGAATTAAGGCACCGTTGGGGCTTGTCCTGACCATCTTAGATACACCTGGTAAAACACCGAAGGACCCTGACCGTGGAACCTCAAGTGGAGCATCTTGGAGTTCCATCGGGCATTGAGTTATGGACCAAAAGACCCTCTACTCAATGTCACATCTACTGTGGGTGATGTCACTAGCCATCTAAACGTTGTCAGACATGCACTTGAGTAAACCACTGTGGTATTTGGGGCTGTCAGGCAGTTGGTGAGCCACCTCTGCGACAACAACCCCCTGACACACAGTGGATAGGCAAAAGGCATGTCTTGGCATTTAATGTTTATGGCATAAAGACAAGTAGTGCATCAGGCATTTAATGTTGTGACATAAAGTATGAGGGATGTCTTTCATAGTCTTTAATGACTGAGTTACCTCGGGGGTGGTGTGGGGGGGCTATTTAAGCACCCCAACCACCTTTGAGGAGAGGATCCTGTTTTTGGAGGATTAAAAAGAGTTATTGCAAACTAGAGAGCTCATTTTGACTTACCATTGTCATTTATTACGAAGCTTTTAATATTGGACAGAGATTCTTGAGGGTGTTTGGTGTGTTTCTACCTGCCTATCAGGATGTATCTAGGGTGCTTACTTCTCCCTCCCTCTAGCTAGGCCACTTCTAAAGGTCCATTAGCATGACCTGAGTTATACACGAGAGATTTGAGAGTTTAAACTGAGTTCATCTTCATTGAGTTTTGTGTGTGCATTTCCTATAATTAGTCTAGGGTGTTGGCTAATTTAACTTGTGATTACCATACTCAATAGGGGTTACGCCTCCATATATATAATCTAAAGTACCCTCTTACATTTGGCGACTCTGCTGGGGAGGCATCCTTCTAGAGAAGGAGTATGGCGCAGGATAACGCTACTAGAAGACTCAATTTTGATGACATACAGCATAATGAAGAACAGGCTGCGAGGGAGCAGGAGGCCCTAAGAGATGGGGCTCCTCGGGGAGAGATACCGCTGGCTCCAATAACGATAGGCGTCCCAGGGGCTGCACAACCTTCCACGAGCGTAGGGCTGGGACCTGCCCAGATGGCGCTCCTCATGAGCAAATTTTACGAGTTTTTGCAAACCCCAGTAGCTTCCACTATGCTGGGAGGATTGGAGACTAGTGCCTTCGTGACACCAGGAGTGGCCCCAGGGGCCCCACCAGGGGCAGGCATTACGGGAGCGGTACCAGCAAGTGTACCCTCTATTATGAATCCCACTGGGGGCGACTCGGGAGTTTCAACGGCACAACTGATAACGTTCGCTCCGGTTTCAACGAGCGCTCAACCGTCTGCTCCGTTGCAGATGGCCCCAGTAGCCTCGCCCTTGGAAGAGATGAGAAAAGAGATGCAGAAGGAGATGCTGAAGTTCATGCAGTCTTCCTCGCAGGCCGTAGGCGAGGTGGCTGCGGTCTACGATGACTTTCAAACACCTTACCCCTAGGAGTACAACGACGAACCCTACCCGAAGGACTATATTCCCCCTACCTTTGAAAAATACTCAGGGAAGGGTGGGAACCCGAAGGAACACATTAAGCGTTTCGTTGAACACTTGGGGGCGCATTGCAATGACAAAAAGCTTAGGCTGAGGGAGTTTTCCAAATCCCTGACTGATAAAGCCTACACTTGGTACTCTCACCTGCCTCCCAACAGTGTCTCCACGTGGGAGGAGATGCACGTGTTGTTTGTCCGAAAGTTCTTCTTGGCAGAAGATGAGTTCACACTTACCCAACTTGGCAGGGAGAGGCAAAGGCCAGGGGAGGAGGTAGTGGCCTATATCCGAAGGTTTAGGGAAAGGTCCCTCGACGTGAGGGAAGAAGCTAAGGAGGCCAGGTTATTACAAATTTGCGCTGAGGGATTACTTCCTGAGTATATCTGTCACCTGATCAATGAGACACGCGAGGGAACTTTTTCAGCTTTCTTAAAATCTGCAAGAAACATATCGTTGGTGGTGCGACCTAGCCCGGTAGTAGCCCCCATGATGTTCAGACAGACGATACAACCCATCGGGGGAAGGACTCAGGCCCCACGGGTAGGATATGTTGAGAGAGAAGATGGGGGCAAGGCTCAGAGGAAGGACAACAAAAGAAAGTTCGGAAGGGATAGAGAAGACCCGCCACCGTTGCCTTGTACGGTGGAGGAGGCTATGAGTTGCTATAACGCAATGGTCCAAGGCGGAACGATTTATGAGCCAAAAGGCATCCCGGTAGAGGAGCCCGACGTGGCAACTAGGGCCAATCCCAAATATTGTCAGGTTCATCGAAAGCTCCAGCATCCAACAGAAAGCTGCTTCACGCTGCGAAGAATCATAGACAAGTACGTGAAGGCGGGAACGCTGCAAATTCCCCCATAAAACGTTAATAATAACCCGCTCCCGGCGTATGGGGCCAATGTTGTGACGGCCTATGATAAGGAGGTAGAGCGAGAGGGGAGAGGGGCAACGATGGAGTTCGATAAAGCACTAGAGTATTGCACTAGGGGAATGGCTAATGTAGTTCTGGCGTATGATGAAGCAAGTGCTAGGGACGTAGAAGACGCCTATAGCGTTGAGGGCGAGGAAATGGGTCCAGTCATAGAATATAGCGCTGTTTCAAAATCCCCAAAGTTCGCTTGGTTCTTCGATCAAGTGGGGATACCAAAAGAGAGCAGACTGGAAATAACTCAGGCGATCCTTGACATCGCGAAGAAGGACGCGCTTCCCTCGCTGAAATGGAGGGGACCCATGGCGAGGCTGGTGAAAAAGTTCCTATCAGAGGTGACCTTCAGCGATGCAGATAGAGCTGTAAGGTTCCCTCATAACAGGCCCTTGTATGTGACGGCCAGTATCAACAGGGTTAGTTTTGCAAGAACGCTTATGGATGGGGGTGCTTCCATCAACATTATGCCGATCAACTCCTTCCACGCAGCTGATATCCCAGAAGAAAGGTTGGTCCCCATGCCTCTGGTAATCTCAGGGTATGACAACCAATCTTCCAAATCCATTGGGTATGTGAATGTGGGAATTGTAATGGGAAATCTGAGTTTCCACATCAAGTTCCATGTAATAGAAAGTGAAACTTCCTATCATTTACTCATAGGAAGAGTATGGATGCACAATCAAGGTTTAGTTCCTTCAACATATCATCAATGCGCCAAGGCGAATGTCAAAGGAACAGAAGTGACCATTAGGGCTACAAAAAGGCCTTTTGCTATCGAGGAAGCTCACTTTGTAGATGCGGCCTTTTATACGGAGTTGGAGGAGGATGCTCGAGTCCTAACGAGAAGAATGGAGGGGGCATGGGTTCCCTCGATTAGAGATAGAATGGGGCCTCTGAACGAGAAAGGCAAAGAAGCCGCGAGTGACGAAGGGGTGAGGGCCGAAGAAACCCATCAGGTTATCCCTCGACCCCAAGGTACTACGAAGCAGCTCAAAAACAAAGTAAAGCTTAGAATGGATCCTGTGGAGCATGAGGTCCAACGGCAAAGCGTGTTGAGTCGCTTTTCAGGGGGAAGAATCGCTGAGGCTTCGAGAGAAAGAAAGAGGAAGGTCGTGGCAACAGTCACCAACAGGCAATGCAAGAAGGTGGTCACTGAAGAGGGGAATGTGGTATACCGTTTATAACGATGTGAGCGGGCGGCCAAAGAAACCGAGGATGGGGCTGACCCGTTATATGAGTGCTTCTTGGTAGATCAACAGGGACAGTGTATGGTGATAGACAACTCCAACATACAGGAGTTCGTGGAGGAGGTCGCCGAAGAACCGGACTACATGGCAAATCAACCGAAGCCCCAGGCACAAGAGTTGGAGCAGTTGAACCTGGCAGGAGAAGGGGAAGACCCAAGGCCCATCTTCATCGCGAAGGATCTCGGTAAGGAGAAACGAGAAGCCTTGGTTGGGCTAATCCGGGAGTTCATAGATGTCTTTGCATGGAAGTATACCGAAATGGAAGGGCTTGATGAGGAAGTGAGCTGCCACAAGTTAAACGTGATGCCTTCAGCCATCCCGGTAAAGCAGTCAACAAGGACTTATAAACCTGAGTTGGACTTGAAAATTAAGGAAGAGGTTCAGCGTTTGTTGGCAGCAGGATTCATCAAACCCATACAGCATCCCCTTTGGCTATCTAGCATTGTGCCAGTAGGAAAAAAGGACAAGAATCAAATAAGGATCTGTGTGGATTTTAGAGATTTGAACAGGGCTTGCCCCAAAGATGAGTTCCCTCTACCCTCCATTGATAGCTTGATAGATGCCACGGCTGGGCATGAGATGTATAGCTTCATGGATGGGTACGCTGGGTACAACCAGATCAAGATGGACCCCGTGGACGCAGAGAAAACGGCATTCAGAACCCCGTTGGGCAATTTCATGTACAAAGTAATGCCGTTTGGACTTAAGAACGCGGGAGCTACTTATCAAAGAACAATGATGGCCATTTTTCACGATTTCCTCCACAAATTTGTAGAATTCTATGTGGATGATTTGGTCATCAAATCGAAGAAGGAGGAGTCCCACCTAAACGACTTAAAGAAGGTGTTTACTCGATGTAGGAAGTATAAACTAAGGATGAACCCATTGAAGTGCGTCTTCGGAGTAACATGTGGGAAGTTTCTAGGCTTTGTGGTTGATCGACAAGGGGTGCAGATGGACCAGGATAAACAACGCGCGATCTTAGAAATGCCGTACCCAAGAACGGTGAAGGAGCTGAAAAGTTTCCTCGGTAAAGTCTCCTACCGTAGAAGATTTGTACCAGGATTGGCCGAGGTAACACACCCGTTGATGCAGCTACTGCGAAAGAACACAAAGTTCAGGTGGGAAAAGGATCACCAGGAGTCTCTCGATGAGTTGAAGAGGCTTCTCATTTCACCACAAATCATGGTTCCTCCACAGACAGGAGTACCGTTGCAGCTGTACCTCACCTCCACTACAAGGTCCGTTGGAGCTTTGCTGGCACAGGAGATCGACGGGCAAGAACGGACAGTGTATTACCTCAGCAGGATCATACATGGGCCAGAGATTAGATATAGCAGCCTAGAAAGGCATTGTTTGGCCTTGGTCTTTGTAGCACAAAAACTTAGACATTATATGCTGTCTTTTACAATTCATATTGTAACTAGATGTGATCCTATTAAGTATTTGTTGGCTAGAACTATCTTGATTGGCAGGGCAGCCAGGTGGTTCCTTATTCTCTCCGAATATGATTTAAAGTGTGTGGTTCCTCGTGCTATCAAGAGCCAGGCGTATGCTGATCTGTTGGCAATCTTCCCATCAGGAACGTTTGAACCACCTAAAGAAGACATTCCGGGAGACGACTTACAGGCCAATTATCTGGATGCAACCGATGAGGAATGGACGATGCAATTCGATGGGTCTTCGGCAGAAAAAAAAGGAGGGGCAGGGGTCATCCTTTCAAAAGGAGCGGAGGAGATTTGTCTGTCCTACAAACTGGATTTCCCTTGCTCCAATAACGAAGCAGAATACGAAGCGTTGGTACTAGGGTTGTTAGAGGCTCTTCGAAGGGGAATTCGTTCACTCTGCATCAAGGGTGACTCGAACTTAGTAATTCAGCAAGTTAACGGAGAATATGCGTTGAAGCACATGAGTTTGGCACCATACAGGACGATCATTCAAAGGCTCCTCAGCCAGTTCCATCGGACCGAAATTAGAAGACATCCCAGAACGATGAACCGTCATCCAGACGCTTATGCCACTATTGCTCAAAAGATGGTCATGGGGAGCGATACGACTATTGTTACGATCCAACGAAGAACAGCTCCTTCGGTGGTACAGTCAATACTACCGATGGAGGGAGATGCGGATTGGAGAGGAGAGGTCAGGAAGCAACTAGAGTCTGGCGAGGGAGCTATGGGACTCAGAGAGTTAGCCCAATACTTTACAAACCAGGGAAATCTTTACTTCAGAAATGCAGGGGGATGGTTATCGAGATGCATTGGGCCAGAGGAGGCAGAGCGGAGGTTGAAGAAAACACATGAGGAGCACTGCGAAACAACTGAGATACCTCTTTATAGGAGAATTCAAAGAGGGGGATATTTTTGGCCTAAAATGAAACAGGATGCGGCAGAACTACAACGGAATTGTGATAAGTGTCAGCTATTTTTCGAAGCAGCTGAGTGCCATTTCATTGAAGCCCAAACAGACTGGAGGCAGCCCTATATCGACTTTATTCAGGATGGAATTGTCCCAACAGAGAAAATGGATGCGATGGGACTAAGGCGAAGGGCCCCGAGGTTCTATATCCAAGAGGGGCAGCTTTATCGAAGGGGGTACTTCAATAGGCCATTGTGTTGCATTACAAAAGAAGAAGCAACTGAGGTCCTCAAACAAGCCCATGACCCAGCTCACATGGGAGGGGCCAAGTTATATGATCAGCTGATGACGTTGGGATATTATTGGCCAACGATGGAGAAAGACTCCGCCGAATTTGTCCGAAAATGCAAGGCTTGCCAGCTTCATGGAAATATGATCCATGCCCCATCGGTGGACTTACACTCTCTGGCAACGCCTTATCCTTTCCACACTTGGGCGTTCGACCTCGTGGGGGCGATACATCCTTCGTCAAGGGGCAAGATATGGATACTGGTAGCAACGGAGTGCTTTACAAAATGGGCTGAAGCAATACCACTTAGAAGGGCAACGGCTGGGGTAGTGAGTAGCTTCATCAGAGAGTATATCATTTGCCGTTTTGGGATCCCAAAGGTTATTCTCTCAGATAATAGGACTCCCTTCGTCAACTCGGAAGTAATGATGCTCACAGACAAGTACTCCATTGTTCATCACACTTCAACCGTGGCATACCCGAAGGGGAATGGTCAGGCTGAAGCAACTAACAAAACTCTGGTTAATATCTTGGCTAAAACGATGGAGGACTTTCCAGGATCGTGGGATGACAAGATACTAACAGTGTTGTGGGCCTATCGAACGACGAAGAGGAAGCCCACAGGGTACACTCTGTTCTCCCTGGTCTATGGGGCTGAGGCAATTCTTCCAGTGGAGTTGGAAGTTCCCTCGGCTCGATACGCCTTGCGAAGCAGCATGCTCCCTCAGAACAGGCATGTGCAGTTGGAGGCATTGGATGAACACAGAGACAACGCGATGAGGTTCGTGGAGGGAGATCTCGTTTTGAAGGCAGCAGTGAAACACATTAGGGGACTTCCTCTGCCAAAGTTCGCAGCCAATTGGGAGGGACCTTTCATCGTGAACGAAGCTCATGATTCAGGTTATTGCCTAATTTCTAAGTTGGAGGAAGATAGGCCATTCAAAATTAACAATAAATGGCTGAAAGTATATCATGTGTAGACAGTTAGTTTGTACCATCGATGTATCGGGTCTCTTTATTATGAATATACAAGTTTTACTGATGATGTGAAGTATAGACATTGATATATGAAAACAGGCATAACTCAGAGATAAATTGAAAAATGTACATTCTTTCATTCATTAAAGAAGAGAGCATTACAAGCAAAATGGGGAACTACTGCCCAAGAATTACATGAATGAAAGAAAGAAAATATGTACAGGAATTTTTACTACCCTAAGAGAAACCACAGATCCGGGGAAGAGAAAAAATCCCCGGGAAGGCCCGAAGAAGCTGATACAAAGGAATTTTGAGCGTTGACAGCAACCTCTAGCCTGGTTTGCACCTGGGCGCGTTCAATAAGGAGCCTTTCCCGTTTTAGCTTGGCCAAACGCAGAGCTTCTTCGGCATTCGTTACTTCTTCATCCGCCGATTCCAAAAGAGGTGCCAGCTCAGCTAACTTAGCCTCCTCAGCCCGTTGGTCCTCCTGGTGCTTTATCAGCACTTCCCTCTGGCCGATCAGTTGCTGGTTCTTCAAGGTCTTTAGATGCGTTATAATCCAGTCAAAACGGAAACCATCACGCCCCAACTCCTTCAGAAAACCTAGAAATTGGTTGAGAAGGGATCTGGTAACACTGGCAGTGGGGGCACTAGCAATTTCAGCAACAACGATCGCCATGCCTTGCAGCCTGTGACTCATCACATGAATATTTGAACGCAGGCAATCCGGTGTGAAGGTCTCAGGATGGCGATCCACCAATTGTTCAATCACCAGCTGATGGTTGACGGGCATTTGAGGAGATTGCCGAAGCACCATGAGGCAGAACGAGTGAGGAGCTAGGTCGGGAAGAGGAACCTCACACCCAGATTCGCTCTCGACTGCAGCACCAGTCGTAGAACCTCGATCATCATGAATTGAGTTTTCCGAAGCATCAGGTTCTCGGAAGGGCGAGCCTACAGGTGAGAGGACTGGGGGCGAATCTTCCCGAGAAACCTGAAAAGAAAAGCCCAAATAAGGAAATGAAAAATCTTAACAAGCGTTTTAGTTGTTAAGTCACCATTATAAGGTGGAGTTTGTGAAAAAACTTAGCAAGTGTTTTCGTTGTTAAGTCACCATTATAAGGTGGAGTTTGTGAAAAAACTTAGCAAGTGTTTTCGTTGTTAAGTCACCATTATAAGGTGGAGTTTGTGAAAAAACTTAGCAAGTGTTTTCGTTGTTAAGTCACCGTTATAAGGTGAAGTTTGTGAAAAAACTTAGCAAGTGTTTTCGTTGTTAAGTCACCATTATAAGGTGGAGTTGGTGAAAAAACTTAACAAGTGTTTTCGTTGTTAAGTCACCGTTATAAGGTGGAGTTTGTGAAAAAAACTTAACAAGTGTTTTCGTTGTTAAGTCACCGTTATAAGGTGAAGTTTGTCAAAAAAAAAAAAAAGAAAAAAAACTTAACAAGTGTTTTCGTTGTTAAGTCACCGTTATAAGGTGGAGTTTGTGAAAAAAACTTAACAAGTGTTTTCGTTGTTAAGTCATCGTTACAAGGCGGAGCTTAAGAACAATCTTGTGAAAAAATCATCAGATGGAGATAACGGGAAAGATAGTAAGAAAAACATACCTCAGTCACAACGGGAACAGTTGAGGCAGCCACAGGGACAGGAACCGTTGCGGGCGCGATTATTGCCTCAGATGGCATAACGGGGTCCCTGGGCGCAGAAGCCTCCACCCTTGTCCAAACCTGATCACCCGTATAGGGCACAAGGGCCAGCATATTGGGATCATCATGAGAAGACACTGGGCCCTCAAACAAAGCCACGGCAGGAGGGGGTGTAAACACACCAACCTGGGACCTCACTACGGGAGTTGATGCAAGATCAGGAGACAACTGTGCGCAAAGCCAAGTGTTAGAAAAGAAGAATGGGCACAGAAATTATGAAGAAATACCTTGACGTCTTACTTACCTCGGTTAGGGTGCTAAACAAGGGAATGACAGATGGGGGCCCTAGCAGCACCGTTGGAAGAAGAATGCTTGCCAACAACGCGGACACTTCCACCTGGGATACCCAACACATATCACAATTCAGTAAGCCGAAAATGACAAGAGCATGACCGAAAGGACTACAACAAACAAATTATAGATCACATCATACCTCGGGCTCATTCTCTACCACAAGTACAATGGGCAGAGGAAACTCAGGGGAGGCCTGTGACTCAGAAGGGACAAAGGAGGTTATCTCGGGCTGTGCCACTTCGGGCAAGATTACCACTTCCGGCGAGGAATCACTTGCATGATCAATGTCATCACCTCCCACAAGAACTTCCCTCGCGCGTTGACTGGCTCCACGGCGAGAATACGTGAGCCCCGTCATGGGGGAACGGGGAGGAGTCACATCGGTATGAGGTCCACCGAAGCGCCCCCCCACAAAACGGCTCACGGGAGGACTGGAAGGGTCTGGGTTTTCTATTTCAACCCCCTGCAAAACAGTTGTCAAAGAAAGGGGGGAGGGATAAGTATACACACAAGCAAAGACAGTCATCCTCAAGCAAAAAGGGGATAATAATTAAGTCAGCAATGCATACCTCCGATTCAGAAGGAGAACGAGAGGGCACAACCACGGGCGAAGTGGGAGGAGTGGCAGTAATTGAGGGGGCAGAGGTTGATTGCACCTCAGGTGTCAGGCGTACTTCAGGAGTCCGTTTCTTCTGGGACTTGGTGCCCAGAGTCTTCTTTCTCGAGCTAGCTGCACTAATGCTGACGCCTTGAGGAACCCGGGAACTCTTCCTCTTTTTGGCCGTTGGCTCTGAAGGATCCACCACCACCGTGGGGAAAGCAGCGGGGGAAGGGGCAACGACCGCATGCCGTTGATACTCAGCATGTATTCGGTCCAGTTCTGCCTGGGCCTCCTTCCTCACACGCTCAGCCATCTCAGCAGGCATGGGAGGAGGAACGGATGCTATAGGAAGAGCTGCCACGGGAGTTTGGGGCTTCTGGGACTTCGACTTTGATTTCGATGTCCCACTCTTGGCCGTTCTTGCTTTCTTAGCAAGAGGTTGAGAAGCCCCCTCATCGGTAGTAGCTGCAGCAGAGGGGGCAGCCTTCTTTGCAGCAGCAGTTTTTGACTTAGGCGTGGCAACTGGGACCATGGCACAAAGTGGGGGAAGCTCCTTGGGAGGTTCTTTGTGGGTTGAACTTAGAGGGAACTCTATCCCAAGCACAGAGTTGCCCTTTAGCCCCAACTCTAGGGCAGAAAATGAGCAAACAGGAGGGTACACTGGCTCTTGCTCGATGAACTTAGCAATTTCAGCTAGTTGTCTTGGCCAATATTTGGTGGCAAAAAGAGGGGTCACATCCCCACGCCTAGTAATACTAGGAATGGTGACACGCCCAGCCATTGCTGAGGATATCCCTCACGCAGCAGTTGAAGAAAACAACGAACATGCCTCGGCAAAGGAGACTTTGGGGTTTGATGATTGGAAAACTGGACGTGGCACCCCCTGGTCAAACCCAAACTGACGGCTGCATCGGTTGGGGTTGTAATGCTCGCTCGAGTATCCCCACTCGGTGTATGAGGGCAGATATCCAGGAGAAAGAAGAAGAACTACGGCCAGCGAGGGGTCCTCGATGTCAGGAGAGGGATCCCGTATCATTCTGGCATCAGGATGAAAAAACTTACAAGTGTGAAAAAAGGCCTCTTCTTGATAAGGCCTCATAACGAAGCTCTCAAAACGGTCAATCACTGAAATCAACTCCTTTCGGCTTTGCCTCTTATGGTAAATAAAGGACCGAGGAGGCAGAATCGATTCAGCCGAAGGAGGTTTGTTGGACTTGGCCGCTACGGCAGGAAAGCGGAAGTAAAGAAAGCTAGTCAGAAGCACACTATTGGCAAAATTGGCCAAGTTATAACGACCAATAGAGCGTTCCATGTCGAATAAAGTCCTGTCTAACCAGGTGTACAAGGATCCCAGGGCAATTGCAGCCAGGGGAAGCTTTATGCCTCGAGCTAGGCGAAGGGACAGGTTGATGAGGTCTCTTCGGGGCTGATCATTAGGCTTGCCCGTCAAAAAGAAACGGGACAAAATCACAAGAAGGTAAGCGGGAAGCTCCAACGATGTACCTTGACCAGGGGCAGTTGATGAAGAGCTGCCTTCGCTGGAACTCTGGAAGAAATAGTTGATCAGGGGAGAAAAAGTAGCTTTGTTGGAAGAGCCGATGCAGCTTCGGCATATGCGATCCAACTCCGAACGATCCGCAGTCTCTTGAGCATCAAGAGCTTCATCGGTGTAGGGCTCATGGCCTGTTGCATCGAGGCCCAAGAGCTCACACACATCCTCCAGAGTTATGGTAAACTCACCCCAGGCAACAATGAACGTATGAGTATCCACGTTCCATCGAGAGACCAAGACAGGAAGGGCAGCATTGTTCTTTGAAATGGTGAACTCACCAAACCATTTAGCCCGTTGCAGTCCAATCTTGGTAAGAATATCAGCATAGGAACTCTGCATATGAGAGTTCCAGGCAGCAAAGTGGGCGGGGGATCCCCCGGGTGCTTCGAAATCAATGTGGGACCATGGAAAGTCCCCTCGCTCTAAGCGAAATCTCAGAGTTCCTTCTGGGGGCAAAAATCCCCACTTAGACACCTCTTTGTCTTCATCACCCAGCAACAGGGCGTCAAACTTGGAGGAAAAGCAAACAGCCTTACAGGCAACAGCAAAGCCATCACCCTCCCCAAAAACGGGAGAGCGACGGTAAAATCTCAGCTGCTCTTGGCGAGCAGCACCCCGGGCGGAGGCAACAGTGGTGGTGGCAGACGGAACACTGGTGGCAGAAATGGTGGGGTTGCTTGAAGACGCCATGGCAGAAATGGTGCTTGAAGCCGTAACAAAGAAGGTTTTGAGGAAAAAGGGATTGAAGGCAACACTGGAGAAGAACGATCACAAGTAGTGTTATAACTCTCTGCAACAATGGCGTATCTCTCTCTCTCTCTCTTTATAAGAACAGAAGCGATAGTCTGAGGAAAGAAGATAACAATGAAGTAAGGAAATAAGTGAAGAAGAAAGAAGAAGTAGAAACAGACCCTTTAGGCCCACGTGGTTAAGGTTCAAAGTATTTTGAAAAAATGGCTGTTGAGACTTTCGAGTTTGGCGTTTAGATTTTCCCACCCTCGCACGTGCACGGCCGCCTGTAATCATTTCACAAGAACACGTGGCACTTCGGGAAGTGCTGTGACAGTTGAAAAGACAGCGCACGTCACTAATGAAATGATGCATAGAGAACAGGAAGCGTTGCCTTCCTCAGCAAGTTTGAGTTTTGGCGCCAATCTCCTTGTCAGACTTATCCAACGGAGCCACAACGAAGAAGATGTTCCAACGGTTACACAAAGAAAAATCCATCAAGATGAGCCATTTCGTGCAGACATTTCTTGTCCCAATAAATCTCTCCACGAGGGGGCAAATGTAGAGGGGGCTTGCAGCTCAGCGTGGCAACTCAAGCGTGACACCTTGGTGAGGCAGCTCAGCGTGGCAACTCAAGCGTGACACCTTGGTGAGGCAGCCCAGCGTGGCAGCTCAAGCGTGACATCCTGAGGGAGCTTGCAGCTCAGCGTGGCAACTCAAGCGTGACACCTTGGTGAGGCAGCTCAGCGTGGCAACTCAAGCGTGACACCTTGGTGAGGCAGCTCAGCGTGGCAACTCAAGCGGGACACCTTGGTGAGGCAGCTCAGCGTGGCAACTCAAGCGGGACATCTTGGTGAGGCAGCTCAGCGTGGCAGCTCAAGCGTGACATCTTGGTGAGGCAGCCCAGCGTGGCAACTCATATTTTAGCTTGTGGTTTTAATCACATCGTACTTTCATTATTGATTTCTGTAAGCTTTAACGATTGTAATGACGTAACGATAATAATTGAAGGGTTTGTATGAGGTCAAACGGTACTTGCGAGAGACCAGGCTTGGCAGGGCCTGGGAGAGCTTTCATGCTCTATCGAATGACCTCACTGTGGGAACTTTAGAGGGACCTGGTTTGGAGGATTGAGAAGTAAGGCACCGTTGGGGCTTGTCCTGACCATCTTAGATACACCTGGTAAAACACCGAAGGACCCTGACCGTGGAACCTCAAGTGGAGCAGCTTGGAGTTCCATCGGGCATTGAGTTATGGACCAAAAGACCCTCTACTCAATGTCACATCTACTGTGGGTGATGTCACTAGCCATCTAAACGTTGTCAGACATGCACTTGAGTAAACCACTGTGGTATTTGGGGCTGTCAGGCAGTTGGTGAGCCACCTCTGCGACAACAACCCCCTGACACACAGTGGATAGGCAAAAGGCATGTCTTGGCATTTAATGTTTATGGCATAAAGACAACTAGTGCATCAGGCATTTAATGTTGTGACATAAAGTATGAGGTATGTCTTTCATAGTCTTTAATGACTGAGTTACCTCGGGGGTGGTGTGGGGGGGCTATTTAAGGACCCCAACCACCTTTGAGGAGAGGATCCTGTTTTTGGAGGATTAAAAAGAGTTATTGCAAACTAGAGAGCTCATTTTGACTTACCATTGTCATTTATTACGAAGCTTTTAATATTGGACAGAGATTCTTGAGGGTGTTTGGTGTGTTTCTACCTGCCTATCAGGGTGTATCTAGGGTGCTTACTTCTCCCTCCCTCTAGCTAGGCCACTTCTAAAGGTCCATTAGCATGACCTGAGTTATACACGAGAGATTTGAGAGTTTAAACTGAGTTCATCTTCATTGAGTTTTGTGTGTGCATTTCCTATAATTAGTCTAGGGTGTTGGCTAATTTAACTTGTGATTACCATACTCAATAGGGGTTACGCCTCCATATATATAATCTAAAGTACCCTCTTACAGGTGCGATAGGCCCAAAGTGCGTCGGTCAATCTAAGGGACCAATCTTTCCGGGTAGGATTGACGGTCTTTTCAAGAATGTTCTTGATCTCCCGATTCGCTAGCTCGGCCTGCCCATTCGTTTGTGGGTGATAGGTCGTCCCAACCTTGTGGACGACCCCATACTTTCTCATGAGCTTCTCAAATGGCCTATTGCAAAAGTGCGTGCCATTATCGCTAATTATCGCTTTCGGTGCTCCGAAGCGAGAAAGTATGTGTTCCTGTAGAAACTTTATCACCACTTTATTGTCATTAGTCTTAGTAGCTATAGCTTCTACCCATTTAGAAACGTAGTCTACCGCGACTAGGATGTATAGGAAACCAAAGGATGGGGGAAAGGGACCCATGAAGTCAATACCCCAACAATCGAATATTTCAATGATGAGTATGGGGGTAAGGGGCATCATGTCGCGTCGAGAAATGGCTCCCATTCGTTGGCACCTATTACATGACTTGCATGCGTCATTTGCATCCCGGAAGATTGTGGGCCAATAGAGACCGCATTGCAGAATTTTAGCGGCCGTCTTTTTCGCCGAGAAGTGGCCTCCACATGCTTCCGAATGACAAAACTGGATGACCTTTGGAATCTCGTCATCCGGTACACATCGTCGGATGATTTGGTTGGCGCAATATTTAAAAAGGAAGGGATCATCGTAAAAGAACATGCGCGACCAAGTAAGAAACCTCTTCTTATCTTGCGGTGTCCAATCGGGAGGGACGGCTCCCGTGACTAGATAGTTTACGATGTCCGCAAACCAGGGATAGGAAGAGGTGGCAAATAATTGCTCATCCGGAAAGTGCTCGTCTATGGGTATGGGATCACTAGGTACGCCGGACGAGAGCCGAGATAAGTGGTCGGCCACGACGTTTTCTACTCCTTTCTTGTCTTTGATGGAGAGATTAAACTCTTGTAGGAGTAGGATCCACCTTATGAGGCGCGGCTTGGCGTCTTTCTTTGTGAGTAGATATTTTAAAGCCGCGTGGTCGGTGAAGACGGTGATCGGAGAACCAATGAGATATGATCTGAACTTATCAAGGGCAAAGATTACCGCTAGCAACTCCTTCTCCGTGGTAGAGTAGTTGAGTTGAGGGCCGGCAAGGGTCCGGCTAGCATAGTAGATGACATGAGCTTGCTTATCTTTACGTTGGCCCAAAACCGCCCCAATTGCGTAATCGCTCGCATCACACATAAGTTCGAACGGTAGGGACCAATCCGGAACTTGCATGATTGGAGCGGACAGGAGCATGTTCTTTAATTTATCAAATGAGCTTTGGCATGTCTCGGTCCACTCAAACGGGTTATCCTTCATGAGAAGGTTACTTAAGGGTCTAGCGATGGCGCTAAAGTCCTTAATGAACCTTCGATAAAACCCGGCGTGACCCAAGAATGAGCGCACGTCTTTAAGCGATCTCGGTGGGGGAAGGTCAGCTATGACATCTATCTTATCCCTATCAACTTCTATGCCCTTGGATGATACTATGTGACCAAGAACTATTCCCTCAGTGACCATGAAATGGCACTTCTCCCAATTCAGCACTAAGTTCTTGTCCACACACCGGGTAAGTACTTTTTCCAATTTTTCTAAACAATGATCGAAAGAGGTGCCAAAAATGCTGAAATCGTCCATGAACACCTCGAGTCCTCTCTCTACCATGTCGCTAAATAAGCTCAACATGTACCTTTGAAAAGTCGCGGGTGCATTACACAAGCCAAATGGCATACGTTTGTAGGCAAACGTACCAAAAGGGCAAGTGAAAGTCGTCTTCTCTTGGTCAAGTACATCTACCTCAATTTGGTTATATCCGGAATAACCATCAAGGAAGCAATAGTAAGGGTGGCCCGCAACTCTCTCAAGCATTTGATCGATGAATGGCAAGGGGAAATGGTCTTTTCTTGTTCCCGCATTGAGTTTCCGGTAATCAATGCAAACACGCCAACCTGTGGTGGTGCGTTGGGGAACAAGCTCTCCCTTGGTATTCTCAATCACAGTCATACCCGACTTCTTCGGGACAACTTGAATAGGGCTCACCCATTTGCTATCCGAGATTGGGTAGATAATCCCGGCATCCAATAGTTTGATGATCTCGGTTCTCACAACTTCTTTCATATTGGGATTCAGTCTTCTTTGCATTTCTCTAGAGGGCTTGACATCCTCTTCGAGATGGATCTTGTGGGTGCAAATCAAAGGACTTATCCCCTTCAAATCAGCTATACACCAACCAAAAGCACTCTAGTGCTTCCTCAGAATTCTCATTAATTTGCCCTCCTGCCCTTCGTCTAGGCTAGAGGAGATAACAACAGGGAATGTCTCATCCTCTCCTAGGTATGCATATTTGATATGGGAGGGGAGTTTCTTTAATTCGAGGGTTGGAAATTTTTCACTGGAAGGAGCCATAAGTGTATCCCTCGGAGGTAATTCCTCGAATCTAGAAACCCAATCAATCTCTCTCACGTCCTCGTCCGATGCACTCTCATCGAGTAATTCTCTCAACCTTCCAACATCCCTCTCGAAGTGGGTAGACGTCCCCTCACACTCAAAGCTCGTCGCTAAACATGACTCTAAGGAGTCGCCACAAAAAGTTTCCTCGAAGTACTCTTCTACTACCTCATCTATGAGGCTCACCGCGTGAAGATCATCTTCCTCCCCTGCATTTTGGGCTATGTGGAAGATGTTGGTGTCCAATGTCATGTTCCCAAAGGTGAGCTGCATTCGCCCATTCCTTGTGTTGATGATTGCATTAGCGGTAGCTAAGAAAGGGCGACCAAGGATGATGGGAACATGGTTTCTTGAGTTAAAGGAGGGCTCCGTGTCCCAAATGACAAAGTCTACCGGGAAGTAGAAAGTGTCAACTTGGACGATCACGTCCTCGACTATGCCTCGTGGAATCTTCACTGATCGATCCGCCAGTTGGAGAGTGACCTTTGGGGGCTTGAGGTCGCCCAAGTCAAGTTGCCTATAAATGGAGTAAGGAAGTATGTTTACACTTGCTCCCAAGTCAAGTAAGGCTTTCTCAATTTTATTATCTCCAATGATGCATGATATGGTGGGTGCACCGGGATCTTTAAATTTAGGCGGGAGATCATTTAGCAGAATGGAACTCACGTTCTGAGCTAGAAAGATGTTCTTTTTAACTTTCATCCTCCTTTTTACCGTCAACAAGTCTTTTATAACTTTGCCGTAGGCTGGAATTTGTTTGATGGCATCAAGGAAGGGTAGATTCAGCTTCACTTGCTTTAGAACCTCTAGCACTTCATCACGTGGATTCTCTTTTTGAGTAGGAATCAATCTTCGAGGAAATGGTGCTGCGGAGGGTGGTTTTACTACCACCTTAGGCTCACTAGTGTCTTCCTTATCACTCTCGTCTAAGGGGACATCTTTGGCCTCTTTCGTGCCGGGCGAAATCTCCTTGTCTTTTGTTGTGTCGTGTGGAGGAGGTGATAAATCAACGACTCTTCCACTACGAAGAGTGGTTACTGCTTGACATTGCTCCTGATGTTCAGTGGATGTGGAGCTAACACTAGTTTGACCTTGGGGAGGTCGTTGGCCTTGGGCAGGGAATTTGCCCTTCTCTTGAACACTCAATGAGGATTGTATCTTAGACAGGTTTGCATTTAGGTCGCCAATGAGACGGTCATACTTGGCATTGGTTGCGGCCTGGCTTGCGATGAATTGATTCACAGTATCCTCGAGAGTTCTCCGCTGTGGCGGGATGTAATTTCCATGATGTGGTGGTGCTTGCACATGTCCTTGCATGTGTGGAGCTTGTTGAAATTGTTGTGGAGGAGGAGGGGCAACATGCGAAGGAGGGTTCATTGCGGCATGTTGTTGCCCGTAGCTAAAACCGGGATGGTTTTTCCACGAAGGGTTGTATGAATTTCCGTGCGGCGCACCGAAATTTCCCTTAAAGCCTCCTATACCATTAACTTGCTCCTGTAATATTACTTTGTAGGCGGGTATCGTCGGGCATTCCTCAGTTGAATGTCCCGCCTCACAAATTGCACACACCTTTTCGACGGGATTCTTGATGGATCCAACTACCTCACATAAATCTCGCAGTCCTCTCTCAATGGTGTCCAACCGACAGTCCGACATAGAATTCTTATCTACGTGGAATAGACCGGATGTCGACGGAGCGGTGGTAGATTGTCGATTTCGGTTTTGAGCGTTCGGATCAGAGGTATCCCAGGATTGGGTAGTCTCGGCGACATACCTCATGTGAAGATCAGCGTCATGGGCATCTAGATCGACAAATGGACCACTTCCCATAGTTTCAACAACCTGTTTAGAATTAAGATTTAACCCATTATAGATAAAGGAGATGATTTGCGATGGATCAAATCCATGATGGGGGCACGAAGCCACTAACTCGTTGAAACGTTCATAACATCGATGGAAAGGCTCATTTTCTTGTTGCCTGAATGCTTGAATTTGAGCCTTTATAGAGATTGTTCGATGTGTTGGGAAGAATTTCTTGAGAAATTTAGACTGTAGCTCATTCCAGGATGGAATCGAGCTTGGAGGTAAAGACCATAGCCAAGCTTTGGCTTTATCTTTAAGCGAGAATGGGAAGAGTTTGAGGCGGATTACCTCTTGTGTGCAGGTTTGATCGTTGAGAGTATCACACACGTCCTCAAATTCCCTTATGTGGAGGTATGGCTTTTCAGAATCCATACCGTGATAATGTGGTAGCGTCTGGATCATCCCATTTTTGAAACGAAACTGCCCGGTATTATACGGGAGTATAATGCATCCCGGAGTGACAGTGCGCTCGGGATATAAGAATTCTCTCAACGGGCGATACGGAGGCTCTTCCTCACCGGTAGTTGCATTACTGTGCTGCGACATCTCTCTCTCACTCGACGATTCGGCGTTCTCACTGGGTGTGCACGACGTGTGTCCTACGAAGGAGAAGGGAGTGTTGCTAGAGATGGAGTGTGACGGTGTGGGAGGTGGGATCCAGAACTGTGGGGCTTGTGGAGTGTGGGGACTGTCAGGATTATACTCAACAAGTGGATTTTCGTGAATGCTGGTTGGAGTATTATGGGGTGTGGGAGTGGCTTCAGAATTTTGCATTAAGTTCAGGAGAGATGATGATTGTGAATCTTTTTGGAATTTTATTTTATTTATTTTATTTTTTTTTTGGATTTTTGAATTTTTGGTCAAAGTTTTGGATTAACTCGATCTAATCCTAAGTCTACCTAATTCCCCGGCAACGGCGCCAAAAACTTGACACGACTTAGAATGTGTCTCTAAAGTGTGTGCTCTCTAGGCTCAAGTGCAAGCCTATCGTTCAAGTAATAATCCGACAAGTCGGGTATCGATCCTCAGGGAAAAAGGACAACGGAGTTGTGACGACGGGATAAGATTGAGGAATCCTAGCAATGACTCTAAAAAGAAAAGAAAAAGATTGATTTGGCTTTTTGAGATGGATTAAACTAAATGCAATTATGAAAATATAATGAAAAATGCAATTAACTAAACTATCTAGATTACGAATGAAGGAGTAAATTGGAACTTTTAACTAAATGATGAGAAAGACAGGATGGGAATACAATCCCCCAACCCTAGTGTAATGCAGTGACAACGTTGATCATAAATTTATCCAATTAATTCAAACCCGGAATTTAGTACTCTCAAGCATTATGTATACGAGGTTCAAGCCCGCGTCATACCTAATCTGAGGATGAGTAAATCGGTATCGCGGTAATTACCCTCAAATTGTACTCTAAATCATCACGAGTACCCATAGGCAAACGAGATATAAAGATCTACAATTCTTATGAAATTACGCGATACGATTTAAATTAATCATTAAATTCAGCGGATCGACGTTATACACATGCACTAACACATCAGGTTGGGTTCATGCATCCCAACCTTGAAAAACCTAGCCGGACATGTTAACTGGACTAATGCATGAAATAATAACGTTGCATGTGTAGGAATTCATGATGAAACTAGCTAGAAACATGTAACTACGTATTATGAAAGCGGAAACAAGTTGAATCTAATGGGAAAACAAAGCAAATAAAGAACAAGAATTTTGAATTAAAACTTGCAAAAACAAACCCGAAACAATGAATTCTTGAAGTAAATTGTGCCCTTGATGTTCCTAGATATTTCTCTCCTTTTGTTCTCTCAAAAACTCTCTGAAAATAGCCCTAAAAGCTGCTCCTAGGTTAATGCCTACGTTCCCCACAAGTTTGGAGTGTTTTAAACCTAATAGGAGACTTGGAGATAAATCAGAATAAAACACAAAATTCGCGTGTCAGGTACAGCGAACCGGTTCGGAGGTACAGCGAACCGGTTCGCCCCTCCGAACCGGTTCGGGGTGGGGTTCGCATGTACTCTCCTGGCCTTGCTCTCAACACTTAGTTTTTTTCTGGTTTTTCTCTTCTTTTCTTGGATTTTTCTTCAACTTCAACTGAGCATAACTTTTCAACCGTAGCTCGGATTTGGGTGCCGTTTCTTCCAGTGTTCTCGTTGTTCCGAGATCTTCAACTTCCCAGTTGACTTCTTCTTCCGAATCGGGCTGAAAAATTACGGACATGCCCTTGAACTTGCCTTCTTAGCTTTTCTTGCACAGTCTTGTTTCCTCCTTTGCACTGCTTGCATAATTAACCTGTAAAACCAATAGGAGAAGCACGAAACACGCAATACTCGCCAAGAAGGTTAGAAGCATAAAAGTGAATCAAATCCATATATGTTACATCATTCGGGTTCACAAAAGTACTGAAATTAGGAGGATAAATATACAATATTTATGCCCAATCAGTTGCTCGTCACCTTGCTTCTGTAAGTCTCTTTACTTAGAATTTTTCATATTTCCTTTGTCATTTCTGTTTCTAACTTGCTTTCTTTTTCTGTTCACAGTTGACGAGCTGCTTTAATATAATCCTGAAGAAGGATGAAACGATTAAGGCTTCTTGCTCCTCGTCCAGTGTGGAGGGAGCTCTGGAAGAAGCTACCAAGTCTCTGGCAGATTCTCGCCAGAAATATGCTGATGATAAAGCTGTCTGGGAGAAGAAACTTGCCTCCTCCGAGAAAGAAAAAGCTCGGACTGTTGATGCCTCCAAGGAGTTGGAGAAGAAAAAGAATGCCTTGGATAAGGCAAATAAAGAGCTCGAAGAGAAGCTCAAAGCTGCTGGAGAGTTGGAAAATAAACTCAAGGCTGCCGAGGTGGAGTTGGTTAAAATTCAGGAAGTAGGTCGGCAGAAGGAGGAGGTAGAAAATAAGTTGAAGGCTGCTGAGAACCTGCTGTCCGAGAAGCTTGCCTTGGAGAAGACCAAGAGGAAAACTGCTATGAAGAAGTCCTTCAGCTCTGGCTGGGACAAGGGGTGGAAAAAGGGGTTGGCTGCAATGGTATCTCAAGTGGACTATGGCAGTCTAAAGTACTTTAGGGATGGATGGGTTGCTACCCTTCAGGAAATGAAGGTCGACGAGTCATCCGAGCTCTTCCAGAGACATATCCCTGGTTCCCCTCCAACTCCAGAAGAATTAGAAGAGGACGAAGCTACCTCTGAAGAGTCTTCGATGGTGATAGGAGATCATTCCCTAGCCATTCAGCCTACTTCCGAGGAAGATTAGTAAATCATTTCTTCCTCCGAGCAACTGCCTACTCTCCCCAGCAACTATCCCTTCCTTCCGAGCAACCTACCTCTTCATCCCAGCCTCCCGAGAAGGTTTTGGGAGATAAGGAAAAGGTGTAGTGCTGTTCGGGTTTCTCTTTATTTTCTTTCTTTTTATCAAATGTAATCCATAATATGTAACTCTGAATTATGATTTAATAAAACTTGAACTTTTTTCCATACTGTTGTTCATCTTCTATTCATACTCTGCTTGTTTTTCTTATTAATGATTTCTCTTTCTTTCTCTGCTAGTTTCTGGCCACGATGGAACTGCTATCTGCCCATGATACAAATTTATTGCAGCAATGTAATGCGTACTTAAAGGCTGGTCACACAGACCTGAGTGCTGCACAAGTTGCCGACATCCTTGGTCATGATGCTTCAGAACAGGCAGTTGAAGCATATCAGTACTTAAAGTGTCTACTTGACCGAGCAGTGGTCAATAATGTGGCTTACTATGAAATGATCGAGGATCTCCAGTGCACCCTCGAAGACCTTCAGAATCAATACAAGGAATCAACTGCCCTGTTGCATGAGGGGTATGAAAAGAAGTACAAGCTGATCATGGCTGACAAGGGCTACGAGAAGCTTTTTGCTGGGTATGATCTGAGGGAGAGAACTTTGAAGGGTGAGGTCGATGAATGCAGACAGATTGCCAAGTTGCTGGAGCAAGAGAAAAACAACTTGCAAAAAGAGCTATCACAATTGAAGTCTGCAGCCTCCACTTCCAGTGCCTTGATCCCAGTGACCGACGAGGGATTCTCGTTCTTAGAGGTTGAGAATGCCAAGCTGAGGGACGAGTTGGAGACTTTGAAGAGGTCTGGCACCTCTACATCTTCTCATGGTTGAGCAAGAGCTCCTCGGGGATGAGGAAGAGCAGCTCGGGTTCTTGTCGAGGAACAGAGAACTCAGTCTGCGTTAGAGAACCAAGCTTTCCAATTAATGGCGAAGAACCAGGCTTTGTCTGATATGTCAAAGAAGATTAGGGACTTGGAAAAACAACTCTCTGCGCAGAAGTCAGTCTTGGAGAATAAGGAGCTTTTCATCAAGAACCTCCACGAGCAGCTAGAAAGGCTAACATATCAATTCCATAAACAACCCAGGGAGTTCTGGATGGCTGGATAAAACGAAGCACTATTCCGCTTGGACGATCGTATCCATAATGCCAACAATGAGGGCTACAAGCAAGGCTGGCTGAATGCCTTAGGTGTGTTGAAGCTCGAACAAGGTCATTATCTGTGGGACTACCATGATCCCGGGTTGCTCGACTTGCCTGTGCCACCATACAATTTGGAGATGGATTGGATCCCTGTTCGGGCCATTCCTCGGAGCTTAATTTCAAAGTATCTCGGTGACTACAATCTTCACTCTCAAATCGAGGTATCTCGTCCTGAGCATCTCTTAGATCGACCATCCGTGATGAATGTCAGGATGCTGAAGGATATTAATTTTATCAATTCTCCTCAGTCTTTAAATGATCCGCCTGCTGGCGAGGAACCTGTGTCAAAAGCATAGGGGAAGAGACCAGTAGAATAGGAATTTTTTGATGTAACAGTTAGTATACATGTCAATGTAACCGTAATTTCATTATCAATGTAATTTATTTTGAATTCAATGAAAGACTTTCATTTTTGTTTGCAAATCTTCATTGCTATTATCTTGTAGTTATCAGACACTTTACGCCTATCTGTTAAAAAAGATAACGATATTGTATTGTTTGTCGACCAACTCAATAATAATTAAAAAGTTACAAGTATCAATAATGTTGCTCGATCATAAAGTCACGAGTATAAAAATGTTTAAAATTTTTCCAACCAACCAAGGTCATTAAATTATGCTTGTCGACCAACTATAGTCAATGGGTTTTTATCCCCGACCAGCCATAGTCAGTAAATTTTCATTGTCGACCAACTACGATTAGTGAGTTTTTATCCCCAACTAGCCATACTTGGTAGATTTTTATTTTTTTCATAAAATGCGTCTGACCAACCAAGGTCGATAAATTCTATTTGTCGACCAACTATAGTTAGTGGGTTTTTATTCCCGACCAGTCATAGTTAGCAACTTTTGCACTTTCTGGAATAATCTTTCCTCCCGGCCAACATAAGTTGGCATTTTTGAGAATGTACGTACCTTCCGACCAACATAAGTTGGCATTTGCGAGCATATTTTGTTTCCTAGCCAAACAGGTTGGCATTTTTAGGAATATATTGTTTCCTAGCCAAACAGGTTGGCATTTTTAGGAATATATCGTTTCCTAGCCAAACAGGTTGGCATTTTTAGGAATATATCGTTTCTTAGCCAAACAGGTTGGCATTTTTAGGAATATATTGTTTCCTAACCAACCGAAGTTGGCATTTTTAGGAATATTTCGTTTCCTAACCAACCGAAGTTGGCATTTTTAGGAATATCTTGTTTCCTAACCAACCGAAGTTGGCATTTTTAGGAATATTTTGTTTCCTAACCAACCGAAGTTGGCATTTTTAGGAATATTTCGTTTCCTAACCAACCGAAGTTGGCATTTTTAGGAATATTTTGCTGAGCAGTCTGAGTTTTGTCGAGTAGTGTGTAGCATTAGTATTCCCCGAAAAATTCTCAATAAAAGGAGAGACTTTGGCAGAATATCTTCATTTTATTCATACTGATGGAACTGTGTTACATATACATCACTGATAATACTTGGGCAGGTGCTCTGCGTTCCATGCATTCTTAAACTCCTCGCCTTCTAAAGTTACTATTCGATAAGTTCCTGGTCGAACAACTTCTGTAACTCGGTATGGTCCATGCCAGTTTGCTTCCAGTTTGTTATGTTTTTGAATTACTTTCTTCAGCACATAGTCTCCTTCTTTCAGGTGGCACTTCTTCACCCTCTTGATGTAGAACAAAGTTGTTCGCAGCTGGTAAGCAGCATTTCTAATGGCTGCTTCTTTTCTGACTTCCTCGAGCA
The DNA here is from genome assembly GCA_949130495.1 of Sambucus nigra. Classification (NCBI taxonomy): domain Eukaryota; kingdom Viridiplantae; phylum Streptophyta; class Magnoliopsida; order Dipsacales; family Adoxaceae; genus Sambucus; species Sambucus nigra. Next base: position 389,222,694 of record OX422211.1, on the reverse strand, counting down.
TGTTTAAATCCAATCTTCTCATTAAGTCGCTGACAGGGAATTGAAATTCAGTACCCTGTGTGTTGGGAGGCCCAACTCGGCAGGTATGACAGCTTCACTTCCAAACGCCAGCATGTATGGTGATTCTCCAGTTGCTACTCGGGGAGTAGTTCGGTAAGCCCAAAGTACTGATTGTAGCTCATTGATCCAGTTTGCTTTTGCATCATCCAATCGTTTCTTCAACCCGTTCAGCAGCGTTCTGTTTGTCACTTCAGTTTGTCCATTGCTTTGAGGATGGCCTGGTGCTGAATGAACCTTCAAAATGTTTGACTGATGACAATAGGCGGCAAACTCCTCGTTATCAAATTATGTTCCATGGTCTGTGATGAAGGCATGAGGGAGACCATATCGGCAAATGATGTTCTTCCAAACAAATTGGTATACCTTTTCGTACGTCATATCAATGAGTGGCTCAGCTTCTACCCACTTAGTAAAATAATCCACTGCGACGACAAGGTACTTGAACCTTCCTCGGGTCGTTGGCAGTGGTCCAACCAGGTCAATTCCCCACATGGCAAATGGCCAAGGGGAAGTTATGGGTGTCAACAATGCTTGTGGAGTTCTTCGGATGGAGGAAAAGCGCTGGCACTTGTCACACTTCTTGGCATAGGCTATACAATCAGCCCTCATCGTCGGCCAGTAGTATCCCTGCATCATCACCCTTTGCAAAAGCGTCCGACCTGCTCCATGTGCTCCACAAGACCCTTCATGGATTTCCTCAATCAATTCTTTCACCTCGGAGGGATGTACGCATCTCTGCAAACCTGCCATAATTCCTCATCTATATAAAACACCATTAGTTAGTACATACCGAGTAGCTTTAAACTTCAATTTCTTGTCTGCGAGCTTGTCAATTGGCAATTCTCCATCCTCGATATACGCCCTGATGGGATCCATCCAAGATGGTCCTAAATCAAGGGTGAGAAAGTTCATCGTCAGATCTTCATAAATACTCCGACCAGCTAACACTTTAATTGGGATTGTTCGTCGTAGCTCGGTGCGTGTAGCTGATGCTAGTCGAGCTAGGGCGTCTGCTCTCGCATTATCCATTCTTGGTATTCTGACCAGCTGAATAGCGGAAAATTCTGACACCAGCTCCTTTGCCTTTGCATAATATCTGATCATTAATTCTCCTCTAACTGCATATACTCCCATCATTTGGTTTACAATCAATTGAGAGTCACTGAAGATCACAACCTGCTGCGCCTCCATAATTTTTGCCAAATTAAGCGCTGCAATCATGGCCTCATATTCAGCCTCATTGTTGGAAGCTTTGAATTGGAAACGCAAGGCGTATTCCATGTCGACCTCGTCCGGAGTGCTCAAAACTATCCCCGCGCCACATCCTGCAGTGCAAGATGAGCCATCTACATATAGCCTCCATATAGGTAACTCGTCTTCAAATTTCGAATCAGTCAGAGTTCCTCAATGAAATATTTGCTGCTTCCTTTCATCCTCTCCGAATTTTTCTCGCTCCTCGTCGATCATCTTTTCTTGCCCTTTTACCAATCGGAATTGATCCGAGCTCGAATTTGATGATCCTATAACATCCACTTGCCCTTTTACCAACCGGAGTTGGTCTGAGCTAGTGTTTATCGATCCTGTAAAATCCACAGGTTGATCAGCGAGCAACTCTTGTTCCTCATCCGGAGTCCTCACAACTATCTCTGCATCACATCTGGTAACATCCACACGCCCTTTTACCAATCGGAATTGGTCTGAGCTTGTGTTTGTTGATCCTGTAACATCCGCAGGTTGATCAGCGAGCAACTTTTGCTCCTCGGGGGTATCAGGATAGGTGAACTCCGCTATAAAGTCTGCTACAGCCTACCCTTTTAGCGATGATTTGGGTTCATAAGCTATATCATATTCACCGAGCTCTATTGCCCAGTACATCAATCTCCCTGATTTTTCTGGCTTATGAAGGGCTTGTCTCAATGGCACATCGGTATATACTATTATAGTATGAGCCTGGAAGTATGGTCTCATTCTCCTACTCGCCTCAATCAGCACCAGTGCCAATTTCTCCAGCCTTGGATATCTGATCTCTGCTCCTCGGAAGGCCTTACTCGTATAATAAATTAGTTTTTGCACTCCATTCTCCACTCTAATCAACACCGAGCTAACTGTATTCTCGGACACTGCAAGTTACAAATACAATTTTTCTCCCATCACCGGCCTGGACAACAGTGGATGTGCTCCCAAGTATTTCTTTAAGTCTTTAAAAGACTTCTCACATTCATCATTCCACTCAAAATTCTTTCTGAGTGTCTTGAAGAATGGGAGACATCTATCAGTTACTCGCGACACAAATCTGTTGAGTGCTGCTACTCGTCCTGTGAGACTCTGTACTTCCTTCTTCGTTGTGGGAGATCGCAGCCCTAATAGAGCTTTGATCTTTTCAGGATTTGCTTCAATGCCTCGTTGATTGACAATGTACCCGAGGAACATGCCTTCTCGTACTCCAAATATGCACTTCGTCGGGTTCATCTTCTTTTGATATTTATCTAGTTGATCAAAAGTTTGACTTAAGTCAACTAGATGATCGACAGCTTTCTTGCTTTTTGTCAGTATGTCGTCAACATAGACTTCCATATTATCACTGATTTGTTATGCAAAGACCTTGTTCATCAGCCTCTGGTATGTCGCACCTGCATTTTTCAAACCAAAAGGCATAACATTATAAGAATAAGTTCCCCTAGGGGTAATGAAAGAAGTACTCTCCCTGTCTTCAGGTTTCATTTTGATCTGATTGTAACCAGAATAAGCATCCATGAAGCTCAGCAACTCGTGTCCTGAGGTAGCATCCACCATTTGGTCAATTCGGGGCAGTGGAAAGTGATCCTTTGGGCATGCTTTGTTGAGGTCGGTGAAGTCTACACACATCCTCCACTTGTTATTCTTCTTCTTTACCATCACCACATTAGTTAACCAATCTGGATATTTAACATCTTCAATGAAACAAGCTTTCTGGAGCTTCTCGACTTCCTCCTGTATAGCTTGATTCTTCTCGAGACTGAATACTCTTCTTCTCTGGTTCACAGGCTTGATTTTCTTATTCACATTGAGCTCATGACATAAGAAGTTTGGGTCTATCCCAGGCATATCTTCATGACTCCACGCAAAAGTTTGTCTTCTGCTTCTAAGGAAAGTTATCAATTCTTGTTTTAATGAGGCTTTCAACGAGGAACCTATTTGATTAGTTCGCTCAGGGTGCTCGTCATCCAGAATGATGTTTTCAGTAGCTTCCACCACTTGACCCTTCACGAGTTGCGACTCATCTCGAGGATCTAATGTTTCAATTTCTGCACCTTCATCCACTTGATAGGTATTAGTCTTTTTCTTTGATTCTTCCAGTTCCTCTTGCTCGGCGGATGAATAATAGCATTCCCGAGCTACTCTCTGAACACCTTTCACAACTCCAACTCCAAAGTTTGTTGGAAATTTTAGGCACAGATGCACTGTAGATGGTACTGCCTCAAACTTCTTCAATCCTACTCTTACCATGATGATATTGTACGATGATTGGACATTCTTATCCATCACGAAGAAACGTATTTTTTCTGTCCGACAAGCAGGCCACGTACCAATGAATATATCCAACTTGATCATCCCAAGTGGAAATATTTTCTCGCCAGCAAAACCGATGAAGGGTCTGTGGTAAGGCTCCAGTTGAGATAGCTTTAGATTTAAACTATCGAAACACGAGTAGAACATAATGTCTGCCGAGCTACCATTGTCGACCAGCACTCTTGAAATCATTACTTCCTTCATTCTCATCTTGATCACCAGTGGATCATCGTGAGGATATAAAACACCTGCAAGGTCATTTTTTGAAAAACCGATGACCAATTTATCCTTGTTCACCTTTCTCGGGAGATCTTCCTCAGCTAGATTTATTCGCTGAATGTATGAGCAAGCTTGAGCCTCACCGAGGTAAGCTTTTCTTTCTGAAGTAAGGTCTCCTCCTCCTGCATCTCCTCCTGTAATAACATTACAATCAAATGACCCAAAGCGTATTGAAAATACCTCTCGTTCTGGCTGCCTTGGTTTCTTTGGAAGGTCGGGGTCATCCTCTGGATCAACTTCATGGTTTCTCTTCTTGTTTTCCTCTGCTCGACGAGGAGATCTAGACCTCTCTCTAGTTCGGTCGTTGTTTCTTCTTTCACCTCCCCGATCAACATACTTTGATAGCTTTCCTCGTTGGATGAGTGTTTCAATCTCATTCTGAAGAGCTATGCAATTTTTGTCATATGGCCATGATCCTTGTGGAACTCGCAATATTTTTCCCTAATCCTCGTGTCAGGGTCTGCCTTCATTTTCTTTGGCCAGTTTAACTCCTCGCTGTTCTTAATTTCTTCCAGGACGTGGTTGATATTTGCCTTCAAAGGTGTGTAATTATCAAATTTCCTCAAGACCTCGCATGACGACCTATTTTTGGATTGTTTGTCACCACCATTGTTCTTATGTTCTTTCTTCTTAGCTTTATCACCTTCCACCTTGGTTTCTTTGGCGTCCATATTCTTCTTCGCAAACATAACCTCCTCGGCATTCATAATCTTGGATGCTTTTCCCATCAGGTCCGACATGGTTCGAGGTGGATCTTTGGCCAAAGTGTAGTACAACTTGTTTGGCAGCAGTCCACTCATCAAAGCGGTAAACGCTGTCTTCTCCTCATAATCAATGACTTTGAGTTTCTCGTTATTAAAACGAGTTATATAATCTATGATACTCTCACCAGCTTTTTGTCTAACACTTAACAAATATGCTACTCGCTTAACTGGCTTTGCTCCAAAGCAGAAATTCCCAATGAATAACTCGGCCAATTGAAGAAAAGTTAAAATCTTACCCCGAGGAAGATTATTATACCATATTTGAGCAGATCCAGTAAGAGTTCCCGAGAATGCCCTGCATCTCATCTCATCTGGGACAGCATAGATGTCGGTAGCAGCTTGGGAGTCACAACGGGTGCTTTGAACTTTGATGGTGTTGGAAAATCAACAATATCCTGGACAAAAGGTGTTCCTCGAACAAAGGTTCATTGTAGAGGGTTCTTGGCCCTAGCCATTTCCCCTACTCTATCCTCCAACCTCTGAATAGATCCTTTCCATGCATTATTTCCTTCCTCGGGCCTATTGGTTCGAGCAACTGATCTACCTGAAGTGGCTTCCTGGAATTTATCTCGACGAGCAGCTGGTTGGTCATTAGATCCATCTTGACGAGCAGCTGGTCGCGACTGGGCAGATCCTTCCCTTAAATCTGATGGTCGTCGAAAGCTCCTCGACGTTGCATTAAGAGGACTTTTGTTCCTCCTAGTGCCTAATCGGTCGAAAGGAGAAACCCTACTTAATCTTTCCAATACGCTGGTCCTTTCTGGGGAGAGGGTGACATGTTGTTCAGTATCTGTGGCTCGCACTGACGAAGTTCGTCCAGGTTGATAAGAAAAATCTTCAGATTCATCTTTGCGATATGAATTAGTACGCCTGGTACGCGAAGAAGGCGCATGGATATTTCTTTGAATGCTTCGTGGTCCGGAATGGGTTGATGCACCGCCATGGAGGGTTTCGATGAGTTTTCACATCGTTTCTTGTATGACGGTCTGGCCCTGAGCCAGATTTGCCATTATTCCAGTCAGATCTGGAACAATTGGTGGAGCATACGGATTTAGAGGGGTTCCAACGTTTCGATTGCTGGATTCAGGAATATCAGCCATTGGTAATGGATTGTATTTGATGAGAAAATGATATTACCAGTCGTTTCCCACAGACGGAGCCAATATGTTGATGTAAAAAATTAGATCACTCCAATAATTCAATCACAGATAAATAAATGAGACAAAATATTTTAAAGTGGTTCAGCCTTATAAGAATGGCCTACGTCCACTATTGTTTTATTGCTGAGTGTTTGGGAATTCTTGATTACAAGAAATTTTGTTCTCCATTCGGTCCCTCTACAATGAGGATTGCACAATGTATTTATAGCCCTGAGGCTGTAATGTGAAAGGGTAATACAATAAATGATATACATATGAAAGGGTAATACATTTAATGTCCTTTTTACGTGTGCGTCTGAATGATAAGCATTTAATGAATCAGTTGAACTGTTGGTTATCCAGCTATTAATGCTTTGTTCGAGCTGCAGCTCGGACCGCCTGAGTTGCTCGGACCGCCTAAGCTTCTTGGTATTCAAGAGTTCCTCGGAGAGGCATTGTTCCTCGGAGCGTGTGAGTTCCTCGGAGAGGTCTGTTCCTCAGAGCGTATGAGTTCCTCGGATAACATGGTTCCTCAGAGCGTGTGATCTTCTCGAAAGTGCTTGTTGTTTCCATGTAGATAGCCAGGTGTCTTCATATGATTGGTCCAAGTCAGCAGATTAAATTTGGTATCAACAGTCGGTATAATAATTTTACTAGTAATTGGTGTAGCCCCGTAGGATGCTCGGGCACAGCCATCCCCGTGAGATTTTATCATAAAAATTATAAAACCATTCATTTCATTCATTCAATACTATGAAATATTTTCCTTGACATATGGTCGAGCAGATGCACATCATATATTCCTTGACTGAATAAATGAATTGTATGATAAATTCTATTTGATTTAGCCTCGACAAATGGTCGAGAAACTTACTAACTTCCACTGGTACAAGATTCAAGTTCGACGAATGTTCGGTAATAATATTAAGCTCTCAGAAATCTTATTAATGCACCGATAGATGCTCGAACGTGGATCGCTCTCTATATCTACTCGGCACTGTACTACTCTGTCTCGACAGACTAGCCAGGTTCTATTCATCTTGTTATTGCTCCGACGGATGATCGAGCACCTTATAACACTATTAAGACCCGACAAATGGTTGGGAAAGATTATATGTTATAACCAACGGATGCTCGGGCGTTGATATTTCTTCAACATTCAGTATTAATTATCTGGCTCTATGGACGATCACGCATATTCAAGGTTTATCTCGGCAAATGATCGGTAAAATATTTCTGTACCCGATGATATTTGCCACACATGTCGCATTTTATCCCCAATAAATGGTTGGCCAGGATAATTCTTATATTCAGTCCCGACAGATGGTTATCACAGTCGATTTACAATCGATATTACATTTATTATTGTTATTCAACCCTAATAAATGATTTGGAAATTTAGTTTTCACTAACACTGCAGGATTGTTCGTAATATCTGCTTGCTCCTTTTTGCCTCGACGGATGCGCGAGCATGGATCCCTCACAATATCTACCAGATCCTCTATAATTTTTGCCTCGACATGCATTTAGGCATCATTTATTTAGTTCGAAATTCTACTTTTCACTAACATTGCTGGATCGTTAGTAATATCTGCTCGACCCTTGATAATCTTGTCTCGACGGATGCTCAGGCATCATTTATCTTATTAATGCTCCGACAGATGCTCAAGCATAGATCGTTCGTAACATCTACTAGATCCTTTGCAATTTTGCCTCGACAGACCCTTAACTTCGATGGATAGTCGACATTATGTGATCATGTATCAAGCTCCAATGGACAGTTGGGCAATGCAATTCTTATTCAATTCAACGACAAATGGGAAGTTAGACAAGCGGTATAATAAAGTTCCAATAACACATAAAGCAGTATGGAGTACAACGATCAACTATATTTATCAACAAGAACGAGTCCAACATGTAGGAGGTCAGATATCCATTAATATCATAATCAACCGTGATTGCTACGGATTGAAGCGGAGCGTCATCGAACTCCTCTTTGTCCACTCCGACCAATGATCTTATAGTTTAAGGACGACTCGCGTCTCATCTCCACCAACTCGCTTCGCGGTCTGCTGACTTAAGAATTTTTGTCCAACCGACCTGCGAACTAGGGCTATCACAACAAGCACCTACACATTCTTTCTAATCTTATGTCCAATCATCATTGACCTGAGTTTGGGCCTGCCCCTACTAGCTGACGTTCTTTCACGTATTACGAACAAAATGTGTTGGCAGCTACACTAAACCACCCTCAATGTATCAACAACATCGTCGGATAACCATGGTGATCGGCGATCACTGGGAACAAAATTTCTCTTATCGACATCGAAAGGTCTTCATCAGCACTAAGATATCCACTCCAAAGGAACAACATTTCTTGAACGCCATATCAAATTAACACATTTTTGCACGAAGATGATTTGAACTCATAACAATTCCTTCAGATGCACGAGCAATACAGAGTTTTCCACAGCATCCAGGAACCACCATCCATGATCGGCGAATAATTAACGATACATTACATGGAGCTATATGGGGAAAATGATCCTTAATTATATCCAGCTCGACGAATGATTGACGCGATATTCTTCAACATAACAAATCCCTAAGGAACGGTCGGGCACACTTATCTTCTCGGTCATACAGATCAAATAACTTAATGGACGGCCGGGCAGTCTTCTCTTCATAACCTGATTGGGGTCTCCATGGCAACGATGACACGTGAACAGATTCACCGCAACATTTAGAGCAAAATAGAAGAGGCCAACTCAGGATGGCTGCCATCATGGTTAACATTGACATTAGTATTTCAAACGACGATCAGGATTAAGCTTGATTTGATTATAACAACTATCTTTCTTGTTTCAATTAAATTAAGGAAGTCCTTAGGCCTTTGTCATCTCCAACCACAAATGGCCTCACGAGTTGCCCCAACAACAATAAAATCCCTACGGGGGATCCTTAGGCAAAAAGCCAACTCGTGTTGGTCGCTAACTATGTTGGTCAGTTAAAATCCTGAATGGGTGGATGGCCCTTAGACCAGGTGCATTTTTTCCATCGTCTTTTAGGCCTAAGGAAGTGTGATGACACAACCTAAAAGGTAAAATGGACGGATATTTACATGCGAGGCATTACAAAATGGAAAAATGCAAATAAAATTGGTATTACATTGACTTGTGGGAAAGGCCTAAGTACAATAAGCGTACCGATTATGTATCTAATGTTATAAACCTAATGCAGGGTCTTACCCAAACTAGGTATAGGTTCGAGCAAGGCTTGGCACATTGGATTTTGTCCGGCCTCTCCAATTAGACCATATGAAAAACCTAATGCAGGGTCTTACCTCGACTAGGTACATGCTCGAGCAAGGCTCGACACATAGGCTTGTGGTTGGCCTCACCAAATGGACCATACAAGATCAAAATTCAGGGAGATGCCATAAACTTGATGCACGCTCGATAAAGCCTCAGCAAACGAATTCTGAACAGGCCTGTGGTCGGCCTCATGAATTGGGCCATGCAATAAAATAGAACAATGAACTACGTTCAACCTGATCCTATGAGTGTACGCAGGCAGCTCGACACTCTCGAGTCTGGTTCCCATATCAACTGAACGTCGCTCAACTCAAGCCAAGCATTCATCTAAAAACCTATAAAGGTAAGAATATAAACTAAAGAAGGCTTAAAAGTTGAACGATAACTCAAAGAACGCCAGTCCAGTTCACATCGACAACTGCACACGTTTAAAGAGATTATGGACCAGCTCCCAGCTCATCCCGGAATCAACTTAGCTGAACTACGACCCGTGGGGCTATTGTGGTGGGAAAAAATATGCCTACATAATAGCATGACACTTTGCGAGCACCCCGATCTAGATGGCGAGCAAGGGACGCTCTAACAAGATAGGGACAACTAGAGTCCATGATAAACTAGAAGACTGAGGAGCAGTATCTGATTAAAAAAAAAACTCCACGAAGATAGTACTCATCCATTTTTGTAACCCTAGTGTAACCCCTAACTCTATATAAAGGGGACACGCCCCATTGTAAAAGGGAGCTCAGGAGTTAGAGAAACACATTCATGTAAAACTCTCTCATTATCATAATGAAACACAACAGCAGGCCCTTGGACGTAGGCCATTTATGTTTGAACCACATAAATATTTATCTCTATTTTATTCCTTATTGTACATGTATCTTGGTACATGGTCGCCCCCGTATCCCAGATTTTTTGACACCACAATTATCATAAATGAAGTCTCATCCAATTTCATGTTAAGATATTTAACATATGCAATTCATAGTCCAAACATAGTTTAATTCATTCTTGCAAATCCAATCATTATCATATTAGATTCCCAATACAAAAGAATACACATCATTTTAAGTTTTCCAGAGCAAGATATGCCCATTTCTTTATTACAAAGCAAATCGTCCCGGTAGGCTCCTCTATTGTTTAGTCAACTTCTAAGAATTTTCATAACTTTTTATATCATAAATTTCCATCATCTTCCACCCAACTTCAATAAACATATTGAATAATATAAAATTAAAGTTTCATAATTTTAGAGTTCATTTGCTATGTCAAGCAAATCATCAAACACTTGGTATGCGTACTTAAATTTTCGAGGCAGATTCTATATCTACACTTCAAACTATCCCCCAAGATTCAATTCTTCGTATTTTTACATAATTTTTGGAATATAATAGGTATATATAAGTGTTGTTTCATATACAACTTGTATCAATCGATTCCAATGTGTATTCACATAGATACACCAGTTAGATTAACATAATGATTTCGCCCTTAGTTGTACGAATTCAACATGCTTCACACATACAACATACACATACCCATATACATACAATAAAACATATCCCCTTGTCCCCAAATATGATCTTTAATATTATATCAAACAACATATATCATGTAAAGAATGAAATTTACAAGTTAAATCTTACCTAAGCACCCTTGGATCTATATAAAGCTTGTTTATTCATCGATTATCTTCCTTAATCCTTCACTAATTCACCTAACCTTTCATTCTTTCATGGGAACCTCAACCCACTTGAAATTATGATGTAGATGAAGAATAAGGGATATTTTAAGGCCTTTAAGTCGGCCTAAAGGTAACTCCTCTTGGTCCAATCAAAATATGACATGTGGCGCCATATAAGACAAAATATCATTTAAAGCTAAATGACTACTTTACCCCATGTTTGTAAAAAGATGATTTTGTTTCACTCGAATGTCCATTCGATGCACCGTTTATTGTGTTACAAACCTAACTCACATATCTAGAACTATCTAGTTTTCACCTCAGGTCAGTTGTTATATTAAAATGTTCAAAACTAGTCTCCAACTTGAACACTCCTACCGAAAACTTCAAAATTTAGTGTTTGTAACTAATTCGATATCTCATGAGTTATGAAGGTAGAAATTAGACTAAACATAATAACTTAACATTATATACACCAATAACACATTATCCCCATCCCATAAGGTAAGCATGATTTAAACATGATTTATCATAATTATATCCTTGTTGTCATAACTTTCCCTCCTTAAAAAATTTCATCCCCGAAATTTAGTATGAATTTCACTTACCTAATAAGTGAGGATACTATTTCCTCATGCTATATTTCCTTTCCCAAGTTTCTTCTCTAATTTGATGGATCCTCCACAAAACTTTAACTACGGGACTAACTTTATTCCTTAATACTTGCTCCTTTCGATCAATAATTTCCATTGGTTCCTGGATGTACGACAAATCTTCTTTCATAATATCTTCAGCTTCTTTATCATTTACATGTAAGGATAATCATTTAATGATTTCTTATCAATTAAAACCAATTTCCAACATACATATTACTTCATACCTTTATATATGTATGTCGAACATTCACATATAATAAATTATCAGTTGTATCAACATATATTCACAATGAGTGAACATTCTTAACAAACCTAGTATCATTCTTTAAATTTCTCCCTTCATTCCTATAGTCTATCCTTATCACTCTGTAAAATTTCAAATCATAATTATCATATTACTAGACTAGCTTATTACACATCATTTTTCCATCTTCCATCTTCCATCCAACACAAAATACATATGTTTGACTTTAACTACTTTCCATATCATTTTTGAAGTTTAAGCATATGTTAAATATCATCCTTATGATTTTTTAATTTGAATATAGCCTCACTATTATTCATATATCGAAACTGAACAATCATTCACTAAATGTTTATTCTTAACCAAGATGACATATTCACATTCATGTATATTAAGTAGTCATGTACTATGAACTCAATCTGACCTCTCATGATATTCCCTTTTTTAGTATCATTTGATTATTTTTTTTTCTTTTTTTAACTAAACATAAAATGACCTTAGCAAGTAATTTATCCAAAACAATAACTTTATAATAATAATCTTATCCCAATCCTTATTAACATGATATTCTTATGCAATATCATTAATACACTCATCTTACCCGTTTGGTAACATGGATGTTAAACGTGCCATCACCACTTAAAACTTTAACCATACTTACCAACCCCATAATACTTCTCTAACTATTATATGTCGTATTTCTTTTAAATAACCTGTACAAATATCTTAATATATCACATTATGGTATCTCAGATATAACATTATCCTTACACATACTTCTTGGTGACCCCGTATAATGTCACCCCATATTCATTTTATGTCATACTCTTTGTGATAACACGTACGTACAATGACAAATACAACTCAATATCCACCCAAACCATTATCGATATTCCAACACGATTAGCATCTTTCCCATACTCATACACAACACATACTCTTAAAAGGGCTCCTTAATATTTTTAAACCTCCAACTCTTTAACACCTCGTCTCAACTTTACTATTTTGTAAAAGCATTTCAAAACATCACAAGGGTAATACCCACTACATGTACTCATACTATTAAAGAAGTACATCTCAACTCTTATTACTCTTTTCTTCTACTTATCATAATTCAGTATGAACCCATATTCAGATCAATTGTGATATATTTACTACTAATTGAATTTCAGACCATTTCACATATTAAATTTAAATATATATAACTATTAATCTTCTCACTTCACCTTTACCATGTGAATTTTCATTTTATTCACACTCTAAAAATTTAAGTCTCATCATAGTCATGTAATAGTAATTCTCCTCGCATCTCATCCTTCAATGGAATATGGTTTCTCATACCTCAATATCCCACATATATGGGGCACACATCAAACTATGGCTTAATAAGTGACACAACTCAAGTCCACATATACCAGTATAAGAAGAGATCATTTCCAATACTTCACAATTTTTGTATACCACATTTTGTCTTTAAATTTTTTCCTTCAACGACATGTTTATCCATACCACAAATAAAACAATGCAATGATTCATATTAAAATATCTGTATTCGCTATCATCCCCGAGTAAACCTTAACATCATGTTTTTTTTTCTTTCCTACACGATCCTTACATTTCATATCCCATACACAATATATATGCGTAACTAACAGATGTTAGTCAATAAAGACAATTTACTTATGACTCAAAACAATTTCTACTGTCACTACTAAATCTAGGCACTCCTCACCCCAGAACCTCTAAAACCTAGGCTCTCATACCAAAGTTATCACACCCCAACCCAGTTACTTATAATTAAGTTTGAAAGTCAAAGTGAGTCAAATCATACAGTAAACACGAGTATCTTTTTTCAGTTATTAACATGAATCAATAAAACTAAATCTTTTCACAAATTATGAGGTAATTATGCTTTTTCAAACTTACTGAAAAGATAAGTAGGCTTAAATTAACCCATTTACGTTTGACCAAAATCATGATTTTATGCATCCCTTGTTAACCCTACCGACCTCTTAGATTTGGCAGTGATATCACAATACCTGAAAAACATAAACATAGGAACTGTGAGCAAAATATCTCAGTGAATGCATCACTACTACACTGGTGCATAAAATTAAATGTAATAAATCATATCTATGTAACAATATACAACATATCAACATGTTTTGTCTTTTAAGGATCAATAACATCTCAACATCTCATAACTTTTTATAAGCCAAAACATCTTAACATCTCTTGACTGTTGATAAGCCATAACATCTCTTGACTGTTAATAAGCCATAACATCTCTTGGCTATTAATAAGATATAACATCTATTGGCTATTAATAAGCCATAACATCTCTTGGCTGTTTATAAGTCTTAACATCTCTTAGATATTAATAATCCATAACATCTCTTGTTTGTTAATAATCCATAACATATCTTGGTTGTTAATAAGCCATAACATCTATTGGCTATTAATAACACATAACATCTCTTGGCTGTTTATGAGCCATAACATCTCTTCATAACATATACATAACATATTCATAATCAACTCAATAAGTACAACATATCATATCAATAATCAGCTCCATAAGTACAATATATCATATTCATAATCAACTCAATAAGTACACATGTCATATCTATAATCAACTCAGTGAGTACAATATCTCATATCTCTAATCAACTCGATAAATACAACATATCATATATATAATCAACTAGGTAAGTACAACATATCATATCTAGAATCAACTTGGTAAGCAGAACATATCATATCGATAATCAACTTGGTAAGTTCAACCTATCATATCTATAATCAACTCGTAAGTACAACATATCATATACATAATTAACTCAGTAAGTACAACCTATTATATTAATTATCAACTCGATAAGTGCAACCTATCATTTTTATAATCAACTCGGTAGGTACAACATATCATATCCCTAATCAAATCAGTAAGTACAACATATCATATCGATAATTAACTCGGTAAGTACAACATATCATATCTGTAATCAACTCGTAAGTACAACGTATCATATCCGTAATCAACTCAGTAAGTCTAACATATCATATTGATAATCAACTCGGTAAGTACAACATATCATATCTATAATCAACTCGATAACTACAACATGTCATATCTATAATCAACTCGGTAAACACAATATATCCATTTCATAAACATGTATAAATACATTTTACTAGTGAGTACACCCACCTTGGCCACTTAATGGATTTTCCCCCTTGCCTTTGTTTGGACGTTATTCAACTGGTTATCCTTCCCTTCCTATTATTCTTAAAATATTAGTGTCATCATAATAATATCACCAATCCAAAGAATCACTTAAATGTAATTCAATTCATGAGCATCATATGATCCCATTCAAATCATTTATCATAAATGAAGTCTCATCCAATTTCATGTTAAGATATTTAACATATCCAATTCATAGTCTAAACATAGTTTAATTCATTCTTGGAAATACAATTCTTATCATATTAGGTTCCCAATACAAAAGATGAAACATCATTTCAAGTTTCCTAGAGCAAGATATGCCCATTTCTTTATTACAAACCCTCTATCATTTAGTCAACTTCCAAGAATTTTCATAATTTTTTTATATCATAACATTCCATGATCTTCCACCCAATTTTAATAAACATATTTAATAATTTAAAATTAAAGTATCATAATTTTTAGAGTTCATTTGCTATGTGAAGCAAATCATTAAACACTTGGTATGCATACTTATACTTTCGGGGCAGATTCTATACCTATACTTCAAACTATCCACCAAGATTCAATTCTTGGTATTTTTACCTAAGTTTTGGATATAACAGGTATATATAATTTTAGTTTCATATCCAACTTGAATCAATTGATTCCAATGTGTATCCAGAAATATACACCAGTTTGATTAACATAATGTTTTTTCCCTTAGTTGTATGAATTCAACATGCTTCACACATACAACCCACGCATACCCATATACATACAACAAAATGTATCCCCTTGTCCCCAAATATGATATTTAATATCATATAAAACAACATAAATCATGTAAAGAATAAAATTTACAAGCTAAATCTTACTGTTGATGTAAAAAATTAGATCACTCTAATTATTCAATCATAGATAAATAAATGAGACAAAAGATTTTAAAGTGGTTCAGCCTTATAAGAATGGCCTACGTCCACTATTGTTTTATTGCTGAGTGGTTTGGGAATTCTCGATTACAAGAAATTCCATTCTGGATTCGGTCCCTTTACAATGAGGATTGTACAATGTATTTATAGCCCCGAGGCTGTAATGTGAAAGGGTAATACATTAAATGATATACATATGAAAGGGTAATACATTTAATGCCCTCTTTGCGTGCGCGTCTGAATGATAAGCATTTAATGAATCAGTTAAACTGTTGGTTATCCAGCTTTTAATGCTTTGTTCGAGATGCAGCTCGGACCGCCTGAGCTTCTCGGTACTCAAGAATTCCTCGGAGAGACATGTTCCTCGGAGCGTATGAGTTCCTCGGTGAGGTCTGTTCCTCTGAGCGTATGAGTTCCTCGGAGTAACATGGTTCCTCGGAGCGTGTGGTCATCTCGGAAGTGCTTGTTGTTTCCATGTAGATAGCCACGTGTCTTCATATGATTGGTCCAAGTCAGCAGATTAAATTTGGTATCAACAGAAGCCCCCAATGTTTCATAGTTCGAAATTTGAGGAGTATGGAACATTCTTTCTCGGAATATGGTAGCTTTAAATAGTCTTCCTGATTTTTAGGAGCATCTCCCTTGTATTTATTTCTCCTTCCCAATTCGTAGAATCATGCTTTTTTGGACTTTTCTGCGTGCTTCGATTCCCGCATTACTTTTCGTCTTTTTGGCCGCTGTTGCCCGCTTTGGTTCCCGCGCCACTTTTCATCTTTTTAGCCGCCGGTAACGTAATCATCCTTTTTGTAATCATTACTTCGCCAGTTCCCAAGGTAAGGTATTTAAACTTCACAGACACTCCCATTTTCTTCTATCTTTTCAAATTTTCATCTTCGAGTTTTTCATTGTCTTCTACTCTCTTGTGTATTCATCTCTTCCATCGTCTGTCGTCATCAGCTCTACTCTTTTCCTGTAAGATCTTCTTCTTTCTTCTTCATTTCTTTTAATCACCATGGTTTACCCTGTTGAATCTCTTGACAAATTTCGATCTGATTTTTCCATTCCCTCTTGGGTTGTCTTGGAAGAGCTTTCTGAGCCTTCTAATTATTTCAATTTGGCTAAGGGACATTGGTTCCCCAGTCTCTTTTTTGCTGAGTGTGGATTTTCTTTTCCACCAAATCCTCTGTGTCTGGATTTCTGTCAGTACTTTGATGTTGTTCCTGCACGAATAGCCCCCAACACATGGAGAATAGTTAATGGGGTGCATAAATGAAATCAAGTGCATGGAACTCGTATAGGAATTCCAGAAATCATGTACTGCTATAGATGGGCAGTTAATGATAATATTTATTATTTAAAAACTAGGTTTATAAATAGAGCCTTAGTAGTCAATCTCCCTGATGCCAATAGGGATTATTTTGAACACGGGGTTGTCGTAAAAAATTGGCAACACCCTCCATTAACCGGAGATGAGGTTTACCAGGGTCCCAGATGCCCTCCTTATGGCAATGGGATAGGTTATTTTTATTTTATTTTATTTATTTTGAAATCATGTTTGTTTTGTGTTTGATAAAATGTGTCACTAATAACAATGTTTGTTTATTTGCAGTTGATAGCAAGAGAAGGTGCCCAAAAGAAACAGATGTCAATATAAGGCATTTGGGACTTATCTGGGGTCTGCATCAAAGGGTTGCCGATGAGCACATTAGGTCGGCATCGTATCTGCTCCAGTACAAGAGCTACACAACCTCCTTCACTGCTCGTCCAGTGATCAGTGAAGCAGAGACAGTACCAGCCTCTGCAAGTTTTTCGCCTGAATCTCATATTCCTTTGAGCGAAAGGATGAAGAAGAGAAGACCTCCCACCTTGTTTGAGAAAAATACCTCTGGTTCTGGGGAGGCAAAAAGGAGTAGGATTGATGTCCCAAGGGAGGGGACAAAGAAGACTGATGCAGCTCCTCCAGCTTCTCCTGCTAAAGTTGCTGAGAAGGTTGTTGATAAGCCCGCAGTGGCTCCAGCAGCTCTGCTGCTCCTGGAAAGGTGATTGTGATATCACCGACCAAGGATTCATCCTTGGTTGAATCTGTAACTGTTCCCCCGAGGAGGCTGAAGAAAGGCTCCTCGGTTAATTTGGCTAACACCACTACTCAGCCCCCAGCTGCTGGGACTGTAGTTCCCACTTTTGTTCCTCCGAGCTCTGCTATGAGCTCGGTGAAGTCCCGAACCATTCCCGAGGTCCATGGTAATGAAGATAATATTACTCGGGACATGGTTACTTCTTTGGCTGCTCGTCATCTTGCTTCAGTAAGTCTCTTGACTTTAAACTTTTCATATTTCCTTTGTTGCTTCAATTTCTAACTTGCTTTCTTTTTCTGTTCACAGTTGACGAGCTGCTTCAACATAATCCTGAAGAAGGATGAAGCGATTAAGGCTTCTTGCTCCTCGTCCAGTGTGGAGGGAGCTTTGGAAGAAGCTACCAAGTCTCTGGAAGATTCTCGCCAGAAATATACTGATGATAAGGCTACCTGGGAGAAGAAGCTTGCCTCCTCCGAGCAAGAAAAAGCTCAAGCTATTGATGCCTCCAGGGAGTTGGAGAAGAAAAAGACTGCCTTGGAGAAGGTAAATAAAGAGCTTGAAGAGAAACTCAGAGCTGAAGGGGAGCTTGAGAATAAGCTCAAAGTTGCTGAAGAGAGGTTGGACCAGCTCCAGGAAGTAGGTCGGCAGAAGGAGGAGATTGATATCAAACTGAAGAATGCTGAGAACCTTCTGTCCGAGATGCTTTCCTCGGAGAAGCTGAAGAGGAAAGCTGATGTGAAAAAGTCCTTCAGCTCTGGCTGGGACAAGGGGTGGAACAAGGGGTGTGCTGCCATGGTATCTCAAGTGGACTATGGCAGCCTAAAGTATTTTAGGGATGGATGGGTCGCTGTCCTTCAGGAAATGAAGGTCGACGAGTCCTCCGAGCTCTTCCAGAGGCATATCCCTGGTCCTCCTCCTACTCCAGAAGAATTAGAAGAGGACGAAGCTACCTCTGAGGAATCTTCAATGGTGATGGGAGATCACCCGCCAGCCATCCAGTATGCTGCCGAGCAAGTCGTTTCTTCTTTCGAACAACAGCTGATGGTCTCCGAACAACCCACAGTTCCCTCCGAGCAACCTGCTTCCTCTTCCCAACCTCCCGAGAAGGTTTTGGGAGATAAGGAAAAGGTGTAGTGTTGTTCGGGCTTATCTTTATATTTTTCTTCTTTTTATCAAATGTAATCCAAAACTTGTAACTCTGAATTTTATGATCTAATAAAACTTGAATTTTCTTGCATACTGTTGTTCTTCTTCTATTCATATTCTGCTTGTTTCTCTTATTGATGATTGCTCTTTCTTTCTCTGCTAGTTTCTGGCCAGGATGGATCTGCTATCTGCCAATGATACAAAGCTGATGCGGCAATGTAATGAATATTATAAGGCTGGTCACACAGACCTGAGTGCATCAGAAGTTATAGACATCCTCGGCCAAGATGCTTCAGAACAGGCAGTTGAAGCATATCAATACTTAAAGTGTCTACTTGATCATGCTGTAGCCAATAACGTTGCCTATTATGAAATTATCGAGGATCTTCAAAGCACCCTCGAGGACCTTCAGCTTCAATATAAAGAATCAACTGCCCTGTTGCATGAGGGTTACGAGAAGAAATACAAGCTGATCATGGCTGACAAGGGCTACGAGAAGCTTTTTGGTGGGTATGATGTAAGGGAGAGAACCCTGAGGGGAGAGGTTGAGGAATGCAGACAGATTGCTGAGCTACTGGAAAAGGAAAACAACAACTTGCAGAAAGAGCTATCACAGTTGAAGTCTGCAGCCTCTTCTTCAACAACCCTAATCTGAGTGACTGACGAGGGATTTTTATTCTTAGAGGTTGAGAATGCCAAGTTGAGGGACGAGTTGGAGACTTTGAAGAGCTAGGGCACCTCTACATCTTCTCGTGGTAGAGCAAGAGCTCCTCGGGGATGAGGAAGAGCAGCTCGGGTCCTTGTCGAGGAACAGAGAACTCAGTCTGCATTAGAGAACCAAGCTTTCCAATTAATGGCAAAGAACCAGGCTTTGTCTGATATGTCAAAGAAAATTAGGGACTTGGAAAAATAGCTCTCTGCGCAGAAGTCAATCCTGGAGAATAAGGAACTTTTCATTAAGAGTCTCCACGAGCAGCTAGAAAGGCTAACATATCAATTCCACAAACAGCCCAGGGAGTTCTGGATGGATGGATACAACGAAGCACTATTCCACTTGGATGATCGTATCTAGAATGCCAACAATGAGGGCTACAAGCAAGGTTGGCTGAATGCCTTAGGTGTGTTGAAGCTCGAACAAGGCCATTATCTGTGGGACTACCATGATCCCAGGTTGCTCGACTTGCCTGTGCCACCATACAATTTGGAGATGGAGTGGATCCCTGCTCGGGCCATTCCTCGGAGCTTAATTTCAAAGTATCTCGGTCACTACAATCTTCACTCTCAAATTGAGGTATCTCGTCTCGAGAATCTTTTAGATCGACCATCCGTGATGAATGTCAGGATGCTGAAGGATCTTAACTTTATCAATTCTCCTCAGTCTTTCAATGATCCGCCTGCTGGCGAGGAACCTGTGTCAAAAGCAGAGGGGAAGAGACCAGTAGAATAGGAATTTTTTGATGTAACAGTTAGTATACAAATCAATGTAACTGTAATGTAATTTATTTTGAATTTAATGAAAAACTTTCATTTCTGTTTGCAAATCTTAATTGCTATTGTCTTGTAAATATCAACACTTTACATTTATGCATATCTGTTAAAAATAACAATATTGTGATGTTCGTCGACCAATTCAGTAATAATTAAAAAGTTCCAAGTTTCAATAATATTGCTCGATCACTTAATAATAAAGTCACGAGTATCAACCAATCAAGGTTGTTAAATTATGCTTGTCGACCAACTACGGTTAGTGAGAGTTTAATCCCGACTAACCATACTTGGTAAATTTTTGTCTTTTTCATAAAATGTGTCCGACCAACCAAGGTCGATAAATTCTCCTCGTCGACCAACTACAGTTAGTGGGTTTTTATCCCCGACCAACATACTTGGTACAGTTTGGAATATTTGGTTTCCTAGCCAAACAGGTCGGCATTTTTAGGAATATTTCTCCTCGTCGACCAACTACAGTTAGTGGGTTTTTATCCCCGACCAACCATACTTGGTACAGTTTGGAATATTTCTTTTCCTAGCCAAACAGGTTGGCATTTTTAGGAATATTTCTCCTCGTCGACCAACTACAGTTAGTGGGTTTTTATCCCCGACCAACCATACTTGGTACAGTTTGGAATATTTCATTTCCTAGCCAAACAGGTTGGCATTTTTAGGAATATTTCTCCTCGTCGACCAACTACAGTTAGTGGGTTTTTATCCCCGACCAACCATACTTGGTACAGTTCAGAATATTTCTTTTCCTAGACAAACAAGTTGGCATTTTTAGGAATATTTCTCCTCGTCGACCAACTACAGTTAGTGGGTTTTTATCCCCGACCAACCATACTTGGTACAGTTTGGAATATTTCGTTTCCTAGCCAAACATGTTGGCATTTTTAGGAATATTTATCCTCGTCGACCAACTACAGTTAGTGGGTTTTTATCCCCGACCAACCATACTTGGTACAGTTTGGAATATTTCGTTTCCTAGCCAAACAGGTTGGCATTTTTAGGAATATTTCTCCTCGTCGACCAACTACAGTTAGTGGGTTTTTATCCCCGACCAACCATACTTGGTACAGTTTGGAATATTTCTTTTCCTAGCCAAACATGTTGGCATTTTTAGGAATATTTCTCCTCGTCGACCAACTACAGTTAATGGGTTTTTATCCCCGACCAACCATACTTGGTACAGTTTGGAATATTTCGTTTCCTAGCCAAACAGGTTAGGATTTTTAGGAATATTTCTCCTCGTCGACCAACTACAGTTAGTGGGTTTTTATCCCCGACCAACCATACTTGGTACAGTTTGGAATATTTCGTTGAGTAGTCTGCCGAGCATTGCCGAGTAGTGCGTAGCACTAGTATTCCCCGAATTTTTTTTTCAATAAACAGGGAGACTTGCAGAATATTTTCATTTTATTCATACTGATGGAACTGTGTTACATATACATCACTGATAATACTTGCGCAGGTGCTCTGCATTCCAGGCATTTTTAAACTCTTCGCCTTCTAAAGTTGCTATTCGATAAGTTCCTGGTCGAACAACTTCTGTAACTCGGTATGGTCCATGCCAGTTTACCTCCAGTTTGTTATGCTTTAGAATTACTTTCTTCAGCACATAGTCTCCTTCTTTCAGGTCGCACTTCTTCACCCTCTTGTTGTAGAACAAAGTTGTTCGCTGCTGGTAAGCAGCATTTCTAATGGCTTCTTCTTCTCTAACTTCCTCGAGCATGTTTAAATCCAGCCTTCTCATTAAATCGCTGACAGGGGAATTGAAATTTAGTACCCTGTGTGTTGGGAGACCCAACTCGGTAGGTATGACAGCTTCATTTCCAAACGCCAGCATATATGGTGATTCTCCAGTCGCTACTCGAGGAGTAGTTCGGTAAGCCCAGAGTACCGATTGTAACTCGTTGATCCAGTTTGCTTTCGCATCATCCAATCTTTTCTTCAAACCGTTCAGCAGCGTTCTGTTTGTCACTTCAGTTTGTCCATTGCTTTGAGGATGGCCTGGTGCTGAATGAACCTTCAAAATATTTGACTGATGACAATAAGCGGCAAACTCCTCGTTATCAAATTGTGTTCCATGGTCTGTGATGAAGGCATGAGGGAGACCATATCGACAAATTATGTTCTTCCAAACAAATTGGTATACCTTTTCGTACGTCATACCAATGAGTGGCTCAGCTTCTACCCACTTAGTAAAATAATCCACTACGACGACGAGGTACTTGAACCTTCCTCGGGTCGTTGGCAGTAGTCCAACCAGGTCAATTCCCCACAAGGCAAATGGCCAAGGGGAAGTTATGGGTGTTAACAATGCTTGTGGAGTTCTTCGAATGGAGGAAAAGCGCTGGCACTTATCACACTTCTTGGCATAGGCTATACAATCAGCCCTCATCGTCGGCCAGTAGTATCCCTGCGTCATCACCCTTTGCAAAAACGTCCGACCTACTACATGTGCTCCACAAGACCCTTCATGGATTTCCTCAATCAATTCTTTCACCTCGGAGGGATGTACGCATCTCTGCAAACCTGCCATAATTCCTTGTCTATATAAAACACCATTAGTTAGTACATACCGAGCAGCTTTAAACTTTAATTTCTTGGCTGCGTGCTTGTTAATTGGCAATTCTCCATCCTCGATATACGCCCTGATGGGATCCATCCAAGATGGTCCTAAATCAAGGGTGATAAAGTTTATCGTCAAATCTTCATCTATACTCCGACCAGCTAACACTTCAATTAGGATTGTTCATCGTAGCTCGGTGCGTGTAGCTGATGCTAGTCGAGCTAGGGCGTCTGCTCTCGTATTCTCGATTCTTGGTATTCTGACCAGCTGAATAGCGGCAAATTCTGACACCAGCTCCTTTGCCTTTGCATGATATCTGATCATTAATTCTCCTCTAACTGCATATACTCCCATCATTTGGTTTACAATCAATTGGGAGTCACTGAAGATCACAACCTGCTGCGCCTCCATAATTTTTGCCAAATTAAGCCCTGCAATCATGGCCTCATATTCAGCCTCATTGTTGGAAGCTTTGAATTGGAAACAAAAGGCGTATTCCATGTCGACCTCGTCCGGAGTGCTCAAAACTATCCCTGTGCCACATCCTGCAGTGCAAGATGAGCCATCTACATATAGCCTCCATATAGGTAACTCGTCTTCAAATTTCGAATCAGTCAGAGTTCCTCAATGAAATATTTGCTGCTTCCTTTCATCCTCTCTGGATTTTTCTCACTCCTCGTCGATCATCTTTTCTAGCCCTTTTACCAATCGGAGTTGATCTGAGCTCGAATTTGATGATCCTGTAACATCCACTTGCCGTTTTACCAACCGGAGTTGGTCTGAGCTAGTGTCTGTTGATCCTGTAACATCTACAGGTTGATCAGCGAGCAAATCTTGTTCCTCGTCCAGAGTCCTCACAACTAACTCTTCATCACATCCTGTAACATCCACACACCCTTTTACCAATCGGAATTGGTCTGAGCTTGTGTTTGTTGGTCCTGTAACATCCACAGGTTGATCAGCGAGCAACTTTTGCTCCTCGGGGGTATCAGGATAGGTGAACTCCGCTATAAAGTCTGATACAGCCTGCCCTTTTAACGATGATCTGGGTTCATAAATTATATCATATTCATCGAGCTCTATTGCCCAGTACATCAATCTCCCTGATTTTTCTGGCTTATGAAGGGCTTGTGTCAATGGCACATCGGTATATACTACTATAGTATGAGCCTGGAAGTATGGCCTCATTCTCCTACTCACCTCAATCAGTGCCAGTGCCAATTTATCCAGCCTTGGATATCTGATCTCTGCTCCTCGAAAGGCCTTACTTGTGTAGTAAATTGGCTTTTGTACTCCATTCTCCACTCTGATTAACGCCAAGCTAACTGCATTCTCGGACACTACAAGGTACAAATATAATTTTTCTCCCATCACCGGCCTGGACAACAGTGGGGGTGCTCCCAAGTATTTCTTCAAGTCTTGAAAAGCCTTCTCACATTCATCATTCACTCAAAAGTCTTTCTGAGTGTCTTGAAGAATGGGAGACATCTATCAGTTGCTCGCGACACAAATCTGTTGAGTGCCGCTACTCGTCCTGTGAGACTCTGTACTTCCTTCTTCGTTGTTGGAGATCGCAGCCCTAATAGAGCTTTGATCTTTTCAGGATTTGCTTCAATGCCTCATTGATTGACAATATACCCGAGGAACATGCCTTCTCATACTCCAAATATGCACTTCGTCGGGTTCAGCTTCATTTGATATTTATCTAATTGATCAAAAGTTTGACTCAAGTCAACTAGATGATCGGCATCTTTCTTGCTTTTTGTCAGCATGTCGTCAACATAGACTTCCATATTGTCACTGATTTGTTCAGTAAAGACCTTGTTCATCAGCCTCTGATATGTCGCACCTGCATTTTTCAAACCAAAAGGCATAACATTATAAGAATAAGTTCCCCTAGGGGTAATGAAAGAAGTACTCTCCCTGTCTTCAGGTTTCATTTTGATCTGATTGTAACCAGAATAAGCATCCATGAAGCTCAGCAACTCGTGTCCTGAGGTAGCATCCACCATTTGGTCAATTCGGGGCAGTGGAAAGTGATCCTTTGGGCATGCTTTGTTGAGGTCGGGGAAGTCTACACACATCCTCCACTTGTTATTCTTCTTATTTACCATCACCACATTAGTTAACCAATCTGGATATTTAACATCTTCAATGAAACAAGCTTTCTGGAGCTTCTCGACTTCCTCCTGTATAGCTTGATTCTTCTTGGGACTGAATACCCTTCTTCTCTGCTTCACATACTTGATCTCCTTATTCACATTGAGCTCGTGACATAAGAAGTTTGGGTCTATCCCAGGCATATCTTCATGACTCCACGCAAAAGTTTGTCTTCTGCTTCTAAGGAAAGTTATCAATTCTTATTTTAATGAGGCTTCCAACGACGAACCTATTTGAGTAGTTCGTTCAGGGTGCTCGTCGTCCAGAATGATATTTTCAGTAGCTTCCACCACTTGACCCTTCACGAGTTGTGACTCATCTCGAGGATCCAATGTTTTAATTTCTGCACCTTCATCCACTTGATAGGTAGTAGTCTTTTTCTTTAATTCTTCCAGTTCCTCTTGCTCGGCGGATGAATAATAGCATTCCCGAGCTACTCTCTGATCACCTTTCACAACTCCTACTCCAAAGTTTGTTAGAAATTTTAGGCACTGATGCACTGTAGATGGTACAACCTCGAACTTCTTCAATCCTACTCTTCTTATGATGATATTGTACAATGACTGGACATTCTTATCCATCACGAAGAATCGTATTCTTTTTGTCCGACAAGCAGACCACGTTCCAATGAATATATCCAACTTGATCGTCCCAAGTGGAAATACTTTCTCGCCAGCAAAATCGATGAGGGGTCTGTGGTAAGGCTCCAGTTGAGATAACTTTATATTTAAACTATTGAAACACGAGTAGAACATGATGTCCGCTGAGCTACCGTTGTCGACCAGCACTCTTGAAATCATTACCTCCTTCATTCTCATCTTGATCACCAGCGGATCATCGTGAGGATATAAAACACCTGTAAGGTCATTTTTCGAAAAACCGATGACCAATTTCTCCTTGTTCACCTTTCTCGGGCGATCTTCCTCAGCTAAATTTATTCGCTGAATGTACGAGCAAGCTTGAGCCTCTCCGAGGTAAGATTTTCTTTTTGCAGTTAGGTCTCCTCCTCCTGCATCTCCTCCTGTAATAACATTACAATCAAATGACCCAAAGCGTATTAAAAATACCTCTCGTTTTGGCTGCCTTGGTTTCTTGGGGAGATCGGGGTCATCCTCTGGATCAACTTCATGGTTTCTCTTCTTATTCTCCTCTGCCCGACGAGGAGATCTAGATCTCTCTCTAGTTAGGTCGTTGTTTCTTCTTTCGCCTCCTCGATCAACATACTTTGCTAGCTTTCCTCGTCGGATGAGTGTTTCAATCTCATTCTGAAGAGCTATGTAATTTTTGGTCATATGGCCATGATCCTTGTGGAACTCGCAATACTTTTCCCTATTCCTCGTGTCAGGGTCTGCCTTCATTTTCTTTGTCCAGTTTAACTCCTCGCTGTTCTTAATTTCTTCCAGGACGTGGTTGATATTTGCCTTCAAAGGTGTGTAATTATCAAATTTCCTCAAGACCTCCCATGACGATCTATTTTTGGATTGTTTATCACCACCATTGTTCTTATGTTCTTTCTTCTTAACTTTGTCACCTTCCACCTTGGTTTCCTTGGTGTCCATATTCTTCTTCGCAGACATAGCCTCCTCTGCATTCATAATCTTGGACGCTTTTCCCATCAGGTCCGACATGGTTCGAGGTGGATCTTTGGCCAAAGTGTAGTACAACTTGTTTGGCAGCAGTCCACTCATCAAAGCGGTAATCGCTGTCTTCTCCTCGTAATCAATGACTTCGAGTTTCTCGTTATTAAAACGAGTTATATAATCTCTGATACTCTCACCAGCTTTTTGTCTAACACTTAACAAATGTGCTACTCCCTTAACTGGCTTTGCGCCAAAGCAAAAATTCCCGATGAATAACTCGGTCAGTTGAAGAAAAGTTAAAATCTTACCCCGAGGAAGATTATTATACCATATCTGAGCAGATCCGGTAAGAGTTCCCGAGAATGCCCTGCCCTGCATCTCATCTCGTCTGGGACAGCATAGATGTCGGCAGCAGCTTGATATTGTTCTATATGAAGGACAGGGTCAGTCTTCCCATCATACTTGGGAGTCACAACGGGTGCTTTGAACTTTGATGGTGTTGGAAAATCAACAATATCCTGGACAAAAGGTGTTCCTCGAACAAAGGTTCGTTGTAGAGGGTTCTTGGCCCTAGACATTTCCCCCAATCTATCCTCCAGCCTCTGAATAGATCCTTTCCATGCATCATTTCCTTCCTCGGGCCTATTAGTTCGAGCAACTGATTGCGTTGAAGTGGCTTCCTGGGATTTATCTCGACGAGCAGCTGGTCGGTCATAGGATCCATCTTGACGAGCAGATGGTCGCGATTGGGCAGATCCTTCCCTTAAATTTGATGTTCGTCGAAAGCTCCTCGACGCGGCATTAAGAGGACTTTTATTCCTCCTAGGGCCTAATCGATTGAAAGAAGAACCCTACTTAATCTTTCCAATGCGCTGGTCCTTTCAGAGGAGAGGGTGACATGTTGTTCAGTATCTGTGGCTCGCACTGACGAAGTTCGTCCAGGTTGATAAGAAAAATCTTCAGATTCCTCATTGCGATATGAATTAGTATGCCTAGTACGCGAAGAAGGCGCACGAATATTTCTTTGAATGCTTCGTGGTCCGGAATGGGCTGATGCACCGCCATGGAGGGTTTGGATGAGTTATCGCATCGTTTCTTGCATGACGGTCTGGCCCTGAGCCAGATTTGCCATTATTCCAGTCAGATCTGGAACAATTGGTGGAGCAGACGGATTTGGAGGGGTTCTAGTGTTTCGATTGTTGGATTCAGGAATATCAGCCATTGGTAATGGATTGTTATTGGTGAGAAAACGATATTACCAGTTGTTCCCACAGACGGCGCTAATCTGTTGATGTAAAAAATTAGATCACTCTAATTATTCAATCACAGATAAATAAATGAGACAAAAGATTTTAAAGTGGTTCAGCCTTATAAGAATGGCCTACGTCCACTGTTGTTTTATTGCTGAGTGTTTGGGAATTCTCGATTACAAGAAATTCCGTTCTGGATTCGGTCCCTTTACAATGAGGATTGTATAATGTATTTATAGCCCTGAGGCTGTAATGTGAAAGGGTAATACATTAAATGATATACATATGAACGGGTAGTACATTTAATGCCCTCTTTGCGTGCGCGTCTGAATGATAAGCATTTAATGAATCAGTTAAACAGTTGGTTATCCAGCTTTTAATGCTTTGTTCGAGATGCAGCTCGGACCGCCTGAGCTTCTCGGTACTCAAGAATTCCTCGGAGAGACATGTTCCTCGGAGCGTATGAGTTCCTCGGTGAGGTCTGTTCCTCGGAGCGTATAAGTTCCTCGGAGTAACATGGTTCCTCGGAGCGTGTGGTCATCTCGGAAGTGCTTGTTGTTGCGATGTAGATAGCCACGTGTCTTCATATGATTGGTCCAAGCCAGCAGATTAAATTTGGTATCAACACTTACCTAAGCACCCTTGGATATATATAAGCTTGTTTATTTCTTGATTATCTTCCTTAATCCTTCACTATTTCAGCTAACCTTTCATTCTTTCATGGGAACCTCAACCCACTTGAAATTCTGATGTAGATGAAGAATAAGGTATATTTTAAGGTCTTTAAGTCGGCATAAGGTCAACTCCCCTTGGTCCAATCAAAATATGACATGTGGCGCCATATAAGAAGAAATATCATTTAAAGATAAATGGCTAATTTACCCCATGTTTGTAAAAAGATGATTTCATTTCACTAGAATGTCCGTTTGATGCACCGTTTGTTGTGTTACAAATCTAACTCGTATATATACAACTATCTAGTTTTCACCTCAAGTCAATTGTTATATTATAATGGCCAAAACTAGTCTCCAACTTTAACATTCCTACCAAAAACTTCAAAAATTTGTGTTTGTCACTAATTCGATATCTCATGAGTTATGAAGGTAGGATTATACTAAACACAATAACTTAAAATTATATACACCAATAACACATTATCCCCATCTCATAAGGTAAGCATTATTTAAACATGATTTATCATAATTATATCCGGGTTGTCACACTTTCCCTTTAGCAAGGTTGAGTAAAATTCCCTGAAAATCTCCACACTAGGAGGAGCAGATGGAATAATAGCGTTGCCTTCATTTCTATGGCTATTTTCTGGGTTAGTAATTTCTCTAAAGAAAAAAAATGAATTAAGTGGTAGAGAACGATGACAGACAAACGTTCCCACAGACGGCGCCAATCTCTTGATGTTTAAAAATGGAGTGGGCCCAAATTTATAATCACAGATAAATAAAGATAATCAAACAAGGCAAACACATAACAAACAAGGTTTTTAAAGTGTTTCGGCCATGATAAAAGCCTAAGTCCACTATTTTTATTATTTACGTGTAACACCCTGTAGTTTTAATGACTTTTAAAATAGGATTAATTAGAATTAATTGTGGGATAATTGAAAAATTAAGCCGAATTTAAATATTACTCGGGAATAAAGTAATATGTGATTTATGTTGAATATTACTTGTGATTAAGAGTAATATATATGATTTTGACTTTACATATGAATATGATTTTATAAAATTATCACGAGTGATGAATACGACAATTACAGTAATTAAGTCGGGACACACGCGTGAGTCGTGTCGAGACCATATTTAAATCGAATGACCATTAAATTAATTTTATATCATCCAAATGGTCATTTTGACTGTGCCAAAGTGTATGGATGGGTTTAAATAGTCAAAAAGTCTACCTGGGGGACTACTTTAGGTCTCGAGAAAATTTGGAACCAAACAGACACCCCAGAGGGGTATTTTGGTCATTTGTAAATTGGGGTGAATAGTAACTACAAATTTTGAGGTGGTCATATATAAGGGAAGAGTTTGTAGAAATGAGAATCATTTACCAAAAATCCAAAGAAAATGCATTGAGGAGAGTGAGGGACTTCTCTAGGAGAGGAAGAGTTTTTCAAGGAAAACCAACGAGCTAATAGACACTTTGCACCACCACCAGAGGTTGATCGGAAAAAGGAAGAAGGATTATGAGAACAATCTTCTCCAACAGTTCAGACCTTCAATCTAAAGGCAAGGGATTAACTATTGCGAATTTAACATGTATCCGGACATGATAATAGAGTATGCTCGCCTCCAATATATGTGTTATGTTATTTATGGTTCGTGAGAGACGCCGAACCAATAGTCCTTTATACAGTGAGAGATGTATCAGTACATGATAGTAGAGTATGCCTGCACCGCAGTTGTGTCTGGGAGGTGACGTATTAGTATATATAATAATGTAATAAATATATATACTGTGATGTAATCTACTGTGTGATAATTGTAGATTAAACTATATATATTGTTATGTAATCTATGTGTGAAATTTGTAGATTAACATATATACTATGAGGTAATCTACTGTGTGAAATTATGGATAAAAATGAATAATGAGATTTGACTGAATTAAGTAAGTGAAAACTTAATCTTAAAGTTGTGAAAGCCTAGTTCATATTAAAGGGAAATGAACATGTTTAATTATTATATGTATTATGTGGGAAATACGGGGAAATGATATGGGATAGAATCATAATTGAAAACCTTAATTTGGGAGATGATAAGGTACATTAGGCCTGCACACTAGATGATAGGTGAGAATTCTCAAGTGAGAACCTTAGAAGCTAACATGAATATAATAATTGCTTAATTGCACTTGTTAAGGACTTGCAATTTTTAAAAATCTTTTACAATCGGAATCTAACCCATTTCCTTGCATATTCTCTTCTCTATTGTATCTTGTACATCAGGTATCCAATATCAGGGATCCCGACATGGAATATGGATATCTCGACGGGTTATAGTTGCTGGCGAGGCAGATTTTGTTAAGACGCTTCCATATTGTTGAATCACAAATCTGTAGTGTCTACTTTCATTTAGGGCATGTCTCCCAGAATTCTAGTTATTTCATTATTAGTCTAGAGATTGTAATTATTTATATCAGTACTATTGATATTAGAAATAATTGATGGTAATGTAATATTTTAACTGAAGAGTTTTTCCAGTCACATTTATTCTTATTATATTTAGTTCGGTTGTGTTGTGATGTTTCTTATTATTATTCCGTATTGTGGAATGGTGTTAAATAAATAAAAATTGGAAAAGTTTTTGACACTAGCTTAATTAATTATTAGGTGAATTAATGAAGAAATTATTTTTCGACAGTGATACTGAGAATGAACCAACTGGATATTCTGATTTAATTTAATAAAGGACTGATCACCCGGTATTTAATTAGGCAGGGTGTCACAGGTGGTATCAGAGCATCAGGTTCTAGTGTCCTTAGGATCTATACGGCTTTCTACATTTCAGCATAGAGTTCTTTGATATAGAGCCTTATTACTAGGATGTTGTATTCCTCTGCGTATTACGGCGTATGTGCTCCAGCCAGGAAATATAAGCAGTGTAATTCTTATATGAGCTCGGTCGGGCGTCGATGACTAGCAAGGATCGTTAGTAGAACAATAGGAGGAGGACTCTACCAAAGATATAGAGTGTTTAGGAAATGGTGTTTGAGATAAAACTCACCAAAATTATTGTTCAGGCTAAGGACAATAAAGGAGTTACTCGAGAGATGTAGTTTTCAAAGCACCATCATAGATGACGTTTGTGCCATTCCAAACTTACCCAGCACTATCAGTGAAGGGTGAGGGAGTAGGAAGGACTTTTGTGAAGGAAGAAATCTAAAGGCAATTATGTAGGGTTAAGTGTAGTAACACCAAGGATTTGAAAACTTTGAGTGAAAATTTTGCTCGGGGGAGCAATCTAAGGTGATAAGAGTTAGACATCACATATAAAGAAGCATTCGGGAAGATAAAATGAGAAATTTAGATATGGTTCGACCGTGAAATTATCTATTTGATGTTTTAATCAGAGTATGAATGGAATTTCGAAACTTATTTCATATGGGCAAGAAATAAAGCCCAATGCGAAAGAGCAGTCAACTTGCTTAAAGAACTCCTTACCCAACGACTAAGGGGTATATCGAAGATAAGAAGAGTTCATTATTTTTTAAGGACTCATGAGTTAAATACTCAAGTGCGGGTGAGAAATATGACAAAGACGACTAGGGTAAATGTCGCCAAGAAATTTGTTAACGCTTCTAGAAGAAGGGGAACTCGGAGAGTTGGGAAAAACCTAGTTGAAGGAAAAGATTGAATTAAATGGTGATAGTGAAACATTACTGGAATATCTAGCCAATAGGGGAACCTATTTAAGTCCTTACTAAGTGGTTATGAATTCAACCAAGACCATCGAGGTCAACAACGTGTTCCATAGGACCAGTGGAGCCAAAGGAACAACAGAGATAACAATTGGGAGCTACGATTGTCAGTTTTGAGGGAAGGATTATCCCAAATGGTCAGTGGGACTAGTAACGAGAAATTTCCCTATGTGTAGAGAGTGGGGTTACAAGTGTTGAATGTGTCCACATTGAGAAATGCGACCTATAATATTGGGAATGGTAAACCATGCCAGTTTGGCATAACAACTAGAGGAGTGAGATTTTCAGTGGAGGAATTGGGTCAAGAGAATTGGGCCCAGGAATTTACAACCTGAGAGTGGCGGGTTTACATAGTACCAGTGGACTCCTCAGTAACAGTAGCATATCGTATTTCAGGGTCGATGAGGCCCAAGAAGTAATAGGAAGCAAGTAAAGCTATAAGTGAGGCCTAGAGATTTTGGGCCAAAGTTTCAGTGATGGGCATGTAAGCCGTAGAACAGAATAATTTATCCACTATGAGGAGGGGGAAAATATTGGATGAAATCCTAGATGTATAATGATTGCAGATTCTCACGGGTCATGTTGGCAGTTAAGTGTTGGGACCCTACGATTAGGCGAGACTGGTAAAGTTTTGTTTCATCCTTGTGGGTAAAGGATTAATTCAAGTGTCAGGGCTGTGTCACAATATATATACATGAATTGTTAACAATAAATTTGCGTGTGAGTCGAGTTTAGTGGGTAGGTTAGTTTTAATAGTCTGGTTACAAATGTATTTATCATGAGTATTGGGACTTTTTGATGTCTCCCGTGAATGAGCCGGGTGGGCCCTAAGAGCAATTATTTTGTTGTTATAATTTACTATTGCTTTGAGTTAGTAAAGTAGAGATTATTATGGTAATGTGTAGTGATTAATTACCGAATGCTTGAAAGATAGTAGATTGAGTGATAAGACTATCATGTTGGATACTCCGGGTGAGTAACGCCACCTGAAATAGGGTTGGGCCTATATGTATGTATATGTATGAAAATTTGATGGTATCATAGACTTCAGTGAGTTTGTTGTCTGGTTATATGGGATAATGTTGCATAGGGATTTATTTACTGTTGTGATTCAGGATACATTGTGTTCTTATCGAGTAGCGAGATATAGCTCGTTATATATATATATAGCACCGAGAATTTGGGATAGTGAGAACGCCACGTTTCATGTTATTTGTAAGGGACATAAGTAGATTTTTATGTCAACATCTGGAGATTGTGGGAAGGTATATATTATGGAACGAGGGACTTAAGGATCTAAAAAACCGACTATGTTAGGTAGTAGTGTATCGGGGGGGTTCCTTGTTTGGATTTTTCTTTGCGAGACATCCCACGCATGAAACTAGCAAACATCGAGAGTTGGATAGAAGTTTGGTCGATATTAGATGGGTTTCATACCTTGGTTATTCTACATATACAAGAATATAATTGAGAGTTGATAATTACACTATGACTTAAGACCGATAGAGTCGCCTAGTTCTGACGAGAAAACTAGTACATATTGGTTACATCATGAATAGAAAAGCATGCCGACTGCGCAAGAATTGATTTGTATAATAATGCGCGTGATATAGGGTATATGGGCGCCCTAGATAATTGAATGTATTGTATTGGTAGTAGATTATGATTATCGTGTGAATACGATAAAATTTATCTAGGGAAGTCGAAGCTTATTCCGTAAGATTTATTAGAGGCTTTAATTTCACGAAAAATTGAGTTTTAGAGCGAGGGAAGGACTTCTGACATGCGGTGAGGTAAAGTCACATGGATCTTGATTAGAGGTACATTTGAGATGATATAAGATGTATCATGTAATAAATGACAGTGGTGATGGGATTTAATGAAGAGAAATATTACTAAATTCATTTTGCACTCGACCACCTATCTGTTGGTAAAGGGTGGACCATCCGACACCAACTGGGGTTTCTTCAACTGTTAGGGATTCCTAAGTAGTAATGGGAGAGTATTACCAAGGATTTTATTGCGAAGGGGGTTACGATCCTATATGGGTGATAGTGGATCAGTTGACAAAATTAACTCACGTTATGGCAGTTAGGATTGATCATATTACGGGACAACATGCGTAGATCTTTATAACCGAGATAGTTAGGATACATAGGATTCCGTTTAATATTGTGTCTGATTGGGATAATATCTTTATCTTTTGATTTTGGAAGAGTGTTCACGAGGCCATATGTACCGATTTATGATTGAGTATGGCCTATCATCAGCAGACGAATGGGCAGAACAATCGGACAAATCAGATGTTGGAGAATGAATTATATGTGTACCCTTAGATCTTAGGGGAGGACGAGAGCAGTCCCTTTGACGAGTGGTGTTTGTGTACAATAACTCATATAAGTTCACTTATGGGCCTGGTGCCAGCTGAGGTATGGCACGTTAAGCCTTGTTGTTCTCCTACTTTTTAGTTAAAGGTGGGGGACCAGGTACTATTGCGAAGATCAGAGATAAATTGATACTTATATTATATAATGTATGTAAAATATGTACAGCGTAAATAACCTACTTATGTGCGATCGTCGCGAGACGAGATCGTATGTATCTAATGAACAATAATCTACTAAAGTGCGAATAGTAGAAGGCAAGATAATGGGTATCTAAAATAAAGTTTAAGTAGTGAAATTTAAACGGCAAGGCTTGGACAAGAACCTATGTGATAGGATAACCTAGGGTTCAAAAAGAACATACGTGAGGTGTTCGTTATTAAAGATATTTGATAGCGTACTGTATGGGCGGTACGGAGTAGTTTACTTATGAGCGCGAGGATGCGATGTGCAACATATAGCCAGAGTTATTCTTATCTGGTATACTTTTACCGAATTTCGGGACGAAATTCCGTTGTAAGGGGGGAAGTATGTAACACCCCGTATTTTTAATGACTTTTAAAATGGGATTAAATAGAATTAGTTGTGGGATAATTAAAAAATTAATCTGGATTTAAATATTACTCGAGAATAAAGTAATATGTGATTTATGTTGAATACTACTTGTGATTAAAAGTAATATATACGATTATGAATTTACATATTTATAAAATTATCACGAGTGATGAATACGACAATTACGGTAATTAAGTCGGAACGTGCGTGTGAGTCGAGTCGGGACTATATTTAAATGGAATGAATAGTAAATTATTTTTATATCACCCAAATGGTCATTTTGACAGCGCCAAAGTGTCCATACGGGTTTAAATAGTCGAAAAAGTCTACCTAGGAGATTACTTTGGGTCTCGGGGAAATTTGGAACCAAACAGACACCCCGAAGGGGTATTTTGGTCATTTGTAAATTGGGGTGAATAGTAACTACCAATTTTGAGGTGGTCATATATAAGTGAAGAATTTGTAGAAATGAGAATCATTCACTAAAAATCAAAAGAAAATCCATTGAGGAGGGTGAGGGACTTCTCTAGGAGAGGAAGAGTTTTTCAAGGAAAACCAAGGGGCTAAAAGACACCTTGCACCACCACCAACACCGGAGGTTGATTGGAAAAAGGAAGAAGGATTATGAGAACAATCTTCTTTAATGGTTTAGACCTTTAATCTAAAAGCAAGTGATTAACTATTGCGAATTTAGCATGTATATTATCCATGTTAGGATAGTTATGAAATTATGAAAAGTTGCATGATTCAAAGATAAGTTATGATGATTTTAAATTGATTCCTTAAAGTGAAAATTATGAAGGATTAATCCCTTTTTGAATTATATTTTAATCCACAAAATTTGGAATCATTTGGTGAAAAAAATCTGGGATTTATAAGTTGTTCTTGGATAAATGATAAAATAAGAGGTTTTTGAATTTTAAAGGAATTAATATGTGTTAATTCAATCTTCTTGATGATTCTATGTTGTTTAAATGTTAAGAATCGTTTATACCCCTTGATATATCATTTGAGATGAATTACTAGGAGTTTGGGATTAATTGATAATGGTTTTGATGGTGGAAAAGTGCAAAACCCGTAGGTAGACCTATGCAGAAATGTTGGCAAGTATCTGATCGATCGACCCAAGAATGTCGATCGATTGACTTACGTGGAAATGTGATTTATTTTCTTTTTAATTTTTGAGAAAATCCCAACTTTGAGAAATCCTTAGTGTTAAAGAATTCAACATATTAGAACTTGGAGAAGGGCATTAGGACATACTTAACACCCCAAAAAATATTATTATGTTTGGAATTAAATAGGGGAAATTAACGAGTGTTAGTTGAATGAATTACGGTGTAGATTTATATAAATTGAGATTTAAATCGGATAAATAATAACTTAAGGTATTACTAGTAGTAAGAGGGTCATTAATTACTGGAATAACCTTAGGCTTATATGGGATTGACCCTAAGAGATGAAATAAAGGGTTAAAATTGAATTAGAGATTATCGAGAAATAAGCATAATTGAAGATAATTTTATTCATAGAAATTCGAGAGTTGTGATGACATGGACCAGTAGGACGTAGTTGTTTACCTACTGAATTTACATGAGGAATAAATGATTACCTTTCGAGTGATGATAGAAGCTCAAGAATATAATTTGAGAAGTAAAGTCATAATCTGTAAATACGTAGGATATTAGAGATAAATGTACTACGTATGGAAATATTTATATGGGTTGTTCGTGTGCCCTATTGCTATTATATATAGGTAGGGTGAATACCTATATTATTATTTATTATGTGTATGACATACCTACGCTGCTTGCTGTCGGGGTGGAGGTTTTGCGTTGTGGACTATCTTATCCTCATAAGCCCATTTGGGGGGATTTTAGATTCGTACCCTGAGCATGGGACCTTGGACACGTGTTATCGGTGTGAATGATAGTTTCAACGGTTGAATGGGAACGTAAGTATGTGTGTGACCCATTTGGATGGGGAGTATGGTCGCCTCTAATATATGTGTTATGTTATTTATGGTTTGTGAGAGATGACGAACCAATAGTCCTTTATATAGTGAGAGATGTATCAGGACATGATAGCAGAGTATGCCTGCACCGCAGCTGTGTCTGGGAGGTTCCGTATTAATATATATAATAATGTGATAAATATATATACTATGATGTAATCTACTGTGTGATAATTGTAGATTAAACTATATATATTGTGATGTAATCTACTGTGTGAAATTTGTAGATTAACATATATACTATGAGGTAATTTATTGTGTGAAATTACAAATAAAAATGAATAATGAGATTTGACTGAATTAAGTAAATGAATACTTAATCTTAAAGCTGTGAAAGCCTAGTTCATATTAAAGAGAAATGAACATGTTTAATTATTATATGTATTATGTGGGAAATACGGGGAAATGATGTGGGATAGAATCATAATTGGAAACCTTAATTTGTGAGATGATAAGGTAAGTTAGGCCTACACACTAGAAGCTAACATGTACATACTAATTTCTTAATTGCTCTTGTTAAGCACTTGCTATTTTTAAAAATCTTTTATAATCGGGCTCTAACCCGTTTCCTTACATATTCTCTTCTCTATTCTCTCTTGTACATCAAGTATCCAGTACAGGGATGCCGACATGGAATATGGATATCTGTGACAACCCTACTTTTTATATCTAATTCGGTTAGCTACGCCCAATTAAATTAAAGCGGAGCGTCATTATGTTGGCATTAGAAAAAGAATTTAAATACATGCAGTAAAGTAAACATATACACTCTCATACGTGTAACCAAATCATATAATAACTATAACAAGTGAAACCAACTCATAACTATTAACTACAATAATCCATCAGTAATCTCAAACTGAAAATATAAAATGCCAATACATGCGGCCCAACACAAAACGGGAAAGAGTAATACAACAATTCTCTCAAATACCAAGTATAAACAAAGTGATATTAATCTCTGATACCACCCTTAAGAAAAAAGAAACACACGACATGAATTAAAATAGAATAACTCCACGGCTACTGGAATCCTAAGATTGATATGATCTCATCAATCTCCATAGTCTATTGTCCAGCGGGACGAGGACCTGTCATATATTATATATAGGAGAGGAGCAAGAAGCAAGATAAACGAACGTCAAAGCAAGAAAACAAGCTATAAGATTATAAGATGTACTTATAATGAAAGAACACTAGTCATTACTCGTCTCCAGTAGTTAATTTGTTCAATTACCCAAACAATGCTCCTATGTCGTGACTACCCAACCGAAACTCGAGTAACGTGTAGCCTCATATCGTATCATGATTAATCATTATTAATCTCATTTAAGTATTTAACGTATCAAAATATTTCCTTCAAGTATAATATCAAATGCATCGATTGGGGATATTACTTTAAGACACAAGCATAATATCTCACACAACAAGTCATATCGGGTCACTATCGTTACCTGAGGGAATAAGTCGTAACACTAGGCATACACACGAATATTCCCCAATATTACGTGGCAAGGGTAATCATACTAAGTCTTAAATCACATGGTGTTCCAAAGTCTTTCTATCCAACTCGCATTACAACCATGTGCCCGATTCCGGTGGTTTATCTCCGACACGGCACTGGAGCGGAACCTAACCGAATCAATCTTAAAAAATCGCATTCAACATGTGCCTACGTCGACCAGAGGACTAGTCTAGCGTTTACTAGACAATATAAATGTAAAACAATTTCACGCTCATGTATATATACAATCGTATCAAGTCTCTTACTCGAGTTATACAATAGTCATTATTTACAATATAACATAATTTACACCATTAATTTACTAATTCAACTGTGATAACCCGTGATCCGAAATAAGGGGTGGCCAGCCCGATACTCCAACATGACGGAATCATGGATGGAAATCATTCTCAGCATCACAACAATAAAATAAGTATATGGGAAAACCACCCAATAATTCAGAAAACGGGTTGCCAAATTTTTTTAATTTAGTTTTATTACAAGTTATGAAAATAGCTTAAACAACCCAATCTGAAGAGAAAGTGGAATTCCAAAAGAACTTATTATTACATCAACAACAAAAATACAATAAAGGACCGAATAGGTTATCGGTCAACAGTTACATACAACATATTAAAACAGTTTAATAGGTTATATAATACATCCATTAAACAGTTACAAAAGTTTGGGCCACACGCCCGAGTGGAAGACCCGATCATAGCTAGAAACCAAAAGAAGAAAGAGTCTAACAACATATCCTGTAATATACGTAAAATCTTACAGCTCCTCAAAAGCATTGGAATAGGGATAATCAAAATGGGCGCCCTTGCGACGGAGCACCTGAGCGGATACAATTTACATACACAATAAGGAAAATGAACGGGTCAGGGCCCGGTTTTTATATGATTACCAGATGAATAAGAAGCATAATAGGTGTGAACAGTTAATCATGATTGATGAAGATAAGAATCCAACAACATAATTCTAAGCATAATAAAGCAGTTTAAACGATTATGTCTTTTATTAAATCATGCAAGAGAATATAATTAGACTTCATAATTTTTAAAATCCTCCATCATTATTTACCAGTTCATTCCCATTTCCATTCCTTAGCAGGAATATAATACCATCATATTTTCTTATGGCATTTTACATATCTCAAGTCCCACTTGATTTAGAATAGTCATATTCTTATACATATAACGATTCTAAGACCGCCCCTCCGAGTTTCCCTACTGGGCGCACCCCTAAATGACTATCATCTTCCAGGGTCCATCAAACAAGACAACATGGGTACCTAACGCACGTCGGGAAGTGGCCATATGCCTGCGAGTGAGTCATAATCACACCCAAAATTACCTGACTAGCGCAGAATAAAACATATAACAACCCCGCATATGGCTGAGGACTATAGTCTCCCTGCATTCACTAGACAGGGGACATCACCTCATGCGCGAGCTTCCCTTATGATAGCATTTAGAGAGAGGTGTTTACGTAAATTAACATTTACCATTTAAATCTCATTTTCATTTCCATTAATCATATTTGTTTCATTTTATCCGAAACCACAATCAATGAATGTTCTCATTAATATTCATCATATTTTAAGTCCCGAAATAATCTCCAAGTGATCACAATAATGTTACAAGTCCCAAGGTCTTATATACCTCATTAGACCCCCTAGAGTCTCCAAGTATGGGCCTACAACTCCAAGACAATTAACAGATTTCTAAAGAAAAGAAAAACCCTAACCTCAATTTGTACACATCCGGAATAAGCCCCATTTAACCCAATCCTAATGTAGGGTAGTGATTTGACTCAACTAAAACTCTAGGACTCTAAGTTTACTTCATTCAAGAAGGTTCCTAGGTCCTAAGCCTAAAGAAAAAGAATAAAAATTGAGTTGGAAAAATCAACTCAAGACTACAGGGTCCGAATCGATTCGCCCCCAAGGCGAATCGATTCGCCCAAAAAGCGAATCGGTTCGGAAGTTGAACCTAACTTTATGCTTCAACCGAATGAATTCGGTCTTAACCCAAATCGATTTGGGTTTGTAGACCTGGAAACTGTCCCTTGGGCAAATCAATTCGGACATAGCCGAATCGATTCGGCCCTGCGAATTTGCCAAGTTTGGCTATGGAGTCTTGGACTCCTAATTTCTCCCAACTACAATCTACCCAAACCAAGATTATTTATTACCACCAACTGATTTTAAATACATCCAACTACATTGATCTACACCGATAAATATCCAAATCACTTCCAAAGATTCAAAACCCTTAAATCCAATAAAAACCCTAACTTTATCAAACCAAAACTAATACATAACTATCATACTAATTATTCATCTTAAATCACATAATAGCAAGTAGAAAACTTTCCTTGATGTAGGACTCTCAAATTTTTGGAAGGTGAAGGCGAGGTCAACACTCCAATCTTCAATTTCTTCCTTTCTCCTCTTTTTCTCCAAAGTTCTCTTCTTCTCTCTCTCACTCTAGGTTAACAAATGCTCTTAAGAGAAATAAAAGGGCTTAGCAAGACTAAATCGTGGCATTAGTCTAAAATCTCCAACTTAAATGATAAATACTACATTAAAATGACTCCCAATACGCGTTATGCTAAAATCAGTCAAAAGTGCCCAAAATACAAAAATACAATATGACACTTATTTTTACTATCTCGCACCATTCGGGACTAACTACACCCTCCAAATTATCATTTGGAAATTTTATAACTCATTTCAAGTTCCGGTTTCATTTTAAAACCAAAATGTCATTTTAATTCTTATGACACAATAAACTGCAACATGGTGATATTTACCCATATATAAGGTAAACATACAACATTTTAGTAAATATTAACTTATCTCATTAAATTAATACTTACCCCACATTCCAACATTTTATATATAATCACTTCACATAGCAAATAAATATAAAAGAGGTTCTCAAAAGTGAGGGTTGTTACATCAACATCAAATCATTTCAAGGTTATATATCCCTAATAACCATAACTATGTGATCAAGTTAGGATATTAGGCACAACACCACAATTATCTTACTAACAACATGAAAAACATTAGCACTCTTATTTCAACAACTTTCTGTCCAAAATTGTAAAATGCCGATTTGAGACTTTTCCGATCCGTTTTTGAAGAAACTTAAAACTACAAAGTTGTTCAGAATATGATTTTCTACAGGAAATCTTATGAACACTTCCATTTACGGCTTAAAATAGATCCAAAATCAACTTATAATATTCGCCCCTGTT
Organism: Sambucus nigra; assembly: GCA_949130495.1. Taxonomy (NCBI): domain Eukaryota; kingdom Viridiplantae; phylum Streptophyta; class Magnoliopsida; order Dipsacales; family Adoxaceae; genus Sambucus; species Sambucus nigra. Next base: position 389,180,424 of record OX422211.1, on the reverse strand, counting down.
TTCGATAACTTTTTGCGCAGAACTGTAAAACGCATATTTGAGGATTTTTTCGATCCGTTTTTGAAGAAACTTAAAACTACAAAGTTGTTCAGAACATGATTTCGGAACCAAAACATCCAATTTCGGAACCAAAACAACTCAAAACAGTTTTTAATATGACGATTTACTCAATTTAATAGATTTCTCAAATTCAAGAGGTTGTTCTACAACTCAATCCCTATAATGATGTTATTGCATTTGAATCTACATGTAGGGTGATCCTAATACATTTCATATCATTTTTAACATCAATTTCATATTAATTTAGGGATCCAAATACACGTTCATGTGAAATTTTATTATAGATACATATTATACACATATAGGTTATTAACTTGCCTTGGATTGTATAGAGAAGTTGAATCCTCTTGAAATCCTCTTAGCTTTCTTCTTTTCTTACTCTCTCTCTCTACCAAACCTTAGACCCCTTTTGTGAAATGAGAAAATTAAGACTTCTTCTCTTCTTTTCTATTTATACCTAGGGTTAATTTATTTACAAAAATTCCATTGCCCCAAATTTAATCCTCTCGATCCTTTTACGCGTTAATTCGCTGCTAATATTTAAGTCGCACATTCCTATCTCAATGAATTCATTTTAACTTTTCGTTTCTAAACATTTCGAATATATATACTGGCATAGTTTTGTTTTCAAACATTTCGAATATATATACTGGCATAATTTGATTTCCAAACATTTCAAATATATATACTGGCATAGTTTTTTTTTCTTCAATTAGTTCAATTTCAATTCAATAAAAAATGCGGGGTATTACAATATCTCGACGGGTTATAGTTGCTGGCGAGGCTGATTTTGTTTAGACGCTTCCATTCTGTTGAATCGTAAATCTGTGGTGTCTACTTTCATTTAGGGCATGTCTCCCAGGATTCTAGTTATTTCATTCCTATTCCAGAGATTGTAATTATTTATGTCAGTACTGTTGATATTAGAAATAATTGATGGTAATGTAATATTTTAACTGGAGAGTTATTCCAGTCACACTTATTCTTGTTATATTTAGTTCGGCTGTGTTGTGATGTTTCTTATTATTATTCCGTATCGTGGAATGCTGTTAATTAAATTAAAATTGGAAAATCTTTTGACACTAGCTTAATTAATTATTAGGTGAATTAATGAAGAAATTATTTTTTTACAGTGATATTGAAAATGAACCAACTGGATATTCTGATTTAATTTAATAAAGGACTGATCACCCGATATTTAATTTGGCGGGGTGTCACACTATTGTGAGTACAATAACTCAGGGTTGTATACGTTTGTGCCTGATTGAATCGTCCCTTTGAGATAAGGGAGATCATGTATTTATAATGGTTAGGAGCCCAAGAGATGGAATGCGTTTATATCTATAGGCACATACATTTGTATACAATAAATATGATCGTTGATATCTGTTGGTACATGTACAACAACCGTTAGCTCTTCCACCCGAGTGACTTTTACTATTCTTAACCGTTCATATTTTTTAGGTTAGTCGACTGGTTGACCGACTAAGAAAGTAAGCACTGTGAAAATTTCCACGTAGGAGGATAGGTGTCAACTTATCATTGGTCCATGTAGATGAATAATTTTTACGTACTAAAATGAGTTTGATATCGGAAAGGCTTACTCTGAGCTTTATGAGATGATCCAATTGGATAAGGTGAACCTTAAGCTAGGCTCGAAAACTAAGACATACAAAAAGGAAATTTATGTCCTTAAGGATAAATAGACATTTTTGGGCTCTTTTTAGGCCTATTACTCTTATTGACAATCTTAAATTAGGGGATAAATAGAGATATCCCTTACACGAGAAGCTCGCTAGTTTAAAGTCAGCATTATTTGAGTCATCCTAGAATTAAACATCATTTCAAGACGAGAATGGCAGGATAAAGAAAAACCAATGGATGTCTTTACAACTAAACATTAACATTGATGGTAGATCCAAAAAAACATGAAAAAATTATTTTAGCGTAGGATCAATCCTCGAAGGATAAGATTGACGTGGGCTATGACAAACTTTAGAGTTTATCCAAAAAGTATAGGTCAAAATTTTCTCCCTAAGATGATGAAGGTTATCGCCGTTCAACTATATTTTTGCATTTATTTTAAAATAAAGGGTCACCTTATGGACTACAATTTTTCGCTAGAGGAATATAGGTAGTTCTCCTAATCCACGGTTTGGAACCATTAAAAAACTATACGAGTAGATAAAATACCTAGTTAAAACTTAGTAACAACTAATGATTTAGATGAATAAGTCATTTCCTCCGTCAAGAGGGTAGAGTTAAGAAAAGCACTAGGTCTAGGAGAAGTGGGAATGAGGATGAGGTAGCCCATCCCGATCCCAATGACATGTGAGTCTTTTTATTCTTCTAGCTTAACATTTGTTGTGCTTTTCATTGATTTCATAATATTTATAGCCTACCTAGATATGTATCATATGTACAATATTTTGTTTTAGCTTTTTGTGTATGTTTTTCTTTGTTTTGGTTATATTGGTTTTATAAATGATAAATGCAAACAAATTTTATTTTTTTATGTCATTTAAAGAAAAACCAAAAAAGTGTTTTGAAAAAATGAAAAGGTTTCATTATTGTGTTCTTTGTGGATATCAAATGTTTTGGGATGATTGAAAATTTTGGGAACATATCATGCTATCTTATACCTAATTCTTGATTTGAATCTTAGGAGGGTAGAGTGACTTTACTTGTGTTTTGTATAATGTTATTAGGAGTTCATAAAAAACAACTCATGTTGCGTATATAGTAGTCATTACCATATCGCACACTATTTATTCGACTTTAACTCGGGCGTATCCTCGATTTTTTTCGAAAAGTTTATTGCATGTGTTTGAACTCAATTGGTTCACATATTTTTTTTTTAGATTTTTGAAATTGTGTACTTAAGAACTATTTCATTTGAGCTTAATTATAGAAAATGACGAGGGATGCAATGGGAAGTGTTGTCCAAAGTGAGTTGAAAGCTTCATTGGCAAGAAACTTTTTTTATGTGCTTATAAGAGAAAAGGGATAGGGGATTATTCATTCTAAAAGAATTCTCTCAATGAAAAAAAAAGAAAATTATTAAAAGCACATTTTAGGGAGATATAAATTTGATTTCATGTGAGTGAAATCTAATAAATAAAAACCCCACTTGCTATTTATAGTAAGAACCAAAAATAAAAACTAAAAACAACGAAGAAGGGATAAAATATCCAAGTTACAGAACCATCAACCGATCGACACATTTTGTTGATTGATTGACACTATAAATGGAAAAAATGGAAGAAAAACTCCGCGAAGGAAAGAAAATGATCGATCAATTAGCAAAATGCGTCGATCGATCGACAGTGTGGGGCCTCCTGACAGGTCCTCAAAAGTAGAAAGCTTCACAGAAAAGGCCATTAATTTCTCTTTCGGATCCAGAATGATGCCCGCCTGTGGCCACGCAAAGCTAACCTAACAAGCTACACTGCTATGCACTTCCATCACCTAGATCATGAACTGTAAATTTATGAAAATGCCCCTAAAGTTTCATCTTGCGACGAAAATTTCGCTAAACAATTCCAATTACTCCTCAAAACATTCCCACACTAATAAAATCCAAATAAACCTTGAATAATACATATATCGAATATAAAGTTTATACATTATAATATCATAATTATTAGGGGAAACGAGAACGAGAATACTGGAATGCGTAAATAAAAGGGGAATTCGATGCAATATTCATGTCTAATGATAACCCTAACTTTATGATTGTGTTATGAAAGTTATTTATCATCTAAAGGATCTAAACATCCAAGGATGTGGAATTAATGGGGGAAGTGAGGTTGATATCCTCTCCAACAAAGGGTTTTGTCTAGAAATAATATAAGTATTAATATTATTGATATAAGTTCATCCTCAAAACTAAATGGTAGATAGAAGTAAACGTAAAGTCAAAACTAGTAAGTTAGAATTTAGGTTGTGGGTAGAACTTGAAGACCATTAGTGAATTGTGTAATTGCAAGTGAATCCACTAAGAGTAGTGAGAAAACTAGTGAGAGTTAACAATCCTATCTTATTTATCAGAAAAGGTGGATAAATTTTATTCATAAAAAGTTGAATAATGCTTAATAGTCTATTTGACTGTAATCTAAATTGTAGATACGGATGCCATTAATTGTTTGCTCTAGGAAAGTTGAAGACGTTGTAGTTTATGGATCCCCGGATTTTAAATTATAAGTCAATCAAAATCACACACTTGTAATTTCCTTTTTATGTAAAACACAATAGAGATGATGCGGAAGCGTTGTAAAACAGGTGATGGTTCAACTTTCAAAAATGACAACAAGTTTTAATTTCTCAAAAAACAAATTAAAACATAATTCAAGTCCTAGAATTTGCCTAAGTCATAATATTCAATTATCCAAAGTTAGGCGAAACCAATTTTAGCAAATGACTTGAATAAACCAATTTTACCCAATATTTAATTTAAGTCCCAAATTAAATGAGTGTGATAACTAAACCAAATTTTATCTTGAAATTATCCTAAGCATGGATTCTAAATTATTGGCAAGATAAAATAAACAATGTCACACTACGCCGAGATGTACGAGGAAAAACCCAAAACGGGAAACAACCTCGGACGGCCCTAGCCACAAGTCCACTAGATACGGAATTACAATTACAAGACAGATAGACTTACAACGACTGACTCGATCCCTCTCAAGCCTCGACGCTCCTTCTCGTAGAAACCTCTTCCTAGCGAACAACCTCGGAACACCACCGCGGTCTCAAAATCCACCGATGGGACTTTATATGGTCACCGTCACCCAAGCATGGAGCCTTTCTCCGTGTGGGTAGAATCTCAACAATAGTCTTCTTTGTGATGGGGTGTAGAAGCAAACCCGAAACGTCTCTTGAATTCGGTAGAGAAAACCGGTGCCAAAAACTCCAAGTAAAGATATGTATATATAAAGCTTGGATAAACAACTATTGGGTGTAAACTAAGTGTTTAAAGATTTTTCTTTAAGTTGAAGAACACTCAAACATGAACATTTTCCATTTGTAAAATTATCTCTCAAACTCTCTCTAGGAGATGTATTAGGATGGAAAAGTTATCTAGGAAAATGTGTTTCCCGCACATAATAATGTATGAAAAAAGTTGGTTGAAAACCAAGTGGAGAAGTGGGGAAAAACTGCAAAAAACTGCCAAATAACTGTTCCCGCTGGAATCTCGTTCGAACGAACTTGATTCTCATTCGAATGAGACTTCTAACGAGCGACCAGCCTGGGCTCGTTAGAACCTCGTTAGAACGAGAAAATTCGTTCGAACGACATATCGAACGACTGACCAGTTAGGGTCGTTGGCAAAACTCGTTCGAACGAAACTGGTTCGAACGACAAAACTCGTTCGAACGAAATCTGGTTCGAACGAAAAAACTCGTTCGAACGACATTTCTAACGAACGACCAGAAAGTTTGTAAAATTCGATTTTGGCCCAGAAACTTTTATATACTTATTTTAAAGTTCTATTTGATTCTTTCTGAAAATAAAATGCAGTTTTTATTACACCTAACACCCAATAAACTTTGTTCCAAGCTCCTATATAAATATAATTACATTCATACCTTGGGAGCATGGAACCTTAGATGATGACGTAGAAACGAGGCACGGAAACCGGCATTTTGATGAACCTTTACATTCTTTGCCGCTACGTCTTCAACACACACTTCATAGGCTTGGGAATATTACAATTGAATACTATCCTATGAATAAATGTTTTTGTCCGGAATTGAGCCAAAACTATATATGGACTCAATTGGAAATTTGTGTCCTTACAAATCTCCCCCTTTGGCTATTCCGGGACAAAAACCAAACAAAAATCCTAAAGGGCCGTCAAGCTCACTAGACTCAAAACATAACCCGCCCAAACTTGACTCAACCCAAGGATCAAACGCTTTGCCATAGAAAGATGCCACTTTAGAATAATTCCTGCACACTTAAGCAAACTCATCAAATGCATAGGGAATATCAAAATATTAAATGCAATTAATTAATTACTCCCCCTAAATTAATTCTCCCCTTTATCAAACACATGACCTACTTAGAAAGACGTCTCCCCCTAAGATAAATCTCCCCCAAACTAAGATACGATAATAATAGGATTAGATACCATTTCTCCCCCTATCATCATTCTCCCCCTTTTTGTTCAGGAATAGGCAAAGGATAAAGAACTAATAAACAACATGTGAAAGCTTAAAGTGATAAGACATGAAAGCATATGGGAAATAAAAGCAGGGCAAAGACAAACAAATATCATATATATATATATACAAGAGATATACCAATAAGTATGTGCATATATAGATAGATATAAACACACACATGACACAAAATACAATAAGTTTGCACACTCGTATGGCAAAAATGTGTCATATGGAAACGGAAGTGTAGGGGTGTGTACTAGCAACAATTAAATTTAGACCCAAACACTTAAGAAACGTTCACGGAGTTCTCATTTGATTGCAAACTTCATCACAGTTAAATATAACCTCATGTGACAATATAAAGATTGAACTCAATGAACAAACATACACAATGCATACAAGCCTAGCATGATGATGATTCTACAAACCAAATAGAGTCATGACATTAAAGACAACTAGGATAAGCGGACATTGTGAAAACCGTTGATATACCATCCAATTCTCCCTCAATGAGCATATATATTCTTTTGTTTTTGAATGAATATATCAAACAAACATAGGCCTTGGCAATTGATGTATTTTAAATGCCAAATATTCTGTTTTTAGGCCTTTGGATCACGTATTTCTTTTAGATCCAATCAACGGTGGCTTACTATCGCAACGGATTTAATTCATCCTTTCGGAGCCCTTCCCCGTGCATATATTAATTTATCATGTTTTCATTTTTCGCACAAATCTCACATGCAACGGATTTTGACATGCACTAGTCCTCCTAGGTCATAGATATGTAGATGACTAGATTGATAGGAGAACACCTCAAAAAGCTCAAATATAACATGTGACATTAAGATTTCAAAAGAGCTTGTGCATGTGTGAAAAGAGGCATATAGAAATAGAATCCATTTAAACAATACAAAATCCAACTACTCCATAAAATATGGTAAAGAACATAATAAGGATTGAAAATCTAAACCAAAAGTTCTAGCCACGTGGGAGCGTAAATGATGGGATTCAAACACAAGTATATGCCACATAAAGTGTGTCAAACAAAAATACGTACCAAACAAAATCTTTTTGAGTTTTTAACATTTTTAATCAAAAAGAAAGATATATACTCAAAAGACTAAACATAAATCATTTGTATTTTTCATTAAGCATAAATGAAATAAATAAAACACAAATGATAAACAAAAATCTTTTTATATTTTGCAGTTAAATCAAACACAAAAAAAATAATACAAAAAGATAAACAAGTCATAATTTCTAGCATGTGATATGAAATAAGGCAATGACTAGAAAATGACTAAACAAGCATACATTTAGCATATGAATATGGCATGAAGTACAAACGCTAAAGCATGCAAACACTAACACATTTATCCTTTAGATTTAGCAAGAGAGGAAGCATGTGAAAGTAAATGAGAATCAAAATCCCTATTTTGTAAGGCAACCAAGTCGGATTTCCTAACCCAAATTAATGAAGAATTACTATCTTGGGGTGTAGGAACGTTAGCTATCGTGGTTACTTTACTATGGGATTTTCTAGGAATTCTTTTAAGATCTAAACAAAATTGCCTAAGATGACCTTTTCGACCACAATGTGTACAAGTAAGAACATGTCGAAAAGATTTATCTAAGGAGTGATCATTAAATGCATTCCTAGAAGATTCTCCTAAAACATTGGTTTTGACTTTAGGGTTAAATTCATTACAAGAATTGAAGCCTAAACCAAAAGTGTCATTTTTAATTTGGACCGTTCCTAACATTTTATCTAGTTTTTCCGAACGGCACTCCAAATCAAATTTGACATTACTAGAATCTTTTAATTTATTTTCCAAATCTAAAATTTCAGATTCTAGTAAAACATTTTGCTCTTCAAAAGCAAGAAGCTCCTTTTTTAAGGATTCCATTAAACCCCTAAGGCTATCTCTCTCGCCTTCTACATAGTTAAGCTTCTCTTGAAGAGTCCTCTCATGTGTCCTAAGGTCTTCTATTAAGGCACTTTCATCAATGACCTTGGCACTCTCTCTTAAACTCGCTTCTAACTTCAAGTTAGCTCTTTTCAATTTAATAGATTCTTTATATAATTCATGAAAAGCATTTTGAAGTTCACACTCATCAACCTCTTCTTCATTTTCACTCTCTCTTTCTTCTTCACTCTCACTATCATCAAAAATAAGAGAATCATGTATAATGACCTTGGAAGTGGCATGTGCTATTGTTTCATCATTCGATGAGTTCTCACTATCACTCATATGTCTAGCCATAAAAGCCACAAAATTTTTCTTAGTGGGGGAATCGGGCTTTTCTTCCTTATCACTATCACTAAGGGTTGCATTATATGAAACGGGTCATTTACCCTCTTTCCTTAGTTTAGTGGGGCACTCAAGAGCCCTATGGCCATAACCTTCACAACCAAAACACTTATTAGACTCGTCCCTATCTAAATTTTCATTACTAGGTTTAGGGATCTGTTTGGCTTTAGAAAACTTCTCGCTTTTATCATGTTTAGAAGTATCAAATTTCTTAAAATCATTTTTAACTTTATCTTTGTTAAATTTAAGAAATTTTCTAAATTTACGAGCAAACAAAGCCATATCTTCCGAGTCACTATCACTCTCGCTCTCTACTACTTGTTTGACCTCTTTTCGGGCTTTTAAAGCAACGCCCTTTTCAATTTTCTTTTCAGTTTTAGAGGGAAACATATCTAGTTCATAGGTTTGTAAATCACCTACAAGCTCTTCTAATTTCGTAGAAGCTAAAGTGGGTAAAGAATTTAAAACGGTCACTTTAGGAATAAATCTATCGGGTAGGGACCTTAAAATTTTCTTTACAACACGGTCGTCAGGTATTTTCTCTCCCAAGTTAAAGGATGAATTAACAATATCAGAAAGTCTAGCATAAAATTTATCAAACGTTTCTTTTTCATCCATTTTGATAGTTTCAAATTGAGTGGTGAGGTTTTGAAGTTTTGAAGCTTTAACGACACTAGTTCCTTCATGAGTTAATTGTAAAATACCCCAAGCTTCTTTAGCGGTTTCACACGTCATAATACGTCGGAATTCATCCGGTGCGACAGCGCTAAATAAGGCATTTAAACCTCGGGAATTAAAGTTAGCAAGTTTAAACTCATTTTCAGTCCATCTATCGGCGGGTTTTAAAACACGTTCATTTTCAACTAAGTAAGATGGTGGGGAATACCCGTTAACAACAGACATCCAAACTCTCTCGTCGATAGATTTTAATGCCGATCTCATTCGCGCTTTCCAATACGCGTAGTTTGAACCATCAAATATAGGAAATTTTGAAAATGGGGAAAAATCCATTTTAGCCAAAAATTAAAGGATCTTAACGAAATAATTTATCGTTTTTGCCTCTGATACCAATTTGAAGACGTTGTAGTTTATGGATCCCCGGATTTTAAATTATAAGTCAATTAAAATCATACACTTGTAATTTCCTTTTTATGTAAAACACAATAGAGATGATGCGGAAGCGTTGTAAAACAGGTGATGGTTCAACTTTCAAAAATGACAACAAGTTTTAATTTCTCAAAAAACAAATTAAAACATAATTCAAGTCCTAGAATTTGCCTAAGTCATAATATTCAATTATCCAAAGTTAGGCGAAACCAATTTTAGCAAATGACTTGAATAAACCAATTTTACCCAATATTTAATTTAAGTCCCAAATTAAATGAGTGTGATTACTAAACCAAATTTTATCTTGAAATTATCCTAAGCATGGATTCTAAATTATTGGCAAGATAAAATAAACAATGTCACACTACGCCGAGATGTACGAGGAAAAACCCAAAACGGGAAACAACCTCGGACGGCCCTAGCCACAAGTCCACTAGATACGGAATTACAATTACAAGACAGATAGACTTACAACGACTGACTCGATCCCTCTCAAGCCTCGACGCTCCTTCTCGTAGAAACCTCTTCCTAGCGAACAACCTCGGAACACCACCGCGGTCTCGGAATCCACCGATGGGACTTTATATGGTCACCGTCACCCAAGCATGGAGTCTTTCTCCGTGTGGGTAGAATCTCAACAATAGTCTTCTTTGTGATGGGGTGTAGAAGCAAACCCGAAACGTCTCTTGAATTCGGTAGAGAAAACCGGTGCCAAAAACTCCAAGTAAAGATATGTATATATAAAGCTTGGATAAACAACTATTGGGTGTAAACTAAGTGTTTAAAGATTTTTCTTTAAGTTGAAGAACACTCAAACATGAACATTTTCCATTTGTAAAATGATCTCTCAAACTCTCTCTAGGAGATGTATTAGGATGGAAAAGTTATCTAGGAAAATGTGTTTCCCGCACATAATAATGTATGAAAAAAGTTGGTTGAAAACCAAGTGGAGAAGTGGGGAAAAACTGCAAAAAACTGCCAAATAACTGTTCCCGCTGGAATCTCGTTCGAACGAACTTGATTCTCGTTCGAACGAGACTTCTAACGAGCGACCAGCCTGGGCTCGTTAGAACCTCGTTAGATACCTCGTTAGAACGAGAAAATTCGTTCGAATGACATATCGAACGACTGACCAGTTAGGGTCATTGGCAAAACTCGTTCGAACGAAACTGGTTCGAACGACAAAACTCGTTCGAACGAAATCTGGTTCGAACGAAAAAACTCGTTCGAACGACATTTCTAACGAACGACCAGAAAGTTTGTAAAATTCGATTTTGGCCCAGAAACTTTTATATACTTATTTTAAAGTTCTATTTGATTCTTTCTGAAAATAAAATGCAGTTTTTATTACACCTAACACCCAATAAACTTTGTTTCAAGCTCCTATATAAATATAATTACATTCATACCTTGGGAGCATGGAACCTTAGATGATGACGTAGAAACGAGGCACGAAAACCGGCATTTTGATGAAGCTTTACATTCTTTGCCGCTACGTCTTCAACACACACTTCATAGGCTTGAGAATATTACAATTGAATACTATCCTATGAATAAATGTTTTTGTCCGGAATTGAGCCAAAACTATATATGGACTCAATTGGAAATTTGTGTCCTTACAAAAGTAGTCAATTAGTGATACCTGAATTCATCTGCTATTGGGAATTTGTAGTTGCGGAGGAAAATGCAAGTGTTAAGTAAGATTTATTTTAAAGGATTGGATATAAGTACCTACAAAAGTAAAACGAGCTTTGCTTCGACTTCTACAATTTTTTAAGGGTGCTTGATTTATATTAATGACATTTATGTTAGTAATGGTGATAAACATTATATCCATCTTAGCACTAAAGAAGATAATTACTATAAAATGAATCCTGTATTTAGTACATTGTAGTTTTTTTCTTAGTAATTTTCATGATTTTTCACTAAAAGGATAAAATTCTTCTTTTTAACCATAATAAATCTTTAGCACCAAATGCCTAGGTAATCTTATCTAGATGGATTCATAAAGAAAGATGGGTTTTACACTCATCAAAAGCACTATAGTGGTCGATTTATTTTTTCAATGTCGAGATAACTCTTCTCTAACTTGTTTATACATCTTCATACCTAGTTAGAGTCTTAATACAATCGAATTACTTAATTTATTGCAATTCTGATAGAATATGGTGGGCAACTATGAATAATGTGATGCGGTGTGGGTTAGGAGGACAAATTGGATGGGTTGAATGGATAGAATGAACTTAAAACCTTATATATAGCAATGACTACTCACTACCTAATACTGAGGCTGAGGCTAGATGGGAACATGTGGGAATAATTCAATATGAGGTCTCACTCTCAAATTATAATAAAATAATGATATTAATTTATCGGGTGGACATCGATACGAACATGAGTAGTTTAACATATCACAACCATGTAAGGGAGATGGGAATTGACTTCTCTTTTTTTTCTATGAACTAAAAGTCTTCAAGTATCCATTGCATAGTTCCCTTTCATAGTTCCATTTTCCCTAATTACCTGTATCTTTTCTTAGCTCTTCGATAGCATCCATACCTCCTTATTTAGTTACATGACTCAGGAAGACCATTACAAAAAAGTAGCTACATCACAATTACACGAACAAATGACAGTCACCTCACTTAGTGTTATCTTTCCTTATCAATTCTAACCTTTAGGAAAGAGAAAATATAAGACAAATTTGAGGAGTTATTAAAGTAATAAGGAATGTGGTAAGGAAGCTGGCATATTAAAAGAATTAAATAAAGAGATACAAATAATACACAAAGACTTTGTTTGTAAAAAAAAATACGAACTCTTCACATTCACCAAAAAATGACTTAAGCACATTAATTTGTGTTTGGCAACACTCTTCTCTTAGTCAATTTAATGAAAACTTTTCCTACTTCTCATCTTAATAATTGCCTTATTTTGATTTTCTAAGACATTTAAATGAGTTTTCCAGACACCTTATGTTTGGCTCTTGGATGACCAAGTTTGGGCAGAAATAGAAGACCTATATATCAGGAAGGCATCTTGAAGTACAACGAGAAGCATGACATGAGATATACGCGGTAGAAAAGTGTCCAATGGAGAATTACCTGACTCGGTGGATGGAGGGACAACCCTCTTACTCAAGCATGAAATCCATGTTAAGTCAATAATCATGGAGAAGGACAACACTAAGAGATGTCGATATAAGTCCCTTGTAGAAGGAACCAAACACACACTTGTTCAAATATCCCATAAATGAAAATTTACTAGGAGAGTAAGAGATGGGTATGGTTTATTAGCATCGAACCTTAAGTCAAATTGTTTATTTATGTGCAATTTTCAACAATGATAATTAATCAATGTCCATTGATTTAGACTCCCACCTCCATTCTGAGCTATGAAAAAGATCAAGACGGACCATAAAACTTGGAGGCACTTCCAGTTAGGGAATATGGCGTGGATGGAAAATAATCAAGCAGTGTGATAGCTAAATAAATATTCAAACTGGCTTATTATTATTGATGTAATTTTATAACTACCTCTTAAGTAATTTAAGGATTACATGTTAGGAGTAAAGACTATATCCCAGAAGATAGTGCCACATGTTACTTTCAATAATGGTGTGTCAAAAAGAGAACAATTAGATTTTTTCAGACATGATAACATTCATGATATATCATTAAAAAGATATGGATAGACATATTTCAATATTGTTTTCCAAGTTAGTTTTCTTTACTCTCATTAAAGATAGCAGATTTCATTGAAACTCAATTCCAGTACTTTTGATAATGGGTAGTACAACACATTTGTTAGGAGAAACATCAACAAGTTTGAATAATGACAATGTTTAAATCTATATTTTAGACCAGATTCCCAAAATAATTGTTCAGAAAAATGAAGGTTCAATAGGCTTATGTGAAATTATTTCATACCACCAGTATAGGTAAAAACATCATAAAGAAATGAGTGGAATTCTACTACCTTGTTGTAGTGTGAGGATTGTCAATTATCATAATGGTGAAAATCATCTGAATACTTCATGATTTGTACACTCGTAAAGGGGTAACTTTATCATAGTGGGAGTGTTTCTTGTTCTTGGGATAATCACCCATCGCAACCCATGTCAAAGAAGATACTGAACCCCATAACTATAATAAAATATTGGACATGTTATTAACAATAAAAACCTGGGATGGTAGTAGACTTGTTGTCTAAGGTCAAGTTTATATAAAAATCTAGAAAAAATTACTCAAATTTTATATTTAAAAACATATTTTTTATAGGCCTGGATTGAGTTTATAATTACTCTAGTAAGCATAGGAAAGAAATATTACTTCATAAGGATACATAATATTATTAGAATAAATTGTGATATCTGGTACCATAGAGATTCAACAAGGTGGGGTCAGACCCATCGGTTGCAAGTAAATCTATAAATAAAGGTAAAGACATAAAGATGAACTCCTTCAAGACTAGGCTTATAAGGATAAGTTTTTTCTAGACACATATACCTTTTTTCAAGGTCTCTTTACCATTCTTATTAATTTCTTTTATGAAATATGACAATTCAATTTAGATAGTTCTTGTTATTTTATAACTAAATAAAATCATAATGAAGTACTAAGAGTGAGAATTATGGAAGTTCAAGAAGTTATTATGAACTTAAGAAAGCATTAGAATTGCGAAACATCTACTTTTATTAATTAATCAAGTCCTTGGTTTTGATAAATGGTTAGGTGTGTTTAATATGTACAAAAAGAGTGCTAAAAGGTTGGTGGTCTTTTTAAATAATATATGTATGAATATACTTCTCATCGAACGCGATGTGGAGATATATTTAAAACTTATCGTGAGATAGTCCACCAAGACTGATATGAAAACTGATGCGACTCAAAAAGTGCTCTAGTGCGTGTGAATACGACACAAGTGTAAGCCAGTTTCATAAGTAATAATCCAAGCAAGTCGGGTATCAAACTCAGGGACTAAGATGTGAAATGTAATGACTAATAAGGAAGGTGACTAGACCTAACGATCGACTCACAAAAAGAAAAGAAAAGAAAAGAATAGAAAAAATGATGATTGTTTGGAGGAAAATTTCTAATGAACTAATGCAACCTAAATAAATGTGAACTAACTATGCATGCAAGGACGAAAACTTTTTGATTTAAACTATATGCGAAAAATAGGACTCGAATGAATGCCCCGAAGCATCGGTAAATTCGTTGGATACAAATTTTTCAAAAACTATATTGATAATTTTAAGAGAACATTAAAATTTTCAAAGTACTAAACATATGAGGATTTTATTCCGCACAATATCTAGTCAATGATAGATGTAACGTAAATAACGAGCTTGCCGATACACGTATTATTCCATCAAACACTCTGGTTACCTAGGACAAACAAAGTTAAGAGACCTATAATACTTGTTTAAAAAAAATATCAAGTCTAAGAATTATCTATATAATTTCATCCAATTTTATATCCAATTTATTAACATAGATTTAGTTCACGTATCCCAACCCTTGAATTATCTAGCCGTACATTTAAATCTAACTAAGCTTGAATTATTTATGTAGCATGAAGACATGATGATGGAAATTAAATAAGAAAGCATGTAAATAATATCACCAAAAGGGAAGAGAAGCAAAAACATACAAACTAAGCTTTGAAAGAAATAAATCAGAAAAAATCAGCTCTTTATTGAAGTTGCAACTATAAAAGTGATAAATTTTATTTTAGATGTTCCTCTACCGCTCTAACCTTCCCCTTAATAAAATATAGGTTGAAAGACCCTTAATACATGTTTACATAAGCTCCTAAGTTGTTTAGAAGATCCCTCAAAATATAAAACTCTCTAGGCTAAAAAATAGAACAAAAATAAAAATCCCGCTTCAGATAATTTGTCACGTTTCTAAAGCGTGACAACTTTTATCATGTTTTTGGAATGTTACTAATGGCAAACCGGTTCCCTTTAGAACCGAACTGGTTCGTTTTTCCAGTATTGTCCAAGCGATGCCTTGTGTGCTTGAAGTTCTCTTATTTAAAATTTCGCCACTAGATTTTCTTCTCAAATTCAAACGGGCATAGCTTCTTCACCGTAGCTTGGATTGTGGTGCCTTTTTTTCAATATTATCATGACTTAAATCTCTTTAACTTTTTAGTTGGATCCTCCTCCGAGTTTCAGCTAAAAATTAAGAAAATGCCCTTAACTTCCTTTTCTTTTGATTCTTTCACCGTTCGGGTTTTTCTCTTCCATTAACTTGCACGAATTAACTATAAAATATGAGACAAATACACAAAACAAAAAAATACTCCCCGAAAAGGGTTAGTAGCATAAAAATGAGATAAATTTGGGTTAAATGCTATGCACGGGATCATAAAAGAACCGAAATTAAGGGGATAAATATGAAATATTTATGCCGAATAAAAGACATTGAAAAGTTTGTTACATTCTTGAGTCCATATTGTCATTTGATCACTTGAAGGGGTGTATTTTTACTTATCTAAGTTATCATAATGATGTAGTTCTTTTTAGATTATTTTATTTCGGATTCTAAGAAAGATTTTTGATATTTTAGATTTGGAATTATTATAAACTAGAAAGAACATTGGTTATTGTAGAATATATATTCAAGTACCTAAAAAGGATTAACGAAAATATATTTTGTTGACAAATACAAAGGTAAGTAACTTGTAGGTTACCATCTCAACTATTTAGCCAAATATAAGATTTGGGGAAGTGTATAGTTTGTGTAGTATAAGAAATTGTATATAAGATGTTGATTTTATTGGTAAAGAAAGCATTAGTTGAGAACCAATTAGCCTTTTACGTTTTGTGTGACTCTTATGTATTGTGTGCGGTATGATTGTTAGATGCATGGTTCCATGTCTTTGAGTATAACTAGGAGATCGTCGGAGTTGCATACTAAAGTCATGGTTTATTTGTGATGTTTAGTATGTCCATCTAATGAGAATCTACACAGAAAATGTTTGCATTATATTATTTATATTTTGTTGCATACGTGTCTTTTATTTTTTATACTAGATGATTTGGTGTATAGAGTTCGACTTACGCACGGAATATCGAAGCATAGACTCTTGTAGAATATAAGTATGGTTTACATCCTTAGATGGATATGGTCACACCATCAGGAGTATTGTATCATAATATTTCAGTAGGCTTATCTTGATTTTGAAATTGGTACAGTTTCGACTTATTGTGCTAGTGCAGTATTTGTGTATTGCACATGATCAATTTGAGATAATTATATGTACGCTGACTAGATAAGATAATACACAACTCATAATTATCACGAGTAAGATCTTAATACGCGCATTATTGATGAACACGTGTATGCCCCATGATTTTAGTAATAATTAATTTCATTATTTTATTATATTAATTTTGAGAGAATTAAATTAGAATTTAGTAAATATTAACTAGAGAGATAAATGATTAATATTTATGATAATTATTATTTACTTGTGTATGTGATAAATAAATATTTATATGGTTTATTATATGTCGTGTATGAGTGATAGACACGGTTTAAATTAACAATAGGTTGATAGGGTGTGACACCGATGGATCGATATAATTTATAGACAACGCTTATGGTACACACGTGTTAAACCCGATTAATGAAAATTTAACATGAGTGGATTTGGGTGACTCGGATGACCTTTTCAAGTGCACCGGTGATCCGAGAATAGTCGAAATAGTTCAAAATAGGTACCCCGGTGTTGTGTTTGAGTTTTGAGAGCTTTTTTAGACATAAAATTACCCGTACGAGGGTAGGAAGGTCATTTTAAATTTAAAATTAAAAGAAAAAAGTGATTAAGTTTTTAAGAAGACTTTTAAGGGTTCGGGGAGGTGGATAACAACCACCTTTTACATTCCAAACAATAGATTGAGAGAAAAAACCCTAGAGAAGAGAAACGAGGCAAAGAGGAGAGATATTAAAGAGGAGAAAAGAAGATTCAACCCGATTTAGAGGCCAAAGATTTATTGTCCAATAAGGTAAGTAATTACTTGCTTCGTATCACATTTTCAAATGGACTTTAATTATTTTCTTGATTTAAATTAGAAATTGGGGATCTTGATGGTGAAATATTGAAATTGAGGCTTTGATAAAAAAAACCTATTGTTAAATGTTGAATGATCTTGAATAAACAAATAAATTAGGTTTGATTATATTGGTAATTAGGATAAAATTTTGGGTTTGAATAGAATAAGAGTAGGAACTTAAATGAAAGATGGGATCTTTAATAATCAACTTGGTATAGGAATTGTAATCTCGAATCTAGGGTGATTTTTATGTTTCATTCATATATCTAGTGATGGGATTATATTATTTGGATGATACATGAACTATGGTTATTTGAATTTGGGTAGAAAGAACCCAAAAAACGAAGTTGACATTTTAGGGATGAATCCCACCGAAGAAAAATGCTCCAGGTATGTATTCTATAATCTCATTCTAATGTCATTCGAATACCATTCGAAATAGATGTCATTCTCATTCGAATGAGAATTTATTATCACTATTTAGTAGTGAGAATTTAACAATTAACTAGGATACTCAGATAATGGCCTAGTTAAATAAATAAATCAGGAAGTTGGATGGACTTCGGGATTTGGGCTAATCGTGAGCGGTGGGATATGCGTACGAGTTTGGTAGTTATTATATACATATTAGTGTGACGTATAGGATTAGTTATTTTCATTTATTATTGGTCGTGTTGCCCTTATATGATATTATTTATCTCACTGCAGACTTTTATATTTTGTCAGAATTGTAATTCCATTTTCATTTATCATTCAGTTTATATTGTGGATGTTATTTGGTGAGAGATGGTTTATTTGGTTCACCTTTATTATTTATTTATGCATGATAGTTATTCCAGTTATGGTGGTTGTGTGGATTATTCTTATTCTTAATGTTATATTATTATTATAACAATGATACTGAGAATGATCCGTACTGAGATTTGTATTATATTTTAGTAGAGTACTGGTATTAAAATATGGGTTATCACAGTTAGTATCAGAGCATCGGGTTCTAGTGTCATTAGGATCTGTACGGACTTGCTATGTTGTCAGCGTTGCATTATCTTTAATGTAGAGCCCTATATCTAGGACTGTTGTTTCATATTGCACATTTATGTTCTTATACTATTAATTATGATTGAAGTGAATCTTATACAATTTCGGTTTGGTTTCAGATGCCAAACAATGGAAGAAGATGACCAGCACATATCAGTAGGAGGCCCACATGAGAGGAGGTTTAGCCGAAGCCCCGGGCCACTCAGGGGATGATGACTGCATCAGAGGTTGCCACTATCATTGTATATTTGGTTAATATCGCGATGACTTCTTAGCATAGAAATTTCCCCAGGCACAGCCACAATAAACAATAGCACCAGTTCGGGCTCACCCAGTGCCTTGTATTTTGGAGAGAGGGAGAGAGGCATTCTAAAAAGGCCATCCACTAGAGTTCCATGGGAATGAGGATTTAGTTCCAGCCAACTAATGGAATAAGGAAATCCAAAGGCACTTACACATTGTTGAGTGAAGTGACACTCAAAATCAGATATTGGATACCTTTAAACTAGTGGGAGCAGCATTTTAGTGGTGGGAGTCAGTTACCATGACAAAGGAGAGAGATACCATGACTATCCAGGATTTAAGGGAGCGATTCGACCATAAGTACTTTTCATCAGCAGTTTAGACAAAGATGAGGAGGAGGTTAGTTAACCTTTCGCAGGAGGGCTGGACTGTGGCTGAATATGAGGAAGAGTTCATGTGTCGAAAAAACTTTTTTCCAGACGAGGTGAACACAAAGGAGAAAAGGGTCCTTATATTTACTGATAGACTCACTTGGAGGATTCTCCAACACTTGTTGGAGAACCCAGAGTTGCGAGACTATGCGGAGGTCATAAATGTCGCGTTACTCCATTTTCAGGATCATCGCTTCCACCTAAGGGAAGGAATGGGGGTCGGAGAGTCTAGCCAATAAGGTAAGACTGGGGGTAGTGGTTCCATTGGAGCGCCACAACAACAACAAAGACAGAATGAATGGGATTACCAATAGGGGGCTTTGCTAAGAGGTTCAGGTCGAGTAATAGTAACTTCAAGCAGGTCCAGCACCACACTCCTTTGGGCCAACAGAGTCACGAGAATCATACAGATGGCTAGTAGGGCCGAGGTTATCAAGGCCAGTAAGGCCAAAGGTAGGTGCAGTCTCGGTAGGGCTAGAGGCAAATAGATTTTACTAGTAGATATTTCGTGTGTGGAGAGTAGAGACATATGCGGCGTGTATGCCTGAACAGGCCTAAGGTTAAGGAGCAGGGTACCCAGTAGGGGCATCAGGTACAACAACTTCTAGCCCCACCAACAGTTCTAGTATTTTCACCTCCATAAGGGCAAGGATAGGGACAACTTTGGCATGTGTATGATCTACGAGGACCGGTTGTACCTCTAATGACACCAACAATTGAGGGTATATTTCTTATCCATGGGCAGATAGGTGTAAGTTTTATTTGATACGAGTGTGTCACACTCGTTTGTCAGCACTAAATCTGCACATGCGATGGGATTAGTAAATTTAATCACAGATATTATCATGACTGTAGATTCACCTTTAGGTGGTGGGACTCTCATTCATTCCATCTGCAATGGGGTAGGTGTGGACATGGGGAGTTTATTTATTAGTGGATTTTCTCATGTTATACTTGGGCGACTATGATGTTATTTTGGGTATGGACTGGTTAGTGACATGTAGAGAGATGATGCACTATTATAGTAGGATTATCGTTTTCATTATACTAAGGCGGGACATGTTTCTTGTGGTGATGCCTCTTATGGAGGGAGGGTTGAGTTTGCATTTGTATTATGTTGAGTAGAAAACTCTCTAGGGTATAGTCATCTCATTGGATTCGATCTTTATTGTTAGGGGTTATGTTGATGTGTTTCATTAAGTAACCTCAATCCCTTTTTATCTTTCTTTTCAAAACTGTAATCTTTCTCCTAATCAGGGTTTGCATGGAAACCCATAATCCCATTTCCCACATTGAACCTGTGCCTCCTGATACGAAAATAGTTTGCAATCGATCATTTGACTCTGTGATAGCAGAACTTCATCGTCTCATCATGACCTAACCCTCAAAACACCATCAACCTTCAAAGGAGAACCTGTTGTTATGTTCTTTAATGAAGACATTGACATCCTTTCAAAACCATTTAGACATGCTTTGGTTAAAAAAATTTCCCATGGTAGACCTTCAATGGAAGTTATAAGGCAAATCTTCCAAACCTTTTCACTCAAAACTGCCTTCAATGTTATCCTTCTTGATAACAAGCATATCCTAATCAGATTGAATTTGGAAGAAGACTTTTCAAAAATGTGGATGCGAGAAAACTAGTATGTAGGAAGATTCCCAATGAGAATTTTCAAATGGACCCCAGATTTTAGGTCTGACATCGAGAGAAGCCTATTTCCTATATGGATATCCTTTCCTTAACTTCCAATTAATTTATTCTCCAAATCATCACTCTTTTCAATTTCTCAACTGATTAGAAAACCTCTAAACCTTAATGCATCTATAGCTGAAATCAATACGCCTAGTGTAGCTTGTGTTTATGTAGAAGTGGACCTCACAAAGAAAATATCCAAGAGAGTTTGGATAGGTTATGGAGAAAAGGGATTCTGGCATGAGGTTCAAGTGGAAAATAAACCAAAATATTGGAAGAATTTTTGCAAGAAGGGCCATGATGAGGATTCATGTATTTTTCTATTGCCTAATAATGTGGATACGCCAGTAAAGAAAGGTGAAATAATCTCTAAGAAGATCTTAAAAGGAATTGAGAAGAGTGTTAATGATGTTCAGCAAGAAGACATGGAAATAATAACATAACCTTGTAATCATTTGGTGGTAGATGATAAACTGGAAGATTTTGATATCGAGGTAGATCAGGTAGAAGGCCAAATATTAGAGAAAATTAAAGATCATAGTAAAGGAAAGCATGTTACAGAAAGGAAGGAATGGCAAGTAAAACGCACAATAATTTAAGACCACAAAAATAAGATTCATAATTAATAATTAGGAAGTGATGAAGTCCTAATATTGATAACTATTCTTTGTCTCCAAGAGGAACAAATATTCCTGAATATAACAAGAACTTAGCCGCAAAGCCTTTGTATTTAACTGATGTTGAAGATGACGAAGCTAATTATACTCCTTTTATTGAAGAACTCCAATTATTTGCTAGAAGAATTAAAAATAAGATAAAATTAAGCATGATGAAGAATAAGGAAGAAAAATTGAAGATGGTTGAAGCTGATGAGACCATAAACAAGTATAAGTAAGGAAAAATGAAAGATTCAATGTTTAGAAGTATTACAAGATCCTCTCTCAAAGGTAACATTCACTTAAAATTTTCTAAGTCCTAATGACAAATTTTATAGTGTGGAATATTAGAGGGTCTACCAAGAAATCATCACCTAGAAGACTAAAACTACTGTGTAAGATTTATAAGATTCCATTTATTGTTCTCTTTAAACCTAAGGTGGATTTTTCAAAAATTGATAGGTATAGAAGGAAATGGGGTTTTGAAAGGAGATACATAAATGTCAATGGGAAAATATGGATGTCTTAGAGATTCAATGTCACAATGCAATGCCTTATTGATCACCTGAAAGGGAACGGGCCGACGATAATTATGCTCTAGCTGAGGGAGATAATGCCATATTTGATGCTACCAAAAAACTATGGAATAGCTCTATTCAAGACTAGAGGAAAAGATTGGATATTTCTAAAAAACCAAGACCCTATGCTAGGGGTTATATGAAAGGGTCACCATTGGTTGTTAGAATTATGAGCTACCCTACCCCGGTTAAGTTTAAGCTGCCGGTGGTGACACCGAGATATGATGGGAGTACCAATCCAATCCACCATGTGTAAATGTATCAATCTGCTGCAGATATCTTCTTTATCTCAGACGAGATGAGGTGTAGAGCATTTTTAAGAACCCTGACCGGTGCTGTGCATGTCTGGTAAACTTCTCTTACAAGAAAGTCAATAGAGAACTTTAAATAACTGGTTCATAAATTCATTCATAATTTCTTCTTTGGGGTTAAGCCGAGGAAAAAGACTACCCATTTGCTATATGTAAAGCCAGGAAAGAATGAATCTCTGTAGGACTACATCGCCTGCTTTAACAAAGAGAAACTAGAGGTGGAAGACTATGATGAAAGCATAGTTATGACTGCCCTGATGGGAGGATTACAAAAGGGCAAGCTCTTATGGAAGTTATCCTAGGGTCCTCCAAAGTCTATGGCTGAACTCTTGCTATGGTCGAGAGGGTCATGAACGTGGAGGAGGCCTTGGTAGCCAAGGGGGATGATGAGAAGTGAGCTAGTGGAAGTAAGTCCTAAAAATTCAAAGGCAAATGAGATAAGAAGAGGTTGACGGATTACAAGTTTGCTGACTATACCCCATTGAATTCCAACTCAAAAATGATTTTGAATGAGATAAAAAATGACAGGTCCTTGAGATGGCCAGAGAAACTCAAAGCCCCTCCTCATAAGAGGGATAAAAGCAAATGGTGTGAATTTCACCAAGACCATGGACACGCCACTAACAAATGCTTCGCACTGAAAGACGAGACAGAAAAGATGTTGAAGCAAGGGAAGATGAGGAAGTATGTGGATAAAAGTGGTTCAAAGGGTAGCCAAGAAGACACCCGGAAGATAGGAAATGAAAAGTGTAGACTAGATGCCCCAACGAACAAAGACAATGATGCCACCGATGATGGTGACGAGGTCAACCTCGATCTACCAGTAAAGATCACTGATCCCAAAGGTCGGCTACATTCAATCTCTCTGGGGGTAAAAATAATTTGAGGAGGATTATCAAGTGGTGGAAAAGATATTGCTGATAGGAAGGCTCATGTAAAAGAGGCCAAGGCTCACCCCAAGCGGATGATGGTAAACTTGGTAGATATCGATTCAAAGTCGGGAAAAAAAGAAAGTTGATATGAACACTTTGGTGGTGGACTTTTCAAGACTGGACTGTGACACCCCGCCTAATTAAATACCGGGCGATCACTCCTTTATTAAATTAAATCAAGGTAAACAGTTGGTTCATTCTCAGCATCACTGTCGATAAAAATAAATTTTCAAATTTAACACCCTAAATAATTAAGCTAAGTGTCAAAACCATTTTCATACATAACTTTCCAAATTTTATTTAAAGAAAAATTATTTATTTATTTTATTAACAACATTCAAAAGTAATAATCGCACCACATCAATTCTGCATCATAATCCAAATAATTTAAAACATTCGTCAATCGAATGTCAACATACGAAATCTAAAGTCACACATCCAACTGAATAAATCCCATAGTAACAGTACTGGAAATAACTGAAATACAAATGTTCAATAACAACGGAATAATGGAAAGAGCTACACATGCCCAACTAAATGAAAGTACTAAGAGTGGATCCGAATGAACGAAGTCGTCTAATGAAGAGACCTGCAACCCCCACCTAAGCTGCAGCGCTTTCCTTCCAAGGGATCCTAAGCAAGACGCCCCTGTGGCTGGGCACATGTGATACATACATATATATACAAGAGAGAGAGAAAAAGAAACGGGTCAGAGCTCGATAGTGTGTTTGATTTAAAATACGTTTAGCAAGTATATAAATTGATACAGGCCAATGCAACGACATATTAGTGCGACTCTCCCTTGAGAAATTCTCACCTCTCTTCTAATGTGCACACCTATCGCACTAACCTTCCCAACGGTTTGTCTTATCATTTTATCACACTAACCTTTCCAACAATTTAGCTTATCTCAAATTTCTCATAAGATTTCAAAACCAAACAATATCATTGTTTAAAAAGATACTTCCAATTAGTAGCACAACTCTCGTTTTAGCTTCATTAATTTATAAAGTTTCCTAGTGTCATATTATACTTTTCAAACAAGTATTTCCGATTTATAGTCCAGAATTATTTCTCACTTACCATATCACAACAACAATTTAAATTTCCCAAATTTCAGATATATATATTAAGCACCCGTATAATATATACATTCTAACAGAACCAACATACAAACTATGGTGCAGGCATACTCTGCTATCCAATCCCCGTATCGCTCACACTAAGGGGTATACAAGTTCGGAATCACTCTCGAACTGTATCAACATATATACACAACAAGATTGAGGCGAAGCATAGATTCCAAGTCTCTAAGAGGTCAGTACATACCCTCACGTCTCTTAGGACCGTCTGAACTATCATTCCGATAGCCTGTACCAAGGATATCTATCTTCTAGGGTACAAGTCAATATTCCCCATAAAGGTCCCATCGAGATAAGACTGTCCCAGCGCGGTAACCTCGGGGATAGCAAGTAGCGCGGGCACGTTTTTCACAAGTATATAATATATGCATACACAACCATATAAATATACCACTTATTATTATATCAATATAGGTTTCTCTCATTACCCATAATTACGATATTTATCCTTAATTTTCACATTAAGTATTCTTATAAGGGTTCGTCACTAACCTTAACTCGAAGGGTTTCTCCAACTCATTTCGTGACACTCGTGAACTCTATCCTCACAAGTATAAAATTCAGTAGGTGTCCTTATTATGTTCCAACGTAACTCTCTTACGCACCTTACCCTTCAATACATAAATTAATCGATTTATAAGTAATTATCCCAAAATGTAATTCTTGGTCCACATTAAGTATCTCCAAAATTCATTTGTATAACCTACTAGTCTCCCCTATCTCCCAAAACATTATATTAAGGATGCCCAAGAATTATCTCAAGATAAATTAAGTTTAACTCATTTAACAAGGGAAATAGGAGTCTGCCAGGAGGGGTCGATCGATCGAGGTTTGGGGTTCGATCTATCGAACCTTCGATCGATCGATGCTCTGGCTCGATCGATCGATCAAGCAGGTATTTTGATTTCTGCAGAATTGCAGTTACGGGTTCTACTATCTATCTTCATCCAAATCCATATTTTTTTATCCAAAACGTCTCAAAAATTCTACCACTAACATCCTAACATGATATGATATACATTCTACGTAAAGCATGTCAATTTACGTCACTAAACATGGATTAATCATACCGAAATTCATTTAAAACTCAAGAACCCTAAAAATCTCTAACTCATGATTATAATCTGTTTTATTCCAGAATTTCTTTCTTATTTACACCAAAATTTCTTGGATTATCTTCCTACATCACAAAAGACTTCCAGAATAAGGTTTAAGTCTTTACTACATGCAAATTCCTATCACAAATTGGGTTTTCTTCCATATATTTCATCTCTAATCATTCCTAAACTAATATGAAAATTGCACCAACGAAATAAGAAAGATAAACACTTGCCTGGGATTTTCAGAAGTCTGGATTGCGGCTGATTTTGGTGTGGTTGCATTCCCCTTCTCACGATCTACGCGTTGGTGGTGGCGGCGGTGCAAACCGTTGAGTTTTGAGCCTTGGAATTGCTTGAGAGCTCTCTCCTCTCTTCTCCAATGGCCGTTCTAGGTTTTGGGTATTCTAACCCTAGGTGACAACCTCAATATCAGATATAGCCTCTCTAATTTTCGTGGGTTTAATTACCCAAAAATGTGAAATGACCAAAATGCCCTCCCGGGTTACTAATTAGGCCTAAAAACGCTTCGAGACCCAAACTACATCCCCGGGTACACTTTTCTGACTATATTGACCCTTCCAGACGCGTTGGCGCACTCAAAAGGCCCTTACGGGCAACTTATAAAATATTCATTTTTTTATTTATCAAAATTTAGTCCCGACGCGACACGAGCACGTCCCGACTTAAATTTCCGAAATTGTCATTTAACTCACTCATGACATTCAATATAACCAATATAATATATTACTTTTCTCATTAGTAATATTCAACAAATTTCCCATAATTACTAACTCTCGTCACGTTAATAATTATAACATAATTAATTTCCGGATTTTTATTAAATAATTCACTCACATTAAATTTAATAAATCCCCAAATTAATATAGCATAAAAATACGGGGTATTACATGGACTTTAAAGGGATTTTAGATCCTCATGATCACCCTCTGGTGATCACCACTAATGTCCATGGGTATAATGTCCCTAGGATACTGGTTGGCGGCTGCAGTTCGGCGAATGTAATGTTCTGGGACTGTTTCATAGGCCTGGGATTAAGCAAAAAGAGGCTCGTTCCATATCATTGGATTTAGTAGAGAGAAAGTATATCCTCTATGGATTTATGAAATGGACTTCATTATGGGGAATTCTTGGCTGCGATGTCTCACAAAGAAGATTAATTTCTTCATCATGGATGAGAACGTTTATTCAGCGTACAATATAATTGTAGGAAGAGTAGACCTCAAAGAGTTTAAGGCCATACCCTCAATCGTTCACCAAATAATAAAATTCCCAACTCCTTATGGAGTAAGAGAAGTTTAAGGTGACCAGGTTAAGGCACATGAATGCTACTTTAATTCAGACGATGAGAAAGAGGCACATAAGAGGGCCACCATTACTTACAACATAGACACTCTCGATCCCAAAGACGAGATGAAGCTAAAAAGGATGAAGCCATCGATGAGGTAGAATCCATCATCCTCAATGAGGATAAGTAAAAAAACCCGTCGAGACCGACAAAGCCCTAAGGGCAGAAATCAAAGAAGAGTTGATTAAACTCCTAAGGGAGAGGTAAAACATTTTTTCTTAGTGTCATAAAGATATGCCGGGAATTGACCCGAAGGCCTTCTACTATAAATTGAACGTAGACGAGGGAGCCAAACTAGTCAGACAAAGACGGAGGATCTACTCTACGTAAAAATGCAAAGTAAAAAGAGACGAGGTGAAGAAGTTGGAGAAAGCTGACTTCATCAGAGAGGTGATCTACCCAGAATGGTTAGCCAATCCTGTAATTGTGCCAAAGCCCAATGGCAAATGGAGAACATTTGTTAACTTTACAGATCTAAATAAGTCATGCCCCAATGATAACTTACCTTTCTCAAAAATAGATCAAATGGTTAATGCCATGGATGGGCATGAGCTTATGAGTTTTATGGATGCCTACTCAGGCTACAAACAGATATTTATGGACCCAACCGATGTCGAAAAGACCTCTTTCATCATGGATTAAGGTACATACTGCTACAAAGTAAAATGCCCTTTGGCTTCTAGAACACTAGGGCTACATACCAGAGGCTAGTAAATAAAATGTCTGAGGATTACATAGGTGAGACCATGGAGGTATATGTTGATGACATGCTAACCAAGAGCCTCAAGGCCTAGATGCATGTGGCCGACCTCGAGCGCACTTTCAACACCATGGACAAATATCGGATGAAGCTGAATCCCTTAAAGTGTGTATTTAGGGTCGGGGCATGTAATTTTTTAGGTTTCATTGTCAATCAAAGAGAAATAGAGGCTAACCTAGAAAAAATCAAAGCCTTGGTGGAGATGAAGACTCCTAGACCATAAAATATGTCTAGAGGCTGATCGGACGGGTTGCAACACTGAATAGGTTCGTATTCAGGGCTACAGACAAGTGTTTTCCCTTTTGTAAGGTATTGAGAAGAGCCTTAGAATGGAATGAGGAGTGTGAGAGGTCGTTTAAAGAGTTGAAAGTCTACCTCGGCTCCCCACTATTGTTATCAAGACATTTTTAAGGGGAAAAGTTATATTTGTACCTGATCGTGTCTGAGTCAGCCATCAATGTAATAATTGTGAGAGATGATGATGGTGTCCAGAATCTAGTCTATTTCAATAGCAAGGCTCTTCAAGGGGCTGAGTAGAGATATCCAAAGATGGAAAAATTGGCTTATGCACTCATACATACATCTCGAAAGATGAAACCCTACTTCCAGGCCCATACAATAATCATCCAAATAAACTCTCCTCTTAGGCAAGTCATCCATAAACCCAAGAAATCAGGTTGGTTGATGGCCTGATCCATAGAGCTAGGAGAATTTAACATCATCTATAAGTTGATAACAACCATGAAGGGGAAGGCTTTAACTGATTTTATAGTCGAGTTCACATGGGCGAGGCCGATACAAAGGATATTGTGGATCTAGCAATTAAGCCAGAAAGAGAAAATTCCCTCTTGGCTGAAGCTGAGATGAGTATGGTAAGGACCATTGTGGCCGAAAATGAAGAAAAAAAAATTATGTTTAAGAATGGAGCCTTGGAAGAAGGCATCTTCTCTAAAAAAGGTACTATGTGGAGCCTCTTTATTGATGGCTCTTCTTGTGAGGCAGGGAATGGATTCGTCCTGATAGTATCGGCTTCAGATGGAACTGATATAGAGTACTCTTTGAGATTCAGTTTAAAGGCATTTAATAATAAATTGGAGTATGAGGCCCTACTGGCAGGTCTTTCCCTCGCTAAAGCACTAAATGTTGGCCAGTTATTAATACACAGCGATTGTAATCTAGTAGTAAACCAAATCCTAGGAGTATACGAGGCTAAAGACGAGAGGATGGCCAGTTAATCGGCAAAGGTAAAAGTTACATTGAAAAACTTTAAGGAGGTGAAACTGAAAAGGATCCCTCAACTAAACAATGGCCGAGTCGATGCACTGACAAGACTAGCTTGAAAATCTGTTACTAAAGCCGTTTAATAAAATTAAACTATTTAAGCAACTCCGAACAGTTTTTTGAAGAAACTCTTTTCTTAAAAACCAAAACTAATTTGAACACAAGATATGTTTTATAAAAGTATGTACGAGATCTATTCAAGATTTGATCAACAGGTTTATAAATCAGTTTAAACAAACTTTAAACCCAGTACAACCAAGAATGAGATGAGAAGATGTAGGAAGATTAAGAAAAAGATTTTTTACGTGGTAAAACCCCACCCAACTGAGGAAACATCCACGACTCCCTCTACGGAGTAAAAAAAAAAATTCATTACAAACAAATTTAACAGTTACAAACTATATAACAAATATGCATACAACTCAGACCTATATAAAGTTAGGAATGTACCCTCTGGTGTCCTTATAACTTCTCTGCAGTTCTGATTGTTGATATTGTTCTCCCAGTTTGTTAACTTCCAATTTGTTCAAGCTCTTTACGTCGACTCTTTTTCTCAAGATCTTATTACCAACACTTTTTGTGTGGTAGAGTGAAAGTGTTTGTGGAGGTGCTCTCTAACACATGCATGCACACACACACACTTATTATGTACAAACAGTCCTAACAAATTACATATAAGACTATATGCAGTGATTTTTCTTTTTCTCACTTCTCACAAAACTTAACCTTTTTGACCTTTAAAACAATCCCAGAATCCACGGCTATCTTGCTCAGAAGACGTATCAAGATCTTAATCAGTCTCGGGTTTTGAAAAGATTTTTGAGACTGAAAACCACCAAGTGCGATTCCAAACTAGGTCAAAGGTCTTGTTTCAAGAGAACTAGAAACAGAAAACATTATTGTTGATTTCAAAGTTAAAAATATTTACAGAATGCAAATCAACAATATATTTCTCAAGTTGAGAAATAAAAAAATGCAAACTAAGTGTAATATAACATGAAGAACTCAGATCTGAAATTTCTATATACCAGAAAAATAGATCTAAGAAAATGATTAAGTTGGAAACAAGATCTAAAGAATGAAGAGGTTACAGCAACAAACCAACTCTCAAATCACCTCTCAAACACTCAAGATTGTGTTTGGGAAACAATAGGGGTTTGAAGGTTTATATTTGGTTTGAACTGTTTAGAC
Organism: Sambucus nigra; assembly: GCA_949130495.1. NCBI lineage: Eukaryota > Viridiplantae > Streptophyta > Magnoliopsida > Dipsacales > Adoxaceae > Sambucus > Sambucus nigra. The sequence goes on along the minus strand of OX422211.1, from coordinate 389,149,982 downwards.
GATTTAGGGTTAGGGTTAGGTTTTCTAACTCTTTCTCTCTCTTCTGGTTTCTCTCTTTCTCTCTCTTTTCTCTCTTCTCTCTCTACTCTCTTTTGTTCTCTCAAAGGACAAAATGGCAAAAGTCTTCGAAGGCTGAGAGGAAGGGTCCTTTTATAGGAGGATGAGAAGATTCGAGAATGAGAACCAAAATCAAGGGTTCAGATTTAGTCAAGGTGAATTGACTTTAATCCAAGGGTTCAGGCTATGCGGTGATTAAAATTCTCCTGATTGGTTAAAAAGGCTTCACATGGATTATAAAGGGACGCGTGCAGATCATTGATAAAAAGGATCTAACGGTTGTAAACAGGCGCTGGTTTACACTCTATGAAGAAACACACTTCCCACCAATCAGAAAGCAACAAATGTTTTCCAATGAATAGAGATAAAACGCGCGTCTGAAAATAATAAAATGTACACCCTGAAGTCTCTGCCGCTTTTGGTTTCTACCCAAGGTAACTTTAAGTCAATAAAACCAACAATGTTAAATTGCATATTGACCCCAAAAACTTATAAAAGCAAGTTTTAATTAATAAAAACTTGTTTTAAAATGTTTATAAAATCCCAAAAAATATTTAAAAAGAAATATTAGGGATTTAAACACACTCAACATATGTACACAACCTTATATGCAATATGACATGTATATGATCCATTCTACTGTGTGTGAGTATTGGTAATATGGTCTAGATCACTTCAATCAAGAAAGATGAAATAAAAGTGAAAGCTCTGGGGTTCTTTGGATTCTAGGTTAGACATAATTTTGTCACAATTTCCAAACTAGATGAACACTTATACAATGTAGACTCAAGTGAGTCAAGAGTATAAGGTGTTTCAATCTCCCCCTTTGGAAATATGAGACAAAATCTCCTTTGAGTTGTCTAGAACTCGTAGGGCACCAAAAGAAAGGAAACCTATTCCTACAAAAATCTATCTACCCAAATCCTAGAAAGCAAAAGTACATAACTCAACTATTTACAATTTAATACCCTATTACAACTGTTGAGAATAACTGTACAAAGACCTGCAATGAATCACTAAGATCAAGTTGTTTAGCATATATGAATTTCATTAGAGACTCAAATTTCTCCCCCATTTTGTCTCAAATGGACAAAGGGAAAAATGAAGAGATCAAAGAGATTAATCAGCACACATCATACCAATAGATTTACGCAAAGAAATAAATTAATTATAATCTAAAGGTTTGGTAAACATATCTGCGAGTTGCAAATCAGTAGGAAGATAATTGATTTCTAATTCCTTAGTTTCAACTAATTCGCGTATAAAGTGATGTCTTATTTTTATGTGTTTCGTTCGCGAGTGTTGAACAGGGTTTTTAGAAATATTGATCGCGCTTTGATTATCACAATAGAGATGCAATTGGTTTTCTTGAATACCATAATCACTTAGTATTTGTTTAAGCCACAATAATTGAGCACAACGGATGCCAGCGGCTATGTATTCAGATTCAGCTGTTAAGAGTGATGTGTAGTTTTGTTTCTTACTACTCCATCCTACCAAGTTATTACCTATATAATAACATGCTCCTGATGTGCTTTTACTATCATCAGTACACCCAGCCCAGTCAGCATCAGTGTACCCAATTATAGATCTTAGTGCGTCATTAGTGTACCAAAGTCCTAGATTCAGAGTGCCTTTTACATATTTAATGATTCGTTTAACAGAATTCAGATGGCTCTCTTTAGAATTAATTGTTGATAACGAGCAAATACACACACAACATACATAATATCAGGACGCGAGTCAGTAAGGTATAGTAAGGTTCCTATCATACTACCATATAGAGTTAGATCTATGGATTTTCCATTTTTGTCTTTAGACAGTTTTACCGTAGTATTCATAGGTGTTTTAGCATCTTTAGCACTCTCAAGGCCAAATTTCTTTACTATCTCTAAAGCGTACTTAGATTGCGAAACAAATAGTCCTTCTGAATTTTGTTTGACTCGAAGACCTAAGAAAAATTGCAACTCCCCCATAAGAGACATTTGAAACTCCTTATGCATTATTTCAAAGAAGGATTTTACTTCTGAGGGAGAAGTTGATCCAAAGATAATGTCGTCAACATAAACTTGAGCAATAAAAATGTGTTTGCCAAAATGTTTGACAAAAAGGGTTTGATCATTTCCACCTCTTTTGAAACCTTTATATAAGAGGAAACAGGAAAGACGCTCATACCAAGCTCTAGGTGCTTGTTTAAGGCCATACAAAGCCTTTTTAAGAAGAAATACATGATTTGGTTATTGAGGGTCAATGGACCCTTTAGGTTGTTCTACATAGGTCTCTTCAGTCAATATTCCATTAAGGAATGCAGATTTGACATCCATTTGGTAAAGTGTAAAATGCAAGTGGCAAGCTATAGCAAAGAGAAGACGAACAAATTCTAGATGAGTAACAGGAGCGAAATTCTCGTTAAAATCTATTCCTTCAATTTGAGAGTATCCTTGAGCAACTAATCTAGCTTTATTTCTAATGATTATCCCACTTTCATTAGACTTATTTTTAAAAATCCAACGTGTGCCAATAACCTTTTTTTTATCAGGCCGAGGTACAAGATACCAAACATCATGAATGACAAATTGAAGAAGTTCTTCCTGCATATCAGAAATCCAGTGAGAGTCATTCAATGCCTCATTTACATTCTTTGGTTCCACAAGGGAAACAAAACATGCATAATGTGCATAATTTCTTAGTTGGGATCTTGTACGCACTGGCTCACTAGGGTTACCAACTACGTTATTTATGGGATGATCTTTAGAAACCCCGTTAGGTACTTCAGGTATCTCAATTGGATATGAATCATCTATTTCAGGAGAGTCATTTTCTAAAATGTTTGTAGGCTCTTCCACAATAGTTGATTCACCAGTCTTGTTCTCTACAGTAGTGTCACTCACAATTACATTAATGGATTCCATAAATGTTTTAGTGCGAAGATTATACACTCGATAGGCTCTACTATTAGGCGAGTATCCTAAAAATATAGCTTTATCTCCCCGACTCTCAAATTTGGACAAGTGTTCCCTATCTTTGCATACATAACAAGTACTACCAAAAGTTCTAAGGTACTTAGGATTAGGCTTTTTCTTGTACCAAAGTTTGTAAGGGGTTTGTTTGGAATTCTTTCTAAGATAGACCCTATTTATAATGTGACACGCAGTACGAATAGATTCTACCCAAAAGTATTTAGGCAAATTCTTGGCATGTAACATAACACGTGCCATCTCTTGAAGGGTACGATTCTTTCTCTCGACGATTCCATTTTGTTGAGGAGTCTTAGGAGCACTAAACTCATGTTTGTAACCATTATAGTCACAATACTCTATTATACCAGTGTCTTTGAATTCTCCACCTCTATCACTATGTATTCTATTTACTTGAGTGTCCTTTTCATTTTCAATTCGAAGAAGTATTTTTAAAACGGTTTGAAAAGTGTCAGACTTTTGTTTTAAAAAGGCTACCCAAGTAAATCTGGTGAAGTCATCAACTATAACTAGAATATAACTGTGTCCACAGAGACTAACAGTTTGAGAGGGACCCATTAGTTCCATATGGATGAGCTCCAAGGGATTAGAGGTAAGAACATCATTAACTTTCTTATGAGGTGTCTTAACAATTTTACCTTCCTGACAGGAACTACAGACAATGTTAGGAATGGGTTTGATTTTAGGAACTCCTCTAACTATTTCTTGAGAGGTCAGTCTACTAAGACTATCGTAATTTATATGACCCATTCTGTTATGCCATATCTCGTTGTCATTCATTCTGGAAACATTACAGATTTCAGAATTGTTCATGACTGTATAACAGTTGTCAGGAGTTCTGAACCCTATAATTATGCATTCACTTTTTTCATTTAAAATTTTGCAATTGTTCTTTGAAAAGGTAACAGTATGATTTGAGTCATAAAATTGCGAGATACTAAGTAGATTGGCCTTAAGACCTTTAACTAGAAGAACGTTTTCAAGAACGGGAAGTCCATCTTCTTGGAGAGTTCCTTTGCATATGATTTGATATGATACTCCATCACCAAAAATAACTTTTCCACCAGCAAAGCTAGTTTTGTTCAAAAGTTTTGTATCATCCCCAGTCATGTGCTTAGAACATCCAGAGTCTAAATACCAACCAGATGATGTGTGCTCAGCTTTTAAAGCAGTAATAACTATATTACACTTCATCTGAGGTAATAGATCATCTTTTCTAACCCAAATTGCTCTAGTTTTCATTTTGCGCTTATTAGCTCTCAATTGATAAAATTTGCGAGCATTCAATTTTTGTTGAAAAATATTTTGCGCATGATTTTGAGTTTTAGGAAAAACATGAGCATTTGGTTTAGGAAAGGGCTTAGTAATCCTTCTAGGAAATGTTCTTTTAGGTTTGGTCTTTCTCTTTCTATAATTAGAGTTTTTGTCTGGTTGTCTAGGAAGTACATAATTGTTGCGACTCCTCCTAGAATAGTTAAAGTTCTGATAGGTAGGAGGATTACAGACAGGTTTAACTAGTCTCCTAGCATAGCAACTATCAAAAGAGTGACCGTATATATCACAGTAAGAGCAATAAAGATTGCTCAAGGTTGGGGTCTCCTTAGGAAAGTTTCTAAACAAAAGTTTTGAGAAGTTTTGAGGTTGAACTCTATTCTTAGGTATGACAGTCTTGAATGTAGACTCACTCTTCCTAATAGAGCGGCTGACATATTTAGCTTTAGGTGAACTTTCATGCTGAGAGAAACTTGATTCCCCAATGTTAAAATTTTGATGTTTTGAATCAAACTCAGTTTTTAGAGAATGAAAGTCTGGGCAGATTTCAATAGGTCTTTTACCTCCTGACACAAACTTGATAGGTTCAAAAGATTTTGTTTGTGTCTTCAAATTGGGGCAAAACCCTATTCCAGTTCGATCATCAGAATTGGTTTTAGATTCAGCAACAAATTCATCAAAACAGTTTGAATTATTTTCAAATTTTGTAAATTTTTTGTAAACAGTTGCTGTCTTTTCTTTAGTTTGTTCCAATTCTAACAATGTCCCTTTGTATTTTTTTCTCCAGAGTTTCATTTGTTTCAGTCAAATCTTTGAGTTTTTGATCAAACATTTTGATTTCACTTTCATGAGTTAAACATTGGGTACTATACTCTTCAGCATTCAGTTTGACCATTAGGCTTAGATCTTCTAACTTCTTAGTGAGATCTTTCACAATCTTTTCTAGTCTAATGCTTTTCTTGAGAGTTTTAGCATAGAGTGTGTGAATATCTGGGAGGTCTTCATTGTCCGAGTCACTAAGTGTAGTGTGTGAAGTGACCCCTAGGGCTTCATTCTTTGAACTCACACACCCATTGACATCGTCATTATCGCTTTCCTTTTTACTCACACACCCCGAGGAAGAGATAGCAATATTCTCAGTAATCAAAGCATCTAAACCAGTAACAGCATTATTCGAAGCATCAGAAGTAAAATTACTAGATTCATCCTCATTAACAAACACAGGCATATCATCATTATAGATAATCTTGGCAAAAAAAGACATGCAAGGGTCAAAAGCATCAGATGACTCAGGTTCCTCATTTTCAGAGTCACTTGAATCATCTCATGTCTTGCAAATGTTGGATCTAGCGTGTTTATTTTGAGTGTTCAAGTTAACTCTACAGTCTTGTGCAATGTATCATATTTTACCACATCTAAAGCATTCAGTCTTCTTAAGGTCTCTGTTAGGTTTAGTGTGTGAGTCCTTGCGATGTTTGTCATGACTTTTCTCATGAGGTCTGTGATTAAAGGGAGTTGGATAATTGGACTTTCCTTGTTTATTTGCCATGTTGTTTCTAAATTTAATGATTTTCTTAAACTGTTTTGACATTAAGGCAATCTGATTGTCCAAACTCTCTCTATTACAATCCTCATCAGAGTCATCATTTGAAGTATTAAACTCAGGCTTAATCAATTTAGAAGAGAAGCTTAGATTGGAACTAGTCTGTTTCCTATGGGATTGGGTCAATTGCTTCTTAAATTCTAGTTCCATTTCCACAGTTCTTAATTTACTACTGAGTAATTCAGGAGTGAGATTTATATCACACATTTCCTCAATATCATATCTTTTTTTTCAAATTTCTCTGGTAATGATCTTAGAATTTTAGATACAATTTCTTGTCTGTCATATGTTATCCCATTAGCATGAAGTTTTGTCAAAATATCAGTCAGATTCATATAGAAATCATCAAATGACTCAGTCTCAGACATAATTAAAAAGTTATACTGTTGAATGAGCACTTGAGTTTTAGCAGCATTAACTCTAGTGTCACCTTCTCGTCCATATTTGATTTTCAGAAAATAATTTCAGAAACACAGGATCTCTTTAAAAGAAGTTTACAAAGCTCTGATACCAATTGAAAATCTGTTACTAAAGTCGTTTAATAAAATTAAACTATTTAAGTAACTCCGAACAGTTTTTTTATGAAACTCTGTTTTATAAAAGTATGTACGAGATCTATTCAAGATTTGATCAACATGTTTATAAATCAGTTTAAACAAACTTTAAACCCCGCACAACCAAGAATGAGATGAGAAGATGTAGGAAGATTAAGAAAAAAAAAATTACGTGGTAAAACCTCACCCAACTGAGGAAACATCCACGACTCCCTCTACGGAGTAAAACAAAAATTCCACTATAAACAAATTTAACAGTTACAAACTATATAACAAACATGCATACAACTCAGACCTATATAAGTTTAGGAATGTACCCTCTGGTGTCCTTATAACTTCTCTGCAGTTCTGATTATTGATATTGTTTTCCCAGTTTGTTAACTTCCAATTTGTTCAAGCTCTTTACGTCGACTCTTTTTCTCAAGATCTTATTACCAACACTTTTTGTGTGGTAGAGTGAAAGTGTTTGTGGAGGTGCTCTCTAACACATGCATGCACACACACACACTTATTATGTACAAACAGTCCTAACAAATTACATATAAGACTATATGCAGTGATTTTTCTTTTTCTCACTTCTCACAAAACTTAACCTTTTTGACCTTTAAAACAATCCCAGAATCCACGGCTATCTTACTCAGAAGACGTATCAAGATCTTAATCAGTCTCGGGTTTTGAAAATATTTTTAAGACTGAAAACCACCAAGTGCGATTCCAAACTAGGTCAAAGGTCTTGTTTCAAGAGAACTAGAAACAGAAAACATTATTGTTGATTTCAAAGTTAAAAACATTTACAGAAAGCAAATCAACAATATATTTCTCAAGCTGAGAAATAAAAAAATGCAAACTAAGTGTAATATACCATGAAGAACTCAGATCTGAGATTTTTATATACCAAAAAAATAGATCTAAGAAAATGATTAAGTTGGAAACAAGATCTAAAGAATGAAGAGGCCAGCAACAAACCAACTCTCAAATCACCTCTCAAACACTCAAGGTTGTGTTTGGGAAATAATAGGGGTTTGAAGGTTTATATTTGGTTTGAACTGTTTAGACGATTTAGGGTTAGGGTTAGGTTTTCTAACTCTTTCTCTCTCTTCTGGTTTCTCTCTTTTTTCTCTTCTCTCTCTACTCTCTTTTTTTCTCTCAAAGGATGAAATGGCAAAAGTCTTCGAAGGCTGAGAGGAAGGGTCCTTTTATTGGAGGATGAGAAGGTTCGAGAATGAGAACCAAAATCAAGGGTTCAGATTCAGTCAAGGTGAATTGACTTTAATCCAAGGGTTCAGGCTATGCGGTGATTAAAATTCTCCTGATTGGTAAAAAAGGGTTCACAGGGATTATAAAGGGACGCATGCAGATCGTTGATAAAAAGGATCTAACAGTTGTAAACAGGCGCTGGTTTACACTCTATGAAGAAACACACTTCCCACCAATCAGAGAGCAACAAATGTTTGCCAATGAATAGAGATAAAACGCGCATCTGAAAATAATAAAATGTACCACCTGAAGTCTCTGCGGCTTTTGGTTTCTACCCAAGGTAACTTTAAGTCAATAAAACCAACAATGTTAAATTGCAGATTGACCCTAAAAACTTATAAAAGCAAGTTTTAATTAATAAAAACTTGTTTTAAAATGTTTATAAAATCCCAAAAAATATTTAAAAGGAAATATTAGGGATTTAAACACACTCAACATATGTACACAACCTTATTTGTAATATGACATGTATATGATCCATTCTACTGTGTGTGAGTGTTGGTAATAAGGTCTAGATCACTTCAATCAAGAAAGATGAAATAGTAGTGAAAGCTCTGGGGTTCTTTGGATTCTAGGTTAGACATAATTTTGTTACAAGTTCCAAACTAGATGAACACTTATACAATGTAGACTCAAGTGAGTCAAGAGTATAAGGTGTTTCATAGCATCAGTAACCAGGATAGAAATCAGAAGGTCAGTAGCAGTAGAGATCCTATACCGACCAACTATTGATGAAGAAGGTAGTACATTTGAGTTTTGCTTAAACTTAGAGATAGGTGAATCATGGATGGATCCACTCATCAGATATATAAGGTGTGGTGAACTACTAAACTCAAAGATGGAAAGGAAGACGCTGAGTTATAAGGCAGCTAAGTTCCCGGTCATTGGGGATCTTTTATACAAGAAAGGATTCTTCCTCCCTCTACTCCGATGTGTCCATCCGATAGAGGTAGAATACATCCTAAAAGATATACATGAGGATTCTTGATCTAGTCATATAGGAGGAAGATCTTTGGCAAAGAAGGTTGTCACACAGGGGTATTGGTGGTTGACCATGGCCAGGGATGCGTCCAGTTATGTGAAGAGATATGAAAAATGTAAAAAATATGCCAGTATCCCTCATCAACATCTATCATCTATTACCTTTCCTTGGCCATTTACTGTTTGGGGAATTAATTTTATAGGACCTTTCCCAAGGAAATTGGAAACTACAGGTATCTTATCGTGGCGATCGACTATTTATCTAAATGGATTGAGGTAGAGGCAATGATAACCATCAACGAGACGAAGACCTTCAAATTCATTTGGAGGAACATTATTTATAGATACGGTCTACATCACACCCAGTTCTTGAATAATGGCAAACAGTTCAAAAATAAATCTTTAGAGGCCTATTGTAGAAGGGTCGGCATCAAGCAGTTTTATTCAGCTCCAGGACGACCCTAGGAAAATAGTTAAATGGAGGTGACTAATAGAACTATATTAAATGGAATCAATAAGAAATTAGAAGATGCCAAGGGTGTTTGGACTGAAAAAGTGTATGTCGTCCTGTGGTCCTACAGGACGATAGAGAGAACTTCGACGAGAGAGACCCCTTTCATGCTTGCCTACGGCTCAGATACAATGATCCTTATAGAGAATTGCCTACCAAGTTATAGAGTTCAGACGTATGACCCAAAAGCAAATGCTGAGGAATGAAGGTTAGACCTAGACCTTATTAAAGAACTGAGGGAGGATGCAGAGATTCAGTAGGCTGCCTATCAGCAAAGGACTGCTAATTTTTACAACAAAAGGGTAAAGGCTAGTCCGTTAGCCATTGGAGACATGGTTCTGAAAAAATCTTAGGAAAAGTCGAATAACCTTCATGCTAACTAGCATGACCCCTATAGAGTTACAGAATAAGTAGTTCCTGGCATGTATTAGCTAAAAAATTTGAAGGGAGAGTCGTTCTCTAATCCTTAGAATGCTGATCATCTAAAGAAATATTTTTAATAGGACATTGTAAATATTTTTCTTTTATCATTATAGCATTGTACGAGACATGTATGAAAAAAAGTAATGAATGAAAATTTTCAACTATTTTCTCGTGTTCTTATTGTATGAATAATTCAAATTGTATGTTTCAACTCATCTTAAGCTATCGAAGAACATCACTTATGCGGTGAAGTGGCATTAGCTTACTCTCGGTGACATGAGAATTCAAACGGGGATAACCTCGTCTATGGATTCTCAATAACACGAGGAGGGGGGAACAAGCTTATAATATCATCTTTAGTGGTAAAAAATCTCTCGACCGAGACGACAATGTAGGACGAGCGGTCACTCGTTCATACACTCTCAAAATGATGAGAAGGGAATTATGATTAAACACCATAATTTGGTGAATTCAAATGCAAAATTCATTGAAGTATAATTTGCCACAACATCATTAATTTGGTGAAAATCTCTCTCGGCTGAGACGATAGTGTAGGATGAGAGTTCACTCGTCTATACATTCTCAAAATTACGGGAGGGGATTTATGATTAAACACCATAATTTGGTGAATTCAAATTAAAAAATCAATTAAGTATGGTTTGCCTCAACATTATGAATTTGGTGAAAAACTTTCTCGATCGAGATGACAGTGTAGGGCAAGAGGTCACTCGTCCATACACTCTCAAAATGATGAAAAGGGACTTATGATTAAACACCATAATTTGGTGAATTAAAATTCAAAAATCATTTAAGTATGGTTTACCTCAACATCATTAATTTGGTGAAAAACTCTCTCGACCAAGACGATAGTGTAGGACGAGAGGTCACTCGTCCATACACTCTCAAAATGGAGAAAATGGACTTATGATTAAACACCACAATTTGGTGAATTCAATTTTTAAAAATCATTTACCTGGTTGTACTCACCTCGTCCAAGGATGAGAGGAGATTAACTTGGGGATCACAGATTAAAAACCATTTCATTATGGTTACTTGTTACGCATCATCATCGTGTGTTTAACAAACAAATAGTGCATAGCCAAGACAAAAAAATATGACATAGCAAGAGAATATGACAAAAACAAACAATACAAGCACTAGTCATTTAAAGATCTAACCAAATTCTTCCAACAAAGAGGTGTTTAATGAGGTCACAGACATAATATTAAATCACGGGAATCCAAAAAACCAAAAATCATAATTGTTCAAGTGTTACATCAAATGAAGTCCATCAAGCCACATGCAGTTGCCTTGATAGAGAAGAAAGATTCAAGTTCTTGGTTATCCTCGGCCTCTACTTGAGCCAACTATTTAGTAGCATCGTCTTGCTCAGCCTCGACATTTTCTTCATTCTGTATTTGGGTGGTCTCGACCTTGTCGTCCCCGAGCTCATTATTCCCTTTATCATTAGTAGTCTTGAGCGTCGGCTCAGCTTAGGCCAATCCCTCAATCTTACCTAGAGCGATCATAGCTAGAGGGTCACAAAAGCTGAAGACCTCAAATCACTATGTCAGGTGAGAGACATCTGGGAACTTTAAGGTCATTTAGTAACAGGTTGTTTTAGCTCCTCTCTCCAAATATTTCATGTTGTATCCCATAAACTCTTTCGAAGATTTAAAAGTACCTACAACCTTCCTCTGAGGCTCATCAAGAGCCTTATCAATGGTAGTCTTGAGCTTCTCATTAACCTCAGTTGCATGCTTCTCAGTCAAGGCCTTAATTGCTTCAGCATGGTCAGAGTTCATCTTCTTAGTATGTTGACTCTTTAGATTTTCGATCTTGATCTTGTGTCCAGCTTCCAACTTTGAGATCCATTTCTTCAGACCCTCCTCATTTCTGATGGCCAAGTGAGCTTGACGAATCTCTGAAAGTTTTTCTTTATCCAACAAGTAGATCTTTTACAAACATAAAGTAGACTGCATAAGAGATGTAAGATCAATATAAGATGTGACTACATATTAATATGGAAGGTTAAATGAAAGCACAAGAATTCACTTGGAAAATTTTGTGAAAGCATAAATTATTTACGAGGGAGATTTTTGTATATTCTAAGAAACGAATGCCTGCCTCAGGAGTTATTGAAGCGAGAGCTTAAAAAGTTGTTTTCCCTATTTCCCATCTAGGAATCAGGGATTATCTTAAGATTATCCAGTCGAGCCATAAGGATATCCTCAGATGAGATTAGAATGGCTTGTGCCGGCATCATCTTGGAGGAGGCTTCTTTATAATTCATTTGTTGTCATTGGTGGACGATATGAGCATCCTTAGAGACATCCTTTACTTTTTTACACCCTCGGCCTGGCTGGGATTATCGAACGTAGACGTTTTGGTCTGAGGCTGGCGTGCAGACTTTTTCCCAACCTGTTTCATCAAATTTAGAAGATTTGGAGCTACCATTCTCCGCACGGCCTCTGATGTATTAGGTGGTTGGTCTAAAACATATAGACAAGGTCAATAATAAAATCAAATTAAAGACGACACAACAGTTGATAAGAAAGATACTTACATAGGGTCAACTCCCAGAGCTGTCTGCCCCAAGAAGTAGGGGGTCATCTATTGCTCAAATTCTACAAAGCCCGCCTACTTGCCCTTTTTCTTAACTTTCTACACATCCTTGGTGGCGTCGATGCTCAAGCCTAATCTGGTCGACATCGGGGCCTTTGCCCATCGTTGGGGAACTCTGGGCTCAAAAAACTACAGGAAACATTAGGTTTGAACTCACAGGCACCAGATATGAAAAAGTAATGGGGTTTCTAATTATAGTTGGAAGTCTGAGTTATAATATAACTTTCTTTGTGGGATTACTGGATATGAGATGATAGTAGCCAATATGAGTTTTAAATAGGACACTATATAACATCCCCTAAATATGCTAACTTGAAGGTCGGTATAATGAACCAACTTTTAGAGAGAAAAAAAACCAAGAATAATCCTCCAGGCATTGGGTGAAAGCTGAGTGGGGTCGAGACCTAAACTTGCTAGAATAACTCGTACAGTTACATGTACAGGTAGCCTGAATCCAACCTTAAACATCGAATCATACACACTAATTTCACCATCTCAGCCCTGAAATATGCTTTCTCGTCCTTAGAGGGTACCCTCATGGTAACAGAGGGTCCTATACAATAGATATGTCTCCAGACGAGAAGATCTACTTCAATGACTATGCTAACAAAAGATTCAATGTAAGAGGTGTTGAGTGTATCCTCAGCTGCATCAACATCATCGTCTTGATTTGTAGATGGGACATTACCTGAAACACTTCAAGTAAATTGATGACCCAAAATGGCCGATAACGGGACTGCCATAGGTGGTGGAGGAAATACAACCTCAACCCTTGGCTCAGTTGGATCCAAGATGATCTGTATGAAGGATCCTGACTAATTAGAAGACTCATCTTATTGGGAGGATGAGACTCTAGAAGAGTCTTCATCTTCTCCAGACCCATCAGAAGGGAGTCTCATAGCCTCGTCATAAAAATCCACATTCTTGACGGTGAGGGAGACGGATGGATTATCATCTGTAGAGGTAGATGACTCAGACATTGAGTCACTAATTTTTATAACAGTAGGACGTACAACCGCAAGAGGAACAAGATAGATTAGATGAAGAGGGAAGGCTTCGGATTTACGCTTAGCGGTGTCCTCGGCTTTGTACTTTCTTATCTCTCTAAAACACCTCTCCCTAAGGGTGGGAAACTTCTCGACTAATTTGTATAAGGGCCTAAACATTCAAATAAATATTTGGATTAACCAAGTTGACTACAAGATCGAAAAGGGGAAGTTCTATCATTTTTAAACTAAAGGAATAGTATAAGAACTAAAGTGAAATTAGTGACAACTCCGCCAGAGAAGATGGCCAGAGAATCACCGAAATCCCCAAACTGAGAGACTGAGGCCCTAAAACACTTAACCCTAGGCCAAGAACACCACCTACAACATTAAGAGCTCCAAAATAGTAAGGGCTTAGCCCAAACTCTGCCAAACATACTAACCGAAAAACTTGTTTGTTGTAAAAAAATCAAAACTTAACCAAACTAAAATAATTCAAATTGAAATCAAAAGGATATTGGTAGAGAAGAGTTACCTAGATGAGAAAAAGATCTTTCAAGAAGAAGTGGCTCAGAAAAATGACCAGAAAGTGAGAATTAAGAGAAGAGCAAGAGACGCCAATGGCGACTCATACCGAAAGGGGGAACTGGTTTACAAGAATGAAAGATAAAAGTGTAAAAATCTTGGTTTTTAAACTAAGAAATTATTATACACATTTCCCAAAGAGGGTCATCATTTGGGCGCTAAACCCTAAGCGCTTCGGCCATCATTTTTTCTTGGAGCAGACGTTACCGAATGCAAACTATGACATGAGTCCAATTAAGCCTGAAAAGCCACTAATCAACTGCCAAGTGTCACTTCTTCACCCATTATCAACTCAGATACGACATTACAAGGATTGCCTTACTATCAGTCAGAGCATCTCATCAAGATTCTCGTCTTCAGACACTCTTACCCCTCAGCCTCCTCCTAATATCAGAGTCTAAAGGCTAGGGGGTGATAGATATGCCCAAGTGTGACCTCATCTGGGCACGACTCGTATTCGGCTCAGCCGACATAGGAAAACATACTTTTTTTATAAGGAGCCCACACATAACTCTCTCGGTTGGTTATTTAAGATCGAGATCTTCTACCAGTCAGGACATCCTTCCTCACGTCTCTTCTGCTTCGCCTTATAGCCAAGACTCCATCTCGACCTGACGTTTACTCAACCTAGACCACACTTTCCATATTATGTTTGAACAAGCCCATATAAGCCTCATACTCGACTGAGCCGAGACTCTTCTTTACGGCCTCTCTACTACGCGTAAGGCAAATCTCCAGCATCATCATCCCACGTTTACAAGCAGTTATAATCGTATCACATGTGCACATGGGAGGAATATTTTGTCACCATGATCTACTTGCATAGGTGACATGTGGCTATTACTCATTGTTCAAAGCATATTACACATGCTTGGTGTATGCATGAATGTACACTGTACCCCCTAACACTATATATACTTGCCTTCTTCTACTTTGAAAAGGATTCTTAATTCGAAATCCTAGAAAAACTCTATAAAAATTACAATATAGAGAGAGGCACACTTGATTGCATTGTAATCCAAGGCCATTAGAGCCTATTTTGATAGAAAATACACTCACCAGTATAATGGAGTAGGCCTAACAGGCTTAACAACTTATATTAATGTCTTTATCCCCTTTGTCTCACTTCCTGCTTCATTTATATAACTATATTTTCACCATTATTGCACACTTGAGATCCCACTGGATTGAGTTGTCATTCATTTACTTGGTGGTAACATATTTGGCACCATCACATTCCTATGGTTGAAATCAGTGATATAATCCTTACCATCAAAACCATTAAGATTGATGAGAATTTGGAAGCATTCACAGATGAAGAGAAAATCCAAGAAGCCATTAGAGTTCTTAATGAAACTCTTCCCTAGTCCATATGGATTTGGGGGATATTTCTATAAGCATTGCTGGAATTTGATTTAAGAAGATTTATTATATTCTATTAATCTTTCCTTGTAGGTTATGATCTCCTTTAAAGATGGATAAGTACAACAGTAGTTTTAATCCCCAAAGTGAAGGATCCAAAAACATGTGGGGACTTAAAGAAAAGAAGTCTTTGGAATTTCTCATTCAAAATCATCACCAAGATCTTATCTTCTAGGCTTTCCCAAATTATACCAAGTCTTATATCTCAAAATCAAAGTGGTTTCATCAAAGGCAGGGCTATTCGAGATAATATGCTTCTAGCTAAATAGATGGTCCAAAATTTGGGGAAGAAAGTTAATGGTGTAAATGTGATATTCAAACTGGATATGGAGAAGGATTGTGACAGGTTTCATTGCGTATTTTTTATGCTCGTCCTGAGAGCTTTTGGATTTGGGGAGGGATGGCTAGATTTTATTTGGAGGAGCATATCCAACAATTGATTCTCAGTGGTCATTAATGGCCATCAATGTGGCTACTTCAAGTCTTCTAAATGTATAAGACAAGGGAATCCATTATCCCCTTATCTTTTTCATTTGCAGCTGAGTATTTGAGTAAAAGCCTGAACAAGTTGGTGATTTCTGGAAGTGTCAAGCCTTATAAATGCCAGAATGACCTTGAGTCTTTGAACTATTTGTTCCTTCACTGTCCAAAGGTAAGACTAGTTTACAAATTCTTCTCTAATCTCATGGGAATTGATATGAACTAAATCAACATCCCCTCTATGTTGTTAAGTTGGTGCATCAAAAGTCGCCCAAAAGATTAGACAAAGTTTCTTAGTAAGTGCATCCCTAATATTGTGTGTTGGGAAATATGGAAAAGTAGGAATAAAGATTTCTTTGAAAACTCATTAGTTGATGGAAAAAGGTATTATTTGTCAATCCGTCATATTGATTTCAAGTATTTGAGAGGGGGTTAAGTTCAATAATAGAATTTCAAAATTTGATGTTGGAATTCATGTATTAAAAGGATCCTTAAACTTTCAAGTCTAATCAAATGAAATTTTCCTTCTTCCCATAGCTTTAAGTTAAGTATTGATAGAGCTTTAAAAGAAAATCCAGGGACGAGTGGCATTGGAGGGAATTTTAGGAATGATAGAGGGGACATTGTTTTTCCTTATGCTCAACCTGAGGGGTATGCATCCTATTCTTTTGTGGAAGTTAAAATCCTATGGTTGGGGTCCAAATTGTGCATGGATTACAACATTAAGGATGTAGTGATTGAATCAAACTCTTCTTTTGTGGTAAACTTGATCAATAAGAATAGAAACCTCCTTGGAATCTTCCAAAATGTGTGGAGGAAACCAAATCAAACCTTAGCAATCTCAACTTATCATTAACTCATTGCTTTAGGGAATCAAACTTGGTTGCAGATGCTTGCCAACTATGGGTCAACTTTCTACTCCCTCTCAATTTTTAACAACTTTTTGAATCTCCCAACATTGGCTAGAGTTGCTTATAAGCTGGACAAAATGGGATGATATTATCTCAAATCTTTCTTTAAATGCTCATAGTATTATTTAGTTGTAATGGGGATAATATAAAACCCCCTATTTATTGCTTTTAAAGTTTTCTTTTCCAATATTTGTATCTAAATTTGCTTTGCCACTTGGGAGAGGCTATTTCTCCTCAAATTAATAATATGGTAGGGTGTTTTATTTCTTTTATATAAAAAAAGACTTGAGGGAGTTCTTGATTAGGCATAAATATTTCATATTCATCCCCTTAATTTTGATATGTTTATGGTCTTGTGCAGTGTATTTATACTGAATTGATGTCATGTTCATACTACTATCCTTTTCCCATGAGTATTTCATGTTTTGTCTACTTTCCCCATGTTTTATAAGTAATTTATGCAAGTGGATGTGAAAGAGAACTATAAACGGTGAAAGAAAAGTGAGAAAGGAATGTCAAGGGCCAATTCATAATTTCCCAGCCATAATTTAAAAGAAGAGCTATTAAAAAGTCGAAGAATTCAAAGTCACGAGTACTCTAGAAGAAATGACCCCTCAATCTGAGCTACGATGAAGAAGTTATGTGCATTTGAAGTTGGGATAAGAATCCCGGGGTGAAAAGTGAAAATAGGAGAAAAATACCAAAGAATGAGCCCTTGTGCAGTGAAAGTATGTGAACCAATTTGAATTTTTGAGTGAACCATTTTGGCCTACGAACCAGTTCTGGGTTCGGAGTACCTGTTTGATTAATTCGAGAATCCTCATTTTCTCTATATTTTTATCTAAGAGAGTTATGTTGGTTTAGGAATTTAAAAAATGACTTCCATGACTAGTGAATAGTTATTAGGACTATCATTATCAGATTTTCATTTACAAATAGTAGAGAAGAACCCTAGGAATAAGTGAATCAAAGTTTTTGATTTCTTTTCATGCAAACTTCAATAATAAGTTGATTCTATTTGAGAAATTATTGAAGCTTATTTCTTTCATGTTCTTCATTCTCTACATATTAGTAATGTTGTTTTAATGCTAATTCTTGTTATTCAACAATCATGTCATCATACAATGTAAATAATTAATGCGTACTTGGTTTCACCGTGTTAGACTAGATATTTTAAAGGTTAGGATACATGAACCCAATCTAGGTATATAAATTGGATATGATATTGAATAAAATTGTGCAGATAATTTGTAGGTTTGATATTTTATGGAGACAATTATTATAGGTCTCTTAACTTTATTTTCCCTAGGTAATCGTAGTGATTGATGGTATATTATGCATATTGACAATCTCGTCATTCATCTTAAATTATTTATTGACTAGATATTGTGCATAGTAAAATACTCATATGTTTAGTACTTTGAAAATTTTAATGTTTTTTTCTAATTATAAATATAGTTCCTGAAAATTTTATATCCAATGAAATTACCGACGGTTCGGGGGATTGGATCTTGATCCCACTTTTCTCAAATAGTTTTAAAAACTCAAAAAAATTCTGTTTTTGATTTCTCTTCGTTAAATTGCATTTTTCAGTTCGTTTGCTTTAGTTAGGTAGAACATTGCATAACAAATCATCACCTTTTCCTTCTTCTTTCAGAGAGTTGATATTTAGTTTTTTGACACTTCCCTTTGTGGTTGTCACTATTTCGTCCTATTTCCTGAGGATTAAACCCGACTTGCGAGAATTATTACTTGAGAAAATGACTTGCAATTGAGCTACAGTTACACGCATTGCACACACATTTTGAGTCGCGTCAAGTTTTGGCATCGTTGTCGGGGAATGAGGTAGACACTCTAGGTTAGGTCTAATCAACCTAGGAGTTTGACTCTAAATCTTATAAATCCAGAAAAGATTATAACGCCCAAAAATTCAAAAAAATCAATATATCTAAAAAATCAAAAAATATATTATCTCGTGAGTTAAATGCAAAATACTTAGCTTAATCCTACTTCAAATCCCAATCCCCCCATTGTATACAAAAATCCTACGATTAAACTCACTCCTATTAGCCTTCATATGTCAAACTCACCAAACTTCTGTGTACCACATCTTATACCGCGTAGTCACATCACGAGTCATATGTCTAGGAATTTCAACGAGGAAATTGATTCCATAAGTGTGAGTGTGTTCGATCATGCTAGCTTTGGGACGGGTGAGGGATTGATGTCTTATCGCCACATAAGAGACCTCTTATAACCCAAGCGAACCGCCTCTCCAGGATGCATTATATTCCCGTATAATGCAGGGCAGTTTCACTTAAGGAATGGGATGATTCAGGTTCTCCCAACATTTCACGGTATGGAGTAGGAAAGGCCTACATCCACATTAGAGAATTCTAGGAGGCGTGCGAGACATTTAATGATTAAACGTGCACCCAAGATATAGCACTCCCGAAGCTTTTTCCCTTCTCTCTTAATGACCAGGACAAGACTTGATTTTGATCGCTATCACCAAACTCGATAGGTACGTATAGAGATATACAGTTTAAGTTTCTCCAAAAGTTATTTCCCGCATATAGGACTAATTTTATAAGGGCTTAAATTCAGACCTTTAGGAAAAACGAGAACGATCCCTTCGATAGATGTTGAGAGAGGTTAAACGAGTTAATTACTATGTGCCCACATCACGGTTTTGATAAATGAGACTCATCTCCTACTCCCATCATGGTCAAAGCTTAATTTTCGAGAATCTTGTCGAGACTATATGCTTGGGAGAGTTCTTAGGTTTAGACACTACTCAAGCGTGGGACACATTAGATTCGAACACCCAACCCAAAGCTAGAACTCTATCACTTGGACAACAAATCTAAGTTGAAGCTCCAAATCAACTAATTAGACAAGTAGCTAGAAAACATTGTATAATCTATGGGAAATATATTCGGCCCATCCCGAGCCTTACCAAAGGAGAGTTGCGCCATTTGTGAGGCGGGACATCTAACGTAGGAATGTCCGATAATACCCGCCTACAAAATTACGCTACAAGAGCAAGTTGAGGCGGTGGGAGACTAAAAGGTTAATTTTAACACCCCTAATGGGAATTCTTATAATCCCTCATGGTGAAACCATCCTGATTTTAGTTATGGGAAATAACGCAGCGACGAACCCGAATCCACATGTTTCCCAACAACTGCTACCACTCCTACCTTACCAAAAAGCACCACATATGAAAGCACCCCCTCCGACACCTTATATAATCCCACAGTGGAAGAGTCTTAAGGACACTTTAACTCAATTCATGCAAACCCAGTCAGCAATAAATGCCCAAAATTTTGCCGACATAAAAACGTCCTTATTTAAGTTGCAATCTTCCCTAAATGTCTAAGAGAAGGTCAAGTTTTTCGCCCAAGTCCAAACACCTCCCTAAGGTCAAAATTGTGTTTGCTTTAATACCGATGAAAACAAAGAGCATTGTCAAGCGGTAACCACTCTACGTAGTGGGAGAGTTATTGACTTGTCACTTTGCCTACACGACGAGAAAAATAATAAGGTGGTTTCACCCGGCACGTAAGAGGTGGAAGATATGATAACTTGAATTTTTATGTATTGTCGTGTATTTGTTGTTGTATATCAAGATGCCCCTTGTAAGAGAGTGATAAAGATGACATAGTTAGGTCCGAGGTGGTAGTGTAACCCCCTAATGCAGCTCCTTACCGTCAACGGTTATTCCTTCCTCTTAAAGGGGCCTTTCGTGACGATATCTTAGAAGTTCTTAAACAAGTAAAGCTTAATTTACCTTTTCTTAAGGTAATCAAGCAAATTCCCTCATATGAAAAGTTTCTTAAGGACTTGCTTGCAGTGAAACGTAGACTAAAGGTAAAGAAGAAGGTTTTATTGGCACAAAATGTAAGTTCGATACTTTTGAGTGACCTCCCGTCAAAGTATAAGGATTCGGGTGCACATACCATTTTGTGCATCATCATAGAGAATAAAATTGAGAGAGCATTTTTAGATTAGGGGTGAATGTTAACATTCTCTCTTACCCCATCTATAAAAATCTTGATTTTGGGGAACTTAAACCCACAAAAATTACTCTCCAACTCACGGATCATTCCATGAAGATACCTCGGGGGATAGTTGAGGACGTGATCATCTAGTTCGACACTTTCTGCTTCCCAGTATATTTTATCGTTTAGGACATGGATCCCTCCTCTCCCTCGAGTCATCATATTCCCGTGATCCTTGACCACCCATTCATATATATGGCTAATGCATTGATTAACATGTGAATTGGGAAAATGCAATTCACATTTGGTAACATGACACGCGAGACTAAAATCTTCAACATCATTAAGCAAATGTGTGATGAGGACGAGATACATGAGTCGGATCTTATAGAGGAGGTAGTATATGAACACTTTAAGGGTAATCACACTATTGATCCATTAAAGGCATGTCTAGTTACGACGAGTGAGAGTGATAGAACATACATTGATCTCGAGTTAGAGGTGAAGGAGATGCAAGATTTGTTGGATGAGGGTGCGAGCGATAAGAATGTGAGAGATATTAGTTGGGTCTCTTGATTCGAGGAATTAGAAGTGAGAAATCGATCACGATTTCCTTTGATGTGAAATTTTATACCCTCGAGTTTAAGAAGCTTCCTTCTAATGTCAAATATGCTTATTTTGGAGAGAGTGAAACATATCCCGTTGTTGTCTCCTCGAGACTAAATAAAGAGTAGGAAGCAAAACTTATTACCATTTTGAGGAAGGGTATAAGTCCTTTAATTTGTATGCTAAAAATCCACCTAGAGGAGGACATGAAGCCCTTCAGGGAGATGCAAAAGCATTTGAACCCGATGATTAAAGACGTTATTAGAGTAAAAATTATAAAGTTATTGGATGCAAGCATCATCTATCCCATCTCGGATAGTAAATGGTTAAGTCATATTCAAGTCTGCCCGAAGAAGTCGGGAATGACCGTGATAAAAAACACAATGGAGGAACGTATGCCAAAATGTACCACCACTGGGTGGTGCGTTTGGATTGACTACCGGAAGCTCAATGCCGACACTCTAAAAGACCATTTCCCTTTGTCGTTTATGGATCAAATGCATGAGAGGGTCGTGGGCCACCCCTTTTACTATTTTTTAGATGGTTATTCCAAGTATAACCAAATTAAGGTGGATATTTTGGATAAAGATAAGACTACGTTTACATTTCCATTTGGCATGTTTTACTATAAACGTATGCCATTTGGATTGTGTAATGCACCCGCAACCTTTCAAAGGTGCATGCTTAGTCTATTTAGCGACATGGTCGAAAAGGGCCTTGAGGTGTTCATGGAAGATTTTAGTGTCCTTGGACCCTCTTTTTACCATTGCATCGCTACACTCAAGAAGGTGTTAGCCCGATGTGTGGAAAAGAACTGGGTACTAAATTGGGGAAAGTGTCATTTTATGGTTACCGAAAACATAGTCCCACATAGTGTCATCCAAGGGGATAGAGGTTGCTAGGGAAAAAATTGACTTTATTGCCGAACTTCCCCACCTAAGATACTAAAGGATGTGCGCTCTTTCTTGGGCCACGCGAAGTTCTATCGTAGGTATATTAAGGAGTTTAATGCCATTGTTAGTACCTTAAGTAACCTACTCATAAAGGATTCCCCCCTTCTATCGAGTGAAGCATGCCAAGAGGATTTTGAAAAATTAGAAAGCATGCTAGTCTCCACTCCCATCATGAAAGCTCCAGATTGGATCCTTCCATTTGAGCTTATGTATAATGCAAGTGATTATGCGGTAGGGATTGTATTGAGAAACAGAGGGATAAGAAGGCCCACGTCATATACTACACAAGCCGGACTTTAAGCGGTACCCAATTGAATTACTCCACCATGGATAAAAAGTTTCTAGAGGTAATGTTCTCCGTAGACAAATTCCATTCATACCTTAGCGGGTCCCTCGTAACGTGATTTATCAACCACGCGACTTTTAAATATCTTCTTTCTAAAAAGGATGTGAAGCCGCGCCTCATTAGGTGGATATTACTACTCCAATAAGTTGATATGAGAACGTGTGTGCTCGCGTTCAAATGATCAAACCATATATAAAACCCTTTTAACACAAACAAACCCTAAACATGCAGCAGTATGTGATTGAATAAATAGATAATCTACGCAAGAACATTCAAACACATGCAATTAAGGAAAAATCCCCCTCAGGGGCAAAACCATTTATTTTCACTATAATTTGTAAGAAAACGACTTACAATCGGATTACAATGAAAATACAAGTTGACTAAGAATTACCCTCGGGTATCGGATTCTGTAGTCGCGGCTGGAATTATCCCTTTCCAGTAGGGCTGCAATGAAGAAGAAGAATGGTATCCTCCACAAGGGTTGAACAAACCAAAGTTGTGTTCTTGGGTTGCAAAAGGATTCACAAAGGTTTGGCAATGATGTGTGAATCAAAACATGAGTCTTGGGACTCAAAAATATGAAGACTAGATGTATTTGGAATCTCAAATTCGTCTCCTAAAGTCTTGCAAAACAACTCCCCCGAAGTTGGTATTTATAGGAAAAAATATGAAGAGTCCCACGTTCTTAAAACTCTAAAATTCTATCCAGCGTACAAAAAAAACAGCATTCTTTAAGGAATTTTCTCTATCTTCAAAAGGTCATAACTCCTTCACCGTAGCTCGGATTGAGGTGTCGTTTTTTCCAGTATCTTCGTTGCGGCGAGCTCTTCAACTTTCTAGTTGACCAGACCTCCGAACTATGGATGTGAAATTACGAAAATGCCCTTGAACTCTCCTATCGTGCCTTTTTTCACTGTTTTGACTTCCCTTGCGTACCACTTGCATTAAGTCCCTAAAATCTTGGAACGTGAAGTCGTTGAGGCAGATGTGGGACATATTAGTGGAGATAATGCATGCTTGATTCCCGGAATTCGGATAGAGGCCGTCATGTGAGATCGTGAGGAGACGTGCCAAATGTAGCGGCGTACGACATAAATAAATGAAACATTTCGGACATGTGAAAAATGTCCTTACAAATCTCCCCCTATGTCTATGCCGGTACATACATAAAAAATCCGAATTATCAAATATGAAATTGCCTATACAAATCTACCCTCCCATGAACCCAAAACTGGAAAAGGTACAAATGAATAGTCTTCATCGTTTGTTCTTTAATTCTTTAGGAATCTCAAAACTTTTCTCATCAAGGTGTGCAACATATAGATCTGCAATCTTCATACCTACACACATGAGACAAAGCAAATACCACGTGACATATCGAGTTTGAAATGAGATAACATGGATATCAATATATGATAAAAATATAAGCAACATCTCAAAAACTCCCCCAGAATTCAAACTCCCCCATAATATGATAATTCTTTCTCCCCCTTTTTATGATGTCCCCAAATGGACAAATTAGAGAAATAAATCAAATAAGCAAGTGCGGGGTGTCACTAGGATAAAAACACACCATGAATAAACAGAAAGCAACCAAGTCAATGATAGCGTAAATGAAGTGGTGTGATCAAATTCGATAGGAAAATCAATGCATACAAACATGACATATGTGCACGATGAATATTGGATATTCCTAGCGAATGAACTCAAATGCTTCCTTTGGTGTAAAAGAGTGACAGTATAAGATATTGACTCAATCAAATCAACAAATCAAAGCTCAAAATGATTTTCACACCAATAACGTCCAAAATGATTTTATGCTTTTTCAGGACTTTCAAGGAAGTGAAAACCCGTTTAGATTCTCCAACCAAACTCCCTCAGATATTGTATTGAATAGAGGCATTCTAAATTCTCAAACTTTGGAGAATTGATGGTGAAACCTAAGTGGCCCATATTTGGCATGAATTTCTTTTTATTGCCTTTAAATTTTTTCGGGCTCTTTTAACCTCTTTGGACCTCGGATATTAAAATTCCTCCATTTTTTAGGTCCTTTTTAACGGTGGCTTTTGCGCAAAGGATAGATGATTACCTTTCGCAGCCCCTCCCCGTTATACAAAAACACACAGTCTCACAAAAACGGTTTTTACATGCATTCCAATCTTGTCAAGTTTTATCGCATATTGTACATTGTATAGACAGGATTGAGATGAAAACACCCAAGCCAACATGAGATAGACAAGTGCAATAATCAAATATAGCCGTGCATGTGTGCAATAAAGGATATAGGAGTCAAACATGTAGGAAGATATCACTAATTACATCTCAAAGACTCCAATCAATGTAAAGCACATGGATGAAATGATGTAGCCTCTCAAATCTCTATCAAACAGTCACATGGATAAATGGAATGAAGTTGTGACTTGGCTATCTTACCTGCTCATCCATAAAAGAAGCAAAATACAAAAAACTTTTTGGATTTTTTTCAAAAATTTGGAAAAATAAAATCTTTTTGTGCTTTTCTCAAAATTTTTCTTAAAGGAAAATCTTTTTGTATTTTTTTCAAAAGAAATATTAAAAGCAAAAAGAATAAAACAAAGTTGTACAACAAAGTAATGGTACATATAAAACAGACTAGCAATAGGAAGTATATGATATGAACATGAAGAAGCATCCTATTCTAGACATAGACCAACCCCTCAGTCAACTGTGCAAATCCCTAAAGATTTCCTAAGACTCTCAAATCTAAGGGCATCTAAAGGTTTCGTGAAAATATCGGCTAACTGACGGTCGGTAGGAACAAAACTCAGGGATACAACTTTCTCTTCAACTAACTGACGAATAAAGTGCTCACGTATCCTGATGTGTTTTGTGCGCGAATGCTAAACTGGATTGCGGGATATGTGTATCGCGCTCGTGTTATCACGGGAAATGGTCATGGTGTCCTGTGATATCCCATAATCCTACAGCATTTGCTTCATCCATAAGAGTTGTGTGCAACAACTCCCGGCGGCTATGTACTCAGCCTCCGCAGTGGACAAAGAGATGGAATTTTGCTTCTTGCTCAGCCAGGAGACAAGAGCAGAACCAAAATAGAAACACCCACCAGAAGTGCTCCTACATCCATCTACATCCCTAGCCCAATCGGCATCCGAGTAGGCGGACAGACGGTCATCGGTATCAAAGGAATACCAAATCCCGTATGAGAGAGTCCCACTTACATATTTAATAATACGTTTTAGAGCAAGTAAATGTGACTCTTTTGGGGATGCCTGATAACGCGCACAGACTCCAACACTAAAGGCGATGTCGGGACGACTGGAAGTCAAGTAGAGGAGACTACCTATCATACTCCGATAGAAGGTTTGCTCTACATCCTTGCCTGAAGTGTCCTTACTAAGCTTGGTAGTGGTACTCATAGGTGTACGTGCATGCTTAGTGGAGTCTAAACCAAATTTCTTCACTAGGTCTCTAGCATACTTGGATTGGGAGATGAACATCCCATCCTCTAGCTGACGAACCTGGAGACCAAGGAAGAATGTAAGCTCACCAACCATGCTCATCTCAAACTCACTTTTCATCTCCTCCTCAAAGTGGTGAGCATGCTGGGAGCATGTGGATCCAAAGACTATGTCGTCCACATAGACCTGGGCAACCAAAATAGCACCGTCATCTCTCCTGACGAACAACGTCATATCTACCCCCCCTCTCTTGAAGCCACGAGCTAAGAGATAGGAAGTAAGCCTCTCATACCAAGCACGGGGTGCTTGCTTCAAACCATACAAGGCTTTCCTCAGATAGTAGACGTGCTCAGGGTGCTGAGAGTCTTCAAACCCTTTTGGTTGTTCCACATAAACCTCCTCCTGTAGAATGCCTTTCAAAAAGGCACTCTTGACATCCATCTGATACACCTTGAAGCGCAGATGACATGCGATGGCGAGCAGAAGACGTACGGACTCAAGCCTCGCAACAGGAGCAAATGTCTCCCCAAAGTCTACACCCTCTATCTGTGTGTAGCCTTGAGCGACCAACCTAGCCTTATTTCTGATTATGGTACCATATTCATCCATTTTGTTCTTGAAAATCCACCGGGTACCTATCACATTAGTCTCACTAG
The DNA here is from genome assembly GCA_949130495.1 of Sambucus nigra. Taxonomy (NCBI): domain Eukaryota; kingdom Viridiplantae; phylum Streptophyta; class Magnoliopsida; order Dipsacales; family Adoxaceae; genus Sambucus; species Sambucus nigra. Next base: position 389,123,311 of record OX422211.1, on the reverse strand, counting down.
GTCGGGGGACTAATTCCCAGACATTATTCTTTTTAAACTGAAGCAACTCATCCTGCATAGCAGATATCCAGTGTTCATCCTTGAGTGCTTCTTTATGGTTCTTGGGCTCGACTTTGGACGTGTAGCAAAGATGGCTAACAACGTTCTCTAGCTGAGCACGAGTCTTGACCCCTAGAGTGGGATCACCAACAATGGCAGAAGGGTCATGACTCTTGCGAACCCAAGTAGGTGTGTCCCCTAACACAGGAGTAGGGTCCACAGAGTGTGAGAGAGGAACAGGTAAATCACTGTCAGAACAATCCTCATCCTCACACTGAAGGTTAGGATCAATAACCGTCGGAGGTTCGTCATCTTGCACGGTGACGTTTATTGATTCCATAATCTTAGAGCTCTTTAGGTTAAAAACCCGGTACGCTCTGCTATTCGATGAATATCCTAGAAATATTCCCTCGTCGCTTCGGGAGTCGAACTTTCCTAATTGCTCTCTATCCCGTAGGATGTAGCATTTACTCCCAAAGATACGGAAATATGCCAGGTTGGGCTTCTTTCCAGTCCACAACTCATAAGGAGTGTGAAGTGTGTGTGGACCCAGATACACCCTATTCACCGTGTGGCATGCAGTAGACACTGCCTCTGCCCAAAATCTCCTAGAAACTTTACGACCTAGAAGCATAGATCTAGCCATCTCTTGGATCATTCTATTCTTTCTCTCAACAATCCCATTTTGCTGAGGAGTTCTCACAGCAGAAAACTCATGTTTGATCCCAAGGCTATCACAGTACAAATCAACCTTTGCTTCCTTGAATTCATTGCCGTTGTCACTACGTATTCTGTTAATAGTGACACCGTGTTGATTTTGCAGGACACGGCACTTGGTCGTTAAGAAATCTACAGCATCGGATTTCTCTCTCAGAAAACCTACAATGGAGTATCTGGAGAAATCATCTACCATCACGAGGATGTACCTCTTACCACCTAGACTCTCAGTACGAGTGGGACCCATAAGATCCATGTGAATCAACTCCAGAACACGAGAGGTGGTAATGGAATGTAACTTCCTATGAGGACTACGAATTTGTTTTCCCAACTGACAGGGTCCACAAACGGTCGAAGTTGACTTTCCAAGAGATGGTAAGCCACGTACTAGGTCCTTTTTAGATAAACGATTGAGATCTCTAACGTTCACGTGACCTAGACGTTGGTGCCACAGATCCATAGGAGTGATCGTGGCGCTGTTGCAGACAAGTGAGGATGTGGGCTCAGTCCCATAGCAATTATCCTCGGTCCTCACCCCTTGCATCAAAAGTTTACCGGCTTGATTGTAGACTTTACACGCGTCCCGGTCAAACTTTACTGCAAAGTTAGTGTCGCACAGCTGGCTAATGCTGAGAAGGTTTGCTTTCAAACCTTTGACGTACAAAACATTTTCTAGCTTAGGAAAACCAGGTAACTCGATAGTACCTCGTCCTATAATGCTAGACTTACTCCCATCTCCAAAGGTGACTCTGCCATCTTGATAATCCTCAAGAGTAGTAAAAAATGAGGCATCACCTGTCATGTGTCTGGAGCACCCACTATCAAAATACCACTGTGAGGTATTATGTGCTTTGAGAGCAACATGAACAACAAAGGCCTTTTTATCTTTCTTAGGCACCCAAGCAGAGATGACCTTTTGTTTTCCTTTGTTGGTTTTAGCTGGAATGTAAGAAGCATTCACTAACGGCGAAGACATCCGTCGGAATTCTTTCATCAAACTCTGAGTCGTGGCAGCTAAGAACTCAACTCGCTCTCTCAGACTAGAAAACTCATCAGTATGTCGTGGTGGAGCAGTAGTACGTCGTGTCCGACCCATGCTATAGCAAGTTTCCCTAAGGTGGCCTTTTCTTTTGTAATAAGTACAAAAGAGCTCAGTCAAAGGCGGACCTTGGTTTGCTTTTCTTGGTCGAACTCTCCTTCGAGGTTTTTTACGGTGACCATAAGGAGTTGTAGTAAACTCAGGAACTGGTCCAGGTGCAATTTGGGACGTGGAGGCACCATCATATCCAATTCCTTGACGATCACCAAAACCTAAAGCGGGGCCGAGGAGCATCTTTCCCATCTTCCCAGATCTGTCCTCGATTTGTACCTTGACTTCCCGTGCTTTCTCAAGATCATGAGTCAGCTGGGCAACAAGGGCTTCAAGTTTCTTCCGAGTCTCCACGGAGGAATGGAGCTGACTCGTAAGACTAGCCACTTTCTTGATCAAGTCCCCTCTCTCTTTCTCTAGAGTACTCTCTCTCTCTCTAAACAAATTCTCATTCTCGACACAGGTAGATTCTCTCTCTCTCAGGGCGGTGCAGGTGGAGAACTCTCTTTCTCTCGCTTTCCTTAAATCTTCCTCTAGGCAAGTGATCTTAAGAACTAACGCTTTGTTACGCTTTTTAGTTTTAAAAGACTCAGAATATAACTCAGCGTAGGCGCGTTATATATCACTCTCGCTCTCACTTGTGTCATCCTCCCCCTCACTCACATCGATCTCACAGTCGAGGTGTCCCTGTGAAGCATCATCCTCATCGTCGTGAGGAGAACTAGGAGTGCTCACTTGGCTGGCCATGAATGCGGTGAAGTTACACTCATGCGGTGACTCATCTCTAGAATCCACCGTCTCGACCTCACTGTCGTCACTAAGGGTAGCATTAAGGACAGCTTTCCCTTTCTCTCTATTCAGACGATTGGCACACTCAAAAGCTCTATGACCCCTACCATCACACTCAAAACATCTCTCACTTTCTTTCAGAGAAGGATTTTTGGAAACTTTTTCATTTTTCTTTTCAAACTTATTTTTCTCAAATTTCTTTTTATCTTTAAAATTGCCATTTTTCTTAAATTTGAGAATCCTCTTGAAATTTTTTGCGAAAAGAGCCAAATCATCTAAGTCAAAATCGCACTCAGAATCTGACGTGTCAGTCTCTCTCTTTCTAGATGACTCTACCCTCTTTCTAGCTGACCCCTCACTCCTTCTCTCTTGGGCTTTAAGAGCAATTCCCTTATCTTTAGATTTAGAATTTTTAGGGAACATATCAATTTCATAAGTTTGCAAATCTCCTACAAGTTCTTCCAATTTTAGCGTATTTAAATTACCCATAGAATTTAGCACAGTGACTTTAGGGATAAAACGCTTAGGCAAAGAACGAAGAATCTTTTTAACAACTCTAGCATTCGGAATTTGTTCACCAAGATTAAAACTAGTATTCACAATGTCAGAAAGTCTAGCATAAAATTCATCAAAGCATTCAGAATCATGCATGGTGATTGTTTCAAATTGAGTTGTCAAGTTTTGCAACTTAGACTCTTTCACAGCATTAGTTCCTTCATGGGTGAGTTGTAAAACATCCCATGCCTCTTTTGACGTGGTACACGTCATTATGCGTTTGAACTCATCAGGTGTGACAGACCCAGAAATAGCACTTAGACCCTTAGAATTAAAAGATGACCATTTAATTTCTTCATCAGACCAAGAAATGTCAGGTTTCAAGTTGGTCACATTATCAACAGTCACGGTGGGAGGAGTCCACCCTCGTTCAACCAAAATCCAGACATGTTCATCAATGGCTTTTAAAGCCGACCTCATACGGGCTTTCCAATAAGCATAATTTGTCCCGTCAAAAACAGGCATTTTATAATACGACTTCTCCATTTGAACACGCACTATTTCAAAAATCAATTTTTTCAGAAAATTGATATCTTAGAAAAAAAATTTTGCGGAAAAAGGAATACGCGATAAATTAGCGTAACCTGCTCTGATACCAATTTGAGAACGTGTGTGCTCGCGTTCAAATGATCAAACCATATATAAAACCCTTTTAACACAAACAAACCCTAAACATGCAGCAGTATGTGATTGAATAAATAGATAATCTATGCAAGAACATTCAAACACATGCAATTAAGGAAAAATCCCCCTCAGGGGCAAAACCATTTATTTTCACTATAATTTGTAAGAAAACGGCTTACAATCGGATTACAATAAAAATACAAGTTGACTAAGAATTACCCTCGAGTATCGGATTCTGTAGTCGCGGCTGGAATTATCCCTTTCCAGTAGGGCTGCAATGAAGAAGAAGAATGGTCTCCTCCACAAGGTTTGAACAAACCAAAGTTGTGTTCTTGGGTTGCAAAAGGATTCACAAAGGTTTGGCAATGATGTGTGAATCAAAACATGAGTCTTGGGACTCAAAAATATGAAGACTAGATGTATTTGGACTCTCAAATTCGTCTCCTAAAGTCTTGCAAAACAACTCCCCCGAAGTTGGTATTTATAGGAAAAAATATGAAGAGTCCCACGTTCTTAAAACTCTAAAATTCTATCCAGCGTACAAAAAAAACAGCATTCTTTAAGGAATTTTCTCTATCTTCAAAAGGTCATAACTCCTTCACCGTAGCTCGGATTGAGGTGCCGTTTTTTCTAGTATCTTCGTTGCGGCGAGATCTTCAACTTTCTAGTTGACCAGACCTCCGAACTATGGATGTGAAATTACGAAAATGCCCTTGAACTCTCCTATCGTGCCTTTTTTCACTGTTTTGACTTCCCTTGCGTACCACTTGCATTAAGTCCCTAAAATCTTGGAACGTGAAGTCGTTGAGGCAGATGTGGGACATATTAGTGGAGATAATGCATTCTTGATTCCCGGAATTCGGATAGAGGCCGTCATGTGAGATCGTGAGGAGACGTGCCAAATGTAGCGGCGTACGACATAAATAAATGAAACATTTCGGACATGTGAAAAATGTCCTTACATGATATTTCCATTAAAGATAAGAAACGAGTAGAGAACGTCATAGCCGATCATTTATCGAGGCTCTTATCCAATGGACCTAAAGATCGCATGCCTATAGTGGAGTATTCCCAGATGAGAAATTATTTTCCACTTCCTCTCTTCCTTAGTTTGCGGATATTGTGAATTACCTAGTCAAGGGGGTTTTCCCCTCAAGTTGGACACCGTAAGAAAAGAGGAAGTTCTCCACTTGGTCGTGTATGTTTTTCTATAACAATCCTTAGTTGTTTAAATATTGCGCCGACCAAATAATCTAGAGATGTGTGTCGGATGATGAGATCCCTAGTGCCATTTAGTTTGGTTATTCAAAATCATGCAGAGGACACTTTTACATGAAAAATATGGCGGCTAAAATTCTTCAAAGAGGTATCTATTGACCCACAATATTTTGGGATGTGAATACCCATTGTAAATATTGCGATAGGTCCCCAAAGATGGGAGATATTACTCAACGAGACATGATAACGTTGACCCTTATTCTCATTATCAAGAATTTGATTGTTGGGGCATCGACTTCATGGAATATTTCCCTCCTTCCTTTGGTTTACTATACATCCTTGTCACGGTAGACTGTGTGTCAAAATCGGTAGAGGCCATAGATACTAACTGACAGTAAGGTGGTGGTAAAGTTCATTCACGAACACATACTTTCTCGCTTTGGTGCTTAGAAGGTCATTATTAGTGACAACGTCATGCATTTTTTTCAATATTCCATTTGATAAATTAATGAGAAAGTATGGTGTCATTTACAAGGTTAGGATGACTTACCACCACAAACGAATGGGCAAGCTAAGCTAGCAAATCGAGAGATCAAACACATTTTCGAAAGACCGTTGATCCTAACCGTAAAGATTGGCCTAATTGATAAGTCAATGCTGATTAGGCATAAATTCTTTCAATTTTCCCCTTAATTTAGAGGCTTTTATTACCTCGGACAATGTTAAACGAGTTGATTTATCTCATATCATTGCTAATGGCTTTGTCTAACAAGTATCCCGAGTTTCGTGTATTTCTTATTGATTTTATAGGTATTTAATATATGTAAGAAAGAAAGAAACCGGAAGAAGCAAGTGAGAAGAAAGAAGATGAATCAAAAGGGAAGAAGTGTAACTTCCACCAGGAATCCGGTCAAGGACGCAAAATAAAAGTCGAAGATCTCGAGTCTACGAGCGCGTAAGAAGAAACAGTGTTCCAATTCGTGTTCCGGGGTAGAAGTTATGAAGACCCAAAGATGTGAGATGATCATGAGAAATTGAAGAGATAATGAAGAGAAATTGAGAAGGAAATCCGGATAGATCCGGATGGCCTAAAAAAAGGATCGATCCGGACACTAGAAGCCACTGTATAAAGATGCATTTACCGGATCGATCCGGTCCTCATAAAAAAAGGATCGATCCGGCCCCCAAAGTTCATTGTATTAGGCATATTTAGTGGACTGATCCGAGTGAAAAAAAAGGATCGATCCGATCATCAGGCAGATCGATTCAAAATTTTCTGGCAGATCGATCTGGGGTTCGAGATTTGTGATTATCTTCTTCAAGCTAGTGTCTTGCATGACTCCAACTCTTGTAGTTTTCGTAGTGTATATATTTCAATGTCCTCCCAGACATTTACGAGGAACTTCTAATTAGTTTTTAGAGAAGCTTTTAATTAGTTTTGGAGAGAGAACAATAAAAAAAACCTAGTTTTCATTAAAGAGTTTGCTGTAAGGATTTGATTCAAGTTTCTGCAATATAAGTAAATTCATTCCATTCTTGATTTCATAATTTCTTTAGTTAATTGATTAGTTAGTAGTTTCATTCTTTGTACTTCTAAATTACTAGTTAAGATGTCTTCTTTTATTAAAATCATGTTTTCTTCTTGTTTTATTATGTCCGGTTAATTTTCTAAGGGTTGGGATGCATGAATCCATCCCGATGTTCTTTATGAATGCGTAAAATTTGATTATGAATTAAATAACTGAGTTAATCATTTTTTCTGGTGATCATCACCATTGTAAGACTTTTGATCTTATTTGCCCTAGGTAACTGGGATGCTTAAGATTGCAACGCACGTGTAGCTACGACGACACTGCTTTACTCGTCTCTTGATTATGTATGATGCGAGCTATGATCCCTCATATATGTAATGCTTAGGAGTACTAAAGACTGAGTTTACTCAGATATTTCAATTTCGAATTAAGTTTTAACATTGATAAATGAACTAGGGTTGGAGGAGTGTATCCTGACTCATTTTTCTCACTTGCACTTTTCACTACAGTTTTTAATTCTATTAAGTAGGTCAAAAGGCTTTTCATTTATTTCTAAATTTTTTAGGTAATTTTCTTATTAAATCTGCGTATAGTTAGTCCATTTCCCATAATCACCTTTTCGTTTCCGTTTGTCCTATTTCCCTATGGAGACGATCCCGACTTACTGGGTTTATTACTAATGCGAAAGGCTTGCACTAGAGCCTATATCAGCACGAACACTAGATACACATTTGTGGTCACGTCAAGTTTTTGGCGCCGTTGCTGGGGATTTAGGTAGACTTAGATTAGATCAAGTCAATCTAAATCTTAGACCAAAAATTCAAAAAAAAAATCAAAATAAAAAATCATCTCTCACATGCTTTTAATGCAAAATCTTGAACAAACTCAAACTCCTCAAAATACTCCAACCCGAATTCACGAAAATCTAATATTTTAGTATAACTCTGATAGTCCCCACACACCTCGCATTCCACAGTTTTGGGTTCCACCTCCTAACCCTGAGAATTCTATTGCTAGTTACACCCTGAGTCAACCCTCGAGTCACCCATTTAGGACGCCGAGTGAGTATTCCGAGCCATTTGAAGAAGGAGCTATGTCTGACGCGACTAGTTTCGGCACTAGAGAGGGAAATCCACCCTATCGTCCCATGAAAGACTTACTCTTTCCTGAACGAAATTTCACCCCTGGTTGCATTTTACTCCCGTATAATGCCGATCAATTCCACTTTCATAATGGGATGATACAGATTCTCCCTACTTTACATGGCATGGATTCAGAGAAACCATACCTTCACATAAGAGAGTTCGAAGATGCGTGCGACACATTTAGTGACCAAGCTTGCACGCAAGATGTTGTTCGCCTAAAGATTTTTCCTTTTTCCTTAAAGGATAAAGCCAAGACCTAGCTATGGTTTCTACCCCCGAACTTCGTGATTTCCTGGAGGGATATGCAATCCAAGTTTATCTCAAAATTCTACCCACAACACAAGACCAACTCTGCCAAAAATCAAATCCAGGGTTTTCGACAACATGATAATGAGCCTTTTGACAAGTGTTGGGAACATTTCCAAGAGTTGGTAAGTCCATGCCCCCATTACGGTTTTGAAAAATACCATTTGATCTCTTTCTACCATAATGGGTTGACAGTAGCTTCCAAACAACTTGTGCAAACAATGTGTGAAAGACCTTTTTGGGAGTTAGACTTCAGCGATGCCGAGGCCCATCTTAAGTATGTCGCAGAGACTACTTAAGCATGGGACACATTTGATCCTAATACCCAAGCCCGGCCTAGACAAGCATCCATAGCTTCGACTGTATCCGGTCTATTCCATTTGGATAGTAATACCTTAATAGACTGTCGATTCGATCAGTTTCAGAGAGATATGTGAGATTTGCTTGATGGACGGTTAAGAGATATCTCCAGATCCAGTCGTGTTTCGAAATAAAAGGTGTGTGCTATCTATAAGGCAGGCCACTCCACAAAGGCATGCCCGACGATTTTCGCCTATAAGGCCATGCACACCGAGCAGTGGATGCTATAGGAGGATTCAAGGAAAATTTTAATGCCCCGCATGGGAACTTTTACAACCCTTCGTGGAGAAACCATCTTAGTTTTAACTATGGACAACCACAAGTTGCGATGAACCCACACTCACAGGTTGTTTCACCTCCACTGCCTCCTCAATTTTAGCAAGCACCACCTCCGTATATTACTCCATCGCGGAGGAACCTCGAGGATACAATAAAATAGTTCATAAACTCTCAAAGTGCAACCAATGCTAGATATGATCGCTTGTTCGCCGACATGAATGAGAACATCTCCAAGTTGCAATCATCGTTGAGTATCCAAGAGAAGGACAAGTTTCCTGCCCAGGGCCAAAGATCTCCCCAAGGTCAACCTAATGTTAGCTCCACCTCTACAGAACAATAGGAGCATTTCCAAGCGGTAACCAATCTTCGTAGTGGGAGAGTTGTTGATTTATCACCTTCCCCACACGACACTTCGAAAGACAAGGAGACTTCACTTGACACGTAAGAGGCCGAAGATATCTCCTTGAACGAAAGTTAAAAGGAAGACACTAGTGACCCGAGGTAGGTGTAAAACCACCATCCACTGCGCCATTTCCTCAAAGATTGGTTCCTTCCCACAAAGGGACCATAAGTGATGAAGTGCTAGAGGTGCTTAAAATAGTGAAATTGAAATTACCTTTCCTCGATGCAATAAAGCAAATTTCAGCTTATGCAAAAGTCATTAAAGATTTATTGCTTGTTAAGCGGAGGATAAAGGTAAAGAAAAACGTGTTCCTAGCATAAAACGTGAGCTCCGTTCTACTTAATGATCTCCCACCTAAATATAAGGATCCCGGTGCACCCACCATTTCATGCACCATTGGAGAGAATAAAATTAAGAGGGCCTTACTCGATTTAGGGGCAAGTGTTAATATCATCCCCTATTCAATTTATAGGTAGCTTAATATGGGCAACCTTAAGCCCACAAGGATCACTCTCCAAATGGAGCATCTAACCGTGAAGATACCAAGAGGTATAGTTGAGGACGTGATAGTCCAAGTGGTCACTTTTTACTTTCTAGTAGATTTTGGCATTTGGGACACGGATCCCTCCTTCGCCTCCAAGAATCATGTTCCCATCATTCTTGGGCTCCCATTCTTAGCTACGACTAACGCACTTATCAATACTCAAAATGGGAGGATGCAACTGACTTTTTGGAACTTGCCATTAGAAACAAACATCTTCAATATAGCCCAATTAGCAAGGGAAGAATATGATCTTCACGGGGTGAGCTTAATTGATGAGATCGTAAAAGAGCACATTGAGTAAAATTTTTGTAGAGACGTCTTAGAATCTTGCCTAGCGTCTAGTCATGAGAGCGTGGGAGCTTATACTGAGTTTGAGAGAGAGGTTGACGATTTGAGAGAGCTTCTTGGCAAGAGAGCGTCAGACGAGGAAGCGAGAGATGTTAGTTGGGTTTCTCAATTCGAAGAGTTACCACCAAGAGATACATGCACGGTGCCCTCTAGCGATACATTCTCGACTCTCAAATTGAAGAAACTACCCTCTAACATTAAATATGCTTTCCTAGGTGAAAGTGAGACATTTCCTGTTATTGTCTCCTCTAGCTTAGATGAAGAGCAGGAGGGTAAGCTACTAAAAATTTTGAGGAAGCACCAAAGTGATTTTGGTTGGTGTATAGCTGATCTAAAGGGGATAAGCCCTCTAATTTTCACTCACAAAATTCACCTCGAGGTAGATGTGAAGCCCTTGAGAGAAATGCAACAAAATTCACCTCGAGGTGGTGAGGGCATAAATCATAAAATTATTAGATGTCGGGATTATCTACCCAATCTCGGATAGCAAGTGGGTGAGACCGATTCAAGTTGTCCCGAAGAAGTTGGGCATGACAGTGATTGAAAATGCCAAGAGAGAGCTAGTTCCCCGATGCACCACTACTAATTGGCGCGTTTGCATTGATTACCGGAAACTGAATGCAGAAACTAGGAAATACCATTTCCCCTTGCCATTTATCAATCTAATGCTTGAAAGAGTAGTGGGCCACCCTTATTATAGCTTCCTAGATGGTTATTCCGGATATAACTAGATTGAGGTAGATGTACTTGATCAAGAGAAGACGACCTTCACTTGCCCCTTTGGTACGCTTGCCTACAAACGTATGCCATTCGGCTTGTGTAATACACCCGCGACCTTTCAAAGGTGCATGTGAATCTTATTCAGTGACATGGTTGAGAGAGGGCTAGAGGTGTTTATGGATGACTTTAGTGTTTTTGGCACCTATTTTGATCTATGTTATGCCAATCTTGAGAAAGTACTAGCCCTATGTGTGGAGAAGAACCTAGTGCTAAATTGGGAGAAATGTTATTTCATGGTAACCGAGGGCATAGTTCTTGGCCACATAGTGTCATCTAAAGGGATCGAGGTTGATAGAGCAAAAATCGATGTCCTAGCTGACCTACCCCCACCTAAATTTCTAAAAGATGCGCACTCTTTCTTGGGACATGCGGGGTTTTATAGAAGGTTCATTAAGGATTTTAGTGACATTGCTAGACCCTTAAGCAAACTTCTTATGAAGGACACCCCATTCGAGTGGAATGAAGCATGCCAAAGTTCTTTAGAAAAATTAAAAAACATGCTTGTGTCCGCTCCTATCATGCAAGCTCCGTATTGGTCCTTGCCATTCGAGCTTATGTGTGATGCTAGGAATTATACAATAGGGGTTGTTTTGGGCCAAAGGAAGGACAAAAAAGCTCATGTCATCTACTACGATAGCCGGACTCTCACCGGACCACAACTCAACTACTCCACCACGGAGAAGGAATTTCTAGCGGTAGTTTTTTATCTTGATAAAGTTTGATCCTATCTCATTGGTTCCCCCATCACCTTCTTCACTGACCATGCGTATTTAAAATATCTCCTTATAAAGAAAGACGCAAAGCCGCACCTCATAAGGTGGATCCTACTACTACAAGAGTTTAATCTCTCCATTAAAGACAAAAAAGGAGTAGAAAATGTCATCTCCAATCACTTATCACGGCTTTCATCCGACGTACCTAGTGATCCTAAACCCATAGATGAGTATTTCTCGAATGAGCAACTCTTTGCCACCTCTTCTTTGCCCTGGTTTGCGAATATAGTGAATTATCTTGTCACGGGAGTCACCCCTCCTGATTGGACACCGCAAGATAAGAAGAGGTTAATCACTTGGTCGGGTATGTTTTTCTATGACGATCCATTCCTTTTTAAATATTGCCCCGACTAAATCATCCGACGATGAGTACCAGATGACGAGATTCCAAAGGTCATCCAATTCTGTCATTCAGAAGCATGTGGAGACCACTTTTCTGTGAGAAAGACACCCGCTAATATTATCCAAAGAGGCTTGTACTCGCCAATAATATTCTAGGATGTAAACAATTGTTTCAAATCTTGTGACATGTGTTAAAGGATGGGGGCGATTACCCGATGAAACATGAAGCCATTACCCCCGATACTCATTATCAAGATCTTTGATTGTTGGGGTATTAATGTTATGGTCCCTTTTCCTCCTCCTTTTACCTACCTATACATCCTAGTCATGGTAGACTATATTTCTAAATGGGTGGAAGCTATAGCTACCAAGACTAATGACAACAAAGTGGTGATTAGGTTTCTGCAGGAACACATACTTTCTCGCTTCGGTGCACCGAAAGTGATAATCAGTGATAATGGCACGCACTTTTGCAATAAGTCGTTTGAGAAGCTTATGAGAAAGTATGGAGTCGTTCACAAGGTTGGAATGACCTATCACCCACAAACGAATGGGCAGGCCGAGTTGGCGAATCATGAGATCAGAAAAATACTATAGAAGTCCGTCGATCCTAATCGGAAAGATTGGTCCCTTCGATGAACGATTTGCTATGGGCCTACCGTGCCGCATACAAGAACCCACTCCGAATGTCCCAATTCCACTTTGTGTATGGAAAACCTTGCCATCTTCCCATTTAGTTGGAGCACAAAGCGTATTGGGACATTAAGAGGGTCAATTAAGATATGAACAAAGTCGGTGAAGCTCAAGCTTCAACTGAATGAGTTAGAGGAGATATGCAATGATGCGTATGAGAATGCCAAGATTTTAAAAGCACGGATGAAACTCGCGCATGATAAGAATATTCGACGGAAAGAGTTTCAACCTGGACAAAAGATACTCCTCTATAACTCCCGACTTCATCTATTTTTGGGTAAATTGCGGTCTCGGTGGACTGGTCCATTCGTTGTGAGAAGCGTATTCCCCCATGAAGCAGTGGAATTGGAAGATCCAAAAGGGGAAACACGTTCAAAGTCAATGGAAAATGACTAAAGCCATATGTAAAGGCATGCGTAGAAGAGATCGACACCATTTGGTTGTCATACCCCATTTGCGGGGTAGAGTGAGCTGAAATTTAGAGGTCGTTGCACCCCTGATGTGTATGAGGTGAATTCTTGTGTATAGTAGTTGCACATAGGTTATGGTAGTAGAGTCCGTAGGTTCACACCACAAAAGGAAAGGAATTCGAGAACCCGCACGCATTACGAGGTGAACATTTAGGGCCACAATGTTGAGGTCAGAGGTTTTTGAAGTCAAACTGTGTATAACCATTAGTAGGAGCATCCGAAACTCATGAGAGAAGAGTATACCATAAAAAAGGTGCATTAGAGTTGATCTGGGAACCAGATCGATCCGGTCCTGGGAACCCAGATCGGTCCGTTTAGGGAAAAATAAAAATAAAAAGGGTTCTGATCGATCCGGTCCTGGGAACCCGGATCGATCCAATTTCTGCAACCCTTTACATTCCCAAGGTTCATCACACTTTTCCCCCAATCCATTTCTTTCCCTCCAATTTCGTTCACCACCCTTCCCAACCACCTTTTCCCTCCCAAATACTTCCCCCTTTTCCCTTCAAAACCTACCCTACCCTCACCACCTATAAAACCACACCCTCTCCACCACATTTTCACCACCATTACTCACTCTCTTTCTCTCTTTATGTCCAGAAATTCTACTACCTCTAAATACCATGGCCAACCAACCAATTCCCCAAAAATACGAGTTCACCCAAATTCTCTACAATGGAGCCGCCGGCTACCATTCCCTTCAAGAACAAAGGTGGTGTGAGTGTTTCTTCAGGCAAACTCGCAAACTCCAAGTGGAACGTTAAGTCATTTGGAATGACATGCCAAACTCCGTCACTGAACTTTTTATGGCATGGGGTTAGTGTCCTTTCCTAAATGATCCTCATGACGCGGTGTGGCCCAATAAAGTGCGAACATTCTATGGCTCACTTGTCCGCACCGGGCACAACGAGTCTAAAGCATATGTAGGCGGCATCCGCGTCCCATTCTCTTTGTAACTTCTTCTCCAGAAGTTGGCTACTAAAGATGTCCCAAGCTCCCATCCATACACATACCCCAACCCTCTTCTCCCACTTAACAAAGATTTGTGCATGTACCACATGGACCCCAATGCTAACTGGATCACCGAGACATTCCCACTGGGCTAGCTAAAAGAGAAAGTGAGCCTCACTTTCAAAATCATATGCGCCAACATTCTCCCAATGGGAAATAACTCGGCAATGCCCCCGCATCAAGCCACCCTCGTATCTCACCTCTTCGACCACAATACCCCCATCAACATGGCTCCCTTCATTTATAAGATCATATTCTTCGCAGTCACGGATAAAAAGGGAAAAACTCCACTCCCCTATGCCCGACTCATCATGTCCATGCTAGCGGATACCGGAATTACCCCCACAGGATTTCCCTCGCCTCCCCAGCTCCTTTTGGGGAACCACCTGGACTAGATGTGAAAGCCAACGGGAAAACATCCAAGCCAGGCTAGCACAGGAGGATAGTGATGAAGAAGAGGACGCGAGTGATGATGAAGAAGAGGACGTGAGTGGTGATGAAGACAACAACGAGGAAGAAAATGAGGATATTATGATGGGTGACGGTGACAAGGAATATGATAATGACGAGGACTCTATTTTTTTGCCAGCAAATGCAGAAATTAATCGACGTATTTGGGCGGTGGAAACATGACTTGATGGTCTCATAAACCAATACAACACTGACAGGGTGGCCGGCCTAAGGGCTTATCAGCGCGACCCCAGTATGATGCACCGTCTCCAAGCGGAGATGTATCGGATGACTATAGGTACACCACCACTGCCATATTTCTATGACCCATATGACCCGAATGCACCTGGTGGATCCCATTCCCCGCCCCAGTGATGCCATTTCTGCAGTTTGGATGTGAAGTTGTTAGTTGTTATCACAGTTGTTTATTTGTCTCCCTTTCCCTTGTAACTCTTGTTGGTCATCCTATATAAAATTCTGCATTTTCAGTATTTGTTTGTTTTATTTATTCGCACTTTTAATTCGCTTTGAGTTAAATTTTAGTCCTTTTTTCTTGAGGACAATGCAAAAGTCTAAGTTAGGGGGGGGGGTCACAAGTGCGTCTTTTTAAAACTTCACAAATTTTCAAAAATACCTAGAAATTTAAAAAAAAATAAAAAAATCCAAACAATATTTTTCTTCAAAATAAATAAAAATTGGAATTTAAAGGCTTCAAAAATGTCACAAATATTTTGTCTCAAGTTGTAAGAATCAAATACACAAAGCCAAAATTGGCCAAAGATGGAAATTGAAAGAAAATTGACGACTTTACGAATAAGTGCGGAGATTGACAAACCCGGTGAGATTTCGACCCTATCATTTTTTTGAGTTTATAAATCAATCCGAGTTAATAGTTAACTCAAAGTTCTTTTCAGCATGTTAAAAAGTCGTTGATGATCTCTATTTTATTGTTTTGATCGGTTATGGGAAATGGAATGTTGTCTCGAAAAACGCACTAACATATCTCTAAACTTAATTAATCTCGAGACGCATATGGTAATATGATTAGTAATTCGGATAAATGAAGTTAGGCCATCGTTTGTTACCCAAAATGATTAGCCATAAAAATTCATGAAAATTTTTCCCTTTGCTACCCAATTTGAGCCTAATAAATTATTTCCTTTTCGTTTGATAACCCGAAAAACCCCAATTGGCCCGGAATTGTGAAAGTTGATAATCCTTGAAATTAAGTCCGAAAAGTGCATAAAAGGGGGCAAGAAAAAAAATAAATAGGAAAATGCTCAACAAAAATAGCAAGAAAAGAAAAGTGTGAAAATAGAAGAAAATAGAAAAAGAAAAAAAAATGAGCAAACGCCCGAAAAAGCACTAACGGACATCATAAGAAAATTTTCCAATTTCAGATTTCCCAACCAATTCCATGTTACCCAATTACACCTTAAACCCAAGAAAGTCCTAACCGAGTTCGAATTGCAAAATTTTCTACCTCGTGGAGAGCTAAGGTACAAATGATAATAAAAAAGATTACATGGCGTAAAAAAGAGATGATGTTTCCCGTTTCCCAATAACCATATTCCGATGAAGAGATCTTTTCACCATAAAAATTTTGTCTTTCACAATTGTGTGCGTGAATTTTTGTCCATCATATTTACTCCTTGTATCACACACACCGAGAGAATAGCCACACTTCCGAGTGATTCGTTTGTGAGTGTATTCGGTGAGCATTTGAAATCAAAGAAAATTTTTGAAAAGTAACGTAAAGATCAATCGGTGGAAATTAGCGGTTGATTTTTGGCTTCGCGCACACACACACATACACACTGTGGCTTGAGACTCATGGATATGATTTTATAGTGACCAGTTTTTGGGGAGTTTAAATTGTACAATTTTTAAGTATTTTGATTTTTCGTTAAGTCAATAACGAATTTTGTAGGTATATTCACTGCAAACCCTCACGAGACACAACTCGTCCTCCTAGGACAATCTAGAGGTTTAAAGGCTTGTTTCATATGCTAAATGCAATCGCTCGCCCGCGAAAGAGGTATGCTATCTCATTTTAGAGTTGGATCATGTTTTTATTCTTTTACATTGCTCGGGATGATAAAAGTTTTAAGTTAGGGGGTTTGATTAGGCATAAATTCTTTTAATTTTTCCCCTTAATTTAGAGGCTTTTATTGCCTCGAATAATGTAAAACGAGTTGATTTATCTCATATTATTGCTAATGGCTTCGTCTAACAAGTATCCCGAGTTTCGTGTATTTTTTTATTGATTTTACAGGTATTTAATATATGAAAGAAAGAAAGAAACCGGAAGAAGCAAGAGAGAAGAAAGAAGACGAATAAAAAAGGTAGAAGTGTAATTTCCACCAGGAATCCGGTCAAGGACCTAAAATAAAAGTAGAAGATCTCGAGTCTACGAGCGCGTAGGAAGATATTGCGTTCCAATCCGAGTTCCAGAGTAGAAGTTATGAAGACCAAAAGATGAGAGATGATCATGAGAAATTGAAGAGATAATGAAGAGAAATTGAGAAGGAAATCCGGATCGATTCGGATGGCCTAAAAAGGATCGATCCGGACACTAGAAGCTACTGTATAAAGATGCATTTACCGGATCGATCCAGTCCTCTTAAAAAAAGAATCGAGCGGGCCCCCAAAATTCACTGCATTAGGCATATTTAGAGGATAGATCTGGGTGAAATAAAAAAAGGATCGATCCAGCCATCAGGCAGATCGATCCAAAATTTTTAGGCAGATCGATCCGGGGTTCGAGATTTGTGATTATCTTCTTCAAGATAGAGTCTTGCATGACTCCAACTCTTGTATTTTTCATAGTGTATATATTTCAATGTCCTCCCAGACATTTAGGAGTGGCTTCTAATTAGTTTTTAGAGAAGCTTTTTAATTAGTTTTGGAGAGAGAACAATTAAAAAAAACTAGTTTTCATTTAAAGAGTTTGCTGTAAGGATTTGATTCAAGTTTCTGGCATACAAGTAAATTCATTCCATTCTTGCTTTCATAATTGCTTTAGTTAATTTATTAGTTAATAATTTCATTCTTCGTACTTCTAAGTTACTAATTAAGATGTCTTCTTTTATTAAAATCATGATTTATTCTTATTTTATTATGTCCGGCTAATTTTCTAAGGGTTGGGATGCATGAATCCAACCCAATGTTCTTTATGAATGCGTAAAATTTGATTTTGAATTAAATAACTGAGTTAATCGTGTTGTCTGGTGATCACCACCGTTGTAAGACTTTTGATCTCATTTGCCCTAGGTAACCGGGATGCTTAAGAGAGCAACGCGTATGTAACTACGACGACACTGCTTTACTCGTCTCTTGATTATGTATGATGCGGGCTATAATCAGTTATATATGTAATGCTTGGGAGTACTAAAGACTAGGTTTACTCAGATATTTCAATTCCGAATTAAATTTTAACATTGATAAATGAACTAGGGTTGGAGGAGTGTATCCTGACTCGTTTTTCTCACTTGCACTTTTCACTACAGTTTTTAATTCTATTAAGTAGGTCAAAATGCTTTTCATTTATTTTTAAATTTTGTAGGTAATTTTCTTATTATTTATGCGTATAGTTAGTCCATTTCCCATAATCACCTTTTCGTTCTTTTTAGAGTTGAGTTAGGGTTCTCAATCTTTCCAACGTCGTTACGACTTCGTTCGTCCTATTTCCTTGTGGAGACGATCCCGACTTATCGGGTTTATTACTGACGCGACATGCTTGCACTTGAGCCTATATCAGTACGAACACTAGATACACATTTGTGGTCATGTAAAATGCGCCATGGGATTAAAGAATTGTGTATGTAAGGACATTTTTCACATGTCCGAAATGTTTCATTTATTTATGTCGTACGCCGCTACATTTGGCACGTCTCCTCACGATCTCACATGACGGCCTCTATCCGAATTCTGGGAATCAAGCATGCATTATCTCCACTAATATGTCCCACATCTGCCTCAATGACTTCACGTTCCAAGATTTTAGGGACTTAATGCAAGTGGTACGCAAGGGAAGTCAAAACAGTGAAAAAAAGGCACAATAGGAGAGTTCAAGGGCATTTTCGTAATTTCACATCCATAGTTCGGAGGTCTGGTCAACTAGAAAGTTGAAGAGCTCGCCGCAACGAAGATACTAGAAAAATGGCACCTCAATCCGAGCTACGGTGAAGGAGTTATGACCTTTTGAAGATAGAGAAAATTTCTTAAAGAATGCTGTTTTTTTTGTACGCTGGATAGAATTTTAGAGTTTTAAGAACGTGGGACTCTTCATATTTTTTCCTATAAATACCAACTTCGAGGGAGTTGTTTTGCAAGACTTTAGGAGACGAATTTGAGAGTCCAAATACATCTAGTCTTCATATTTTTGAGTCCCAAGACTCATGTTTAGATTCACACATCATTGCCAAACCTTTGTGAATCCTTTTGCAACCCAAGAACACAACTTTGGTTTGTTCAACCCTTGTGGAGGAGACCGTTCTTCTTCTTCATTGCAGCCCTAGTGGAAAGGGATAATTCCAGCCGCGACTACAGAATCCGATACCCGAGGGTAATTCTTAGTCAACTTGTATTTTCATTGTAATCTGATTGTAAGCCGTTTTCTTACAAATTATAGTGAAAATAAATGGTTTTGCCCCTGAGGGGGATTTTTCCTTAATTGCATGTGTTTGAATGTTCTTGCGTAGATTATCTATTTATTCAATCACATACTGCTGCATGTTTAGGGTTTGTTTGTGTTAAAAGGGTTTTATATATGGTTTGATCATTTGAACGCGAGCACACACGTTCTCAAATTGGTATCAGAGCAGGTTACGCTAATTTATCGCGTATTCCTTTTTCCGCAAATTTTTTTTTCTAAGATATCAATTTTCTGAAAAAATTGATTTTTGAAATAGTGCGTGTTCAAATGGAGAAGTCATATTATAAAATGCCTGTTTTTGACGGGACAAATTATGCTTATTGGAAAACCCGTATGAGGTCGGCTTTAAAAGCCATTGATGAACGTGTCTGGATTTTGGTTGAACGAGGGTGGACTCCTCCCACCGTGACTGTTTATAATGTGACCAACTTGAAACCTGACATTTCTTGGTCTGATGAAGAAATTAAATGGTCATCTTTTAATTCTAAGGGTCTAAATGCTATTTCTGGGTCTGTCACACCTGATGAGTTCAAACGCATAATGACGTGTACCACGTCAAAAGAGGCATGGGATGTTTTACAACTCACCCATGAAGGAACTAATGCTGTGAAAGAGTCTAAGTTGCAAAACTTGACAACTCAATTTGAAACAATCACCATGCATGATTCTGAATGCTTTGATGAATTTTATGCTAGACTTTCTGACATTGTGAATACTAGTTTTAATCTTGGTGAACAAATTCCGAATGCTAGAGTTGTTAAAAAGATTCTTCGTTCGTTGCCTAAGCGTTTTATCCCTAAAGTCACTGTGCTAAATTCTATGGGTAATTTAAATACGCTAAAATTGGAAGAACTTGTAGGAGATTTGCAAACTTATGAAATTGATATGTTCCCTAAAAATTCTAAATCTAAAGATAAGGGAATTGCTCTTAAAGCCCAAGAGAGAAGGAGTGAGGGGTCAGCTAGAAAGAGGGTAGAGTCATCTAGAAAGAGAGAGACTGACACGTCAGATTCTGAGTGCGATTTTGACTTAGATGATTTGGCTCTTTTCGCAAAAAATTTCAAGAGGATTCTCAAATTTAAGAAAAATGGCAATTTTAAAGATAAAAAGAAATTTGAGAAAAATAAGTTTGAAAAGAAAAATGAAAAAGTTTCCAAAAATCCTTCTCTGAAAGAAAGTGAGAGATGTTTTGAGTGTGATGGTAGGGGTCATAGAGCTTTTGAGTGTGCCAATCGTCTGAATAGAGAGAAAGGGAAAGTTGTCCTTAATGCTACCCTTAGTGACGACAGTGAGGTCGAGACGGTGGATTCTGGAGATGAGTCACTGCATGAGTGTAACTTCACCGCATTCATGGCCAGCCAAGTGAGCACTCCTAGTTCTCCTCACGACGATGAGGATGATGCTTCACAGGGACACCTCGACAGTGAGATCGATGTGAGTGAGGGGGAGGATGACACAAGTGAGAGCGAGAGTGATATACAACGCGCCTACGCTGAGTTATATTCTGAGTCTTTTAAAACTAAAAAGCGTAACAAAGCGTTAGTTCTTAAGATCACTTGCCTAGAGGAAGATTTAAGGAAAGCGAGAGAAAGAGAGTTCTCCACCTGCACCGCCCTGAGAGAGAGAGAATCTACCTGTGTCGAGAATGAGAATTTGTTTAGAGAGAGAGAGAGTACTCTAGAGAAAGAGAGAGGGGACTTGATCAAGCAAGTGGCTAGTCTTACGAGTCAGCTCCATTCCTCCGTGGAGACTCGGAAGAAACTTGAAGCCCTTGTTGCCCAGCTGACTCATGATCTTGAGAAAGCACGGGAAGTCAAGGTACAAATCGAGGACAGATCTGGGAAGATGGGAAAGATGCTCCTCGGCCCCGTTTTAGGTTTTGGTGATCGTCAAGGAATTGGATATGATGGTGCCTCCACGTCCCAAATTGCACCTGGACCAGTTCCTGAGTTTACTACAACTCCTTATGGTCACCGTAAAAAACCTCGAAGAAGAGTTCGACCAAGAAAAGCAAACCAAGGTCCGCCTTTGACTGAGCTCTTTTGTACTTATTGCAAAAGAAAAGGCCACCTTAGGGAAACTTGCTATAGCATGGGTCGAACACGACGTACTACTGCTCCACCACGACATACTGATGAGTTTTCTAGTCTGAGAGAGCGAGTTGAGTTCTTAGCTGCCACGACTCAGAGTTTGATGAAAGAATTCCGACGGATGTCTTCGCCGTTAGTGAATGCTTCTTACATTCCAGCTAAAACCAACAAAGGCAAACAAAAGGTCATCTCTGCTTGGGTGCCTAAGAAAGATAAAAGGCCTTTGTTGTTCATGTTGCTCTCAAAGCACATAATACCTCACAGTGGTATTTTGATAGTGGGTGCTCCAGACACATGACAGGTGATGCCTCATTTTTTACTACTCTTGAGGATTATCAAGATGGCAGAGTCACCTTTGGAGATGGGAGTAAGTCTAGCATTATAGGACGAGGTACTATCGAGTTACCTGGTTTTCCTAAGCTAGAAAATGTTTTGTACGTCAAAGGTTTTAAAGCAAACCTTCTCAGCATTAGCCAGCTGTGCGACACTAACTTTGCAGTAAAGTTTGATCGGGACGCGTGTAAAGTCTACAATCAAGCCGGTAAACTTTTGATGCAAGGGGTGAGGACCGATGATAATTGCTATGGGACTGAGCCCACATCCTCACTTGTCTGCAACAGCGCGACGATCACTCCTATGGATCTGTGGCACCAACGTCTAGGTCACGTGAACGTTAGAGATCTCAATCGTTTATCTAAAAAGGACCTAGTACGTGGCTTACCATCACTTGGAAAGTCAACTTCGACCGTTTGTGGACCCTGTCAGTTGGGAAAACAAATTCGTAGTCCTCATAGGAAGTTACATTCCATTACCACCTCTCGTGTTCTGGAGTTGATTCACATGGATCTTATGGGTCCCACTCGTACTGAGAATCTAGGTGGTAAGAGGTACATCCTCGTGATGGTAGATGATTTCTCCAGATACTCCATTGTAGGTTTTCTGAGAGAGAAATCCGATGCTGTAGATTTCTTAACGACCAAGTGCCGTGTCCTGCAAAATCAACACGGTGTCACTATTAACAGAATACGTAGTGACAACGGCACTGCATTCAAGGAAGCAAAGGTTGATTTGTACTGTGATAGCCTTGGGATCAAACATGAGTTTTCTGCTGTGAGAACTCCTCAGCAAAATGGGATTGTTGAGAGAAAGAATAGAACGATCCAAGAGATGGCTAGATCTATGCTTCTAGGTCGTAAAGTTTCTAGGAGATTTTGGGCAGAGGCATTGTCTACTGCATGCCACACGGTGAATAGAGTGTATCTGCGTCCACACACACTTCACACTCCTTATGAGTTGTGGACTGGCAAGAAGCCCAACCTGGCATATTTCCGTGTCTTTGGGAGTAAATGCTACATCCTACGGGATAAAGAGCAATTAGGAAAGTTTGACTCCCGAAGCGACGAGGGAATATTTCTAGGATATTCATCGAATAGCAGAGCGTACCGGGTTTTTAACCTGAAGAGCTCTAAGATTATGGAATCAATAAACGTCACCGTGCAAGATGACGAACCTCCGACGGTTATTGATCCTAACCTTCAGTGTGAGGATGAGGATTGTTCTGACAGTGATTTACCTGTTCCTCTCTCACACTCTGTGGACCCTACTCCTGTGTTAGGGGACACACCTGCTTGGGTTCGCAAGAGTTATGACCCTTTCTGCCATTGTTGGTGAACCCACTCTAGGGGTCAAGACTCGTGCTCAGCTAGAGAACGTTGTTAGCCATCTTTGCTACACGTCTAAAGTCGAGCCCAAGAACCATAAAGAAGCACTCAAGGATGAACACTGGATATCTACTATGCAGGATGAGTTGCTTCAGTTTAAAAAGAATGATGTCTGGGATCTTGTCCCCCGACCTAGTGAGATTAATGTGATAGGTACCCGGTGGATTTTTAAGAACAAAATGGATGAAAATGGTACCATAATCCGAAATAAGGCTAGGTTGGTCGCTCAAGGATACACACAGATAGAGGGTGTAGACTTTGGGGAGACATTTGCTCCTGTTGCGAGGCTTGAGTCCGTCCGTCTTCTGCTCGCCATCGCATGTCATCTGCGCTTCAAGGTGTATCAGATGGATGTCAAGAGTGCCTTTTTGAATGACATTCTACAGGAGGAGGTTTATGTGGAACAACCAAAAGGGTTTGAAGACCCTCAGCACCCTGAGCACGTCTACTATCTGAGGAAAGCCTTGTATGGTTTGAAGCAAGCACCCCGTGCTTGGTACGAGAGGCTTACTTCTTATCTCTTAGCTCGTGGCTTCAAGAGAGGGGGAGTAGATATGACGTTGTTTGTCAGGAGAGATGACGGTGCTATTTTGGTTGCCCAGGTCTATGTGGACGACATAGTCTTTGGATCCACATGCTCCCAGCATGCTCACCACTTTGAGGAGGAGATGAAAAGTGAGTTTGAGATGAGCATGGTTGGTGAGCTTACATTCTTCCTTGGTCTCCAGGTTCGTCAGCTAGAGGATGGGATGTTCATCTCCCAATCCAAGTATGCTAGAGACCTAGTGAAGAAATTTGGTTTAGACTCCGCTAAGCATGCACGTACACCTATGAGTACCACTACCAAGCTTAGTAAGGACACTTCAGGCAAGGACGTAGAGCAAACCTTATATCGGAGTATGATAGGTAGTCTCCTCTACTTGACTGCCAGTCGTCCCGACATCGCCTTTAGTGTTGGAGTCTGTGCGCGTTATCAGGCATCCCCAAAAGAGTCACATTTACTTGCTCTAAAACGTATTATTAAATATGTAAGTGGGACTCTCTCATACGGGATTTGGTATTCCTTTGATATCGATGACCGTCTGTCCGCCTACTCGGATGCCGATTGGGCTGGGGATGTAGATGGATGTAGGAGCACTTCTGGTGGGTGTTTCTATTTTGGTTCTGCTCTTGTCTCCTGGCTGAGCAAGAAGCAAAATTCCATCTCTTTGTCCACTGCGGAGGCTGAGTACATAGCCGCCGGGAGTTGTTGCACACAACTCTTGTGGATGAAGCAAATGCTGGAGGATTATGGGATATCACAGGACACCATGACCATTTCCTGTGATAACACGAGCGCGATACACATATCCCGCAATCCAGTTCAGCATTCGCGCACAAAACACATCAGGATATGTGAGCACTTTATTCGTCAGTTAGTTGAAGAGAAAGTTGTATCCCTGAGTTTTGTTCCTACCGACCGTCAGTTAGCCGATATTTTCACGAAACCTTTAGATGCCCTTAGATTTGAGAGTCTTAGGAAATCTTTAGGGATTTGCACAGTTGACTGAGGGGTTGGTCTATGTCTAGAATAGGATGCTTCTTCATGTTCATATCATATGCTTCCTATTGCTAGTCTGTTTTATATGTACCATTACTTTGTTGTACAGCTTTGTTTTATTCCTTTTGCTTTTTATATTTCTTTTGAAAAAAATACAAAAAGATTTTCCTTTAAGAAAAATTTTGAGAAAAGCACAAAAAGATTTTATTTCTCCAAATTTTTGAAAAAATCCAAAAAGATTTTTGTATTTTGCTTCTTTTATGGATGAGCATATAAGATAGCCAAGTCACAACTTCATTCCATTTATCCATGTGACTGTTTGATAGAGATTTGAGAGGCTACATCATTTCATCCATGTGCTTTACATTGATTGGAGTCTTTGAGATGTAATTAGTGATATCTTCCTACATGTTTGACTCCTATATCCTTTATTGCACACATGCACGGCTATATTTGATTATTGCACTTGTCTATCTCATGTTGGCTTGCGTGTTTTCATCTCAATCCTGTCTATACAATGTACAATATGCGATAAAACTTGACAAGATTGGAATGCATGTAAAAACCGTTTTGGTGAGACTATGTGTTTTTGTATAACGGGGAGGGGCTGCGAAAGGTAATCATCTATCCTTTGCGCAAAAGCCACCGTTAAAAAGGACCTAAAAAATGGAGGAATTTTAATATCCGAGGTCCAAAGAGGTTAAAAGAGCCCGAAAAAATTTAAAGGCAATAAAAAGCAATTCATGCCAAATATGGGCCACTTAGGTTTCACCATCAATTCTCCAAAGTTTGAGAATTTAGAATGCCTCTATTCAATACAATATCTGAGGGAGTTTGGTTGGAGAATCTAAACGGGTTTGCACTTCCTTGAAAGTCCTGAAAAAGCATAAAATCATTTTGGACGTTATTGGTGTGAAAATCATTTTGAGCTTTGATTTGTTGATTTGATTGAGTCAATATCTTATACTGTCACTCTTTTACACCAAAGGAAGCATTTGAGTTCATTCGCTAGGAATATCCAATATTCATCGTGCACATATGTCATGTTTGTATGCATTGATTTTCCTATCGAATTTGATCACACCACTTCATTTACGCTATCATTGACTTGGTTGCTTTCTGTTTATTCATGGTGTGTTTTTATCCTAGTGACACCCCGCACTTGCTTATTTGATTTATTTCTCTAATTTTTCCATTTGGGGACATCATAAAAAGGGGGAGAAAGAATTATCATATTATGGGGGAGTTTGAATTCTGGGGGAGTTTTTGAGATGTTGCTTATGTTTTTATCATATATTGATATCCATGTTATCTCATTTCAAACTCGATATGTCACGTGGTATTTGCTTTGTCTCATGTGTGTAGGTATGAAGATTGCAGATTTATATGTTGCACACCCTGATGAGAAAAGTTTTGAGATTCCTGAAGAATTAAAGAACAAACGATGAAGACTATTCATTTGTACCTTTTCCAGTTTTGGGTTCATGGGAGGGTAGATTTGTATAGGCAATTTCATATTTGATAATTCGGATTTTTTATGTATGTACCGGCATAGACATAGGGGGAGATTTGTAAGGACATTTTTCACATGTCCGAAATGTTTCATTTATTTATGTCGTACGCCGCTACATTTGGCACGTCTCCTCACGATCTCAGATGACGGCCTCTATCCGAATTCCGGGAATCAAGCATGCATTATCTCCACTAATATGTCCCACATCTGCCTCAATGACTTCACGTTCCAAGATTTTAGGGACTTAATGCAAGTGGTACGCAAGGGAAGTCAAAACAGTGAAAAAAAGGCACAATAGGAGAGTTCAAGGGCATTTTCGTAATTTCACATCCATAGTTCGGAGGTCTGGTCAACTAGAAAGTTGAAGAACTCGCCGTAACGAAGATACTGAAAAAACGGCACCTCAATTCGAGCTACGGTGAAGGAGTTATGACCTTTTGAAGATAGAGAAAATTCCTTAAAGAATGCTGTTTTTTTTTTACGCTGGATAGAATTTTAGAGTTTTAAGAACGTGGGACTCTTCATATTTTTTCCTATAAATACCAACTTCGGGGGAGTTGTTTTGCAAGACTTTAGGAGACGAATTTGAGAGTCCAAATACATCTAGTCTTCATATTTTTGAGTCCCAAGACTCATGTTTTGATTCACACATCATTGTCAAACCTTTGTGAATCCTTTTGCAACCCAAGAACACAACTTTGGTTTGTTCAACCCTTGTGGAGGAATCCGTTCTTCTTCTTCATTGCAGCCCTACTGGAAAGGAATAATTCCAGCCGCGACTACAGAATCCGATACCCGAGGGTAATTCTTAGTCAACTTGTATTTTCATTGTAATCCGATTGTAAGCCGTTTTCTTACAAATTATAGTGAAAATAAATGGTTTTGCCCCTGAGGGGGATTTTTCCTTAATTGCATGTGTTTGAATGTTCTTGTGTAGATTATCTATTTATTCAATCACATACTGCTGCATGTTTAGGGTTTGTTTGTGTTAAAAGGGTTTTATATATGGTTTGATCATTTGAACGCGAGCACACACGTTTCTCAGTGTAAAAGAATTTCCTCCGAATGTCCCCATTTCTCTTTGTCAAAGGAAAGCCTTGCCACCTCTCCATTAAGCTCGAGCACAAAGAGTATTGGGCAATTGAGAGGTCGAATTACGATCTTGACAAAGCCAATGAAGTGTAAAAATTGAAATTACATGAGTTGTAAGAAATGTGAAACGATGCGTATAAAAGCACGCGCATTGCCAAAGAGAGGATGAAACTCGCACATGAGTAAAATATCTATCGAACAGAGTTTTGATCAAAAAGTGCTTTTTTTACAGCTCACGACTCCATTTATTTCCCAGAAAGTTACGTTAGCGATGGACCGGTTCGTTCGTCATAAGACAAGCGTTTTCCCACGGTGCAATGGTTAGAGAATCCAAAAGGTGGGGACACGTTCAAAGTGAATGAACAACACCTAAATCCATATCTACTGGTGTATGTTGAGGAAACCGACACAATTTGGTTGTCACGCCCCATATACGGGGACGAGTAGGTTTGAATGACAGGTCATCGCACCCCCGACGTGTACGGGGTGAATTAGTTATTATGCTTTTGAGTCGTGTATGTGTGTTTAGAATGTTTAGATGTGAGTCGAGTCCACATTAATAAGAGATACGAGCATCGATTTTACCCTAACACATCTTGAGAGACAGAAAGTCAGTAGCGCAAAGAATTTTAAGTGTCTTCGATCACCCTTAGTCAATTTAAAATCATTGTGGAGAGTTTGTACCCTTCCCCTGCCTCCGAGCCCGAGGAAGAGTGAAAAAAGGGAAAAAACTGTTTAGGTAGCAAAAGTTACCGAACCGGTTCACCCCTGGTCCGAACTGGTTCGCGTACGTATGCTACCAACACGAGATTCATTCCCTTTTTTCATCTTTCCTCTCAAACTTTCACATTCCCTCTACCGAAAACACCTCCCTTCCCTCTATACATGAATTTTCACCCTATTCACTCCCTCCCACACCAAAACATTTAATTTTTCCTTCCCCCTCCATTTCCCACCAACACCCTTTCACACCCCGACCCACCTATAAATACAACCCTCCCCCTATTTTCTCCAACACTAAAACGTCTCTTCTTCTCCATTAAACACTCTTACATTTTCCTTAAATCTCCTTATCCCACCATGCCTCGCAGACATACCACCTTCCCCATGTGTGAAGTGACCAAATATAACTCGATGGACATCGAAGACAACGACGCTCCACTCAGGAGTGTGATTGGGTCAATCTCCAATTTGGCCCCCATTTTCACGTTTTTAATCCAGTGACAAGTGGTGTGGGGCCAAATTATCGCCGACGTTATGCGAATTTTTTATCATCTAGATTGGTGCCAATGGTTAGACATCGTGAGCACAACCTATGAAAATAGTGTTTGGCTATTCTACAACACCCTTGTCAGAACTTCCCGAGGCCAATACAAGGCTTTGGTCAATAGAACAAAAGCCCGGCTCTCCCTGAACATAATCAAGTGAAAGATGCAGGCAATGGATGCCAACATGTACGACCCTCACACATATCCCAATGTTGCTCCTCCATTCACCAAGCAAGTGTGTTCCGAACGTTGGGTGTCGAGCACCGAGTGGACTCGCGACACATTCCCTATCGGGAAACTTCCCCTACCTATCCATTATTCCAATCTCATCATTTATGGTACACTCCTTCCGATGACAATAACTCCACAATCCGGCTCCGTCATGGTACGAGGACCCTCATATTAGCCTTGACCACATATATCTCGAGGACATCATTATCATGGCCTTTGAAAAGACCGGGAATATTTGCTTACCTATGGGCATTTCATTTGCTCACTTTGTCGCGATGCTTCAGTCTCAGGATGGGGCTCCGTCGCATGTGCCCTAAAGCCCATCAATTCTATCAAGCTAGCTCCATTCAATTAGGAAATGTATAAGGCCCACCCAAGCCTATATTTAAAGATATGGAAATGGACGAGGGGGACGAAAGAGATGATAATGTGTCAGAGGAAGAAGAAATTTGGGTATAAGCCCAAGAGGAAGACGAGGAGGGCGACCCGAACTAGGAGGCCAATTTTGGTGAGCGTGCATATTATACGATGGTCACTCATAGCCGTATAGATCATATTGAGACACGCCTTGATGGGTTTATCATTGAATATCGAGAGAACCGATGGTTGGATCATTACGACTATCGTCGTGACATGAGCATGATTATGCTACTTCAAGCAAACTTGTATCGCTTGAATATGGGTCCGTACGCATAATTCTCGGATTATTTTTATAACACATACCTTTGCTACATGAATGCCCCCGACCCCTCCTAGTCTCTTATTGGCCATGTTTTCTGCCTTTTATGTAGTGTCTTCTTTTGCTTACTTATAATGTCAAAGACTATGTAAGTGCCCTATCGCTTTATCTTTCATTAATGAAAGTTGTTTGTGATTAGCTAATGTCTTATTGCATTTTAAATTTTGCTTATTTTTATTTTATACTCTTCTTTTTCTTATTTAGATTTTAGTCCTTTTGACTAAGGACAATGAAAAAGTCTAATTTAGGGGTATACATGCATTTTAAACTTCAAAAATTTTAAAATGCTCCCCAAAATTAAAAAAATTCAAATATTTTCAAAAAAATTGAAAATTTTCTAAAAAGTCAAAAAAATTCTTCAAAATATATAAATTTTGGAATTTAAAATGTTCAAAAATATCACTAAATTTTTGTTTGAAGTCCCAATCAGTAAAAATTCTAATGCTCTAAGAAAAAATTGACCAAAAATAGAAATTGAGTGAAGATTGACGACTTAACGAATAAGTGTGGAGATTTTTAACACGGTGAGATTTTGAGCCTATCACTTTTTTCGAGTAATTAAATCAATTCGAGTTACAAGTTAACTCAAAATTATTTTCAATGACTAAAAAGTCATTGATGATCTCTAAATTAGTGTTTTGATTGGTGACGTAAAATGAGTGAAATATTGTTTTGAAAATGCGCTAAAAATGTCTCATTACTATAATTAATCTCAGGGCGCTTATGGCAACATAATTAATAATTTGGATAAATGAAGTTAGGCCATCGTTTGTTTATCCAAAAATATTAGCCATAAAAGGTCATGAAAAAAATAATCTTTTCCAAGCCAATTTGAGCCA
The DNA here is from genome assembly GCA_949130495.1 of Sambucus nigra. NCBI lineage: Eukaryota > Viridiplantae > Streptophyta > Magnoliopsida > Dipsacales > Adoxaceae > Sambucus > Sambucus nigra. Next base: position 389,093,153 of record OX422211.1, on the reverse strand, counting down.
AAAAAATGGTATACCATTCTCACTTATTAGCCCGATAAATCCAATTGGCCCAGAGTTGTGTACTAAAAAAATTCATTAATTTAGTCCGTCCAGTATATGAAAAGGGGAAAGATAAATGGAAAAAACTTCTCAAACAAAAATAAAAAAATGAAATTAATAGAATAATAAGAAAATTATGAAAACAGTAGGAAAAGGAAAAGAAAATGAGAAAAAGCCCGAAAAATTGCCAACGGACATCGCAAGAAAAAATTTCAACTCTAAATTTCCCAAACATTCCCATTTCCCCCCAAATTTACCTTAACCGAAAAAAGTCCTAACTTAGTCCGAATAACGAAATTTATTACCACGTGGAGAACTAAAATACAAAAAAAATAACAAAGCGACAAAACAATGCGAATAAAGATGGTGTTTTCCGTTTTCCAATAATCGTAACCCATCAAGAGATCTTTTCACCATAAATATTTTTTTCATTCAATTTATGTACATGAACTCATGTTCCATTACATTTGCTCAAAATATCACGCACGCCGAGAGAAAATAGCCACAATTCGAGTGATTCATTTGTAAGAGCATCCCGTGAGAAATGAAATCCAAGCTAATTTTTAAAAAGTAACGTAATAATCAATTGGTGGAATTTGGCGGGTTACTCCTAGGCTTCGTACACACACACACTATAAATTGAGAGTGTTGAACCAAAATTTAAAGTGATTATTTATACGAAATTTAAATTTTACAATTTTTAGTTATTTTGACATTTTCTTTGAGTCGTGTTAAAAATGAATTTTATGTGTATATTCACTGTAAACCCTCACGAGACATCGATCGTCTTACTAGGGTAGCTTAGGGTCTTAAGAGCTTGTTGCATATGCTAAATGCAATCTCTTATCGGCAGAGGTATTCTATCCCTTAGTCATTTAGAAGTCCATTTAAAATCACACTCTTATTCTTTTACATTGCTCGGGATGAGCAACGTTTTTTGGTAGGGGGATTTGGTTAGGCATAAATATTTCATATTTATACCCTTAATTTCGATACTTTTATGGTCCCGTGCCATGTATGTAGATTGGATTATCTCAAATTTGTGCTACTAACCCTTTTTAGTGAGTATATTGTGTTTTTTGTGTTTCTTCTATGTTTTACAGGTAATTTATGCAAGTGGATACAAAAGAGAAACTGAAACGATGAAAGAAACTCGAGAAAGGAAAATCAAGGGAAAATTTATAATTTCTCAGCCATAATTTGGAATAGGATCTAACTGAAAGTTAAAGATTCAAATTCATGAGCACTCTAGAAGAAACGACACATCAATCCGAGCTACGCTGAAGAAATTATGCGCATTTAAAGTTGGGTTAAAAATCGAGGGGTGAAAAGTGCAAATAGGATTAAAATACCAAGGAAGGAGCCCTTATGCAACGAAGTACGTGAATCGATTTGAATTTTGAAATGAACTAGTTTGGCCTGCAAATCGTTTTGGGTTCCCTAGGGAAAATGGGTTCGGGGTACTTGTCGGAGAAGAGCGATCGCAATTAAGTTAGGGGGAAATCCATCTCAATGCAAGAACCGAATCGGTTCGTTTCTTTTTGAGCCAGACCGGTCCGATCTGGATCGGTTCCTTTCTTTTAGAGCCAAATCGATCCAGTAATTAAAAAATCTCAAAGATTAAAGGATTGGACCGGTCCGGTCCTATACCTGCCGGATCGGTCCGCTTTCTGCAAAATTTCCCCTATTCCCTAGGTGCAGCCCCCTTCTCCCCAATCCCTTCCCTTCCCTCCCAATTCGTCCCCCTATAACCAACCCTTCAATTTCCCTCCCAAATACACTCCTTCTTTCTCTCCAAACCCTTTACCTCCATTTCCAAAACCCTACCCACCCCTCACCTATAAATACCCACCCATAACCTCCACTTTTCTCCACACCTTTAACCACATCCATCCTCTCTTCTCTCTCTCCCTAATTTTCCAGCAAACTCTCCCCGTTATTATGGCACAACGACCTACCCCCGTCAAATACGACTCCATTGAAATCCTACCCTCTGGCCATGGTGAATTCCGTTCCCGACAAGAGGAGCATTGGTGCAATCGGTTCTTCGGTTCGGATCGCAAACTCCACATAGAGCGCGCTGTCCAATGGAAAGTTCTGCCCAATTTCATCATCGCCCTCTTCATTCCTAGGGGTTGGTGCCTATTCCTTAATCAACCATACGAAATGGTTTGGGCAATCGAGGTCCGCTCTTTCAATGGCTCCCTTGTTCAAACGGGCCAATTCGAGTCTCAAGCATATGTTGATGGTACTGTCATCCCTTTTTCGTTGGCCCTTCTCACTGCCAAATTGGGAGAATACGACGTTCCTGATGTTCAAGACTACACCTACCCAAGGAATATCGCCCCGGTCGCCAAAGAACTAATTATGGAACACATTGCCCCCGATGTTGCATGGAGGGGGCAGACTGTCGCTGTTGGCCGTCTTAACGAGAAAGCACGCCTCACCTTCCAAATTGTGTGTGCAAACATTTTTCAAACATCCAACGATTCAGCGATGCGTCCCCGTCAGGCCACATTGACATACCACCTCTTCGATCTCAACACTTCCATTAACCTGGCTCGCACCCTATACGCCGACATCATCGTCGCAGCCATGGATGAGAAAGGTGCAGCACCACTTCCATATGCACGTTTGATTACCTCCATCCTTATGGACGTTGGCATTGAGGCGCCGCTTGATCGAACTCACCTCCCCGGTCCTTTTGGATAGGGAACCCGCACTCGAAGCGCCAAACAACTAGCCATCCTTCGAGCGAGGCAGGGAAGTGATGACGAGGACGATGCTGCCTCGAGTGAGGAAGAGGAAGAGGAAGAAGAAGAAGTAGGTGCTGATGTAGAGATGGGTGACGTAGGTGCGGATGAAGAGTCAGCCGAAGAAGAAGACGACCCTGATTTTGAAGGGGCGGGTAGCGACCTCACTAACCGTATGTCGGCCCTTGAGACGGGATTCAGCAACTTTCTGACCTACTACCGACGCGATACAAGCATAATGTCTCGTTTCCAAGCGGACTTGTACCGATGCAAGGGGGTCCCAACGAGCCATTGCCATCCTACTTTCATGACCCTTATGGATCCGACGCGCCCAGATCTTCCCACCCACCGCCCCAATGAAGCTTTGTTTGCTTGTGGCAGTTTTTAGTTATTTCCCTTGTTCACATGGTTGTATGCTTTTCCCTGTTATTGTACCACAGTCCTGTTTTATAAAAATCTGCATTTTCTCCATTTATTTATTTTATTTATCGCACTTCTTATTTTGCCTTGTTTAGCTTTTCGTCCTTTTTGCTTGAGGGCAATGCAAAAGTCTAAGTTAGGGGGGGTGACAAGTGCGTATTTCTAAAACTCCACAAATTTTCAAAAATGCCCAGAAATTTCCAAAAAAGTCATAAAATTTTGAAAAAGCCAAAAATATTTTTGTTCAAAATAAATAAAAATTGTAATTCAAAATTTTCAAAAATATCATTAAAAGTTGGATTGAAGTCTCAAGTTGTAAAATTCAACATACACAAAGCCGAAATTGACCAAAGATGGAAATTGAGCGAAAATTGACGACTTAACGAATAAGTGTGGAGATTAACAACCCCGGTGAGATTCGAGCCTTTCATCTTTGTGAAATTTATAAATCAATCTGAGTTAATTGTTAACTCAAAGTTTTTTTCAACGCCTGAAAATTCATCGAGGATCTCAATCCTTTCATTTTGATCGGTTATGGAAAACGTGTGTGGTATTGCCTTAAAAAGCGCGCTACAAATCTCTAAACTTAATTCATCTCGAGACGCATAAAGTAAATTAATAAGTAATTCAGACAATGAAGTAGGCCCTCGTTTGTTACCCAAAAATATTAGCCATAAAAAGTTGTGAAAAATTATCTCTTTGATAACCCAATTGAGCCGAATAAAATTTATCCTTTCGTTCGACAACCCGAAAAACCCAAGTAGCCTGGAATTGCGAAAAGGGAATATTCAATAAAGTTCGGAAAGTGTAACAAAAAGGGGCAAGAAAAAAAAATAGATATGCTCAACATAAATAGCAAGAAAAGAAAAGAAGTGAAAAACAGAAAAATAGAGAAAAGGAAGAAAAAAATGAGCAATAGCCCGAAAAAAGGACAAATGGACATCATAAATGACTTTTCCAATTCCAACCTTCCCTACCATTTTTATTTTTACCCAATATACCTTAAAACCCGAAAAAGTCCTAACCGAGTCCAAATTGTGAAAATGGTTACCGCGTGGAGAGTTAAAACACAAAAATATTATAAAAGAGATAATGCGTGAATAAGAGGCAATGTTCTAGTTTTTAAAATCGTATTCCGTTGATGATATCCTATCACTATAAAATTTCCGCCTTTCTACTTGTGTGCGTGACTTTGCATCCATTATATTTACTCTTTATATCACGCACACCGAGAGAATAGACACATTCCGAGTGATTCATTTGTGAGAGCATCCCGTGAGATTTTGAAATAAAAATGAATTTTTGGATAAGTAACGTAATTGTCAATCGGTGGAAATTCGAGGTTAAATTTTTGGCTTCGCACACACGCACTACGATTTGAGACTTGTAAATATGACTTGATGATGAATATTTTCTGGAAAAGTTTGAATTATACAATTTTTGCGTATTTTGAATTTTCTTTGAGTCGAATTTTGTGGGTATATTCTATGCAAATCCGCACGAGACACAACTCGTCCTACTAGGGTGACCTAAGGGTTTAAAGGCTCCCTGTATATGCTAAATGCAATCGCTTACCCGCGAAAAAGATTTTCAAGAGTTAAGCCCTGCTAGGATTCTTTTACATTGCTCGGGGCGCGCAAAGTTCTAAGTTAGGGGGATTTGATTAGGCATAAATTCTTCCTAATTTATCCCTTTAATTTAGTTACTTTTAGCACCTCGAACAACGTAAGTGATTTAATTTTAACTCATAATCTTGCTACTGACTTATTCTAATGATTACAACGAGTTTCTGGTATTTCGTACTGATTTTACAGGTATTCTATGTCAATAAAGAAAGAAGGAAACCGGAACAATCGGTAAAGAAAAGAAAGAAAAGTCAAAAGGGCAAAGTTGTAATTTTTACTAGAAATTCAGATGAGGCATCTAAACAAAGTTGAAGAGCCTTCAATTACTAGTACATAGGAAGAAACAACACCTCAATCGGAATCCCGGTGTCAAAGTTATGAGCAGTCAAAGTTTGAAGAAAAAGTCAAAGGAAGCTCGGATCGATCCGGGCCGGATCGATCCGAATTGCCAATTTTCCGAGAACGCCAGACCGAAGCCGGATCGAAGCTGAAAGAAAACAAATGAACTGATCCGTGCCAAATCGATCCGCCCAAAAATAAACGAACCGATCTGGATTCCAGCTAGACCGAACCGCAGGAGGACCGGACCAGTCCGACTGTCGACTTTTAATTTTCTAATCTTCCTTTCATGGAGAGTCCTAGTTCAGCTAAAACTCCTGAAGTTTTGTAGGGTATTTAAACCCGAGTTATTATCAATTTTTAGCACGGAGAATTAATCTAATTTTACATTCTTTCTGTAAAAACCCTAATTTGAAGATTTATTACAAATTTAACTCCAAGTTTGAAGATTGTTCAGATTTCTGTGGTTACAAGTAATTTTAATTGTTGCTTTTAGTGCTTTGGTAAGATTAGTAGTTAATATCTTCTGTACAATCTCCTTTCTACATCATTCTACAATTCTTCCTTAGTTTAATCATGGTTCCTGCAATTCAAAAATCATTTTCATTAGTTTCAGCATGTTAGGCTAGATTTTCTAAGGTCGAGATACATGAACTCAACCTGATGTGGTAGTTGAATGTGTATAAAAGTAATCCTCTAAATTTAATGATTTGATTATGACCGTATTGTGTAGAAACGCGATAATTGTAGATCTTTGGATCTCGTTTGCTTCAGGGTAACCGGGATGCTTTAGAATGCAATTCGAGTGTAACTATTGCAATACCGATTTACTCGTCCTCTGATTAAGTATGGTGCGGGCTTGAACCTCATATACATAATGCTTGGGAGTACTAAATTCTGGATCAAATTAATCACTTAAATTTACGATTTGTTTTATACCAGCAATACACTAGGGTTGAGGGATTGTATTCCCGTCCTGTTTTTCTCATCATATAATTCAAGTTTTAGTTTAATCATCTTTAGTCTTTTAAGTAATTTTGAGTTTGCATTTAGTTAATTAGTTAGTTCCCATCTCAATCATCTTTTTGTTTCTTTTTAGAGTCAATTTAGGGTTAACAGTCTTACCTTTGTCATCACATTCACTCGTCCTAGTTCCCTGAGGATTCGATACCTAGACTAGCCACTATACTCCGCAAGAGTGTAGTTAAAGTTTAGGTTTTTAAATTGTGGTCGGAAGCCAATAACAACGACTAGCGTATTTATACGGACGCTTGGTTTCCAACTCGATCAAAAATAGACTGGCAATCAATGATTGGTTAGTAGGGAGGCAAGCTCCCCTCGAGAGACCAAGATCCAAGTCTGGTTTCTTGGCCACAAACCTTTTAACTAGAGCTTTCCCATTGTTATTGGGGGAATTCACCAAGTTTTGGATCGAAAACTGAATATCAAGGTTGTTGTATTCCTTGATATTCTTTTCAGGATGGACACTTGTCTTTGAAGGGCAATCCCTCTTAAAAGATTTTTTTACCGTTCAAAATGTTTTTACCGTTTAGAATTTGTATCATCATCTCACTTACTATTAGATTCAGCTTCAGGATGAATTATTTTGTATATGATCTCCTCACTAAGTAAATTCACACCAAATTTGATAAAAAAGAAATCTTTAGGTATGCTTAATGATATATATATATATATATATATATATATATATATATATGGTGGGGGTGGGGAGACACGCCCTAACTAGCTAGGATTCTTAATAAATTTGGGGGAGCAAAGGAGACCTAATTTTTTTTCCCGAGGTCCATTTTTTATATGTTATCCACATAGTGTTTGATCATATGTTAAATGAATTTATTATTGGAATTTATGGCTTATTTGGGTTTGATTTGGTCAACTTTTAGGTCAATTTAATATGAGATCCACGCATCTTTTAAAACGGCTCGGGGTTGGAATGTGTTCTACTTCACGATGAGTATAACGTGGTATATTCATATGTACAGACCCATAAATAAATTAATGAGAAATTATTGTCCAAAGTAGACATTTGTAACATGGAAATTGGTTGAAGTGTTATGAAAAAGCTAAAGTCTCGCATATATGAAATATGAGAAATTGGTGTAGTATATTATGACCCAGTTTGTCCTATGGGATTGGTCCCCTTAGGGTATCCCAACACTTTGAAAGAGGGAGGACCTATATGGTCTCGGATGGGATCGGGCTCGGGGGTCATTGTACCTTGATCCTTAGCTTGGCTTAAATGTTAAATGTTTTGGACAAATTTAAGTAGGATTTTTACATTTTGCTAAGCCCATTTTTCCATCCCTTTTTTTGTTTTTTGTTGCCTGATTTTATTCCATTTGATCCAAATGTTGTTTTAATTAATTAATAATTTTAACCGCTCCTAACCACCATTTGAATAACTATAAATTCAGCCTTTGCATTTGTTTTTGGATTTTGAATTTTTCAAACATGTTTTTTGTCATTATTGGTTCACTTGATTCTTGTAATTTGGAGTGCTACTATTACAAGAATAGGATTGGTGTATCCTAAAAGACGATTGTTATTGAGTATATCAAACACCATTATGGGGCAAACTTTATCTTAGGGACAAAGTGTTCAATACATGCTTCAATTATTTCAATCTCTAACCAGACACTATATGCATATGTATTTTTTTAGATTAATAATTATCTTTTTGTCTACTTATTGTAATTATTAAAGTCATTTTTCGATAACGATTTTAGGATGAATTTTTGTTATATCATATTAATTTCCATAATGATTTTATTTAGTAATATAATTACAGAATCTGAATAATGATAATTTACATGTTCCAAAAATATTATATGTTGGACCAGAAAACTCATTAAATATTGTTGATTATTTATAATTAATTATTTATAGAGAGTGTTTGTTTAAAAGTTTTATTAATATCCATATTCAATAAAAACATAGTGTAATTGTTATTCTATAATTTGTCTACTCATATATAAAAACATGTCGTTAAAGGCGGAACCACGAACCACCCCCCAAACCGCCCCGTGAGTGGCGCCAACACCTCCCACGGGACAAACGTATCTCATAGGAATTGACTGTGTGACCACAGGACCCTCGGTTTGAGATCACGGCCCAAATTTCAGAATATCTATACTTAGGCTTGAAAATATGCCATCAGTGGGCAGAACGATGAACCACCCCCCAAACGGCCCCATGAGAGGCGCCACACCTCCCACTGGACCAACGTAGCTTTAGGGAACTGACCGCATGGCCACGGGACCCCATATTTGAGGGCAGGACCCAATTGCAGAATACTTTGATAAATATATCTTTATTATTATTTATGTTCAAACAAAAATGGTTTTAGTTCTGTTTTGTTCATTTATGTTGTGCCTTCAAATATTAGTCATACTGAGAAGCTTGAAAAGTTCAAAGAGACAGATTTTTAACATTGGCAACATCAAATGTTATTTTATCTAACCATATCAAAATTGGCTAAATTCCTTCATGAAGAGAAACTAACTCTAAAATATAAAGAGATTGACCGACAAATAATCATTATCATGGGTGCATCGAAACATGCTGATTTTCTATGTAAAACTTATATCCTCAATATTTGGAAAACACGTTGTATAATGTGTAACGCCCTGGCTCGGATTTATGGATTCCCGTGGGTCAACCCGATCTGACCCGAACGTTAGGTGTGAAGTCCAGTAAGACAACCTATATAATTTATTTAATTAACTTTTCATTTGTTTAGCATGTGATTCCAATTTATGTCAAGCTACGTGTGGACTCGTCGAAAGCGTCCCCGAAATTCAAGCGTGCAGAGTTACTAACATAAAATAAAAAGATACTTACCTGTATAATACTCTCAAAGTATGGAATCGTGTACTACCTACCGTAACAAAGGAATGGAAAAGAAATTTTATAATGTACCACCTACGTGCACATGCAAATACCTTATATATATATATATATATATATATATATATATATATATATATATATATATATATATATATATATATATGAACCCGTTTATTTCAAAATGTTACTTGAGTTTATTAAATCACACTAATCTCATAAAAGACACATTTTTACCCCTTTTAACTTGACTCAAACTTGATTTTTTGATTTAATGCATCCAGTTAAATACTTAAACAAAATAGTGTTTGTTTAGAAAAAAACACTTCATTTATCGAAATTTCCCATTTACTCACACCAATCTCACTTTAGTATTTTCCTTAAAAACCACCTTTCAACACATGCACACTCGACGTTAGAAAGTACTTTTCTTCCTTTTGAGAACTGTTCGCAACACACTTGTGTTAATTATGGGTTAAGACATCTTAGGATTATTGATTACCTATTAACCATCCCACTTAAATCATTAACTTAGGCTTTACTTGGACTTAGTTATTTTTATAATTCTTGTCCAAATTACCTTTTCAAAACAGGAGCATTTACCAATTTCATTTCACAAAGGTTGTCTTTACCCAATTTCTTAGCACAAATAATTTATTTATTATGTCCACTTTTAATCAATATTTTTTGCTCACAACGCACCAATACTGCATACTTTAACGAGCTCCATACCGCCGGCGATGCCACCATATACTCTAGCCAGTGATTTTGGGTCATTCATCTTAGGGCTCCGGGCCCTTATTAATTATTCACGGTCACATCTGAGTCCATTTATCATGTATTTTAACACTTTTCCATGTCCACATTATTCTACCTTTACCAGCCGAAGCCAAAACCTAGGGACTATTTCTCCACATTTGCGTTACACTTTGAGAAATCATCATTTCTTGTCTTTTACATTTGTACATTGATTTCATTCTGAAAATCACTCCCACTAAGGATTATTTACTGTAACACCTTTTTAAACATTTTTATTTTTTTTAAAATATTCCACTTTACATAAAATTACCATTTGTTTCCAAACTTGCATCTTCCTTTATTTTCACAAGTATTATCTTTCCAAAATATTGTTAAGTTACACATGCTAACTTATTAAATGATTTTAACTCATTAACACTTTTTTAACACTTTGGAGTAAGACACTTCTCAAGTTGAAAATCCCTTTATTTTATTACTTTCTTTATCAAAGAAATCATTTGGGATTTTGAAGACTACTATACAAGAAAAACACCATGTTCCTTTATTAACACATATAGTCTTGAAAACATGCACTTATCAACTTTTCCACATTTATTAACACACTTTAAGGGCTGAAATTTCTATTTTCTTTATTTCATGCTAAAACTCATTAAAACCTTTACTAAACTTTTTCATATTCTCATAGTCAAATTACTACAAGTTTACATACATAGGAAGAGGGGTTTTAAGTCTAAAAATCTAATAACATGAGTTTAACACATGATTTATTCAAGAAATTTCACAATATTTGAAAAAATATTTTTTTCAATACTAAAAAGCATTTTTGGTCTTCAAAACTTGTACAAATGTCCGACTTCATAAAAATCCCATTTTTACGAGAAAACTTCAAGACTTTGTTCATAAAATATCTAAACGAGACGAATATTATTTCAAATCATTTTATTTCATAAAATGTTTAACACAAAGTTTTCTTGAAAATATATCATATTATTAAAACCTTTGAAGACCACTTGTAAATCATTTTACAAAGAACATGAAAAAGCAACTATCTTAACACATGCATACAATATACTCTTATAACTCTAAATATAACATTGGAAGTAAGGAAATAGAGTTCTTAAGCTTAAAGAGTAGAGTTCTTCCCATCTTAAAGGAAGATTCAAAAATGGTGGATGAGATGTAGAAGAAGATGGAAACCTCCCACCTCCTAAGGTGGCCTTAAAGAGGTTGCCTAGCTCTACTAAGCTTGCCTCTTTAAATGCTCCATAAAAAACCTTCAAATTCCATAATTTCCTCTTCTTTTCTTCTTCAAAAATCCTCAAAAACATCTCTATAAATTTATATCTTGCCTAAATGATGGTGAAAGTGAGCTTTTTAGGCTTCAATATGGTAGAATATAAGGTAAATATAGTGGTTTAAGGTGGAGGGCTGGTAGTTCTAGGGTGGTGGAAGGTGGTTGTTGGTGGAGGATCTCTGAAGAGAGAAAGAGAGAGAGAGAGAGAGAGAGAATATGATTGGGTTGGGTTAAAATGAGATAAAAAATCACTTAAATACCCCCCAAACCCTTAAAACTATTAGCATTTGGTCCACAAAAAAAACATGATTTGATTTGATCCATTGAGAGCTTGACAGCTCAAATGATCCAAGGTCTAAATTTTAACAACATTTTTCGAATCTAAAAATTCTGATTTTTGCAGTCTCGTTCGAACGAGAATGAATATCATTCAAATGACAACACAATCTCGTTCGAACGGGGTTCAATCGATCTTCTAACGAGGCGAAAATGCGAACAAGTGATTTTCGTTTGATGGTTGTTTGAAGCATTATTCTAAGGAGATTAAAATCTTGTTCGAATGACCATGGGGCCCGTTCAAATGACCCTAACTTTTCTCCAAATTAAATATAAGGCCATTCTAATATAATTAATTGCACAAGGATACCATATTACCCAAATTTGACACACTATGCATTTCATGAGGTCTAAAGCCCAATTGGGTCACATCAAGTCACCTAATTACACGGGTATGTTCAAAATCACGTGGGAGGGTGTTACATCTCTCCCTCCCTAGGAAATTTTATCCTCAAAATTTTCAATCACTAAAAAGTTATCACACGTCCTTAAAAAAGGTTTGTCACCAAAGAACTCGACATGAAATAAGTCCTATGCTCACCATCAGGTGAACTATCAAAATCATTTGACAGTTCTCGAGTCTCCACTCACCCAATGATCACACTCAATCAGGTCTTAAGGCTTCTTTGCTAATTCTCAAGGCATACCAGCACATCTACCGGGATAACACTCTCTAGTGATCAACACTCACACAAGAGCAAAACGACCTATAACTAACATCCAATTCATCATCATAAATTATTTCAATTATTAGGATTACATATCCCGAGTCTCCTCGAATTTGCAGGTTATCCTGACTGCACACATTCACTTGATATTGATATTGACCACTCATATGGCTAATTTCTTACTTCGAGAAGCAACATACCAACTAAGTCACAAATTGTGCGTCCAACCAATACCTTCCACAAGTTCGTTCTATGAACTTAGGATCACTCTAAGCGTTCGATTATGAAATACTCATTTGAGTATTACACCAATCCATTCACTATGTCAAAACAACACTACATTATATGTCTCCTCGAGTTCTAATAGTTTGTGATATCCTCAAATCATAAGCTTGCTCTTTACAACTAAACTCATTAATCATTATATCGGCCAATCCAAAAGATCTCTAATCCTAAGGAAAGAAGATTCTACGATCAACCGTGTGGCAGAATGCGCAGCCACATACACGTGGAACTTGTGTAAAACAAGGGGATAGTTCAAACAAGGGTGCACCCAATTAACTAGCTACATTAACTATGCCAGGTCCAACCACACTTTCACTTACCCAAATTTTGTCGGAAAAAAACATAATACAATCCCAAGCCACACTAACCAAGGGAAGATAATCCTCGACTACAAGAATTGAAGGAACACAACGAATTAGAATGAACGAACAACTATTTTGAGAGAATCCCCTCCATATGTAATGAATTATTGTTTTCAAAAAGCAAACCTACACCCTAAGCTTTGAAGTCTACGACTCCTCCTAGACGTTCTCATCAGATTCTAGCCATATACCCTGGCTTGGGTCACCAATCGTGATGAATCGAATAACGAACCATTCATCTCCACAAGACGAAAGTAACATATGAACCAATATCTTTTTAGAATTAAACGTTTGGATTCCCTCCTTCGGAGTAATGCTTCATCCATTCATCCTTCATAAACACGATTAGTTTCAGTCGATGAATTCCAAACACCTTTGTTAACATTGATTTTGCCAATCTCTCTAGTCAATGTGATGTCGTGACCAACCTAACACACCTAGGTTACAGTCTACTACGTCGTATAGTGATTGTATCCCAACATCTCCCTAGGTAATTCCCAACATGGAAAAACACTCAACTTATTAAAACCACTAATTATATGAAGTCATTACTGTGCCTATGTTCAAATTCTACCCAAACTGAATCTACGTGATGGCCACACCCATCTTCATTAGCACTATAAGTATAGCAAGTACTACGAAGGTATACACCTCCTAATCCATACAATTCAGGCAAGACATACCAAGAACTAATCATTCCCCTACTAGGTATATTCTAACTTACACTATCGACACACATCGATACCATAATCATACTTTAATATCCCATTTACGGTGTTGTTCTCATGCCCTTAACATACCATCATCAATCTAAGTCTCCGATACATTTCCTAGCACTCCTCAAATCAAGTACGACATTTTCTACACTAGTTATCTTATGACAAACAAACCCTTAAATCCACACTAACGACGTCATAAGGAATTCTATTCCTCAAATGTTGGATCATATTCTCTAAAAACACATCATTGAAGACTACTTGGGGTTTACTCCTACGTCACTTGAATCAGAATCGTTATACATATAACACACTCATTGCCAATGGCTCGTAACTCTCATAATAGCTTACTAGATACATCTTTCAATTGATAATTACCAAGGCACTCACCTATGATGATCGTATCTTATCAACTAAGGCCCGAGTACACAGCCCTAAGTAATGACCAACACAGGTTTATATGCCTATCGAATTATTAAATACCTATGATATAACAATACTCCAAGGATCAAGTTCACCTAATCATATTACCACTATTAGCCACCCACGTGTTCGTAACCAACAAATCTATTGTGTCCTTATCACAAAATCAATACTGCTCAGACATGCCACTCTAATCACCTAACCCCACAGTTGGCTTTAAACAATTCCTATATCTAATTTAATGGACATTATTTACCTTTATTAAAATCTTATCATACCTCTCACATTATCAAAGGCTCGCATAAGTGCACCTCACACTAGAGAACGCGGTGTCGCAACTAATGGCCTGAGTAGACACTCGCAACTTACTAACACGTCTAAATCAGGATCCCCGAGAACTATTAATGGCAACAAAATTGGCCACTTGCTACTTGGAATTAAATTTCCCATCATGCTAATCTCCTTGACTCCATCGTATAGAACACGAACCAAAATTGTCATATATATCCAGCGTGACCGTCCTAAAACCAACACTGACATCAAGGATCCACTAATGACCTCACGACGTCACTACTTAAAGGAACCTTGAACCTAGTGCTATGATACCTTTATAATGCCCCAGTATGAATCTATGGGTTATGCATGGGTTAAACCGATCTGACATGAACGTTAGGTGTGAAGTGCCATAATACAACCTAAATAATTTTGCTAGTTCGGCTTTATGTAATTAACTTTTCAATTATTTGGCATGTGATTCCAATTTATGTCAAGCTATGCATGGGACCTATACACACCCCATTCTGTTACCCCCTAAAACTATCTTTAGGTCCCTAGCACCTCCCTTCATCACTACAAACCCAGGTCACACCTCGGGTACTGACCTAGAAGCTATAGGACACTCCCAGACTTCGTTTGACCAAAAGTTAAACTCTTCAGCTAGACCAATACTGAATGAATCTTAGAAGGTACCTGAATCCCCTTTCTAATGGTTCGTCTCATGAATGATTTTGACTTACCATGCGGACGAACGACCCGTTTTTCTTTGAAATCCGATCTAAAGACCACTAGGTGCTCCCGGGCTCCATTTGACCAAAGTCAACTCTTCATCTCAACCAAGACTCAATGAATCTTCAAAGGGAATTAAAACCCCTTTCCAACGGTCCTCCCCGTGCACGATTCTGACTTATGGTACGGACGAACGATCCGTTTTACTCTGAAAGGGCACTGAATGCTTCCAGGGCCCGGTTGACCAAAATCAACTCCCCGAACCGGATCAAATCTTTGGAATGTCTAAGTACATCTCCTAACCTTTCCAACGGTCCACCCCGTGCACGATTCGGACTTACCATGCAGACGAACGATCCATTTGCATCCAACGATCCCGCGTCCAATGGACCGACGAATGATTCTGAGCTACATTTAACCCGAAGTCAATTACCAAACCTGGGAGGAGTCCCAAGGACTTTCGAAGGTCTCTGAATTACCTTTACAATGGTCCACCCTATACGCGATTCTGATCAACAGTTTGCATTCTGCGACCGATTTTTCAAAAAGGCCTGAAAGACATTGCCAAACGACAGGTCTCAGACCCTGCCTATCGACAGTGTGCCTAAATGCACCTAGCGATAGGCAGGAACAGGGCTATTCCGATCGAAAATTCCCTGGGCCTATAAAAAGGGGGCCTGGCCTCACTTGCAAGAAAGAGCCCTGATTTGATAGACATCACTCTCAGAAAATCCAGAAAACCTCTCTCGAAGTCAGCGTGATTTCCACATCCAAATCCCTTTCCAACCTTCACCTTTCATCATCCTGTTCATCAAACTTGGTGAATTAATCATTCTCCATCATCATCTAAGTGCAAGGGCTGCTCTCCAACATTCAAGATCAAGCTCAAGATCTTTAAGAAGGTCCAATTTTCTAAACTCTCTCCTTAAATTCTCATAAATTCGCAATAACTTATTTTATTACTTAGCACTTTTATTATCTCATCTCACATATCCTAATATACTTTTTATTTAGTATTATTGCACATCTCTTATTTTTATATAAATAAAAACCCAAAAACAAGAAAAAGAGGGTTTGCTCATAAATTCCAAACGAGAATTCTCACACTTTTCTTACACTTTTCTCATAACTAAAACACTTTTTCTACATACACACACACACACAAATAAGAGAAGTTCCCAGTTGGATTTATGGGATAAACCCCACCCCTCGTTTTGCATGAGAACTACGTGGACTTTGATGCCTCTATTGGCTACGTAGGCGTCTCGGGGTAAAACTCGAGACTCGAGTCCTATCTTCACTTTTTTCCTCTCATCTCCTATTCTCTTTAAATTCAATTCTCCTAGGTTACATATATATACATATATTTGTCCTTAGTGGCGTATTATTCCACATGCGTTATCGTTCCATCATAACGATCAACGTAAGGATAATCACGTAAATCCTATTTTCTAATATTTTTATACCTTCCTACGGATGACTCGCTTTACCTCTTCCATGGTACAAGTCGATAATTCCTACCTCCACTATATATACACATGCACACATATCAGGGGGGAAAATAAAGGAAAATAGCAAAGACCCATGAGAGACCGTAGGGGCAGAATGGGTGCCTAACACCTTCCCATTTCGTAACATAGCCTCCGAACCCTTCTCAAATCATTTTTGTTTCTTATGCATCAGTATGTCTTTGGATGCTGTCTTTCGGGATGACTCCCTTTCTTTTGTCTGTTTTGAGTAAAATAGACTGGCGACTCTATCTCTCTACATTTTTCACCTCACCCAAATGACGTCGGACGAAGCGCTCCCGAGAGGGACGCACAGGACCTACTATCCTCCCTCACGCCGCCCACCCGCCTCGAGGATTGGGGATGTCCACAGGACCCGTGGGAAGCGTACTCGGAATCCAAGCATTTAAAGCTACTAACGTAATATAAATTAATACTTACCTGTATAACTCTCTCAAAGTACAAAATCACATACAACTTATCGTAACAAAGGAATGGGAATGAGTTAAATGCCCAGTGGAAAATAAAACGATACAACATAGAGTCGAACAACAGAAAATAGACTCTATCACCTACATGCACATACAAATACCATATATATATATATATATATATATATATATATATATATATATATATATATATATATACATATACTAATGCATGAACCCGTTTATTTCAAAACGTTACTTGAGTTGATTAAATCACACTAGTGTCATAAAATACCCCTTTTTACTTGACATAATATTGATTTCCCAATTTAATGCACCCGCTAATATACTTGAACAAAATAGCATTTGTTTAGGAAAAATACTTCATTTACTGAAATCTCCCATTTACTCATACCAAGTCTACTTTAGTATTTTCCTTGGAAACCAACATTCAACACACGAACAATCAGAGCTAGAAAGTACTTATTTTCCTTTTGAGAACCGTTCACAACACACACTTGTGTTAATTATGGGTTAAACCATCTTAGGTTGCTTTATTACTCGTTAACCATTCCACTTGAGTCATTAACTCACACTTTACTTTGATTTAGTCATTTTTATATTTCTTTTCCAAATTACCTGTTCAAAACGAAACATATATCAATTTCATTTCGCAAAGGTTGTCTTTTCTCAATTTTTTAGCACAACCAATTTATTTATTACGTTCCACGTTTATTCATTATCTTTTGCTCAGAATGCACCAATACCACGTACTTTAACCGGCACCACACCGCATACGACGCCATCATATTCTTTGGCCAATGAATTTGGGTCTTTCAACCCCAGGTTTCGGGCCTTTCATAATTATTCCCAATTACATTTAAGTCCTTTTATCATGTGCTTTAAAACTTTTTCGTATTCACATTATTCCACCAATACCGGTCGAAGTCAAATCCGGGGACTATTTCTCCACATTTGTGTTACACTTAGGGAAATCAACATTACGTTGATTTCTGTAAAAGGGTAGTGAGACTGGGGGTTATGAAGAACAGGAAAGGGTGAGGCATAACCTGCTCCAATGGATGCTTCCTTCAAGGTTCTCAAGCACTTCTAGAAAAGTCTTTGGTAAAACCTTCCCTATCTTGTAACAATGGAACTCAAACTATAATCTATTACCTACAAGAAGATGATCTTCACCATAATATAGTAAATTTACCAAAGAGAAACTCCTAAGAGTGATGGCTGTCAGGTGGAGTGAAGGAACAAAGACTTAATACTTAGAGAGAAAGAGTAGGGAGAGAACACTTAGTGGTCTGGAGTGATTTTGACAGAGTAACGGTATGACTTGAGTTATGGTCCATGACTTTACCTTGCCCAGGGTCCTATTTATACTTGGGCACTAGGGCTGAGTTGGCACCTTTTGGGGTGCCAAAATTGAGGGGGTTGGTGACGGACAAGGTCTGCAATGTACATTTTGTCCCTACCTATGTGCAGCCGTTTGTTTCCTCTGACAGGTACCACCTGGTGCAAATCAAAGTAAAAAAGAAAATGTGTTTGCGCTTGAAGACAAAATATCTGATTTGGTGCATATCATTTTAAAACGATAACTTGTTGTACAAACTTTCCAAATTTGATGAGGGGCCTCTAGGACCACCTCTTCTCAAATCTTTGTAAACTTGAGGAGGGAAGTCTCAAGGACCACCTCCTCTAAAATCTTTGTAAACTTTGAGGAGAGAAGTCTCAAGGACCACCTCCTTTAAAATCTTTGTAAATTCGAGGAGGGAGGTCTCAAGGACCATCTCCTCTAAAATCATTTTTCAAACTGTTCATTTCTTATGAGCAACTCTTTGGTTTCTCACTTAAAATGTGATTAAGTATAAACTATGTGAGGACTGGTGACTGCTAGGGTTTGTTTACTAGTGTTCTCTCAATCTTAAAGTGTTAAGTGGTTGAGCTTTCTCAACAAAGCTTGTTCCCCAGCCACCAAGCCAAAACTCCTAGGAGATCCCATCTTTCCTAGTTGAGCCATGCCTGCTCAATTAGACTACCTGTACAAGAAAGTAACATGTCAGTACTTTGTTATTTATGTGAGCAACAAATCTTGGGGAAGAGGTCACTCTAAGTGAATCTCCTCACCTACTAGTTCTATTCTGTAGGGAATTTAAATTTCTGGGGATGAGGAGCCCTTTGTAGTGGGCTTCCTCATTAACTATGGTTTCCTCTCCCAAATTCCAAATTGTGAGTTCTGAGTACTTTTAGGGCGAGGAGCCCTTTTTGGTGGTCTTCCTTGCTCAATCTTAACTTGTGAGTTTTGGGGTATTTGGGATGAAGAGCCCTTCCTAGGGCCCTACTTGCCCAAACTCTGATTCTGTGAGTTTTAAGACACTTGGGAAGGATCCCCTTCTGAGGCCCTCCTCGTCCATTTATCATTTTCTTGGGGATGTTCAGGAACTTGGGGCGAGGATCCCTACAGAGGCCCTCCTCTTCCAAACTCTATTTTGGGAGGTTTGAAGATCTTGGGACGCGGATTCTTTTCTGGGGCCCTCCCCGCCCATTTCCCATTTCTGGCAGGTTTGAAGACCGTGGGGCGAGGAGCCCTTTCTGGGGCCCTCCTCGCCCATTTTCCATTTTTCTGTGAGCTTTGAGGTTCTTGGGGAGAGGAGCCCTTTTCAGGGCCCTCCTCGCCCTAGCTCTTGAGATACCAAGTTTGTACCCCTCTACATTAGTCCCCTCGTACAAAAATCTGTGTTTTGGGCATACCAAAGATTTTTGTACCAATGATTCATTTATGTCTTGAAATTTGAAACATCACTATTGCATCAATTAGGCCTGTCACTTCAGCCTACTTTTAGGGTCTCGAGACGGCACATGTCGCTTGGGGAACACACATCTCATCATACGAAAACATTCAGTCCCCCTTTTTGATTGGCAATCTATGCGTTCCATAATAGGTATAAAAAGGGGCTTTTTAACTCTCTTTTTTTACCTTGTCATTTGTTTTCAAACTCAAATTCTTTGGAGAGAGAAATAAAGAAAAGGGGTTAAAATCCTCCATAGCCATTTTCGTGTTTTTCTTGCCTTTACTTACTCAAATGGCTTCTTCATCTTCCCAAAACCCCACCTCCACCATGCTACTAGCGAGGTATTGGTGGGTGCAGTGCCCATTTCTGTCACTATTTCCACTATTTTGAACACCGGAACCACCATCGTGACATCGAAGGTTCTAGACACTATTAAACTTTTGTCTATTGAGGTTCCCCATATAGGGGTCTCCTCGTCTGCTGCAACATTTGTGACAGGGGTGTCTTCCCCTATGGCTATTTCGTCGAGGAAGAGCTCCTCGTCTAGGGCTTCCTCACCCAGGAGAACTTTCACTACTGGCCCTTTTTCGCCCACTGGGGCTTCTGCTGCTATTAGGGCCTCCTCGCTAATGGAGGTTTCTGCGAGGAGGGGTTCCTCATCTGCTAAAGTCCCAGCCACCTCCTGTTCAGGGGGTTCCACATCCATGGGTCCCCCTCGCCTGCTACCACCATTGGGGCTTCCTCTCTACGGGCCTCCTTGCCACTGGGACCTCTTCCTTCTCCTCGCCTGTTGCTTATTCCAAATCTCAAAGGGAATATCTTATCTCTCATCAAAAAAGAGATTTTGGGCTTTATCGTCTGGCGCCCTATTTTGCCCAGGAGGGCACCTTTATGAATTCTCTCATAAATTTTGAGCTGGAGTTTATGGAAAAAATCAGCGAGCGATCCCAAGTGGGTCTAGGTGAGTCTTCTGACCTTCCCATAGTTCTTCCTGATTCAATACTTAGGGTGTGAGTAGACAAAGGTGATTTTCCTCATTCTAGTATTGAGGTCAAGGCATGTGGGAGTGCCACAAAAGAATGGGGTCTCTGGGTGGATCATATCTTCTCCACCCCGCACACAGAGCTATTATTAAGGGCCTCGGTCTTCTAACCACTATTAACATTCTAAAATCTTGCTCAATTGCCAAACAAGAGCAAGATTTTACTCTGTTGACATCTCGTTGGAGCAGAGATTCTCACACCTTTATTACCGGTTGGGATGAATTTACTATTACTTTGGAAGATATTTGTGAATTGCTCGCTCTACCCTACTGAGGCAGTCACGTCCTTACTAATGGCTTTGAGGATGAGGATGAGGATGAGGATGAGGTTGAGGAGAAGATGGTAGGTGAGCTTCACTTCGCTTTGGTGAGTGATCGAAGTATGTAGTTATCAACTTGACTGGTACCACCAATCACTCCTTCACTAAATGGCAGAGATATTGGTTCAAAGATTTCATACAGCTACCTAAGGGGGAGAGCTCGAGAAGGGCCTTGAAGAGTCAGGAAGGCCCAAAAATTAACTCCCCCTCACACTTGGTAGCATTTTTTTATCACCTTTCTGAGTAGGTTTCTTCTTCTTGGGAGGCCAGACGGCTCTCCTCGAGAACTCTTGTTCAAGCTTGTTGTAAGTATTTCTCGAGGGAGGGCAATCCCCCTCGCAGTTTTTTCTGTAGGCTCTTTGTATACTTGGATGGACAGGGTCCATGTTGATGTTGAGTGTTCTTGAGGTCGCTATGACGCCATTAACTTTTCCAACACCTTCATCATTATGTCCTTTCTTTTTGAGAGATTTCCTAACTTTGCTCTAGAGGCAAGAGCCTGTCATAGTGGAGTTGCTCGTGCTGCAAGATGGCATAAGAAGACCCCCAAAGTTCCTCTGGGATCTCTGATAGATAATATTGATGAGTTTTCTTTTAGGCCCTACTTTAAGACTGTTGGAGGTATTTTTTCTTGGCATTCCTTCTCAGCTATTGGGGTCACTTTCTATTGACCTACTGATGCGGAGTCTGTTCCTACCTGCCCCAACATTTTTGTGGTCATTATGCTTCTTCCTTGCATTTTTCTTTCCCTCACTGACTTGGGTCAAGGTGTGGAGTTCTACCACTCTGAGAGAGTGAGAAGGCAGTTTGGTTATGACCAGGGGGTCCATACCCCTGCTTCTGAGCTATACCTTGAGGCTTTTTCCAATTTCACATTTGAGGGGGTAGTTGATAGGGTTGGTCATCTAGGCAATTTATTTATATCTTCGCGATATTACCTGCCCTCTTTTACTCGCCCCCGTTTCTCCCTTTGGCAGAAGTAGGTTCTGTTTATCCAAAACTGTGTGAGGGATGTTCCCCATGAGACTATTTATATAAAGATTCCTAACAATGATAGGTATTTGGGTAAGATAACACAAAGGTCAGTATGGCATCGAAGCACCATCCCTAAGACTCCTCTCGAGCAGCTCACTCATATCTTGGTGAGGCCTTTTCTGTACGAGTCTATTTATTCCAAATAGCCTAAGCCTTAACCTGCTAGACCCAAGTCAAGGAGTAAATCAATAACCGTTGCATCAAAGAGGAAGCATCCTAACGTTGATGTTTCTAGTTTCATACCAGCTACTGTTACCCTTGCTACCACTGTTATTTCCACCATTGCTCCTACTGCTCCTACTGCTCCTACTCTTCCTCCTCCTCTAGTAAGAACCAGGGCGAGAAGGAAGAAGAAAAAGACTAGTACTGGGACCTCTGCTCCTTCTCCTGTGCTAGACTAGGGATCTAACACTCGTGATCTTGGAGTAGAGGATACATATAGGACCGTGCATGAGAAAGGCTATGAGGCCCTTAGGCTTTCTACTGAGGGAGCTACAGTTACTTCCATTCCTATTAGTGAAGGTACTACAACTCATTCCCTTTTACTTTGCGAAGCTGACTTTCACGGGGCCTTACTTGATGGTTCCCCTTCTCTACCATTTGAAGAGGAACTATTCGATTATAGAAGCACTCCCTCTTATGATGATGACGGTTTTTCTTCGAATGAGATGAAAGTCGATGACCCTTATGATGATCAGCACTTTGACGTTTCTTTTTTTTTGCCAGTTTCGGAGGAGTCTTCTAGTGAGGGTACCTTGATAGGGTCCCCTTCTACCTCGAGTCCTACTACTGGACAACTACCATACGATCAGATCTCTCTCAGAACTGTTGTAAGTATCTCCTGAGTTTTCATATCTACAAACCCCAGGCTTCACATTCTGCCCATACTTTCTGGGCCCATTTTTACCATTGCATCTAGCGAGCCTATTATACAGATTAGCTCCACCTCCCCGGTATTGCTTATTCTGGTTAGGCCTCATCTCTTACTTTGCTTTGCTTTTGATTTTTTTGTTATGACGGTCGTCGCATCTACCGCTTCTATCTCGCCGGTTGTCTTTACTCCTTCCTCTTTAGAGGAGTTTCAGGTAGGCCTGTATGTAATTCTTTTATCTTTTCGGGCCATGTTTCCATGCCATTGGGGTTCAATTTTCATACTCTCTATTTGTGTTTTTTTAATGCTAGTTGGTTTCCACTACCTCTTCTTCGCCTGCACCTTCGATTTCCTTTTTAGTTGTCCCTTCCACGTCTGGGGGAGCTCCTGAGGTAGCACCTGCTTTAGCCAGCCTGGCCGAAGTCCCCTTATCTGAGGGGCTTGTCCCTAGCTCCATGGGACTAATCTCAGCGGTATGTTCAACCTTTGAAAAACTCTACTTACTATCTTGATTACACCTTTGTGCATGCAACATTTTCTAATCTAACATATCTGTGGATGTGGTCCCTTTCCTTGTGAGACTTATATTTGAACTCTCAGGTGAGTAGTCTACCAGTTTCCATGTTTGAGGAGACATTAGTCATCCCTCCAGCTAGTTACACTCTTGCTCCAACTATTGAAGAGTATTTGGCAAGTGTCCCAGTGGGGCACTCGCTGGTAAAGGCTTAATCTAGTGTCTCCTTTGAGCTTATGTTTTCAATGTGAATATTTATTGACATTTACCTGTTTCCCCATTTTTAGGTTAGACCAGCGACTGTCCCTTTGACTGCGGGACAACCAGGGGGAACTACTATGAGTCAGGTATTATACCGGCATACCTTACTCTATCTTTGTTCCCTTTTTCTTCTTGCTTCTACTGCGCAAGTAGGATCACCTTCGCATTCCCATTTCCTTTTTTTCAGGTCAAAGAGGCGGCCGTCCCTAGTGCTACGAGACCTGCTGTGAGTGCTATACTGCGCACTCCCCAGGTATTAAACTATCATACCTGAGTTCTTTCTGTCTGTTTAAGTTGGCACATTTCTCTTTTACTCCTCTTTTTTTTTAGGAAAAGAGGATGATAACAGTTGCATATTCTTTGTTAGGCTGGTGCCTAAGGCCATGTGTTGCCCCCTCGCCTTGGTGACAGCATATTGAATCCCCTTGGCTTTGAGGTAAACTTTCAATGATATTTGTTTCAATTAGAATGTGAATAACCGCCTCCTGCTACTTTTCTTCTCTACTACTTATCCCTCGTTAATTTTCATTCTGCAAGATCTAGTTGATGAACCGGCTGAAGCCACTGGGAGGCCGACCAGAGTTATGAGGCGACTAGTGATGCTAGCTCCAATGAGGATTCCTCTGTGCCTCTCTCCGAGCATGAGTTTCATAACATAGGTTATGATGACATAGAGGTGGAGGCTCCTGGTTATTTTATAAGTGCACTGTGGCGTTCAAAGTTGCCCTCCCGATTTTGTGCTCACGAACGAGAAGTATTGGATCTGCTTCTGGAGCACCATCCTGAGACTTTCACCTCCCAGAGCATCCTCAATATTGACAGCCTTACAGTCTTCAATTTGAAGGCCTTAGCTAGCCATCTTCATGAGTTCCTGTCTACCCCTCCCACTGATGTGACTACTCGGAAGGTCTCACTATTTCTCCAGGCACTTTATGATCTTCAGCATTTCTATCATTTCCAGCTGAATTGGCTTAAAATTTTAGTTCATCATTTTCTCGGCACCACCTTTAGGAAGATGATGAAGCTTCACACTTCCCGACAAACTAGGGAGCAATAATGTTAAGCTGAGGCCGCTCGGATTCAGACTCGGATTCAATTTCTACAAGCTAAGTTGTCCAAGCTGAAGGTGGGTACTGTTGAGGATGAGGCTCGGATAGCTTGGTTAGAGGAGCAGTTCGTTCAGGTGGTTGGTCCCCCTTACACAAACTTTCGCTCCCCCGGGATCTATTTTTCA
Source organism: Sambucus nigra (assembly GCA_949130495.1). Lineage (NCBI taxonomy): Eukaryota > Viridiplantae > Streptophyta > Magnoliopsida > Dipsacales > Adoxaceae > Sambucus > Sambucus nigra. The sequence goes on along the minus strand of OX422211.1, from coordinate 389,068,245 downwards.
TGCTATCTAGTGGATAAATAGTTTGGTTGTTTAGGCTTCTTCTTGTATACTTTTTCATATGTAAAGGACTTCTCCGTTATTAATGAAAAAGTGTTTTGCTGATTTCTATCACTTTGCTCATTTGCTTATATCTTAACCTTAGTGTCTTCTTACCATGGTCTGTGCTAACATCTCCTCTAGCTGCGTGGTATTTACTTTTTTTTACATGAGCAAGTAACATATTTAGAACTGTCCCCTTTAACTATGGGGTACTTGCATTTTATCTGTGCAAGTAAACATTTTTTAGAACTTTTCCCTCTAATTGTGGCGTACTTGCACTTTTATCTGGGCAAGTAAACATTTTTAGAACTGTCCCCTCTAACTATGGGGTACCTGTATTTTATCTGTGCAAGTAAACAATTTTTAGAACCGTTCCCTCTAACTTTGGGGTACTTGCATTTTTATCTGGGCAAGTAAACATTTTTAGAACTGTCCCCTCTAACTATGGGGTACTTGCATTTTATCTGGGAAAGTAATATTTTTTTATAACTATCCCCTCTAACTGTGGGGTACTCGTATTTTATCTGGGCAAGTAACATTTTTTTAGAATTTTCTCCTCTAACTGTGTGATACTTGCATTTTATCTAGGCAAGCAACATTTGTTAGAACTGTCCCCTCTAATTGTGGGGTACTTGCATTTTATCTGGGAAAGTAACATTGTTTTGGGGGAAGATATGGGAGATAGAGGGTTAGCTATTCTCCTTGTCTTAAATCCCCACCCACCCTCGTTTTTTTTTAAATTAGAGTAGGGGAATGTAAGTCCCCTTTTCTCTATTCTTTATCTGAGCTGGTGAAATAAAGTTTTTCCTTTGAGAACAGAGGCCAACGCTTGTTCTAAAAAAAAGTTTGCTATGTATTTTTTCTATTATCAGAACTTGGAGGACATCCTCCTGTTGGTCTGGTGACAAAATTAAAATCGTTTGTCTAACATGCTTGAAGGGACTTTGCTCAGTATACTTTTCTATCAGGATGGATATACCCCCAAGTGTAGTGAGCAAAGTTCTCTTTATCCGGGACTCTCTTTTAGTCTAGCAGAGAGAGTTAAAAAAAATATATATATATAAATATATATATATATATATATATATATATATATATATATATATATATATATATATATATATATACATATACATATACATATATTTTGGTTTATCTATCTTATGTCGTAAGCAAGAAAATGAGAATCATCATGTAATGCTCAAGGTTGCTATTCATTTCTATTCATTACCTGTATCCTTTACAAGACTGTATTGCTCTTACCATTTTACAAAAAAGAACTTGTGTAGCACTAGAGCAAGATATTCAAACCTTTCAACATAAATGAAAATTTTTCCTTTAACAATATTGTGCATAATACCTCTTCAGCCACTTGCACTTGATGGACTGGAGTCACTCTCTGGCTGTGAGATCTGGCAATAACCCGACTTGCCTACCCCTCTAACGATAAAGGGGCATTCCCAGTTGGGTTTGAATTTTGATGCCGACATGCTACGGAGATGGTGAGTGGAAGCTCGCAGGACTAAGTCTCCCACCTAGAACTCCCTCGGCTTAACCAAGTTTTCGTAGGCTCTGGACAGTTACTAGGTATAGATTATAAAGTTCTCCTTCGCCTTGTCTCTATGCTCGTCCAGTGCCTCCAGCTGCACATGCCTTGGATCAGGGATGAGTCCATTGCTTAGAGAAACTCTAGATGAGGGCACCGCCAACTCCACTGGTAAGACAACTTCAGTCCCATACACTAGGGAAAATGGGGTGAACCCTATCGGTTTTCTTTTTTAAGTACGATAAACCCATAACACCATGGGAAACTTCTCATCCCATGCCCCTGGCATTTCCTCCAATGTTTTCTTTAAGATATTTATCAGGGTCTTATTGGTAGCTTCCGCTTGGCCGTTACCCTTAGGGTAGGAGATGGTTGAACTATTGTGCACAATTTTGTACTTGTCTGTGAGGAGGGCTATCTCCTTGCATATGAATTGCTTCCCGTTATCTATTAAGATTAGCTTAGGTATCCCAAATTTGCATATGATGTACTCCTTTATAAACTAGGTTACCACTTGGGAAGTTACTCTCCTTAGAGGGATGGCTTCTGCCTACTTGGTACATAATTCTGTAGCCACGACGATAAAAGATTTTTCCATAAGAGGCTAGGTTGATCTTTCCAACTAGGTTAAATGCCCGTGTGTGGAAAGTATAGGGAGCTACGAGGCTTTGCGAACTGACAGAAGGAGCACATACCATGTTCCCATGCACTTGGCGGGCCTTGCACTTCTTCACATAGCCAATGGAATCAACCTCCATAGTCGACAGTAGTACCCTAGCGTCATCAGCTAGTCATAAAATTTGGCACCCCCATGTGGGAGGGATCATGAGCTCCTTTCAGCACCTTCTCTATTTCCTCTTTAGCTATTCACCTTAGTGCCTTCTTATTTTACCCTTTTGTGTAAATTTCTCCTTCCACCAAATAAAAACGGGCTATCCTTTTTTGGAGATAAATTTCATCCACCCTCTCTTAGGGAAGCTCTCCATCTCTCAGATCCAATCTTTGAAGACTTCCACAAAGTTGGCTTCTGTCGGCTGGTCAAAATTAGCTTGGCATTTTAGATAGCTTTATTGTAGACGGGCAGCTTCTGTGCTCATGGTGGGCCAATCGTACCCACCCCGCTGCAGTCGTCTATAGAGAGGAATAAAGGTGTCTCTATAATGCTTTTAATGCATTTCTGCCAACCTCGTCTTAGTCTCTTACTCTCCGACACACCTTGCCAGAAATTCTTCGGGACTCTTGAAATAGGGTGTTCCCTGTAGCATGTGATAGTTAGCTAATTCCATCATCTTCATCATTCGTTCCCTGGTTTCAAGCTACTTCACCACTAGGTGTCTCCAATCTTTTGGCTCATTGCTTGGGAATAAGGATTTTACTGTAGTAGGCATTGTTCTTTGTCGTACTGTGATTGTTGCTTTTGACTCATCCATGTCAAGCTTTTGGCTATTATGGCAAGTGCGTCGGAATGACTGTTCATTGTTCGCGTATGTCGCTCTACAGTTACTTCCAAGAACTATCCCAGCAACCTCTAGATGATGTACTTATAGGGTGCTAAATTGGCGTACTTGAGGGCGAACCCCCCATTGACCTGTTTTACTACCAGGTTGGAGTCCCCTCATATGCACAAAACCCTGATCCCTCTTCTGAGTGCATCCAACATCCCCAAAATGAGGGCCTCATACTTAACCTCGTTGTTTTAGCATTTAAAGTCCAACTTGAAAGAGAGAGTGATCTTCTCCTTCTTATTTGACGATATAATACCAGCACCCCCGTTCCTTGAGCGTTGGATCCATCAAACTCCATCGACCATTTTTCCATTTTTTCCACCATGCATGCTTAAAAATTCTCTCCAGGTAGCTCCAAATTTCCACTTGAAAAATGAGCAAGAAAATCTGGTACTTCTTGGCTTTTAATGGCCTTGGGCACTATGCATTTCAAATCATAATCTGATACGATAAAAAACCACCCTGCTACTCGTCCCACAAGTACTGTCCATGCGAGGAGGTACTTGATGGGGTCACACTTAGTGATTATGTGAACTGTGAAAGCTAGCAAACAGTGTCTCAACTTCTGGGCAATAAAAAGTAAGGCCAGACAATGCCTCTCTACATTAGTGTATCCATACTCTTTACTTGAGATCACTCTTGAGAGGTAGTACACCGACCTTTCTACCCCTTCCTTTTCTTGGGCCAACAATGCTCTTATGGACCTCTCTGTTGAAGTAAGGTAGAGCAGCAGCGGTGCACCCGCTTCTGGTGGAATCATTGTAAATGGGGAAGATAGAATCTCATTGATTATCTCAAAGGCCTTATTCTGCTCGTCTCCCTAAATCCATTTGTCTCTGTCTTTCAGGAGGGTTGTGAATGGGCGAGTCACCTCTGCGAGTGAGGGTATGAACCTCCTCAGGTAGGATATCTTTCCCAGGAAGCTCTTAAGTTGTCTCTAACTCTTGGGGGGTGGCATCATCATCATGGCATTCATTTTTTCTACATCTACTTGCACCCCTTCCCGTTCACCATGAACCCTAAAAACTTTCCTGCGGTGATCCCAAAGGCACACTTGGAAGGGTTCATTTTCATCTTATACCTGCGAAACATCTCGAACACCCTCCTGGGGTCTTGTATGTGTTTGCTTTATTTTTTGGATTTCACCACTAGGTCATCCACATAAAACTCTAATATGTCATGAAATATTTTCATCATGGTTTTCTGGTATGTGGCCCCATCATTATTTAGCCCAAATGGCATGACCGTATAGTGGACGTTTCCTAGGGGTGTGCGAAAGGCAGTCTTCTCCGCGTCTGCCGGATCCATCTTAATTTAGTTATAACCAAAATACCCATCCATGAAACTATACATCTCACCCTGTGGTAACATCGACTAATCTATCTATGCTCGACAGAGAAAATTCATCTTTGGGTCATTCCCTGCTTAAGTCATGAAAATCTACGCAAATATTGATTTGGCTCTTATCTTTTTTCGCCACTGGCACTATGATAGAAAGCTATAAGAGATGCTGAATGGGCTTGATGAATCCCCCCGCCAATAACTTTTCCACCTCAGCTTTTATCTTCATGTCGAGGTCTGCCTTGTAAGAGAGAGTGGTTTGTCTAACTGGAATAGCATTGGGAAAAATGTTCAATCTATGGGAGCTTACCTATGGGTCTATTCCAGGCATCTTTGTATACTTTAAAGCTAAGACATTAGTGAATTCCTTGAGCAAGCCAAGAGCTCTTCTTTCTGCTTTGGTCCCACACTTTTAGAGATCAGGATGGGTCTACTTTCACCTCCTTCTTTCCCTAGATTGATCTCCTCTAACAACTGTAGTTGCCCTCTAGGGCAATCTGGCATGCATTCTGGGGCTTCCTCTAGCTCCTCAACATGATCAACAATATGTGACTCATAAAAAACAAAACATTTTGGTGTCGAGTCGATGCTCTCATCCCAGAACACCGCCTGCACAGATCGTTATAAGCATGAGACAACCTTTTCATCGGGGAAAACCACTTTTTTACAAGTTCGGGGAGGTTTATCCACTTCCTCTAACCTTTTTCCATGTGGGGAATTACCTTTTTCCCCAAGCGATCATGAACATATTTCTTTGGTTAATCTACTCCCCCTACCACTTACTTTCCTTCTAGCCTTCGTATATAATTTCTTCTTTCCTCATCCAATTCAGTATAAAAAGTTGCATCTACTAGATGGGCCTACTCTACGGAGAAAGGCTTCTAAGTCTCCTTAATGACTATCTTTGTGCCTCTAATGTTAGCCTTTGCACACTGGTGGTAGGTAGAAGGCATTATGCCATGGGTATGCATCCATACCCTCCCGATGAGCAGCTGGTAACTGGTAGTGGCATTGATAATATGGAATTTGATGTGGAAAGTGAAATTTCCCAACATAATTCCCACGTTCACGTATCCAATGGATTGAATTCTGGCACTATAAAATCCGGAGATCATTAGTGGCATTGGCACTGGCACTACTTTCTCTTGGTCAATTCTTGTCTTAAACAATGTATTGATCAACATGATGTTAATAGATATTCCTCCGTCCATTAACACCCTGGGGAATGACACCCTATTGATCACAGCTGTAACATATAAGGGGAGGTTATAAAAATAAGGCACCTGCCTATCTGCCTCTGAAAATACTACTTCAGAAGTATATCTCTTAATCAACCTCCCAATTAGCCCTTGCCAATTTAGTGAGGGATCTCCTCGTTTTTGCACCTCCTCTAAAAATTTTCTTGTTATGAGAACCGGTGTGTCATATTTCACTCTTATTTGATTGAAGAACCACTTGAACTTAGGGCTCCTCACTATGGCTTCCCATTCAGAGTCTAAGTCTACGTATGTCTAGGCGTTACGAACATATTCTTCCTCGGATGTCCCCCCTCATCCAGGGCAAGGATGACATCTACTTGGCTCTCTATGAAGTTGGACTGCTCGAATTTCTGCCTTCCTCGTTTTCTTGATCTAGAGTGGAAAACCATTCTTCATGCTTTCTTTCTAGATCACTCTGGTGCTTACTGCTCAATGTAACTTCTCCAACTCTTTAGATATCTCATCACCATTTTCCCACCCCATCACTTCTTGAACTGCTTCTTTATTATATGCCACTATCATGTTGGCAGTGCTAAAGTGATGTGCTAAAAGTGGATTTTCATTAACATCCACTGGGAGTATTTGTAAGGTACCATTGGCCACTTGCTCGCCAATGATCTGTCTCAAGTAATAACAGTCCTGAGTAGACTGTTGCACCCGCTGGTGTAACTCGCAATACTTAGGATTGGCTTTATCTGCTACTGCTGGAATTTCTCCATTTAGGTGAGGGGGACCTGCTACCCCATCCCGTACCAATATACGGTAGTAATCCATAGCTTTCTCTACACTGCAAGGTAGCGGTGGTGGAGCATCTTCTCCAACCTTTCTCATATTTCCAGGGTTGTTGTTCTTGGATCCGGAACCTCCCTTATTACCTTTGGGATTTCCATCCACATAGTTAACTGCATGTCTCCTCGAGACATGAAATCTTCTAGAAGTAAGTGATATATGTGTCCTCCAACCTGAGGTCCTTAGTTTGATTATCATAGCTGTGTTACTCGCAGCCTTGGTGAACTCTCAAAAGGTTTCATCTCTAGTCTCATTGACCAGATGGAATTTTATTCCTCCAGGAGCCCTTCAACACAGATTTGAAGCAGTCTTGCCTCTGCAACCTCCTCGTGGACATCAAGTGCTCTCTCGCGAAAGAGCTTAATATATTGCATCAACTCTTCTCTAGGCTTTTGCACCTCTTGCGCCAAGTTCCTCAGCGTGAACTCATCTTCGGTCACAAAAAAACTTTTGGAGGAACTGCTTGTGCATCGCTTCCCAAGTAGGGCTGTTGTTGGGTGCCAGATGGGAGTAACACGTATAGGCCTTCCTTGTGAGGGTCTTGGAGAACTCCCTCAACCTCAGGTTTTTGTCGTTCGCATGCACTCCCAAATATTCAACAAACCTCTTCACGTCTTCTCTTGGGTTCTACCCTTTGCCACTAAACTTGATAAATTTTGGTGGGACATACCCTTTTGGGTATGATTTCTCATTAACTTCCTATGGGTAGGGGTCTTGTAACTCCTCGTACAAATGAGAGACCGCATTTTGAGAGGAGGATAGCAGTTTCCTCACCTCCTCCATCATAACAGCCTTGGAGGTGGATTCTTCTAGACCCACACCCTTTGTTGCTGGTGAGCTTTACAATGTTGGAACTTGCTTCGGATCCACTTTTTGGGGTAGGGTTGTTTCTTCCAGAGCTGACATCGGGGTGGTTGCCCCTCCGGAGAGGGTTGTTGTCGGTGTTATGCATCCTTGACCCAAACTTGCAAGGTCGACGTTGTTTTGTTTCAAGAAATCAAAGAACATGATCATAAGACTGATACCTGTCATCGGAGCCTCTGTCGGTGAATTGGTATGTCTCGCTTGAGGAGCTGATGCCCTTGCTCCGATCTCCACAACATCTTCATGAGTGATCTGGTCACTCTGAGTCCCATTCCCAGGTGGAATGTCATCAAAACTAGTTGTTTAGAAATATTCAAACCTTCTTTGTCCATGAAAGCAAGAATACCTCCCTAACAGAGTGGCCAAATGTAAGAGGGTAGTGAAACTGGGGTCTATGAAGAACTGGAAAGGGTGAGGCGTAACCTGCTCTAATGGACCCTGCCTTCAAGGTTCTCAACCACTTCTAGAAAAGTCTCTGGTAAAACCTTCCATATCTGATAACAATGGAACTCAAACTGTAGTCTACTCCCTGCAAGAAGATGATCTTCACCACAAAAATAGTAACTTTTCCCAAGAGAAACTCTTGAAAGTGATGGCTGTCAGGTGGAGTGAAGGAACAAAGAACTCCAACACTTAGGGAGAAAGAGTAGGGAGAGAACACTTAGTGGTCTAGAGTAATTTTGATAGAGTAATGGCATAACTTGAGTTATGATTTGACTTGACCTTGCCCAGGGTCCTATTTATACTTGGGCATTAGGGCTGAGTTGGCACCTTTTCGGGCATCAAAACTGAGGGGGTTGTGAGGGATAAGGTCTGCAATGTACCTTTTATCCCTAACTGTGTGCAGCCGCCTGTCTCCTCTGACAGGTACCACCTGGTGCAAACCAAAGTCAAAAAGAAAATGTGCTTTCTCTTGAAGACAAAATATCTGATTTGGTTCATATTATTTTAAAACGGTAACTTGTTGTACAAACTTTGCAAATTTGAGGAGGGGCCTCTAGGACCACCTCCTCTAAAATATTTGTAAACTTGAGGAGGGAAGTCTCAAGGACCACCTCCCCTAAAATCTTTGTAAACTTTGAGGAGGGAAGTCTCAAGGACCATATACTCTAAAATCTTTGTAAATTTGAGGAGGGAGGTCTCAAGGACCATCTCCTCTAAAATAATTTTTCAAACTGTTCATTTCTTGTGAGCAACCCTTTGGTTGCTCACTTCAAATGTGATTAAGTGTAAACTGGGTGAGGATTGGTGGTTGTTAGTGTTTGTTTACTAGTGTTCTCTCAATATTAAAGTGTTAAGTGGTTGATCTTGCTCAACAAACCCTGTTCCTCAGCCACCAAGCCAAAACTCCTAAGAGATCCCATATTTCCTAGTTGAGCCATGCCTGCACAACTAGACTACCTGTACAAGAATTAACATGTCAGTATTTTGATATTTATGTGAGCAACAAATATTGGGGAAGAGGTCACTCTAAGTTAATCTCCTCACCCACAAGTTCTATTCTGTAGGGAATTCAAATTTCTGGGGACGAGGAGCCCTTTGTAATGGGCTTCCTCATTAAACTGTGTTTTCTGAGTTATTTGGGACTAGGGACCTCTTTTAATGATCCTCCTCACCCAAATTCCAAATTGTGAGTTTTGAGTACTTTTGGGGCGAGGATCCCTTTTTGGTGGGCTTCCTCGCTCAAGCTTAACTTGTGAGTTTTGGGGTATTTGGGATGAGGAGCCCTTCCTGGGGCCCTCTCACCCAAACTTTGATTCTGTGAGTTTTAAGACACTTGGGTGAGGAGCCCATTCTGGGGCCCTCCTCGTCCATTGATCATTTTCTTGTGATTTTCAGGAACTTGGGGCGAGGAGACGTCCTGAGGCCCTCCTCGCCTAAATTCTATTTTGGGTGGTTTGAAGATCTTAGGACGAGGAGCCCTTTCTGGGGCCCTTCTCTCCCATTTTCCATTTCTGGAAGGTTTGAAGACCTTGGGGCGAGGAGCCCTTTCGGGGGCCCTCCTCGCCCATTTTCCATTTTTCTAGTGAGCTTTGAGGATCTTAGGGCGAGGAGACCCAAGCTCTTGAACTACCAAGTGTGTACCCCTCTACAATTTCATTTTGAAAATCACTCCCATTTAGGACCATTTAGTGTAACGCCTTTTTCAATATTTTTATTTCTTAAAAATATTCCATTTTGTGTAAAATTACCATTTTACCAATTTATTTCCAAACTTGTATTTTCCTTTATTTTCACAAGTATTATCTTTTAAAAACATTGTTAAGTTACACATGTTAACTTATTAAATGATTAACTCATTATCACTTCTTTAACACTTTGAAGTAACACACTTCTCAAGTTTTAAATCTCTTTATTTCATTACTTTCTTTATCAAAGAAATCATTTGGTATTTTAAAGACTACTTTACAAGAAAATACCATGTTCCTTTCTTAACACGTGTAGTCTTAAAAACATACACTTATCACATTTCCACATTTATTAATACACTTTAAACGATGTAATATATATTTTATTTCTTTCATGTTAAAACTCATTAAAATCTTTATTAAACATGTTCATATGCCCATATCCAAATTACTAGAACTTTACATACATAGGAAGAAGATTTCAAGTCTAAAAATTCAATAAAAATGAGTCTAACACATGATTTATTCTAGAAATTTTACAATACTTGCAAAAATATGTTTTTCAAGACTAAAAGATATTTTTGTTCTTTAAAACTTGTATAAATGTCTAACTTCATAAAACCCTAATTTTTACAAGAAAACTTCAGGAGTTTGTTCATAAAATATCTCAACGAGACGAATATTATTTCAAAACATTTTAGTTCATTAAATTTTTAATACTAAGTTTTCTTGAAAATATATCATTTTCTCAAAACCTTTGAAGACCACTTGTAAACCATTTTCAAAGAATATGAGAAAGCAAATATCGTAAAACATGCATATCTTATACTCTTATAAACTCTAAATACAAGACCAAAACTAAGAAAATATAGTTCTTAAGCTTAAAGAGTAGAGTTTTTCCCACCTCAAAGGAAGATTAAAAAATGGTGGATGAGATGTAGAGGAAGACGGCAACCTCCTACCTCCAAAGGTGGCCTTAAAGAGGTTGCCTAGCTCTACTAAGCTTGCCTCCTTAAATGCTCCATAAAAATGCCCTTTAAATTCCATAATTTTTTTTCTTTTCTTCTACAAAAATCTCCAAAAACATATCCATAAATTTATATCTTGGGTAACTTGATGTAAAGTAGATTTTCTTGGCTTAAATATCGTAGAATATAAGGTAAATATGGTGGTTTAGGATGGAGGGATGGTGGCTCTAGGGTGGTGGAAGATGGTTGGTGGTGGAGGAGATCTCAAGATCTAGAGAGAGAGAGAGAGAGAGAGAAATTTGATTGGGTTGGGTTAAATGAGCCAAAACATCACTTAAATATCCTAAAATACTTAACATTCTTAACATTGGTCCACCAAAAAATCCTCCATTGAGAAATTGACAGCTTAAATGATCTAAGGATTAGATTTTGAGAGCATTTTCCGAATATGAAAATTCTGATTTTTGCAGTCTCGTTCGAATGAGAATGGACCTTGTTTGAACGACAACACAATCTCGTTTGAACGGGATTCGAACGAGCTTCTCACAAGTCTAGAAATGTGAACAAGTGATTTTCGTTGGATGGTCGTTTAAAGAATCGTTCTAATGAGATTTGCATCTCGTTCGAACGACCCTAACTTTTCTCCAAATTAAATATAAGGCTATTTTAATCCAATTAATTGAACCAAGGCCACTATATTACCCAAATTTGACCCAGTATTCATCTCACAAGGTCTAAAGCCCAATTGGGTCACATCAAGTCACCAAATTATACGGGTACAATCAAAATCATGGGGGCGGGTGTTACATAATATGTATAGCGCAATTAATATGGATAAAGTGGTATAAGAGTTTTTGAATTAAAAAATACAAAACAAAATATGTCGATATGAAGAAATTCGTTGTCGGTAGATTCTTGAATTTTAAAATGCTTGATTAAAAGACTGTCATGACTCAAGTGCAAGTGCTTCAATTAATTTATCATCAATTTTTTGGTGAAAAATGGAATTGAGTGAATCCTTACAAGTGGATGCAATGATTGAAAAATTTCCACCATCTTGGAAAGATTTCAAAAATTATTTAAAACATAAACAAAAAATAACGGAGCTCGAGGACTTGATTGTGAGATTGGGGATATAAGAGGATAATCGTGCATAAAAAAAAATAGAAATCTTCTCAAATCCAAGGCAAATGTTGTGGAAGAATGTTAAGGTAGCAAGAATAAGAAAAGGAAGCTTGTGAACCAAGGTGGTCCTTTCAAGTGACCAAAATGCGGGAACTTCAAAAGGTTAGATGAAAAATACTTTGTATGTGACAAGCATGGACATTGTGTTAAAGGCTCTCATAAGAGGAAAAACTAAGGGAACAAGAAACAAAAGCTTATATAAGACAATGTCACTGAGGTGGAGAACCTTTTAGACAATATCACCGATTTGAGTCTTTCGATCGTTAGATTATGAAGTCAGCATGCTGGGTAACACTGGAGAGTAGTGGGTGGACATGGGGGTTACTCGCCACATTGTTCTAATAAGAATATGTTTACTTACTACAGAGTCTCAGATCATGAGGAACAATTATTTATGGGAAACTCATTTAGTTCTAAGGTTGAAGGGAAAGGAAAAGTTATACTTAAGATGACTTCGGTCAAGGAACTTACTCTCAGTGACGTGTTTCACATCCTAAACATTCAAAAGAACTTAATTCCTGAATCTTTACTTATCAATAAGGGATTTAAACTAGCATTTGAATCTGACAAATTTTAACTCACCAAAAGTGGTAGTATGTTGAAAAAGGATCTTGAGTGATGGGATTTATAAACTCAGTGTAATGATTGTGATTCATATAAATAATAAGATGGATGAATCTTATGTTTATTTTCTTGAGTTTTATAATGTGTGACATCGTAGAGTAGGTCATATAATTGTGATATTATTCGTAGATTAATTAACTTAGACTTAATACATGCATTTAGTATTAACCCTAATCAAAAGTGTGAAGCATGTATAGAATCAAAATTAACTGGACTAATTTTCAGTCAATTGAAATAAATTCTAATACTCCTAAATTAAGTCGGCGATATATGTGATTTGAAATTTGTAGATACAAGAGGAGATAAAAAGTATTTTATTACAGTTATCGATGATTGTACAAGATATTGTTATGTATATCTGCTAAGGAGCAAGGATGAGGCTGTAAATATTTTCAAACATTATAAAACAAAAGTTAAAATTCAACTTAGCAAAAGATTAGATTGGTAAAAAATGATAAAGGTGGTGAATATGATTCCCCTTTGAATAATTTTGTTCCAAACACGGAATTATTCATCAAACTACCACATATTACTAACCAACATAGAATAATTCATCAAACTACCATCCCTTACTCACCTCAATCTAGCATTATTGTTGAACGCAAAAATTAAACATTGTAGGAGATTATGAATGATATGTTGATAAGTTCGAGTTTACTTCAGAACTTGTGGGGGAATCTTTGCTTTCTTCCAACACTACATTCTTAATAAAATGCCTCATAAGAAAACTAATAAGATGCCATAGTGAAAAGGTTAAAGACCTTATGAATATCTTAAAGTATGGGGGTGTCTTGCAAAGTTAGTGGTTCAGAATCCTAAAAAGGTTAAAACATGTTCATAAATTCACTCATAATTTATAAATTCCAAATATTAATAGTAGTGTTTACCGATTTCTTGTTCATAAATCATAAATTCTCTATATACACGTAAACTCAATAATTGAATCTAGAATATTCATTTCTTTGAAGATAAATTCCCTCATAATAAGGCACTTATTTCAAGTTCTTATAAAAGAATTTATGACACTGCCTCTAGTAGTCATCAAGAGGATATTAATAAAGAAATTATTGATAAAAACGATGAAATTGAACCTTGTCGGGGTAAAAGGGCAAAGACTTCAAAGTCTTTTGGTCCCGATTTTCTAACTTATATGTTAGAAGCTGAGCCTCAAAATTTTAATGAAGTAATGTAAACTCCGGAAGCTCCTTTATGGAAAGAGGTTGTCAAAAGCAAAATTGAATCCATCGTGCAAAATCATACTCGAGAATTATTGGATCTTCCACTAAAAAATAAACCTCTTCGATGTAAGTGGATATTCAATAGAAACTTGAAGGCAGATGGGTCGATTGAAAAATACAAAGCAAAACATGTGGCTAAACGCTATAAGAAAAATAAAGGATTGGTTTATTTTGATACTTACTCACTTGTTATGATAAGAACATCAATTAAAATGCTAATAATTGTTACAACATTGCAAAACCTTGAGATACATCAAATGGATCTTAAAACCGCATTCTTAAATGGAGAATTAAATGAAAAGGTATAATTGAAAAACCATAAGGGTTTAAAGTTCTAAGGCAAGAGAGAACATTGGGTAGGCTTATTAAATTTCTATGGATAAAAACAAGCACATAAATAATGGCATGAGAAATATGACAACGTAATGATGTAAAATAAATGAGTGTGATAAATGTATTTATGTTAAAAAAAACACTTTTGGTTATGTCATTTTTATCTCTATATAGACGATATGCTTATTATTGGAAGTAATAGGGATGTCATTAAGTCTACAAAGAAAATGTTGTCCAATAAATTTGACATGAAAGATATAGATCTCGCAGATGACATTAGGAATTAAAATTTCTAAGACATTGGATGAACTTGTCATGTATTAATCTCATTATATTGGGAAGATGCTTAATAAGTTTAATAAGGGTAGTGATAGCATAGATAAAACACCTATTGAACCAAATCTTTATATATATATATATATATATATATATATATATATATATATATATATATATTAGGAAAGGTATATCTCAATAAGAGTACTCTCGTATCATATGCAGTTTGATGTATGTCATGAACTGCACTCGTCCAGATATTGCTTACTCAGTTAGCAAATTGAGTAGGTATACAAGTTATTCAGGGGAAGAAAAGTTATTATGAATGTTTTTAGATATTTAAGATATACCCATAATCATGAATTGCACTTCACAAAATATCCAGTTGTACTTTAAGGATATAGGGACGTCAATTAGATATCTTACTATTCTAAATTCACATGTGGATATGTATTTATTCCCGGTAGTGTTGCGATCTCTAGAAAATCCTCAAAACAGATCTGTATTGTTAGAGATAATCTTAATTTATAGCTTTAAATAAAGCTCGATAAGAAGCAGAGTGGCTTTGTCATTTTTTAGAGGATTTTTTGTTGTGGCAAAAATCGGTATCGGCAATTTGTATACATTGTGATAGTCAATCAGCAATCGGCAGAGCACAAAGTAATATGTATAACGGTAAGTCTCAACATATACGTTGAAGATATAATACCGTAAACAACTGGTCTCTAATGGAGTTATTTCATTGACTATATTAAGTCTAAGGACAATATCGTGGATTTATTAATCAATGTTTGAATAGAGAGTGAATATATCATTTGATGAGGAGAGAAATGAGATTAAAACCTATAAAATATAGAGTTGTCTTTATGGAAACTCTGTCTTGCTGATTGGACATCCCAAGATCTAGGTTCAAAGGGACAATCGAATCTTGACCGACTATTCGTGTGAGCACTGATGAGTTCTTAAACTCATATTTATTTTTATGATAAAACATTATTGCTTACATCGTAAGTTATAATAAGCATAGCTTTTAATAACTCCTATAGCTTAGAAATCCAAATGGGGTATTATAGGATACTTTAATGAGAAATCTTTTATGTGAGTGTGAAGGGGTCGCTTCTATGAGAACTGCGAAAGGTTAAAATTATTTAAAGCACTCAAGAAACCAAGAGTTGTTCATGGTTAAGATGAACACAAGAGAAAAACCAACAATGTTCGAAAAATATTTTGTGAAGTCCACTATATTGATTTACAGTGAACAATTTAAGACATTATGTTCACTGATTAGTCAGTTGGTAAATCATGCACTCTTTCACTGTGAAATATTCAAGGCCAAAAGCTCTCTCTCCCACCATTGAATTTTCCAATAAAAACTCTCTTTTATGTGTGCATAGTCTTTGCATGTTAATCTAAGCAATTTTCATTCATGTGGAGGATTGTTAAAATTTGTGATTTATTTGAACTTTATCAAATCCTATTTTAGTAAACTGAGGTCAATTTAATATGGTACTCACACATTTTTGGAGACAATTCCGAGTTGGAATGTGTTATCCTCCGTGAGGAGTATAAAGTGGTATAACTACATGTACAAAATCATAAATAAATAAATGACAAATTATTGTCCAAAGTACCAATTTGTAACATGAAACTTAATTGAAATATTATGAAAAAGTTAAACTTCCACATATATAAAATATAAGAAAATGTTGCAGTATATTATTATCCAATTTGGCCTATGGTATTGGTTCCCTTTGATACCCCAGCTCTTTAGAATAGGGATGACCTACATGGCCTTGAATTGACTTTCAGGGCGCCACACGTGTGTCGCCCCCCGCCCGACCCGACTCGGGCTGAGGGGTCGTGACCTTGAGCTTTGACTTGGCACTAATATTAAATTTTTGGACCGAACATTTTTAGTCTCTTTTATTTTTTGTTGTCCCAATTTTATTTCCGTTTTTCGTCAACCTGTTGTGCCAGTTAATGAGCGTTTTAACTGCTCCTAACCGTTGTTTGAATAACTATAAATTGAGCCTTTGCATTCGTTTTAAATTTTGAATTTTTAAAACATATTTTCTCTGTCCCGGTATGTCTCACTCATTAAACAAAGAAAATTCTACCATTATTGATGTTATATGCGTATGCGAGAAAACCATGAAAATAATAAAACTGGAACGACTTATCTGGATGTTGAGGTATGTGTTAGACACACAATCCTAAGACAGAAATATCGACCGCACTTTATTGAGTGATACCTCGAGCCTCATATATATGTCCCCAAGATTCAACGGCGTAGTTCATCTGACTGAAGCACTCAATGGAGAACTTTAGAACCACAGTGAGAGAGCCCAGAAATTGAAATATATAAGAACATATTTTTTTTTCGGAGAGAGAAAGAAGATAATATATTCAATGAAGGTGATCTGCAAAGCCCTTATTTAAAGTAATGCAGAAACCGCTCACTCCCCCTAAAAGTGGATAACGACCTTCCCACTAACCCACTCTCTAACAAAAACGGGTTTTTAATATTAATTACAAAATAGTTTTTAATTAATTAAATAAAACGAGTTTAAATATTGATTAAAATTGTATCACAAAAAATAATTAAAGACGAATTTAAAAATTAACTGATTTTGGACCCAAGTCCTAATAATATTAGAGGTATTAATAACATTTAATGTATTTATACTTTACTTCTAAAATAAGCATAGTGAAATTAATAAACTTAAACCCAAAAAACAAGAAACGAAAAGATAAAGGAATCTTTTGGAAGAAGCTAAACAAATTTTAAACCAACCGTTTCAGATGCTATGATGGTTGGTTTCCATGTGCTAGGGCCTTGAGAACAAATGGAGACCGTGAATTTCAAAATTGATCAGAGATCTGGAAGTATTGAACTCCGTGAGAAAATTTCATCCATTTGAAAATTTGAATCTCTACATGGTAGATTCAGAATTCACGAGATCCTTATTTTGTAGGTAACAATTTTGTTTATTATGGTGTAAATTTTCTCCAGTATGTTAAGCAATATTAAAATTTAAGTGAGACAGGCTGTTAGGATGGATCCCCATCGGTTGGGGGGAATATAGAGATACACAATTGTGGTGTATTGGTATTTTGTTTTTATTATTTATCAGTATGATCACTGGTTCTGTGCTTAGAATTTTAGACTCAAACTTCATATTTCTGTTGTAGTGTAGATGAAGAAATTATGACAAATTATTTCTTTGATTTTTTATTTCTCCTTCAATTATTCTTATATTTACGAACAACCTTATATTTCTTTGATGGGGTTGTTTGAAAACATTCACTTTGTCATTATATTTTATTATATTATTTTTAATATGCTACAAAATACTAGATATTTATTCTCATTGTGTGAATTTTATTTAAATATTAGTTTTAAAGCAGGTTGTTAGTTTGATAATTTCGTTTGAGCTTTCCTTTTGAGATCCATGCCCGCAAAAAAGGTTCATAAAAATCGTGAGACTTGAGGACATTTTAATAAGTTGGTGAAAAAGTTTTCATTACAAAATTATAATATCCAATTCGAATCATAGTAGGCATTTGTTTTAACACGACAATTTTACGTTTGTTTATTGTTTTGTATGAAAAATTAGAATTAGTGTCAAACACTACGACATGTTGGAATTTACTTAACAAATCCAAAAATTGACCATTATTGAATTTTATATATTATTTCGCAATTAGTCGATTTAATTGCATTGATTGTTATCAAGGTTCTAAAAGGCGCGAGGCGTGGTCGAGGCGTAGAGGTCAAGCCTCAAGCCTTAGGAGCCTAGGCGTAAAAAGGCGTTTTTCCTTTTTTTATTATTTTAATTATTCTAAGGCTAGTAATATAATAAAATAATACATACCTTGAATTTTGAAAATATATTCATATGTTTGGTAGCGATCTTTCTCATATTCATGCTCCATAACCAATATTTGTTAACTAATCCTTCGTTTTTTTTTTAAAAAGTGTGCCTTAAGCCTTTTACCAAATAAGGCGTAATAAGGCATGGGCGATGCGTTTCTCCCAAGCCTCAAGCCTAGGCGGACCTTTTAGAACACTGATTGTTATACTAATTTATTAAATGAGAATACATTTTAAATAATTTCGACTGCGCATCGTGCGACCTACATGCTAGTTTTATTATGAAATTGTAAGAAGAGGTGACCTGAGTAGAAGAGAGAGAAGGGAATTTAGGGACAGCATAATAATGGATCTGAGGATGGAAAGGGATTTTGGTTGAGTTGTTAAATAGGAAAACACGGTACCTATAAATGTTAATTTATATCCCCTTCTTATCTCACTCACAAGAAAACTTCCACGGTTGTCCTTCATATTTACCCAACGATGATGACGTTGAAGACTTTTCCGATCTCCTAATATGAAAATCTTCCATTATAATTACTGCGCTCATCTAAATATGCATCATGTTCCAACCATGTTTGCTATTAGCGTCGTCAAGATATTGTACAAAATCCTTATTTATATCCTTATCTATTTGTTCATTTTTTTTATGAAGACAGTTTTCCTAATTTTTTTCACAAAACAATTTTTTTTTAAGCTACATCCAACTATTTTTTTTTAGTATAGAAAATCTTTTTTTTTTGTCACAATACAATTTTTTGTAACATTTTTTAATAATTTTTAAAAACTGTGATTAGAAAAGCACGAATAGGGGACCATGGATGATGGATTAATTAATTTAGTTGTGGTTTTGTGGTGGTAACTTAATTATTATTATTTTTCTTTTACTATGTACTAATTAATTAATTGGGCATGAACCCCACGTGTTCAAGTAAATACTCAATTGATATTTATGTTGGTGAATACTGAATGGGAAATTATCATATACTCTACAATGTTTTTTTCCATATATGTTTGGGTGTTCCTCTTTCTATGTAGTTGTTAAAATTGCTTATAGTTTCAAAAAAATATCCTAAGGTTAAACTTCAATGTTGATCTCTAATAATTACTAACATTTGGTGAGAACTTATGAAGTTTGGGTGATAAAGTAACTATATCGGTTTTAATGTTTTCCATGAATTTAATTTGTGAATAATCTTATTACTTTAAGTTTAATTCATTCAATCCTAATTCGTAATAATTTTACAGAGGAAGATATCTTGGTTCCACATCTACCATATAACTTGATGGAGTGTCAATTGAAACACTAGAATGAATTTGTATCATCAAGAAAATCACACCATGGGATGTCGCTAAACTCACTGCGATTTTTTCTGCTAAGGCAAAGGGTTTTAGTAATTGAATCTCTTTGACTGTTTTTGTATGTTAAGTAAAAGAGGGATTAGTTTGAGATTGTTGATGATGGAAATTCTTTAACAATTTTTAAGTCATAATTTTGACACAATTTCATGACTAAAATCTCCGCCCGAACACGACACGAACGAGACATATTGTGCAAATTTTGGACCAAATTTGAATCGTATTACCGTGTCGTGCTAAATTTGTCACCCCTAATTTTGAATTATTTTTTCTACTCATACCCTAAAATATAAGGCATAACATATTTATAAATGCTATCAATTATTATCTATTGATATTATTAGGACTAGGACTGTTTTAAATAAATTTTATGTACTTTTGTAATAAAACATCCGCACATCCGCGGTTTGCATGCTAGTATAATATAATATTTATATATCTATTTAGGTATAAATACCTCCAAATCCTCCTAAATACCCTTAGTGAAACTTGAATCCATGCCCTCAACCAAAGTAACCTCAAACTTTACCACTAGGCTATAGGGGCGTGTTAAGAGTATTTCATTCACTCCAATATATATACTAGTAGTGGCAAAATGTGGCCCAAATAATAAAGCAATCCATATTAACCCAGTCATCTAAATATGGGGTTCATATTGAAGAGTTATGAGTCAAATATAGGTTCCATATTTGAAAGCTAGGAATCAAATATGAAGTCCAAATTTAAAATATACGAATAAAATATAATACTCATTTTTAAAAGGTGAGAGTAAAATATGAGTTTTTTTTCATATACCTCGAATTGTAATATTTACTTTAGTAGAAAAACAATGGGTTGGCCTAACCCATATTTGGTCTGCCCAATTTGGCTCAGCCCACATTTAACCCTACCCATATTTGACCCAACCCACATTAGCGCAACCCATTTTTGACCTGCCCAAATTAGGCCCAGCCCATAATTTTGCTAGTGCTAATATATACCCAAACAAACAACAGTTGATTCACTTGATTCTTGTAATTTTGAGTGATGCTATTACAAGAATAGGATTATTGTATCATGAAAAACGATTGTCATTGAGTCCGTCAAACACCGCTGCAAGACAAAGTGTTCAATATTTGCCTCAATCATTTCAATCTATATCCAGTCACTTTAAGCATATGTTTATTTCAGATTAATATTTATATTTTCATCTACTTACTGTAATTATTAAAATATTTTTTGGATAACATTATCAAACAATCAATCAGATCTAGTTTAAGTGGGTGTTTTTTTAAAGGACAATTTACAATTAGGTTCCTTGTTGACAATTTTTAAACGTTTAAAGACAATTTACTATTACGGCCACTTGTTATGCCACTAGCGTGAACTTCTATAAGAAGAGAATTAGTGGATCTAAGTGTTTAAATTTTTTTTAAATTCCTTTAGTGTTTAAAATTTGTTTACGAGGAACCTAAGAGTACTTTGCTATTTTTTAATTAGGTACCTTGAACATTGGTACTATCATTGTTATTTTATTCTAGCACAAAATTTTTAAAAAAAAAATTGCTATTGAAGGTAACATTTAGCAACTAAATGGTAACAAAGTCTAAAAATCTTTTGTGAAGGTACCAAAGTCTTATTTCGACATGATCAAAATCTAGTTCAAATCAAAAGTATAATCTAACATATGGCTTTATACTCAAATCACAAAATATAATAAATAAAAATACAATCTTCTTATTTTTTAATGCATCCTAAATTCTTCCCATAAGAAGGGAAAAGAAGAAAAAAAAAACTGTCAAGAACCAATGTTTAAAATTAAAATTAGCAATATGAAGCATTAAGAATTTGAACAAAAGCACACATTGGGACAATAATATTAACTTGTGTTCAACATTACAAATCAAAGCTATATTTTCACAACAAAGCTTTGATATTTACATCTGCGAAAATTTGATGCTCTTTTTTACACACATTTTTAGACATTGTTTTAACTGATTTTTTTGTTCCGTACCTTGGATCCGAGACGATTCTAAAAATGTAAACTTCATAATTCCACCATGTTTATAGAGAATTTGGACAGCAGCTGTGGAACACCTGAAATTATCGGTCCATACGTCTACAAAATAAAAACATTAAATGCATCAAATCTTAACTTTTCACATTTGGATTTCCTAAATGAGCTTGAACATCCCCAGTAAATTTGTTAGCCATAATGTTTTAGGTTGTATATTAAGCACAAAAAGTTGGTGGTGCATTGGGGGGGAGCGAGAATTGCTTCTCAAGGAGGTAAAGTCTTCTATCATTTTCAAAAGTATTAGGGGGAAAGTGTTATATTATTGAGAAATGATTTTTTTCAAACTATAAGGTTTAGAAGTGTTATTTTGTTAAAAATTCACTCCCTTCTCCATTAAAATTAGGGGCATTCGACGAAAAGTCCCTCGACATTTTTTCTCAAATCAACATTTAGTTTAAAACTTTTTATTTTGTTCCAAAAAGTCTCTCACCATATGAAATACTCACACACTTTTTCTTCTTTTATCCTAAAACCTACGAAAAATTATCAAAAAATATGTTTCCTTTTTTATTTTAATACATTATTAATCTTCAATTTTAGACTTAAATACAATTTTATCAATTTATTAGACTTTAGTACATTTTTGTCGCGAAACTTTCACATTTAGCGACGAAAAATGTACTAAAGTCTAATAAATTGATAAAGTTGTACTAAAGTTAAAAATAAATAAATAAACGAAGGACTTTTTGAGACAAAAAAAAGGTGGACAAAGTGCAAAATGTATTTCGTTCCTAGGGACTAAACATTAATTGACCCAAAAATTTATATAGTTATATTATTATATTTTAATATTTTGAGTAAAACGCCTTTAAACTAAACTATCACTCTAGTTGCAAATAACCCAAAATGTTGCAAGTAACACCCTAAACTATGAAAAAATTGCAAATACTCCCATATATATTGCTAAAAAAATTCTTTTAAACTATCCCTCTTGTGCAATTACATCCTAATATTGCAAAAAATAACTCCCTAAACTATAAACTTACAAAAAAAAAAAATCTGTGTCGCTAAAAAATGTCTTTAAATTTCCACTCCAGTTGCAAACATGCTTAATGTTGTAAATAACTCCTAAACTATCACAAGAATTTGCAAATACCCTATTTATGTGTCACTTGAAAAAACCTTTTTAGCGACACACAGATAGCACGTCACTTAAAAAACACTTTTGTTATGACCCTAAACCTCCACACGAACAATCCCTTTGGACTATCCCAAGCGAGCTAAACAGAGAGAAATTGCAAACAATAGAACTAGTTCAAGGATTTGATTTGCAAAACCAAAAGTTCAAGAAGCTATATTTGAAGCTAGTGTGACAATTCAAGGGGTTTCATGCAATAAATCTTGAAAAATTCACAGTTACCCTTATGCACTATGTAAGTCTGCCAATAATAGTGCAGTACAAAAACAGAAGTATAGTAACCGAGTCGAAACGGAAATCAGTTAAATTGTATTTGTTACAATTTGCAGTATCAGTGAAACTTTTGTACCTTGTGGCTTTCGCGAACTTGGGATAATGGCACCGCAAGCAATTTTAAGTTTCTCGGTACAATGAACCTCCGACTCACTGGCAACTTCACGATAAAGAGTTTCGTGCATTCCTTCAAATAAACACAAGCATATGACAATAAGAAATCCGACAGAGATTAACAAATAGGGGGCTATTCCTACTTATTAAATTTTCAAGGTTTATGTCTAATATTGTATTATTAATAGGCGAAACTCTAAAAGCTCATTAAAATTTTGAATCAAACATTTTTCTAATACTCACTACCTTGGGACTTTTCACGTCAGGCGGCAAGTATGGATACAACAAAGTTTCGAAGCCCGGTCTCCACCACATCCCAAGGCATTCTCCCACCTAAAACAATGAAAAAGAGTGCATTTACACTGCTTGTGAAGGAACAAACTTAACATATTATTTATTAAAAAATTGATTTGCAATTTAGGGTCCAGTTATGCGTATTTTAGAGGGGTCCAAAATTTTGAATATCTGAACTTCAGGGTCCATTTTCACTTTTGCGACGCTTTAGAGAGATTCTGGGTCGCAAAAAGTATAAATGGACCCCAAAGTGCAAATATGCCAAGCTTTGGACCCTACACTAAGAATACGAATAACTATTGGGTCACAAAGTGCAAATAACCCTAATAAAAATTAACTATGCATTTTGTTGTTGAACAAACCCTAGTGTCAACAAAAATCATTGCTAAAAAGTTGCGAGGAATCTTTGCAACAAAATAAAAAGGCCAAGAAAGTTTTTTCATTAAAATAGTATAGGGGGTTTCTTCTGAAAGTGCATATTTCAGGGTAATTTTTGCACTTCCTCTAACAAGTCCTCGTATACCTCCCACTTGGAATCTTCATCAACAGATAGCTTACTCGAAAGCTTACGTTTCAAGCCATCAATATCTGCAGAAAAAGAAAAATGAAGTACTTGAATCCTTGAAATAATTTTCCGTTGATTTTAGGACGTCCCCGTCATAATAATTGTAAATTAAACCAAGAGTGAATATGATTATGTCCTACCTGATTCACCTGGTCTTAAGTGGCCGCCTGGAAGCTTATATATTGAATTCCGTACTTGCAACAACAACAAATGCGGATGTTTGAACAACTCAACCTGTATTCACAATTATTTCATGTCCAGTTGATTTAGCTGCTAAAAAGTTTCATATGAGTTAAAAATATTTGCCTTAGCAATGTCATAAGAAAAGAAAGAGATTATGATCTAAAGAAGGATCTTGAAGATGTAATTTTACTACAAATCTCTCTCCGAAATGACAAGAAAAAAATGACCCAAAACAATCTTCTCCCTTATCATGTTATCCTTCTAATTACATGATCTAAATAACAAACCAATCTAAATCAATGACTCTGCACAAAGTTTTGTTTTGATGAAATAATTGTAAATCACTCGGGTATGCTAGTTCATTGGCACGGCTACCCAGGCTACCCTACATGGAGCATCGCCAATGGGGATATGTAAAAGTCATTTTGGCCTTTTTCTATCTATTAGCCCAAATGTTTCTCCAAAAGCCAAGGTGAAATGGCATTTGCATTTTTTTAATAATTGGGTTGCATTTCGATCCTCCATATGGGAATAGTGTTTGATTGAAAAATACTATCTGCTCGTCAAGATTGGGTCAAACAACCTTGCCACTTCAGATTATTTACACAGACTCCCACCATCCTAATCCCTATTTGAAATTCAACAATTTTGAAGGAAATGATTCATGAATGTAATAACTTACCAAAAACAAATACACAATAGGTTTTTCTTCATATATTAGTAAAATCTTATAAGAATGGTAAACATACCAAGAAATTCTTATACCCTATATGTCACAAGTCTGGTTATAATATCCAGATATAGAACAAGATGCTGTTTGTGAAGTCTATGGCAAGAGGTCGGTCTCAAAATTAGGGGGAAATAAAAGTAACGATGCTAAGCACACATATATGAGGAGCATCCACGTAGTGAACAAAACTATGCATTCAAAACTCCTAGTCTAATATTACATATAGTTCCCGAGTTTTAATGTAGGACCCAGTATATCTATTTTGTATACAAACAAAACCATAGGTAAGTTAACACACCATATTGGCTGAGCTCAGTGTATGAACATAAAACAGTTGAAAAGGCTGACTTAGGCATACAATACTGCATACGAGGATATCAAATATTCTTGTCCATAAAGATGGGTTTTATGAGTGTTTGTTGAAAATTACCGTTGATGATAAAAAAAAAAATTGGACTGTAATTGCACAATCGAAAAGAAGTATAGAGGTACTGAAACAGTGCAATATACATTTTGGGGGGACAGGACTTATCAATACAAGATTGAATCAGAATACCTACTTTGAAGTTAAGTTGATATAACCTTTATGACAAGTTAAGTTGCTACCCCGACTGGAATTAGGACTGAATTATCTGTGGAGGACGTGAATATTAAAGGTAGGTTGCATGAAATAGGTGTTGGGATGCTAGAAATCGATGTAAAGTAGCGGAAGTAAATCAAGATATAATAACAATGATATACATTCTATGGCTCAAATGCCCTATAGCTCTCTTTTATTCTCCAAAAATATAATAACCCAATACAAAGCTAATGGCCCACTTTATATACTAAGGAGTGACTGTGGACAAATACAATAATGACCCTAAAGACAACTAAGAAAGAAAAACAATATCTATGCCCTGCATCAATCTCCCTTTCTTGAGACAAAGTTAGTACGCGCAGAAGCATGCGTAAAAATATGGATTGATACTCCGTAGTGTCGCCTAAGAACTCTTAAAAACTGGTCGTCCCACCGAACTAACAGGGAATCTGATTAGTTTAGCCAGCCGGTGGAGGATGACACCCTCAACTTGGTGGTCGACATGAAAGTGAACAAGATAGAACACCTCCATTGGCAAAGGGATTGGTGGATCGTGGTGACCTTGGAAGGAGGATAGGTCCAGCATGTTAAACGTGGTGAATACATAACATAGGGGAACCTCGTACATTCGCCCCACAAGCATGCATGATGGGGCAGGGTCTAAACTGTTTTAATCGCAGTTTGTGGCCTTTCCTCGCCACCTCTTTCTCCGAAGGTAAATCATGAATAGGTCAACGGGATGAAAAACAACCTCCAGGCGGCGAGTGTTTGTTTGCTCATTATAGGAGCCATACATTTGGGGTGAGACTCCTACTCATCTGCATACATGGAAGACATATGGAGGACATGCGTGCAGCGGAGTTGGCGGCAATTGGATTGACCAACACTAAAGAGGAAGCTCTGCTAGGTCAATGGGCTTCTAGAGGCTTGCACCCAACACAATGTGGAATGGAGATAGACCCATGCACATTAGTCACATAAAAAGCACAAACCTCATCGAGCTGCTAAAGCATGTGATTAGCCACTCAGGGCATCGGCGAAGGTGGAATGTGTAACGCTGGGAGAAGTTGGAACACTTCGCATAGCGGTCGATGATCTTCTTCTAGTTGTTAACAAGCAAGAGAATCTCCAGCGTTCAATAATTCAGAACAAGTCCAAAGAAAATGGCTACCGGGCGGCCGTTCTAGCTAAGGACCAGTTCTAGTCATCATAAGATAGCTCGAACAACTGCATGAAATCAGGAAGGGCTACTAGAACAAGGGGCATAGTAGTCATCAGGCCTTGATGAGGTGAAATGCCTCATCGGCCTCCTTTTTCCAATGATAATCGGAATTCGACACTACAATGAATGCCAATATAATGCTGTAATGAGTGTCATGATAGACCTGAACCCGTCAAGAACCACTAATAAAAATTGGATAAACAATAGAAACTACAAACCTATGCAATAGTGGAGGGGACCGGCCGGTCTCGCCCGCACCCCCTTGGCAAACACAACAAAGCCCAAAAGTTTTGATCGACAGGACCATAAAGGCGCACTTACGCGACTATGAAAATATTTTCGAAGTACATGACTATGAACTTACCCAAGAAAGGGCGCAACATGCGATTCATCACCCTCAAGAACTTTGACTAGGCATTAGAAAAGCCGAAAGGCATCATTGTCCTATCATACATATTGTTCTTCATTTTAAAGGCAATCGTCCACTCATCTCCTTGGGCACATACAAATGTGGTGGTACCCTCTATGCAAATCCAACTTGAAGAACACCTCGGGAATGGGAAATATGTACTTGACAGTAACCTTGTTAAGAACATGGGTGTCAACGCACATCCTCCAGTCCTTCGGAGGAATAAGAGAGGGAACGACACAAGGCAACATCCTCTCTCTCAATAACCCAAGGGTGCACATATAGAACACTTCCCTCTGCAACTCCTCATGCTTGGCAAGTGTCATTCAGTATCGAGGTAGATTGGGCAAACACGCCCTCGGCACAAAATCAAACGCATGGTGAATGTCCCATAGCAGCACCATCCTATCAAATGGGTTGCACATATCCAGATTAGCCTTTAAAGGAACCTCCATCTCGGGAGTGGCAAGTGTACTCACCAATGCATAGCAGCATCAGGACAATGCCTCATAAATCAATACAGACAAAGTCACTAGAGTAACTAGCGAAACGGAGGACTCAACAATCGCTCGAAATAAGCATCACCCGAGCACCATCATGCTCAAAGGCGTAGGTGTTTGATCTCATGTCATGTGTGGTGCCTCGATTAACAGCCACGATCAATCAAAGAGGAGGAAACGAAAACCAAATATGATCCAATTGAGAGCCAGATGTAGAACTGTTTGGTAGACACCAAGGTGGTACCCCTACTAAGCCATCAACTACGACACAGGATCTGAAGGGCTGCACAAGCAGGCTGCACTTAACAACCATCCCCGTCGGGACAAGATTCTCACTCGAACCTTCATCGATGCTCATGGTGCACAATCTCCCCTATATGTACATCAGGTATCAAACAAGCTGTGTCGAAACCATTGGGAATCCGTCGTGAGGGGAAATGGATCATTTAAGAGATATATCAAAGGATTTGGCAGTCTGAAGGGGTGGGCATATTACTGAAATTGAAGGGGTTGGGGTGGGGCCAAAGGTAACTGGTCCAGGTCAATTGGAACTACCCAGTTACCACCCTCACCGAATCTGAAGGCAGCGTATAGGTGACCAAAGTGGAGGCCAAGGCGAGGACCGAGGCCATCGTCAAACCATCATTCCTAAGAACGGGTCGTTTGGCATTGGGTTGGCGATGGGAGCCTCGATCTACAATGTACGGCTGGTTTCTCGGGTAGAGCTTTTAAGGATAGATCTAGGGTTGGATCCCTAAGGTTCATCCGACCATCATCCCAATCACTCTAAATCTCCTCCGTGTCGTGAAACCCTAGCACAAAGAAGAGAGGGGAGTCAAGAGCAAACCGGGCTCTACTACCAATTCGATTAAAGTAGCGGAAGCGAATCAATATTATACCAACACAACGACGATATGGAAATAAGGTCTGAAATTCAAGTTTTCATTCATACTCTCGTTAAAAGTAATAATCCAATATAAAGCTAATGACCACCTTGATATATAAAGGGGTGAATGTAGACAAATACAATAAAATACCTTTGACTAATAAAGATAAGCAAATACTAATTGGTCCACTACAATGAAATTATTATAAAAAAAAATACTAAGCTTATTTTAGGTTTTGAACAACCTCAATATTGCCTCTCGCAAAATAAGTCCGCAAGATGTGAACCACATCATTTTAGCAAAATTACCTGTACTAGCATACTGACGAGTAAGAAGGTAATATTATGTAAAAAAAAATTTAATTGCTATATGCATATGCAAAGAAAAAAACTTAAGCGTCAAAATTGAAAAATAACAAGAATTAAAAGCGGTTTGAAAACGTATTCTTAAAATTGAACTTTAACTTAGCTAACTTTGAACGAGTTTAAGTACTGTTGTCATGTTTTATGCCAAATTGAAGTGAAGAAAAAATAATTAATAATCCCAGAGAGGTTTGCCATGCGCATCACTCGCCCCACACGCTGTTAATCTCCTTCTTTAGCCTATTTGACAATGGTTTTGACAAAAACCTTCAGCAGGGTCTTCTTCCTCATTTTTTAACCATATTGGACAATTCAAGAGTATAGTTTGGTGTATTTTTCGAGCGGAATCCAAAATATATACGTTTCAAGTTTTCAATGTTGGGTGGAGAGAATATTCTCCCGGTTTGAAAATGACTTATAAGTGAGCTTTTCATTTAAGGCATGAACATTGTGAATTGAGGAGAGATTAGAAACATATAGTTAGGTATAAAATTGAAATTAAATTTATTTCTAGATATGGGGAAAATTAAGGAAGCTTCTATTTCAGGTATGAAACTCCATTCAAAATGAAATTAGTACTCCAAAACATATATTTTGTTAGTAAGGAAGAGTTTCCATAATTCAAACTGATTTGAAAAAATGGACTTGAGAACCATTATTGATGAGGTTGCTTTCAAGTATTCTTGAACTCTTTCTTTAAATTTATGTCAAATCATTGATTAGCATCTGACTTGATAAGTAATCTGATTAATAATGTATATACATAAGCAAGAAATGAAACTGATGTGTAGTTTAATGAAAATGACAAAATAGCCGATTGAAATGAGCTTAAATTACGAAATTTTAATGTCTGAGTGTGAAATTGAGATCTCCTCTATTGAAATGATGTTTTTATAGAGCTCGATGAAGTCTAGAGGAGGTTGTGGCCACACCACCACCCCACACCAAGTTTCTCACTGAGCTCTCAGGGGCTTATTTGTAATTGTGGGGGTTTCTGAGGGACGTGAGAAGGTTTGCAATACCCACGGTCACCAAAAACTTCATCAAATTTACAATTTTACCCCTAGGAAGAAATATTCTTTGCAAATTCATCATTAGATCAGAATTATTAAATCATAATAACTTTGTAATTTTTAAGGCTAGAAAATACCCTTAGTCAAGTCTCGGAGAGATCTATATAATGTTTCAATTCAAGTCAGTAATGGGGTAAAACCCAAATTTTTGGGTTTACCCCTTGAAGCTCTAAGACAATTTTGCAAGATTTGATGGAGATCTCTTAGAATCAATTCATCATCTTGATTCAATGTTTGCTTATTGATTTGTCTTTTTTTATCAACAGCCTCTAACGAAGTTCCTTGGGTATGTTTAGATCCTGATATTGAAGCCAAGAACATCCAAGTTGTTGATAAAGATATGGGGATAGCAAGTGAAGACACATGTGCAGACAATATGGATCCATGCATGGATCAAGCCAAGCTAGATGCAGTTCTAGAAAAACCAAACGCAACTCATGTCAATGTTGTGAAGAAGGCAACGGCGACGAGGGAAGTGACCACCAATGCACCTTTGCCCATTCCCAATCAATGTGGAAGTCTCGTGGCTGTTGACATCAAGGAGGAGTTTCAACAATACATGAAGGAGAATGAGGCCAATCGAATTGGCCATCTGATCTTGCCGAAAGGAGAATGCACGTGGCCTGTCAATGAATTGAAAGATGGATTGTTTAAGATGCAGTAGCGATGGAAACTCACACCATTGGTGTATATGAAGCATGGGTGCGGCAGGGTGTGGAGAATGGTGCAGCGATTTGGCAAAATAAGGTATGGGTGCGGTGATTCAGTGCGGGTATGGGTGCGGGTGCAATGGATATTTTGAAGAATCGGTGCTTCATATGAGATGCAATTTGCAACTAAGGACATCATGTCAAAGGTTTGGTCGATGGGAACTGTGCCAACTGATCCAAGACTTCCCACCGTGTCCAGGTTTAACCACGGTGATCTCTTTGGGAGATATCAAGATGTTTGGGGCAGCGTATCAAGATAAATCAAGCAATCCTTGATAAGACCCATGGCCATTATGCAAAGTGTTTTTATTGATATGGAGCTCATCTTCCTACATCAGTATTAGTTACCGGGATCACTCCCCCCTATGAACTGCGATCCGGGGTCGCATGAACCGAAATATGGTGAGTTCTCGATCCAAATCTCCAAAAATACCGTTCTCAAATTTAACATTCAATGCTTTAGTTGTTATTAGTTATCGGGAACCTTTGACTTCCATAGTATAATAAATGGGGAGAAAAAAACTTCTCAACCAATACATACACATAATTCGTTGTATATCATTTTAACGTATTACGGAATGTCAAGATTATTACATCCTTAGGAACTTTCATATTGGTGGAGACATTAATCTTGACAAAATTAATGATTATAATATTAAGAGCCCATTAGATCCCCTTATGATTTGAAGTGGTGAACCAACTAAGCATACCCCTACCGTACCCATAGTTGTCAAAATCGTCCGATTCGCGAGTCGAATCGTATGATTCGATTCGATTCGGGGGTAAAACGATTCGAATCAGGATAAGGATCGTATTTGTCTATAGAATCGTACGAATCGGAAGTGAATCGCCTAATTCCAACTCGAATCGTGAATCGGGTTTAAAAACGATTATGAAAATTGGTTATTTTACCACACTGTAACTCAAGTTTAACCCACAACCAAAAAAAAAACTATAACCCAAAACAAAACAAACTGAAGCAAACAAACCTTAAAACTAAGGCCGTTTTCAACCCATACAGCAAATCGAAGGCCGTTTTAAACCCATACAGCAAATCGAAAGCCATTTTCTGCAAAACGAAGTCCCGTACGCTTAATTGATGGCTGTTTTGATGTTTTAATGTTTTCGTTTACTTTTTTTTTAGGTTACAAAACCTTACTTTTTGATTTTTTTTTAGTTTTTTGTTATAAAACCATACGTTTTTATGTTTTTTTTTAGTTATTTTGCTGTTTTTGTTTAGTAAAATCATATGTTTTTTTTTTTAGTTATAAAACCTTATGTTTTAGTTATAAAACCATACGATTAGTTTTTTAGTTATAAAACCTGTTTTTTAAGTTATAAAATAAAATCATATATAAAACCTGTGTTTTTTTAGTTATAAAAACATATGTTTTAGTTATAAAACCATATGTTTTTTTAGTCATAAAACCATATATAAAGTCTGTTTTTAGTTATAAAACCTGTTTTTTTTAGTTCTAAAACCATATGTTTTTTTAGTTATATTTGTTGTATTTGCATAAACCATATGTATTTGCTTAAATTTTTTAGTTATTGTTTGAGTTGTTTATTAAATAAATTGATATTGATTTGTAGGTTGTTTGATCTTTGAAAATCAAGATGGTAAAGTCAAAGGGCAAGAAAGGAACCGATCCAACTTGGGCCCAATGCACCAAGGTGAATGAGAACAATAGAATGCAATTGAAATGTAACTATTGTGGAGCAATAAAATGGGGAGGAGTTTTCCGAAAGAAACAACATTTTTCCGGGACTCATAGCGATACTAGTATGTGTGAACAATGTCCTGAGGCCGTTAGAATATTTTTTCAATAGTATTTGTGTCAAAATGCTACTTCCACGGTTGGTAGCAATCAAAGTCCAGCAAATGTTGAAGATGAATGCTTTCAAGGGGGAACGATGATGAGGGAGGTTCGACGGGGAAGGCGAAAGGGGGAATGGATAGGTTTGTTATTAGGGGGGGTGGAGGAAAGGGTAAACAACAAACTATGAATCAAATGCTAAAGGATAGGGAGCCGGTGTGTAAGGATATATTGAGGTTTTTATATAAGAATGCTCTATCATTCAATCTTTTGAAGTGTCCGTTGGAGACTATGGCAAGGGATTGAATCCCCCTAGTTATCATGAAGCTAGGGTCATTTATTTGAAAAAGGAAGTGGAAAGTGTGCATAGCTTGTTGGAGAGGTATAAAAAGGAATGGAAAAAACGGGGTGCACTTTAGTGTCGGATGGGTGGAGCGATGGAAAATCAAGATCGCTCACTAACTTTTTAGTGAATAGCCCGAGCGGGACGGTTTTTCTTAAATTCGTGGACACCTCCTCGATCATCAAGGATGCGGTGAGATTGTTTGAGTTGCTTGATAGTATGGTGGAAGAGATTGGGGAAGAAAATGTAGTGCAAGTGGTGATGGGCAATGCATCGGCGTATGTAGTAGCGGGGAGGTTATTGAAAGAGAAAATAAAGAATTTATTTTGGAATCCGTGTACCGCCCATTTGATTGATTTGATGCTTACCGACATTGGTAACTTGCCTATATTTCAAAACACAATTACAAAGGCAAGAGAAGTTACCGTGTATATTTATAGGCATACATGGGTGCTTGATTTGTTTAGAAGATTTTCAAATAAGAGGGAACTTACTAGAGCGGGAGCAAGTAGATTTGCCACTTCTTTACTCACATTGAAGAGCTTTGGAGAAAATAAAGGGGCATTGAGGCGTATGTTTACGTCGGTCGACTGGATGAATGGAACTTTTGCCAACAAGGTGAATGCGAAGAAAGTGGAGGGTATCATTTTGGGTGACACAAATTTCTAGAAAGCGATTAAATATTGTTTGAAAAGTGTACATTCACCTTACAAAGTTTTAAAGCTTGTTAATGGAGATGCAAAACCGACAATGGGTTACATAAATGACGCTACGGATTAGGCGAAGGAGCAAATTGCGATTAATTTTAATCATGTAGAAAGGAGATAAATGGGGATTTGGAAAATAATTGATACGAGGTGGGATCTTCAACTTCATAGGCCACTTCATACCACGGGATACTATTTGAACCCAAGGTAACATGATTTATATTAAATTCTTTACCTGAAAATTCCACTATATTCTAATTTATATTATATAAAGGACTAAAATATATTTTTTGTTTATATTTGAAGATTCCACTTCATTGATGACTTTAAGGCTGATAGAGAGCTGAAGCATGGTATGTATGACACTATAGAGAGGATGTGTTCGGACAGCGATACAATTATCACCATACAAGAGCAAATGGATAAGTTTAAAACGTGTGCGGGATTGTTCGGTAGAAGTTCGGCAACGCTAATGAGAGATAAAAAAATAACCCGGTAAGTTTATATGTTGCTGATTTTTTTATGTTAATCAATTTATATGTTGCTGATTTTTTTATTTTAGTGAATTTATATGTAGCCAATTGGTGGGAAAGTTTGGGTGAAATTGTACCGGAGATTCAAAAGATTGTTATACGAGTTTTTAATCTCACATGTAGTGCGACAAGTTGTGAGAGAAATTGGAACACATTTGATCATGTGCATTCTAAGAAAAATAATTGTTTGGAGCAACAAAAGTTAAATGCTCTTGTTTCGTGAAGTATAATCTTCAACTTGAAATGAGACGAGAGCAAATGAGAGAATGTAGGAACTTCGATGACTGTGGTGACTTCGATCCGATCTGTCTATCCGATATGGAGGACGATGATGAGTGGATGATCACTGAGAGAGATATAGAGGAACCATGTCTTCCCACCAACCATTCATAGTTGGATGTTCACGAATGCTTCCAAGATGAAGGGCCTAGAAAAAAGAGGAAGCGAGGTGAAAATATGAGGAATTATTATAATTATTGTTTATTTGTTACTAATATATACATATATGCTAATCTTATTGTTAATTTAAATGCCAAGCGAAAAGGCAAACAAGTGGCAGATGATGATATTGAAATTCTTGATGAGGAGTAGGACGATGATGAAGATGAAGAGGAATTTGAAGAGGGTGGAGATCGAATTATCATAGAGGAGGAGGAGGAGGATGACGATGATGGTGGTGATTTGGGGATGGTGATTTGGGGATGATGATGAATGAAGAAGAATGATCATTGATGATGGCTTTTTATCATTTATTTTTGTTTTTTACATTTTCAAGCTTAAAACGATTGAAAACATGTGCTACGGTTTTGTTCTATATTTTGGTATATTATCATGTGTTACGATTAGTTTTTTGTCATATTATGCTTAATTACCAATGCTATAGTGTCAAATCCCATTTACGTATGTTTTATTTCATTTTTATCATTTGATTCCGATTCGACCGGTTCGATTCACGATTTGCGATTTAGGGGGTAAACGATTCGCGATTTGACAACTATGACCGTACCACATACTGCCCAAAAGCAACGTACCTCTTACCCGTACACGTACCCGTACCCGTACCCGTACTCGTACCCGTACAACGCATCCGAGTGATCCACGATTCAGAACCCGCTGTGATCTATTCAGATTATTTTAAATAGAGAAAAGTACCCTTAAGTCACTCACAAACAAATTTTAAATGCTAAAGGGTTTTTGAGAAATTTTAAACACTTAGGTCTACTAATTCTTTTCTTGTAGAAGTCACGCTAGTGGCATAACAAGTGGACCTAATAGTAAATTGTCCTCAAACATCTAAGAATTATCAACAAGGGATGTAATAGTAAATTTCACTTTTAAATATTGTTTTTACTTTTTGATAATTTTTTTATTAAAAACATGAAATGAAATAATATAACATACATTACAACAATAATACATATATTTTAATCAAGTAAACAAACAAAAATATTATTTTAACTATTAATACACATACGAGATATGGGCGGGGCGCCATAGGGCGGTTAGCCTACCCCAAACCCGTACTAAACCGGAATAAGCTTACCTCATACCCACCCCACTAGGGCAGGGCAGGGCAGGGCAGGGTGGGTTTGCGGATTTTCCCGCCCTGTTGCCATCCCTAGTACAATATTCTGTTGCATTGAGTAAGCAAGCACCAGTCACAATTTCAGTTTCTAACCAAGGCTCTGGAACTGTTAAACATCATCTTACGATTAACCCCATCAACAACTGAATCCACTAACCCTTCAGATGATACAGGGTTTCAAGAAGTGTTGTACAAATCCAAGACAAAAGAAAAATGAAAAATAAGGTGGAGAAGAAGGCAATTAACGAGCAGGCAACACCACGGAGGTACAACCTCATGAGAAATGACAACTCCTCATTTTTTATGAAGGCCTTAAACTGGGATATCAAGGGCATTAACAACCCCCATGCCCAAAGGATGTTAAAAGATTTGTGTTTTACACACACAGGATTTTCTATGCATTGCAGGTCTAAGGTAACCTACAGGCTCATCCCTATAAAATATTGGCTGTCTATAGTTATGACTCTTGTTGTCGGTGTTGTGAATGACAGGAGTAATTTGATGTCTAATTTGTGGGTGTTTCATGCAAGTAGAATTCATACACCACAAGGAAGGGCAAACCCAGGGCACAAGGCTCCCGCCATTGTGAGGTACTGGGGAGTTAGATATACGCAACCTTACCCCTCCATATGCAGAGAGGTTGTTTTCGCTACTCGAACTCCAGGTCACAATGAGGCAATCTAACCGTTGCTCTAGGTTCACTCCTAGACTTGATACGCCACAAATTTTCTTAAATATAGATCAGCTATTGTGTCCTTTGTTTATGCCTCAACAGATTACGTGAAAAGAAGATCCTTTTGGTTGGAGTGAATATAGGTCAGCTATTGTGTCCTTTGTTTATGCCTCAACAGATTACGTGAAAAGAAGATCCTTTTGGTTGGAGTTTGACTCCATTAGTAAGCAGTTTAACTATCCAGGGAGAATATTCTGGTGGAAGGTCTCTCCTCATAGAATTGCCTGTGATGAATTTCTGAAAATGAGCACATGCAACCTCAATCACTTATAGATACTGTGGGGTGGAGTTTGCACGAGTTAAAAGTGAACACCCTTCAATTGAAAGAAGGTTGGATAGATGCATTACCAATCAAGCTTTGGTTTGATATCTTATCTGAAATTTCACCCACTGATGCAGGAGAAACAGGCCCAAACCATTAGATTTCTGTCTGCTTGGGTCAATCATGATACATTTATGGAGGTTGTAGCCAATTCAAAGAATTCTATGAGCTCATACGGGTGTCCCATGTATGTTTTGAAGGAGAAGCTGAGGAAGGACCTCGAGACTTGGAATAAAAATTGTTTTTGCAGCATTCATGAACAGGTGGTTAAAGCGAAGAAAGACTTGGATGAAATTCAGAAAGATATTGAGAACATAATTTGAGCTTAAAAATGAAATAAATTTTTTTGAGGGGATTTAAGATAAACCTTATGCCTCAGGTGCCTTCAGTAAGGTTGAAATAGCGCAGGCTCGAATGGGAGAGACGCGCAAACTTTGATTTATAATTTTTGAAATGATTTAGAGTTATAAAATAATATTTTATTAGTAGTTACAACAGTATTACTTAAAAGAGTTAATACAATTAATGTTAAAATTGGGGAGGCCACTTAAGGGGGAAAAAAAACACTACCATGTTTCAGGTCATATGATACGAGATTGCGATATGCAAGGGGCAGGGTGATTCTAGTAAAATGTGGTGCAAACGTTCAAGGGGAATCCTGCGAGGGGGCATAAGCAGTAGGTACCCTAACCGCTGACCGCAAAGAAAGGCATCAATATTGAGCCCAATATTCACAAGAAGGCATCGATATGTTTTCTTTATCCCGCTTAAGGGGTTCTAAGATCCAAATTAACAAATTAGCTTGGTTAAGGAAAACTCGCTTGGTGCACCACACGAAAGCATTGCTTGGGAGCTTTGAGGATTCTAGCTTAACAGGATATAAATGCAGGGGCTTGTTAGGCTAATATAAGCTAACCACCTTAACAATGAAATTCGGTACATTGATATCCAGCTAAATTGTCTCAAATATCATCATCCCCAACCTTAAGTTGATGGAACGTGTCTACAAAAATACATTTGCCTATGATCACATCATCCCCAAAAAGGTAATTCTACCCATTTAAGGCGGGGTAGGCATAGAGTCTCGGTGAGTAATTCCTCACCCAAGTTCACTTTCGATACAACACATAAGTATCCTAGTTTGCTAATGCATTATCCATATGAAACAAAATAAAATGCTCTAACCTCAAAGTATGCTATAAACAGTGTTAACAAAGTAACACCTAATGCCAAAATTAAAACCTGCATCGTGCTATTAGATTCATCGATTTTCAAAGTGGACTCATAATTTGGCATGTACAAAAAAAGTAAAGTGGCAGTCTTACTTCGGGACAGAGGGAATATTGCTTTAAGGGTCACTCCACTTTTGTTTTGCAAGTTCTCTACAATGTCCCTTTAGAGTGAGTATAAAAGTGGATTAAGAATAGTCAAATCCTTACAATTGAGGAAAAATTAAGGCAGACCTTAGCACCTCCAAAATACGTGAATTAAGACTTTAGTACTTGCCACTATTTTGAGTGTCTCTTCAGACTTCCATTCATGTCATAAATAAAATCATTAAAAACTAGAAAATTTTAAAAAGATGGAAAAAAAACTAGGATTAAATAAATAAACATTCACTTTTGTTATTTTGATGGTGTCACACACGTGACCGTCAAATCTAACTAAAATTAATGGCGAGGTAATAAAGTCAATAAAAATTACTGACAAAATCTAAAAACACTTTTTATGAGGCATTAAAGTCTAAAAACCCGTTTTATGAGTTATAAAATTCTATTTGATCCTTAGAATTACCTCCCCCTCTATACATCAAGAGCTTAGAGCTCCCAGTCACATTCACGGTTACATTAAACAACGAATTTATTAGCAGCATCAGCAACATATAATAGACACTCACAAATGGAAAATCAAAGAGAGGGTAAAAAGAGCTAACCAGAATCACTGCTTCGACACACGTCCTCAAACCGTAAGCATTGTAGCTGAAAGTATGAACAAATCCAAATTGAAAAATTGGTAGAACACTAAATCCTTATTGACCTATATTCTATACAAAAAGAAACTCATGTGCATTAACCCACCTCGTTAAAAATATACCCCTACTTCTCTTTTTTCTTCTTTTTTCCGGGGGTGGGGGAGGAATGCATTTTTATATGAAATTTTCGATAGTAATTAGTGGGGGAGCTAATTATAAAAAAAAAAAAAAAATCATCAGTAAAAAATGCATTTTCTTATGGAAAAGGATGCTTTACTCTAATCCATTAAAATTACAAAAATTCATGTATGAAATTTCACCTGGAAAATCCTGTACACACAGTAAAAATGACATCCGAGGAACCACATTGAAAATGTTTTGCAAATAATTAGACAGAACATCAATTTTACGACAATCGAAGGATATTTCATGCAAATGGAAAAAAATTTGATGTTTCCAAACACATCAAACTTTGATGTCTTAGAGATGCGATCGGTTAATTCTCTAGCGCAGACTCACATCCATTAAATGACTTGGGTCCACGCCAGCGGTATTAACCAATCGCTTCTCTAAAACATCGACCTTTAATGTCTTTACAGACATAAAAAATTCTTCCCATGTTAATCAATCATCACTTATTTTCATGCAAACTACAAGTTCATTTTTTCATGAAATTGGTGTCCATGTCCAATTATTTGCAAAAAATGGCTTCAATCAAACAGATATCTTAACAAAATGAGATGTTGTAATCTCTCCACCAAATTCATCAAAAAATCATCCCCCAAATTTCTTCAAAAAAAATTATTTCTTGATCCCAAAAAGTGAAAGAATATCTTTAAATATATTAAACAGATATATTATAAACACACACACACACACAGATATATATACATACATATATATATATATATATATATACAGAGAGAGAGAGAGAGAGAGAGAGGGTGGCACTTGGATTTCATGCGGTGAAGACGATCTGCTAAGGTCTCATCCTTAAATGGGATTGGTTCTCTAGACCCAAAATAGTAACTGTTAAGAGGGTATATCTCCAAAACTTCACTGTTACTGTTATTATCACTATTATGGTGGCCGCTACCATCAGCTACTACTCCATTGAAAATATCCATATGACCTGTTCAAAATACAGATATATTAATTTGTAATAGATTTGAGACGGAAGAATTATAATTCCAAGAGCGGTAGAGGATGGAACAACTTGTGGGTTTGTTACGTGGCCTAACATAGAGCAGATTAGTGGAAGTACAAGTGGCACACCAGGACAAAGATTCTAAATTTGGGGCTGTCTCTCATTTCTACGACATGCCGACTTCAACTCTTTTGTTTATTTATTTTTCTTTTAAATCTAATTCATCGTGCTCACTTTGTGCACATTTAAAATTAGAAATAATTTAGAATAATTATATTTAGGTCCCATTTGTCGGGTCAACATTCTTATAAGTCCTATTGACTTTTCAATAATTTTATAGGTCATATTTCAACTTTTTAGGAAATTTTTTCACAATTTTACCCTTTTATAACTAATCATCCGTAACATCCTTTAGCAAGTTACATAAGTGGTTGTACTTTTTTTTTAATCTTTAAATGATCATAACTTTTGATTCAAAAATCCATTTTTCGCAAAATTACTATTTTTGAAATCTGCTCGACGAGATGTATCAAACAAGATCCATAAAGGCTATAAAATTCCAAAGAAAAAAATTTACAAATACAGTAAACTTTACTGTATGCACTAGAATATGAAATAGTTTTATATATATGACATTTTCACAAACAGACAGTAACATTTACTGTGGTAATACTACACAGTATATATATATATATATATATATATATATATATATATATATATATATATATATATATATATATATATATATATATATATATATTCGGTGGATCCAAACCCTCTTTTTTCAAAAATACCTTATATTTAAAGGTTCGCGCTAACAGCATCCAATCCTTACCACCATTGTTGGAGCTTCAACGACCTTCGTCAGATCTTCGATTTGGGGTGGGTAAAGGTGGCATGGGGTGCCGCTGGCGCGGACCGTTGAAAATAAGATTGGATAAATGGGATCTGGATACTCTTGAGCACCGGTTTGGGGTGAGTAGGGGTGACATTAGGTGCCGGTGACGCCCTTATACATTTGACTCACTTGAGTCTATATTGTATAAGTGCTCATCTAGTTTGGAAATTGTAACAAAATTGTGTCTTCCTAGAAACCAAAGAGCCTCAGAAGTTGGATTGCCTATTCATCTCTCTTTCTTATTATGATCAAGAGACTATTGCCAACACTCACACATAGTAGAATTCATTTTTACACATCATATTGCATAAGTATGTGTGTACATGTGTTGAGTGTGTTTAAATCCCTAAGTTTGATTTTTAATAATTTTTTGGGATTTTTTAAACAATTTTTAAATCATGTTTTTAATAATTAAAACTTGTTTTAAAAGTTTTGGGGTCAATCTCCAAATATGACTTGTTGTATTTTATGGCCTAATGTTACCTTGGGTAGAATCTGAAAGCGACAGAGACTTCAGGGTGTGCTTTGTAATTAGTTTTGACGCGTGTTTAACATCCCTTAACTAGCCAACACCTGTCTGCCTCTGATTGGTTAGATTTGTGTTTCTTTACAGAGACAACAGACGCGTGTGTTATCAGCCCTTGGATCATTTCTTATCAATGGTCTGCATGTTGCCTTGATGAATCCCAGTGTATCTTTTTAAGCCAATCAGCGCTCGTTTAAGCACCGCCTTGTGTGAGCCATTAGATTCAAGTCAATCTAAATTGACTCAATCTCAGCCCTTGGTTTGGATCAGATATCTCGAACCTTCCTCTCACCCTATAAAAAGGGGCCTTCTCTCAGACTTCGAAGATTTTTGCCATTTCATTTCCTCTGAGAAATTAAGAGTGTAGAGAGAGAAGAGAGAGAAGAGAGAAACCAGAGAGAGAGAAAAGTTAGAAACCCTAACTTCGTCCAAATCCTCTTCAAAACCTAACCCAAACACTTCTTCAAAACACCATAGCCAAAAACACCATCCTGAGTGTTTGAGAGTTTGAGTTGAGTTATTTTGGTTGCTGTAACCTTGTGTTCGTGAGATCTTGTTTCCAACTTAGACTTCTACTTAGATCTAGTTTCTGTTTCCATAGAAATCTCAGATCTGAGTTATTCATGTTAGATTACACTTAGTTTCATTTTATTTCTCATCTTGACAAATATATTGTTGATTATTTTTGTCTAAAACGTTTTCTTACTTTGAAATCAACAATAAAATGCTTTATGTTTCTTGTTCTTGTAAACTAAACCTTTGACCTAGTTTGGAATCTCACTTGGAGGTTTTCAATCTCAAAAACTTTTTGTTTTAAATTCTGAGATTGATTAAGACCTTGTCTGTCTTCCTAGCAAGGTATCCGTGGATTCTGGGATAGTTTGAAAGGTCAAAAAGGTTCAAAGTTTTCTAAGAAGAAAGAAAAAGAAAAGATCACTGCATATAGTGTAAACTGTAATTTGTTAGGACTGTTTGTACTTAATAAGTGTGTGTGTGTGTGCATGCATGTGTTAGAAAGCACTTTCACAAACACTTACACCCTACAACACTAAAAGTGTTGGTGGTAAGATCTTGAGAACATAAGTCGACGTAAAGTACTGGAACAAATCAAAAGTTGACAAACTGGGAGAACTACATCTACAATCAGAACTGCAGAAAAGTTTGAGGACACCAGAGGGTACATTCCTAAACTTATATAGGTCTGAGTTGGTTGCATGTTAGTTATATAGTTTGTAACACATATATTTGTTTTAGTGGATTTTTCATTTTACTCCGTAGAGGGAGTCGTGGATGTTTCCTCAATTGGTGAGGTTTTACCACGTAAAAAATTGTGAACAGAAGCCTTTTACATTTTCTCATCTCATTCTTGGTTGTGCTGTGTTTAAAACTGGTTTAAATTATTTTTTTTAAACTTGTTGCCTAAATCTTGAATAAGATCTCGTACATACTGCTTTATTGAACACGACTTGTGATTAATCCTTTTTGATTTAAGAAAAGAGTTTCTTCAAAAAATAACTCGGAGTTACTTAAATAGTTTATTTTCATAAACGGCTTTAGTAACGCATTTTTCAATTGATATCAGAGCTTTGTAAACTGCTTTAAAAAAGATCATGTGTTTCTGAAATTGTTTTCTGAAAATCAAATATGGACGAGAAAAATGAAAGATTTGGTAACTTGACCAGACCTCCAATCTTTGATGGAACCAATTTTGCTTACTGGAAAGTAAGGATGATTGCTTTCATTCAAGGAACTTTGGGAGATGATGTCTGGGACATTGTTGAAAATGGTTATACTTTTCCTACTAAACCAGCCAACGAAGGAAGTAATGAGAGGGTTAAGAAAGCTCTAAGTGAGTTCACTCAAGAAGAGAAACAAGTTTCTCGAAATAACAATAAAGGAAAGAATGCTATATTTATGTCTATAAATGAACATGAGTTCAAAAGAATCTCATCCTGTACCACTTCTAAGGAAGCTTGGGACACCTTAGTCACTGCTCATGAAGGAGACACTAGAGTTAAGGCTGCTAAAACCCAAATGCTTATCCAGCAGTATAACTCCTTAATTATGTCTGAAACTGAATCATTTGATGACTTCTATATGAACCTGACTGATATTGTGACCAAACTGCATGCTAATGGGATAACCTATGATAGACAAGAAATTGTATCTAAAATTCTGAGATCATTACCACAGAAGTTTGACAACAAAATATATGCTATTGAGGAAATGTGTGATATAAATCTCACTCCTGAATTACTCAGTAGTAAATTAAGAACTGTGGAAATGGAACTGGAATTTAAGAAACAATTAACCCAATCCAATAGGAAACAGACTAGTTCCAATCTAAGCTTCTCTTCTAAATTGATTAAACCTGAGTTTAATACTTCCATTGTTGAATCTGATGAGGACTGCGATATAGAGAGTTTGGACAATCAGATTCCCTTAATGACTAAATAGTTCAAGAAAATCATTAAGTTTAGAAACAAAGTGGCAAATAAACAAGGCAAGTCAAATTATCCAACTCCTGCTAGTCACAGACCTCATGAGAAAATCAATGGCAAAAATCACAAGGACTCTCACACTAGACCTAATAGAGACCTTAAGAAGACTGAATGCTATAGATGTGGTAAACTGGGACACATTGCACAAGATTGTAGAGTTAATTTGAACACTCAAAACAAACACACTAGAGCTAACATCTGTGAAACATGGGATGATTCAAGTGACTCTGAA
This sequence comes from Sambucus nigra, assembly GCA_949130495.1. NCBI lineage: Eukaryota > Viridiplantae > Streptophyta > Magnoliopsida > Dipsacales > Adoxaceae > Sambucus > Sambucus nigra. Next base: position 389,024,501 of record OX422211.1, on the reverse strand, counting down.
AATGAGGAACTTGAGTCATCAGATGCTTTTGATCCTTGCATATCCTTCTTTGCTAAGATTATTTATAATGATGACATGCCTATGTTTGTTAATGAGGATGAACCAAATAATTCTATGACTGATACTTCGAATGTGGTTATTACTAGTTTAGATGCTTTGATTACTGAGAATGTTGCATGTTCTACCACGGGGTGTGTGAGTCAAAGGGATGGCGATAATGACGATGTCAATGGGTGTGTGAGTTTAACAAATGAATCGTTAGGGGTCACTCCACACACCACACTTAGTGATTCGGACAATGAAGACCTCCCAGAAATTCACACACTTTACACTAAGACTCTCAAGAAAAGCGCTAGACTAGAGAAGACTGTTAAAGATCTTACCAAGAAATTGGAAGATTTAAGTCTGATGGTTAAACTGAATGCGGAAGAGTACACTACCCAATGTTTAACTCATGAAAGTGAAATTAAAGTTTTTGATGAAAAACTGAAAAATTTGACTGAAACAAATGAAATTCTGGAGAAAAAAATACAAAGGTACATTGTTAGAATTGGAACAAACCAAAGAAAAGACAGCAACTGTTTTCAAAAAATTTATAAAATTTGAAAATAATTCTAACTGTTTTGATGAAATTGTTGCTGAATCTAAAACCAATTTTGATGATCGAACTGGTATAGGATTTTGTCCCAATTTGAAAACACAAACAAAACATTTTGAACCTATCAAGTTTGTGTCAGGAGGCAAAAGACCTATTAAAACATGCCCAGATTTTCATTCCATAAAAACTGAGTTTGATTCAAAAAATCAAAGTTTTAACATTGGGGAATCAAGTTGCTCTAAGCTTAAAAGTTCACCTAAGGCTAAATACGTCTGTCCTTCTATTAGGAAGAGTGAGTCTGCATTCAAACCTGTACCACCTAGAAATAGAGTTCAGCCTCAAAACTCTATTAAGCCTTTATTTAGAGACTTTCCTAAGGAGACCCCCATCTTGAGCAATCTTTATTGCTCCTACTGTGACATATATGGTCATTCTTTCGATGGTTGCTATGCTAGGAGACTTTTCAAACCTATCTATAATCCTCGTACTTACCAGAACTTTAACTATTCTAGGAGGAGTCGAAACAATTATATACTTCCTAGACAGCCAGACAAAAACTCTAACTATAGAAAGAGAAAGACCAAACCTAAAAGAACATTTCCTAGAAGGAATCCTAAGCACTTTCCTAAACCAAATGCTTAAGTCTTTCACAAAATTCAAAATCATGCGCAAAATATTTTTCAGCAAAAATCTAATGCTCGCAAATTCTATGAGTTGAGAGCTAATAAGCGCAAGATGAAAACTAGAGCAATTTGGATTAATAAAGATGATCTATTACCTCAGATGAAGTGTAATATTGTGGTTACTGCTTTAAAAGCCGAACACACATCATCTGGTTGGTATTTAGACTCTGGATGTTCCAAGCACATGACTGGAGATGAATCTAAACTTTTAAACAAAACCAGATTTGCTGATGGTAAAGTCATTTTTGGTGATGGAGCTTCATCTCAAATCATAGGCAAAGGAACTCTCCAAGAAGATGGGCTTCCAATTCTTAAAGATGTTCTTCTAGTTAAAGGTCTAAAGGCCAACTTACTTAGTATTTCGCAATTTTGTGACTCAGACCATACTGTTACCTTTTCAAAGAACAATTGCAAGATTTTAAATGAAAAAGGTTAATGCATAATTACAGGATTCAGAACTCCTGACAACTGTTATACTGTCAAGAACAATTCTGAAATTTGTAATGTTGCCAGAATGGATGACAACGAGATATGGCATAACAGAATGGGTCACATAAATTATGATAATCTTAGTAAATTGTCTACTCAAGACAAAGTAAGAGGAATTCCAAAAATTAAACCCATTTATAATATTGTTTGTGGTTCCTGTCAAGAAGGTAAAATTGTTAAGGCCCCTCATAAGAAAGTCAAAGATATTCTCACCTATAATCCCTTAGAACTTATCCATATGGACCTAATGGGTCCCTCCCAAACTGTTAGTCTTTGTGGACACAGTTACATCCTAGTTATGGTTGATGACTTCACTAGATTTACCTGGGTAGCCTTCTTAAAACAAAAGTCTGAAACATTTCAAACTATCCTAAAAATTCTTCTTAGGATCGAAAATGTGAAGGATATTCAAGTGAATAGAATTCGTAGTGATAGAGGTGGTGAATTCAAAGACACTGGTATTGTAGAATACTGTGAGTATAATGGTTACAAACACGAGTTCAGTGCTCCTAAGACTCCTCAACAAAATGGTATCGCCGAGAGAAAGAATCGTACCTTGCAAGAGATGGCACGTGTCATGTTACATGCCAAGAATTTACCTAAATATTTTTGGGTAGAATCTATTCGTACTGCGTGTCATATCTTTAATAGGGTCTATCTTAGAAAGAATTCCAAACAAACCCCTTATGAACTTTGGTACAACAAGAAGCCTAATCTCAAATACCTTATAACCTTTGGCAGTACTTGTTATGTATGCAAAGATAGGGAACACTTATCTAAATTTGAGAGCCGGGGAGATAAAGCCATATTTTTAGGATACTCGCCTAACAGTAGAGCTTATCGAGTGTATAATCTTCGTACTAAAACCATGATGGAATCCATAAATGTAATTGTTAGTGACACTACTGTAGAAAGCAAGACAGGTGAATTACCTATTGAAGAAGAGTCTTCAAATATTTTAGAAAATGACCCCTCTGAAATAGATAATTCATTACCTATTGAGACACCTGAAGTACCTAACTGGTTTCTAAAGATCATCCCATAAACAACATAGTTGGCAACCCTAGTGATCCAGTGCGTACAAGATCCCAACTTAGAAATTATGCACATTATGCATGTTTTGTTTCCCTTGTGGAACCAAAGAATGTAAATGAGGCATTGAATGACTCTCACTGGATTTCTGCTATGCAGGATGAACTTTTACAATTTGTCATTCATGATATATGGTATCTTGTTCCACGTCCTGATCACAAAAAGGTTGTTGGTACTCGTTGGATTTTCAAAAATAAAACTGATGAAAATGGGAAAATAATTAGAAATAAAGCTAGATTAGTTGCTCAAGGATACTCCCAAATAGAAGGAATTGATTTTAACGAGACCTTTGCCCCTGTTACTCGTTTAGAATCAGTTCATCTGCTTTTCGCTATAGCTTGTCACATGCGTTTTATATTATATCAAATGGATGTCAAATCTGTGTTCCTTAATGGAATACTGGCTGAGGAAACCTATGTAGAACAACCTAAAGGGTTCATTGACCCTAAGCATCCAAATCATGTTTTTCGTCTTAAAAAGGCTTTGTATGGCCTTAAACAGGCTCCTAGAGCTTGGTATGAGCGTCTTTCCAGTTTTCTTTTAGATAAAGGTTTCAAAAGAGGTGGAAATGACCAAACTTTATTTGTCAAACATTTTGACAAACACATTACGATTGCTCAAGTTTATGTAGACGGTATTACATTTGGATCAATTTCTACCTCAGAAGTAAAATCCTTTTCTGAAATTATGAGTAAGGAATTTCAGATGTCCCTTATGGGGGAGTTACAGTTCTTCCTAGGTCTCCAAGTCAAACAAAATCCAGAAGGATTATTTGTTTCTCAATCTAAGTACGCTTTAGAGATCGTTAAGAAATTCGGCCTTGAGAGTGCTAAAAATGCCAAAATGCCCATGAGTACTACGCTAAAACTTTTTAAAGATGACAATTGAACATCTGTTGATCCGACTCTATATCGTAGTATGATAGGCACTTTACTATATCTTACTGCCTCACGTCCTGATATTATGTATGCTGTGTGTGTATGTGCTCGATATCAAAGTAACCCTAAAGAGAGCCACCTGAATGCTGTTAAACGTATCATTAAATATGTAAACGGCACTCTAAATCTAGGTCTTTGGTACACTAATGACACACCAAGCACTATAATTGGGTACACTGATGCTGACTGGGCTGGGTGTATTGATGATAGTAAAAGCACTTCAGGAGCATGTTATTATATAGGTAATAACTTGGTAGGATGGAGTAGTAAAAAACAAAACTGCACATCACTCTCAACAGCTGAATCTGAATACACAGCCGCTGGCAGCTGTTGTGCTCAATTAATGTGGCTTAAACAAATGCTAAGTGATTATGGTATTCAAGAAAACCAATTACATCTCTATTGTGATAATCAAAGTGCGATTAATATTTCTAAAAACCCTGTTCAACACTCGCGAACAAAGCATATAAAAATAAGACATCATTTTATACGCGAATTAGTTGAATCTAAGGAATTAGAAATCAATTATCTTCCTACTGATCTACAACTCGCAGATATATTTACCAAACCTCTAGATTATAATAGATTCATTTCATTACGTAAATCTATTGGTATGGTTTATGCTGATTAATCTTTTTGCTGTTTATCCAAGTTTTTCCCTTTGTCCATTTGAGACAAAATGGGGGAGAATTTTGAGTCTATTCAACTCCTGCATATTCTAAACAGCTTGATCTTAGTGAATTATTGCAGGTTCTTTTTGTACAGTTACTCTCAACAGTTGTAATAGGGTACTCAAATGTACTTAGTTGAGTTATGTACTTTTTGATTTCTAGGATTTGGGTAGATAGAATTTTGATAGGAATAAGTTTTTCTTATTTTCTTGTTGCCCTACGAGTCCAGGATGACTCAAAAGAGATTTTGTCTCATATTTCAAAAGGGGGAGATTGAAGCCCTTATACATTTGACTCACTTGAGTCTATATTTTATAAGTGCTCATCTAGTTTGGAAATTGTGACAATATTGTGTCTTCCTAGAAACCAAAGAGCCTCAGAAGTTGGATTGCCTATTCATCTCTCTTTCTTGTTATGATCAAGAGACTATTGCCAACACTCACACACAGTAGAATTCATTTTTGCACATCATATTGCATAAGTATGTGTGTACATGTGTTGAGTGTGTTTAAATCCCTAAGTTTGATTTTTAATAATTTTTTGGGATTTTTTAAACAATTTTTAAATCATGTTTTAAATAATTAAAACTTGTTTTAAAAGTTGTGGGGTCAATCTCCAAATATGACTTGTTGTATTTTATGGCTTAATGTTACCTTGGGTAGAATTCGAAAGCGACAGAGACTTCAGGGTGTGCTTTGTAATTAGTTTTGACGCGCGTTTAACATCCCTTAACTGGCCAACACCTGTCTGCCTCTGATTGGTTAGATTTGTGTTTCTTTACCGAGACAACAGACGCGTGTGTTATCAGCCCTTGGATCATTTCTTATCAACGGTCTGCATGTTGCCATAATGAATCCCCGTGTATCTTTTTAAGCCAATCAGCGCTCGTTTAAGCATCGCCTTGTGTGAGCCATTGGATTCAAGTCAATCTAAATTGACTCAATCTCAGCCCTTGGTTTGGATCAGATATCTCGAACCTTCCTCTCACCCTATAAAAAGGGGCCTTCTCTCAGACTTCGAAGATTTTTGCCATTTCATTTCCTCTGAGAAATTAAGAGTGTAGAGAGAGAAGAGAGAAACCAGAGAGAGGAAAAAGTTAGAAACCCTAACTTCGTCCAAATCCTCTTCAAAACCTAACCCAAACACTTCTTCAAAACACCATAGCCAAAAACACCATCCTGAGTGTTTGAGAGTTTGAGTTGAGTTATTTTGGTTGCTGTAACCTTGTGTTCGTGAGATCTTGTTTCCAACTTAGACTTCTACTTAGATCTAGTTTCTGTTTCCATAGAAATCTTAGATCTGAGTTATTCATGTTACATTACACTTAGTTTCATTTTATTTCTCATCTTGACAAATATATTGTTGATTATTTTTGTCTAAAACATTTTATTACTTTGAAATCAACAATAAAATGCTTTATGTTTCTTGTTCTTGTAAACTAAACCTTTGACCTAGTTTGGAATCTCACTTGAGGTTTTCAATCTCAAAAAGTTTTTGTTTTAAATTCTGAGATTGATTAAGACCTTGTCTGTCTTCCTAGCAAGGTATCCGTGGATTCTGGGATAGTTTGAAAGGTCAAAAAGGTTCAAAGTTTTCTAAGAAGAAAGAAAAAGAAAAGATCACTGCATATAGTGTAAACTGTAATTTGTTAGGACTGTTTGTACTTAATAAGTGTGTGTGTGTGTGCATGCATATGTTAGAAAGAACTTTCACAAACACTTACACCCTACAACACTAAAAGTGTTGGTGGTAAGATCTTGAGAACATAAGTCGACGTAAAGTGCTGGAACAAATCAAAAGTTGACAAACTGGGAGAACTACATCTACAATCAGAACTGCAGAGAAGTTTGAGGACACCAGAGGGTACATTCCTAAATTTATATAGGTTTGAGTTGGTTGCATGTTAGTTATATAGTTTGTAACTCATATATTTGTTTTAGTGGATTTTTCATTTTACTCCGTAGAGGGAGTCGTGGATGTTTCCTCAATTGGTGAGGTTTTACCACGTAAAAAATTGTGAACAGAAGCCTTCTACATTTTCTCATCTCATTCTTGGTTATGTTGTGTTTAAAACTGGTTTAAATTATCATTTTTAAACTTGTTGCCTAAATCTTGAATAAGATCTCGTACATACTGCTTTATTAAACACGACTTGTGATTAATCCTTTTTGATTTAAGAAAAGAGTTTCTTCAAAAAACAACTCGGAGTTACTTAAATAGTTTATTTTCATAAACGGCTTTAGTAACGCATTTTTCAGCCGGTGGCACAGAGCTTTAAAAATAAAAGCATATTGAATATATATATATATATATATATATATATATATATATATATATATATATAATGTGATAACACAGTAAATGCTATTTTTTGTAAAAATATCATAGATATTGAACTTTTTTGTATACACCAGAAAATGAAATATTTTTATATCCGTGACATTTTTCACAAACAATAACATTTACTGTGTTAATATATTTGTGAAATAGTTTTATATATATAACATTTTCACAAACAGTAACATTTACGGAGTTAATATTACACAATATATATATATAACATTTTCACAAACAGTAATATTTACTGAGTTAATATTACATAATATATATATATATACACACACACACACACACACACACACGGTAGATACAAACCACTTTTTTTTCTTCAAAATTACCATATTTTTAAAAGTTTACGCTAGCGACATTCAATCCCCACCACTACCCACCTCTATTGTCGGAGCTTCAACGACTTTAATCAGAGCTATGATTTGGGTTGGTAGTAGTGGCATAGGGTGCCGCTGTTGCGAACCTCTGAAATTAAGAGAATATTAGATCAATGGGGTTTGGATCCACCGGAGCTCCGATTTGAGGTGAGTAGGGTGGCATTGAGTTACGTTTATATTTATAACATTTTCACAAACATTAACATTTACTTTGTTCATATAACACCGTATATATATATATATATATATCTCCAAACCTCTTTTTTCTGATATTATCTTGTTTTATAACGGTCCGCGCCAGCGGCATCCAATCCCCACTAGCACCCACCCCCTTTATCGGAGCTCCAACAACCTTCATCAGAGCTCTGATTTGAGGTGGCATGGGATGCCGATGTAACATTTTCACAAACAGTAATATTTATTATTTGTGAAAATATTACAGATATAAACATAATCCATTGCTACCCCTACTCACCTCAAACTGGAGCTCCGGTGTATTCAAACCCCATTTATCCAATATTCTCTTATTTCCTAATGTCCGCGCCAGCGGCACTCCATGTCACCCCAAATCAGAACTCTGATGAAGGTTGTTGGAGCTCCGATAAAGGGGGTGGGTGGAGGTGGGGATTGGATGCCGCTGGTGCGGACCATTAAAAACAAGATAATATCAGAAAAAAGAGGTTTGTATATATATATATATATATATATATATATATATATATATATATATATATATAATAAAGCAGGAGGGTGTTTTCACTATTCATGCCATGTCATACAACAAAGGAGGGAAGGTTCATGCCACATCATATAAAACTCATGACATGGCAAAGGAGGAGGGAGGAGGGTGTTTATATACAAAACCTATATAAACACTTTTTTATATCTATATAATAAAGTAAGAAACTTATGTATGTCATAAGATTAATCGATGATGTCATCATATGAATTTTTCATGCATTTCCTCTTTTACCCCTTAAATTTTGGACTCCCCCTCTTTAAACACACTCTACTTTGGTTCCCCCCTTTTGTTCAAAATTCAAACACAAGGGTACAATAGTATTTCTCCCAATCTCTCCCTTACCCTCATTTTTCCATACCTAGCCGTATCATTTCTTTCCCTCACTTTACTCCCTCTATCCCTTCTCTTTCGACTTTACTATTCTATAGCAAGATTTTCTGATTTCCTTTCTTCAAACTAAAATTTGGGTTTTTTAGATTAGTTAACAAAGTCACTGATTAATTCGTCTTCGGATTCGAGATTCAGGTATCAAAATAATAGTTTGGGGAATCTATTATATAGTTATAATGATGTATGGTTTCAGATGTTGTATAATGATGTATGGCTTCAGATTTATACCTTTTCAATGTTGTGTATGGTTTCACAATTGATACACGATTATAATGCCTTTGATGTTGTTTATATGTTTTTCGTTGCAATATTAGGTATTTATGGATCTACACAATCTCTCTCCCTCTCGCTCTCTTTATATCAAACCCTCAACAACGGTGGTTTCTCTCCCCTGTCTCTCTCAAATCTCTCTCCCTGGGTTAGTTTAATGTTTTTTTCATTATTTAGATCTCTTCCATCTTTATGAAAAATTTATATCCTTCTTTGTCTATAGGTACATATTTGGGTTTTTATTGTTAGATTCAAAGGAATTTTCACACTTCTCTCAAAAAGTGTATAGCAACTTTCAATTAATGGGAATGTATAGCAGCTTCAGGTAAAATCTTTGTTGGGGCATTACAAATGTATGTTTGGATATATTTATTGGAGTCCCTATTTTAGAATTTATCACATGTTGGACTTTGTTTGATTATGTGGAAAATTAAAAATGCAGGAGACGCGTGGTCCGAGTTAAAAATGCGTTGCATTGATATGCACGTGACGTGTTGTAGCGGCACGATTCATTTTATTTTCTTCCTATCTTGCCAAGTTCACGTGCCTCTCTCTGTCTGTTCTGTTCTCTCACTCTCTGTTTGGGTCTCAATTTTTTACGATGGTCGTTGATCGTTAGAGGTTATTTATAGGCATTCACTATTCTCTCACTCACTGTCGAGGTAGTTTTGTTGGTTGGTTGGTTGATACAACCAAATTTAGATAATCAATCAAAATTTAATTTAAAACAACCAAAAGAAGGGCATGACCTAAGGTATGTCACTCACTGTCGAGTATGTGTAATATATGTTTTACGTCTGTACATTTTAGTATGTCAGTTGTTTGTTCCGGATGTGCATTTGGCATTTTGTTTTCCATGATGTAGCATCTTGACAAAATGTTACTTTCGAAGAATCTGAGAATCCAACATGTCTGGACTCAAGCACTTTTATTTTATATAGATGTGTTATCAGCTCCCCCTTTCGGTAGGAGTATGCTACCACTTATATATTGGTTAAAAAAGTATTACTTCTCCTAAATTTTATTTTTTTAGTAATGCGAGGAAGAGATCTATCGTTGGGGATGAAGTGAGGACTATAGAGGTCATGGAGAAGGTGTCGCATGTGCTTCAAAGCACCCATCCTTGGGGATGAAGTGAGTAGAAATTATGATGTAATGGAGGACTATACAATATTTGTTTATATTTTTTATTTCTATTTTTAGGTTGGTTGGAAATGCTCTCACCTTATATCCAAGTATTGACGTACCAAGTGAGTTCATAAATTTCACTTTTTTCTTATTACTGACTTTAATTTCTCTCGATGATTTCTCTATTTTGTGTTTGGTTGATATAGTTATTTAACTTAATTTGTGCAGAGCTCTAAAAGTCACCTTGCTATATCTCTCATAAGTGAGTTTTTATTTTATTTTGATGGAGTTATAATATGATTTTGATTCTTTATACCATTTTTACTTATTGTGGATTTCTTATGACATTTTCGTCTTCAATTCATATGTGCTGCCTTTATCTCTCATACTTATTTTCTTTATCTACTTCAGGTTGCAAGTTACACCTTTAATTATAGGAAATTGGATATTATTAATGGATGTGAAGATAAATATCGAACTCTCAACCAGTTCATGTTGAAGACAACTATGTTAAGGTTGACGAGGTTTGAGACGATAATGAAGATGAGATTCACGAGTTTGATGATGACCTTTTGTATTGAAAATAGTTGTAACACTAGACACAAATCCAACATCAGTGGAAGAAGACGATGCTTCTGTTCAAATTCAAAACAACCCATGAGATCGTGGAAAATTGCTTCACTATCGCTGCCTCATATGCTCCAAATCAATAATCCCATCACTATCGTTGCCTCATATGCTTCAAATCAATAATCCCGTCACTATCGCTGCCTCTTATGCTCCATTATAAATGCAACACTGTAGTCTTTTGGACTTAACTTTGGTTGCCTACTCACAAAATTTGTGTACTGTAGCTAATTTTATTTGAGATGAGACGAGTTTGGTGTACTTGAGCTCTTAGTGTATACCAATTCTCAAGTATTATTGTTGAAGAGAGTTTTTATTGGCAAGTTTTTACAGAACTCCCTTCTTTTTTGAAATGTCATGGCAATACATAAGCTCTGTTACGAAAATTGAGTTCAAAAGTATCAATTTACATTTGTTTTGATATGAAATTCTTTTTTTATTTAAAGATAAAAGTGTATTGCCATTAGCCATATTACAACATTTTGTTTTGCATTTTGTGTTAGTTCAATTGCCTTCATTTCCTTCTCTCATCTTTTGCATTTACCAATTTACACAAGAGAGATGAAGTAATGCATAGGAAATTAAAGCAAAAGGAAGTGAATAAGCGCAGATGGAACCACAAATACAGGTAGATAACCCATGGTGTGCATCTGGATGAACTGATCATAGTGCAAGTACGCATTGTGGATACTTATTTATTCCATATTCTATTGCAAATGAACTAAAATTTAATGTTCAATAGCTATGTTGAGCATCAAGTGACATGAACTTACTGATTCATCTATCTATGGTGTATACTCCAGTGTTTAATGATACTCAGATTTTGGTACTGTTTTGGTTCAGATTTTGGTACTCAAAAGGCTTGGTACTTCTTTTTGCGATTACGTAATCCGAAACTTTATACTTTGTGTGTGAAGTGAGCTTACTATTTATTTTTAATATTCCTAGGTTTTAGCCCATACATCAGCAGGGAAAACTGTTGTGGCTTTGTATGCAATTGTTATGTCTTTGCAGAACAAGCAACGAGTTATATACACGACGCCTATTAACGGTTTCAGCCCATACATCAGCAGGGTAAATTGTTGTGAATGGATTTCAGGTTATGACTACAGAAATTTGGCATAGTATGCAGTACAAAGGTTCGGAAATTATACGGGAGGTGGTTTGGGTTATTTTTTACGAGGTTCATTCTATGTTCAATATAGAAAGAGGGGTGGTGTGGGAAGAGATCACCGTTATGGAACCAAAGAACTCTCGATGTGTCTTCCTCTCGGCTACGGTGCCCAATGCGAAAGAGTTTAGTATACTGTAGCCTCAACATCGCAGGTGTTTGATAGTTTTATTCTAAATATACTTATTTTCTTTTTGTTTTTAAATTGAATTGAACTCTCTTTTTTAAGTCATTTAATTTTTTAACATCCAATTCTCTTTGATTCAAGTCATTTAGTATACTCTGTTATCTGTAACTAAGGTAGTTCCTGCTATGTCAGAGGATGTTAAAGATGCTTTAGTGAAAAACATTAGGAGAACAATGACTCCGCAACCATTGAAGATTCGGGATGAAATTGAGATGATATGCTTCCAGTTTGACGGTGTTCTTCACATTAAGGATGCCATGAGGAATGCTGAAGCTGCTGGTAATAAGGATTTCCCGGTGAAAATTAAACTGGTAACTGCTCCATCATATGTTCTTATTACTCACACTCTTGACAATTAACAAGTGATCACAGTTCTTACTAAAGTAATTGTAGCCTGCACTGAAGAACTATAGAGCCACAAGGGAAAACTTACTATGACGGAGGCACCTAGAGCGGTGAGTGGATGGGAGGACGAGCTATTTGCTGAACAAATGGCTAAGCTAATTATAGAGAATGAGGAGGTTAGTGAAGATGAAGACAGTGCAGAGGAGGAAGATACAGGAATGGGAGACGTTGATTTGGTGCGTCCAAACTCTGAAATTTAGGTTAACAAAACAAAATTGTGTGCTCAAGTGAATATGATAATTCATTTTCTTCAGGTAGTTACATTTAATCCCTTTCAACTTATCATTCTAAAATGCACAACTTCGTGATACAAAAGGGCCGAAGTTACAGATTTTTGTTTTGACAATTGACTGGCATGTTGAGGTTCAATACATTGTTTTTTCGGTTAAAAAAATACTTTGTTATCTGTAAAACATAATATTAAATTCATTTGGGGGTATGTTGATAAGTTATATTTGTACTCAATTTGTCGGGCATGTATATATAACCATTTTCTTTCATTTTAATGTTTATTATCAAAACTAATACTCTTTTTTTCAATGGTGTTATTTGTTGATGCTGCACAAGTAATGATTGCTAAGGACCAAATTTATTTGGAAGGGGAATTGGGATATGATGAGAATTGGAAAATTGATATTCTGGTTAACAATGCGGTTGAGCAGTGTATGGCTACCACTGTTGAGGAGTTTAATGAGAGGATTGAGAGGGTGTTTAGGACTAATATATTTTACTATTTCTTTATAACCAGGAACTCTTTGAAGCACATGAAGGAAGAGAGTTCCATAATCAACACCACATCAGTGAATGCATACAAAGGAAACGCCAAACTACTGGACTATACCTCCATAAAAGGTGCAATTGTGGCATTCAGAAGAGGTCTTGCCCTTCAGCTGGTCAACAAAGAGATACGTGTCAATGGGGTGGAACCTGGACCCATATGGACACCACTAATCCCGTCCTCTTTCAGTGAAAAATAGTGTGAGAAGTTTGGGTCAGAAGTGCCCATGGGTATAGCAGGTCAGCCCATTAAGGTTGCCCCTTCCTATGTTTTTCTACCCTATGATGATGATTCCTCTTACATTTCTATCTAGGTTCTTCACCCCAATGGTGGGACAATAATCAATGGTTAATGCAAACGTGAAGGGAATATATGATGTGCAGTTTGTATTTTTAATTGTGGTGACATATCGTTCAGTTGAAGAAAAAACTGTTGGTGAAATTTTGTGTTGGTACCGAGGAACTGTCGTGGTTACTTAATAATTGTTGTGGTTATATAGTGTTTCTTCTTTCATGATCTATTTTAATGATCTTCATAGAGTAGGTTCTTTTCTACAAATGTTTTTACTGATTTAGATTTAGATACTATTTAGGTTTTTAGATCGTCATCTGATTTAAATTATTAAATATTCATTCACCATCTGTATTGATCTTGGAAATTTTCCTATTAGGTTTCATCTTGAGCCTTCAATGTTTCCTTCACCATTGTGCTTCTTTTTTTCATTGGTTGGGCAACAATCTATGTGTAACCCAAGGGTGATATTGGCATTTATGTTTTGTGTTGTCAAATTCACAGCTTGAGGTTAAATTTATTATTCCTCCCATAATTTTAACATATTATTCTTTTCCATTTTTTGAATGCAGGTGACATAAAAGTCGGTGAACAAAATGGGATGGATACTGATTAGTAATTTTCCCTTTGAACTTAATGTGTTCAATGGCGCTACTTTTGTGACCTTATAAAGTTAGTATTTTACATGTTTGAATATTTTACATTTAAATATAGTAGTAGTGAGCACGGCTTAAGTGCACTCTCAAACAAAAAGATTGAGATGGGTAGTATTTTACTGTTTTAATTTTGTTTGATTTTGGTTTTAATTTAGGGTTATAAGCCGTTGAACTGAACTATATTGTGAAAATAGTATTTTACTAGCCACAACTATTAATTGACCCCCCCCCCCCCCCCCCCCCCGCTATTTTCATTATCAAAACATCCCATATTATCACAACTATCTTTTTACATTGAATATGTCAACACTAAATTACTACAAAGATTATTTTCAATCTTTGTGATATGATTATATGATTTGTGTACGTTCTCATCTGATTGTTTTAGAATGAGTTCAGTTCAATATTTAAAATCAAATAAGCACACTTTGTACACTTCAACATATGCTGATGCAGATTGTTTTAGAATTGACTATTGGATTCTTTTAGGACTCGACACCTAATTTTATTTTTGTTGCTCTATCCATTGTCCATTATTTATGTGTTTTCATTCACTATTTTTTTTTTATTTTTTTAGAAATGTCTCAAGAAGAATGGTTCACATCTAATATTATCTTTTTCGATTTTCTCTTTTCTTTTGTAGATGTGGTGTTGAATGACATCATTCCTAAAAATGCCACCACTTGATCGACAACAACATGCCTCGGTAATGATTTACGCTTGATATGGTGTTGCGTGCAATTAATGATTTTGAGTGTCGAAAACAAAGGGGATATATGATACTTTGATTCAAAGTGTCTTGAGCGATAATGTGTGAATTGGCGTATTCAATGTAAAAAGACCCACACATTCCTTCCTCTTTCGATTTAGATGTTCCTTGATTGGATCACATTTTTGGTTTCAATGTAGTGTGTTTTCCTTTGTATAAAAGATTAACCTTACGTAGTCTTTGTTTTGTTCTTGGATATTCTATTAGCCTTTGCTTTTTTTTTTCTGCCGATTTTCCACATTTAGCGTTGAAGGCATGAATGCACTCAAACAATGTGTGCACACATTTGAATGAGTTCAGTTCATCTACGAAATTGAGTTTGTGCATTACAGGCTAATAATGTATTTATATTTTCTTCATGAATTGATTAAATTTATTGTTGTTTTATTTATTTATTGATGAATTGATTAAGCTGGGTGGATAGTTTAATAAACAAAGGGAATTTTGCCTAAATTTTCTAAATTGTTAAGACATTTGTGTTGGAAAAAAATTGTATGATTTAAATTTACACGATTCTATATTTTAAAAATTTACACTTCTAATATATAAAACATTTATTATTTATATTACACACGATTTTATACTTTCCAAAATTATCAGCGTGCCTTCAGGCACGGGCATACCCTAGTATATATATATATATATATATAAACAAAATAAATGTTAATGTTTATGAAAATGTTATAAATATAAACCTAACTCAATGTCACCCCTACTCAGAGCTCCGGTGGATCCAAGCCCCATTTATCTAATATTCTCTTAATTTCAGAGGTCCGCGTCAGCGGCACCCTATGTCACTACTACCAACCCAAATCATAGCTCTGATTAAAGTCGTTGAAGCTCCGACAATGAGGGTGGGTAGTAGTTGGGATTGAATGTCGATAGCGTAAATTTTTAAAAATATGGTAATTTTGAAGAAAAAAAGTGGTTTGGATCTACCGTGCGTGTGTATATATATATATATATATATATATATATATATGTAACACCCCGCCTAATAAGATACCGGGTGATCACTCCAATATTAAATTAAAACAGGAGTTTCATATGGATCATTCTTAGCATCACTGTCGAAAATCCATTTAATTACTAATATCCTATTAGGTGAGCGTTAAAAACTTTTACTTAACTACTCTTTTTAGCAAACAAATTAAAACATCCACAATTAAATGCGTAATGAACTGAAATGGAAATGAAAGGAACTAAAATAACCGAACACTCGGTCCAAATATACAACCATATCGAATGTTGTACTGAAAGAATAAATAAAAGAAATTGAGCCATTGGCTCGAGTGTTTATACAATATCTCCTATCTAGAGTACAAAGAAAGAAACGTCTACCGATAACCTGCAAGCATCCACAGCTGCTGCAGCAGACGTCTGACCCGAAAGAGTTTCCATCCAGGCGTCCCTGTGTCTGGACACCTATAAATATATATAGTATAGAGAAAGAAAGGAGAGTAGACAAACGGGTCAGAGCCCGAATGTTTAGAAAATATTTTGCAAGTGCATAAATGCTTTATTTTTAGAAAAATAGTTTTTATCTCATATTTAAATTGGTATCGCACTCTCATGAGATACCCCTCACCTCTCCTCTAACAGTGCACACCTAGCGCATCCCTAAAAACATCCTAGTCAAGCTACCCTGCTAAACTAGTCTAATACCCAACCACTATCTAACCTAGGTAGTCAAACAGATGTACTAAGGGCTAAACTTCACTCTAATCTCGACGCTATGCCATGTTCGTGCGTGGGGTGTCTCGCGAAGCGAAATCCAAACAAGGAACCCCCCCGATACACTACTGTGCAGCAAGGTCGATCTTTGAGATCTGCCAGTCCCTCAGTATAGAAAGATATATATAATATATATACCATAAACATTTAATAATATTAGAGCACTAAGGATTAAACTTCTCCCCAGTCTCAACACAATGCCATATTCGTGCGTGGGTTGTCTCGCGAAGCGAAACCCAAACAAGGAACCCCCCCGATACACTACTATGCAACACGGTCGATCGTCGGGATCCATTAGACCCTCGGCACTCAATTTATACATATACGTACATCTACAATATACGTCCGGATAATATCTCCCGGACTGAGGATTACTTGATACATATAGTATTTATAAATACTTATCCTTTTCATTTCAAAAACTTCCATTTCCCTTCTCATATCCAAGAAATGTATTTATAGAAGCCAATTCATTATCATGAATTGCTTTAACAAATCATATACTTTTTGAAAGCCAATTTTATTAACATAAAAATGCTTTTCCTTTATCAATTATCCCATTTCCCTTTTTATACTCAGGAAATGTATTCAAAGACATTTTCATTATCATAAAAATGCTTTGATCATAACATATGCTTCCACATCCATTCTTCCATCCGTGAAGTGTTACCGAAGCCAAATAATATAACCCATTTCCCTTCCTATATCCAGGAAATGTAATTAAAGCAAACCCATTATTATGAACTGCTTTAATAAACGCGTTCTAAGACCGCCCGTCCGGATTTCTCCACTGTGCGCGCCCCTAAATGGCTATCATCTTCCAGGGCCTCCAAGACAACCTGGGATCCTATATTGAAAGACGTCGGGAAGCGACCATGTGCCTGCAGAATAGTCAAGACCACACCCGGAATCTCCTAACCAGCGCAGAAAATATAACAACAAACGCTCACATGGCCTATAGGACTATATCCACCCTGCATCATTAGCCAGGGGGCTTCACCATACGAACGCAACTTCCCTTATGATAGCGATTTAGAGAGGTGTGTATCCTCATTTTTATTATTTATGAAAATCATTTGTCTTTCCATTTTGAAAACATTTATATATTATTTTCAAAATCATTTTCATCATATCATATATACTTTAATCACATAGTATATACATATACCCTATATTCATCCTTGAATATACATAAATGGCCATATTTGCCAACTATATATAGCGATGACCATTAATCCCAAAGATTCCCTCGAGGAATCATAATCGTGCTTTCATATAAGCATGATACTAAACCCAAAGTATTTCCTTACTTTGTTCAATACTAATTACCTCAATCATCTCTTAAAGGTTTATTTATCCTCAAAACCCTTATTTAGGAATCCCCATAAAAATCCCAAATGGTAATTCAACTCCCCATACTCTTAAAGGGAGAAAACTATAAATTCTGGCCTAAGCGAATCGATTCGCCCCTTTAGCGAATCGATTCGGTTCCCAATCCGAATCGATTCGGAAAGTTTTCTGCAAATAGGTCTGTAAATGGCGAATCGATTCGGTCTGTACCCGAATCGATTCGGCCCATTGCAGAAACCCAATTCCCCTTAGGCGAATCGATTCGTCCTGTACCCGAATCGATTCGGCCTGTTCGAGGTTCACAGTTTGGGCGATTTCTCAAACTCCAAAATACCCAAAAACCAATCCAAATTCATTTTTATGGTTTCTACTCTACACCAAAAATCATCCCAAACATCTACACAATAATTTCTAGCCTTTATTTTTCCAATTCCCGATTTGATTTCCGAGTTGGTACTTTCAACCGGGAGCTGCCATCTTGTAAAAATCATATCAAATCGTAGAAAAATCATAAAAATACGTGGTCGGCGCGCGCGCGACCGTATCGAAAATATCTACAACTTTTGTGTTTTGGCCGAAAGCTAAATCAATTATTTTCCTGGCCAAAAATGCCCCCTAAGGTGACGGGTTACTATTCATCGTCTCTTCCGAGACGATTTCGGCCATTAAAGCTTCTCCCAAGCTTTTGTCGCCTCACCCAACGTCCTATAACCTCAACCAACTACAACTACACATATATTAAGGGTTCTAAACATCCTAGAACCCAAAACCACCAATTAATTTAGATTAAAACCTAAGTTCCACAAAATTGAAATATTATTGGGGTTTAATTGTTTTAACTCCCCAAAACCCGTTTTATCCACGATAACCCACCCCAAAACCATTAGGGTTTGTGTATACCAAACTACGGTATGAGATATTTATGCAAAAAAGATAAATAAAGCAAGTAAACACTTGCCTTGTGGATAAAATCCGACGACCTCGAGTCGAATCCGGCGGAGTTGGCCCGAGATCTCCCATTTCTTCTCCTCTTTCTCCTTCCTCTCTCTCTTCTCTCTCTTTTCTTTCTTTCTTTCTCTTTTCTTTCCCTCTCTTCCTCCTTTTATAAGGAGAAAAGGGTTTTAAACCCTTAAAACCCAAAAACGACTAGTTTACCCAATTACGAGTTACTTTTACCTCTAAAATTACCCGAAACTCATTTTCGACAATCGGACACTCTTTTCCGACTATCTCGGCCATTCCGAGAATTATGGCACAGTCGAAATTCCCATCCGAGGTACTTGACTGCAAATCACTATTCCAACCCAAAATAATTAAATGCGGGTTTTCCAATAAAAAATCTTACCTCGTGTCGCTTTACTCAACGACGACATATAATTAAAATATTTCGACCTATATAGTCCCAAAAATAATTACAGCACCCATCGAAAATCATTCAATCCTCGAAAATCCCAAAATTTACTATTTAGGAAAATTCCCCAAATTGCCACTTAATTTAATTATATGGAATTTAATTGTCTAAAAAGGACGGGTTGTTACATACTCCCCCCCTTACAACGGAATTTCATCCTCGAAATTCAGGTATAACCTACACCATCTAACTAGGATCACTACAAATCCTAAAACCTCAAGAGAAAGATACTAACTCAATGGTTCCCAACCATAAGCTACATGACTACCACGATCGTAAAGTGACTCTAATACGTCACATAATACCCATCATCTGTAATGCCTCTTGGCATGGATTTCAATATTGCGTACTACTCCTATCTTAACTAGGCGGTATACCAAACCACCTTACCAAGGTGCCCATACACCTTCCTAACTTGTGCACATCTGCACATTCGTAGCGAACGTCTGACACGTAACACTCTCTCCCAATAAGGGTCTCCTTTTCTCGGTGTAATACTCACCTATGGGTCCTTCCAACCCGGGAAATTCCAACTCCTAACCTCGGCGCTGCTAACTCTATCGAACCTACATCCTAACAAGGCTATAATCTATGCGTCACCCTACCTACGCGAAACTAATATAATCCTAAGTATGTCCCTAGTGCCCAAAGCCTCTCTCAACTCCCGACAATTGCTTGGTTTCATGCGTGGGACGTCTCGCCAAGGCGAAATCCAAACAAGGAACCCTCCCGTTACACTACTCCCTCGCGCAGTCGGTCATCGAGATATAGCGACCCAAGGCACATAGGCGGGACTTCCTAAATCCTACAAGGCTATCCTATGAACGCATTCCTACTATCTTATCCTTCCGCCCATACAGACGGAAACCTAATCAATCGAAGTGCCCACTTTCTGTAAAAAGTGTCACGAACATAGTACCCAAAATTTATCTTCTCAAAGTCTGCCTTTTCATTAAGGCTGGTTATTATCCTCAAACAAATTTCTCTAAGTCCAACCTCAACCACCCACTTGTGGCGAGGGGACCACTTTAGTGCTTTTCCATAGCACAATATCTCCATAAGTATATCAACATCATGTGGTTCATAGCCTATAGTGGTTCATCCACACTATAAGACCTTTCCACAAAATCAACATCCTTGCATCCCATAACAGCTCCCCACTCCCGACGCCGTTAAGAGTCATGTGTGGAGTGTCTCGCAAAGCGAAATCCAAACAAGGAACCCCTCCACACATTAACCCTTGACTTCGTTGGTTATGGAGTTCTGTCATTTAAACATGCAACCGGGATATCCCTATCCCCTAATCCAACAAAAAGGTGATCTGAACTCCTATCTCTAACTAAGAGTCATACCACCCTGCGCTCGCACTCATTTTAAGTCCTTGCGCAAACAATAATGAGCTTTATGTTCAGCTTAACGAAAATCCTGCGGCCTTAAATCATATATATAAGGTCGCCATAAACCCAAATCACGATAAGGAAACCTCTTCTCACTGAAGTTCCATTAACCCATAACAAATAAGGTGAACTCAACCTATATCTAGGTGAGACATCGCAACAATAACCTGTTCCCTCGAGGAACCATGGACACGATAGACTTGCCATTCTTAGCCTGCTATCGCTCCGAAAATACACCATAATGTATTAGGCTCCTCATACCACCATGCTCGTATAGACATATAAAACGAGCATCACTAACCAGATATGTATATATATATATACCATATATCAGTACTCGCCTCTATGGCGAATGAAGAAAAATAAAACTCCGCTACTGCGGACAACACATAGGCATATATGATATAATGTTATCGATACCGCCATAACTCAAATTACCCACACGATTCTAGGGCTAACTAATACCGCGACTTCATCTAGTCACGCCTAATATACCTCTTCAATTGAGGTAAAACTCATAACCACAATTTCATTATAACGATTTCCCCGAGTGGATGTCCAACCATGGGGTCCTCGAACATACCCATTCTTTAGTGAGCCCATCCTCCTTGGAAAGGACTCAATATTCATTGCACCTAACTCACTTAGGTACAAGGTTCACTTTGCCATAATACTCTTTATTCACCGTCGGCCCCTGGCTGAACCTTAGGCGAATAATTCCCAAAACTGCATTCTTCTCGTCCTGTTGATTCATGGGGACTCATAGTGAGAACTATCCGTAAGATCCCTTTGGAACCCTTATCTTCACGGGGAAATCCAACTTTAGTACCACTTTCTATCACAGTAGTACTTGGTTGCTCATAACTACTATACTTTAGTAGTCTTCGCAACAGTCCTTAGCATTTGCCACAAGGAGAGTGGCATCTACTAAGATCCTCATCCCCGTCTTCTACCAGCTCCCCCAGCTAAGCTCCACTCCTGCTGCCCTCCGAGCTCCGCACACGATTCTCAACGAGCGCGTAACAAATTTCTATAATCTTCTAATATGGCAGGAGATCGAAGTCTCACAATAGAAATCAACAATCCTATTCCTGAGGCATTATAACAAATCGAGAGCAACGCTGAAAGCGTAGTACGTCCGCACAGATTCCTAAGGACACTAGAACCTGATGCTCTGATACCATCTGTAACACCCCTCCTAATAAGATACCGGGTGATCACTCCAATATTAAATTAAAACAGGAGTTTCATATGGATCATTCTTAGCATCACTGTCGAAAATCCATTTAATTACTAATATCCTATTAGGTGAGCGTTAAAAACTTTTACTTAACTACTCTTTTTAGCAAACAAATTAAAACATCCACAATTAAATGCGTAATGAACTGAAATGGAAATGAAAGGAACTAAAATAACCGAACACTCGGTCCAAATATACAACCATATCGAATGTTGTACTGAAAGAATAAATAAAAGAAATTGAGCCATTGGCTCGAGTGTTTATACAATATCTCCTATCTAGAGTACAAAGAAAGAAACGTCTACCGATAACCTGCAAGCATCCACAGCTGCTGCAGCAGACGTTTGACCCGAAAGAGTTTCCATCCAGGCGTCCCTGTGTCTGGACACCTATAAATATATATAGTATAGAGAAAGAAAGGAGAGTAGACAAACGGGTCAGAGCCCGAATGTTTAGAAAATATTTTGCAAGTGCATAAATGCTTTATTTTTAGAAAAAATAGTTTTTATCTCATATTTAAATTGGTATCGCACTCTCATGAGATACCCCTCACCTCTCCTCTAACAGTGCACACCTAGCGCATCCCTAAAAACATCCTAGTCAAGCTACCCTGCTAAACTAGTCTAATACCCAACCACTATCTAACCTAGGTAGTCAAACAGATGTACTAAGGGCTAAACTTCACTCTAATCTCGACGCTATGCCATGTTCGTGCATGGGGTGTCTCGCGAAGCGAAATCCAAACAAGGAACCCCCCCGATACACTACTGTGCAGCAAGGTCGATCTTTGAGATCCTCCAGTCCCTCAGTACAGAAAGATATATATAATATATATACCATAAACATTTAATAATATTAGAGCACTAAGGACTAAACTTCTCCCCAGTCTCAACACAATGCCATATTCGTGCGTGGGGTGTCTCGCGAAGCGAAATCCAAACAAGGAACCCCCCGATACACTACTATGCAGCACGGTCGATCATCGGGATCCATTAGACCCTCGGCACTCGATTTATACATCTACGTACATCTACAATATACGTCCGGATAATATCTCCCGGACTGAGGATTACTTGATACATATAGTATTTATAAATACTTATCCTTTTCATTTCAAAAACTTCCATTTCCCTTCTCATATCCAGGAAATGTATTTATAGAAGCCAATTCATTATCATGAATTGCTTTAACAAATCATATACTTTTTGAAAGCCAATTTTATTAACATAAAAATGCTTTTCCTTTATCAATTATCCCATTTCCCTTTTTATACTCAGGAAATGTATTCAAAGACATTTTCATTATCATAAAAATGCTTTGATCATAACATATGCTTCCACATCCCTTCTTCTATCCGGGAAGTGTTACCGAAGCCAAATAATATAACCCATTTCCCTTCCTATATCCAGGAAATGTAATTAAAGCAAATCCATTATTATGAACTGCTTTAATAAACGCGTTCTAAGACCGCCCGTCCGGATTTCTCCACTGTGCGCGCCCCTAAATGGCTATCATCTTCCAGGGCCTCCAAGACAACCTGGGATCCTATATTGAAAGACGTCGGGAAGCGACCATGTGCCTGCGGGATAGTCAAGACCACACCCGGAATCTCCTAACCAGCGCAGAAAATATAACAACAAACGCTCACATGGCCTATAGGACTATATCCACCCTGCATCATTAGACAGGGGGCTTCACCATACGAACGCAACTTCCCTTATGATAGCGATTTAGAGAGGTGTGTATCCTCATTTTTATTATTTATGAAAATCATTTGTCTTTCCATTTTGAAAACATTTATATATTATTTTCAAAATCATTTTCATCATATCATATATACTTTAATCACATAGTATATACATATACCCTATATTCATCCTTGAATGTACATAAATGGCCATATTTGCCAACTATATATAGCGATGACCATTAATCCCAAAGATTCCCTCGAGGAATCATAATCGTGCTTTCATATAAGCATGATACTAAACTGTAACAACCCTCAATTTTGGAGACTGAGAAATTAAGTTTTTGGGAAAATAAAATTTAATTGAATTGGAGAATTTTAGAATTTGGGAAATGAGGTCCAAAAATAGAAAATATTTTAAAGTATTCCGGATGATGATTTTGAGGGTACCATCAATCCCGGAAGGGTCGAGATAGTCAAAATGACTGTCATTGGGTTTTATTTCGGCTCCGGAATGTTTTAAGTTATTTTGGCTCGAATTGGAGTAAACGAGTCATTTAAAGTGTGTATTAACATTTAAAACTGGGTTTGTTGTTTTAAAGGATTTAAGGCTTACGGATGAAGCCTTCTCAATTAGAGAAAGAAAGAAAGAAGAGGGAAAAGAAGAGAGGGAGGAAGAAAGCTTGGGATTTCCGGCCCAACAGCAACATCGAGGATGATCCAACCTCTACAAATCTGAGGCAAGTGTTTAATCTTGCTAAATAGCTATTTGTGTATTTTATTTCATAAATTGTGGGGTAAAGAAATGGTTTTTGGGTATTAATGTCAAAACCTAGATTTTAGGTTTAAATCTTGAAATCAATGTTTAAATTGAGAATTAATGACATAGAAATGGTTGGGATCAACTTTGGGTTGGTTAATGGGTTTAAAATCATGATTTGATGAAGGTTTGGGGGTTGGAATGAGAAATTTAGGGTTTAGAATTCGTAGGTTTTGAAGAAACTGATGAAACCTTCAAAAATTGCAGGTCCGAATCGATTCGCCCCCTCAAGCGAATCGATTCGGTTTGGTAAAACTAGCAGGTCTGCATTGACCGAATCGATTCGGACCCTAAGCCGAATCGATTCGGCCTATTGCAGAAGCCCAGGTCTTTGGACCCGAATCGATTCGCCTTGGAGGCCGAATCGATTCGCTAGTCCGAATCGATTCGCTACAGGGCCGAATCGATTCGGAAACAGGGCATTTTGAGGTATTTTTCTCCATAGTGAATTCAAACCCTTTTTGGTTGGGTTTATTGAATTGGGGCCTTCTCTTAAGATGAAAGAGATATGTTCTTGGAGACACATAAGGAGTTTCTCACACTTTAGGGTTTTGAGGACTCCTTAGGGTAATTTGGGAGAAATGTATCCATGTATGTATTTGGAGTTATGTATAGAGATTTTGGGGAAACCCTTTGGGATTGAGAATCCTAATTGGAGATTAAAAGTAAGTGTAGATGTGATGTGAGGCTAAGAACTCTTAGAGAAATCTTAGATTAGGGTATTCACAAAAGTGACCGAACCGTAATCGAAATCGAGGGAAATGAGATTATTTGATGATTGAAAGAATGAGCTTGAGGCTGATAGACTATTAGTTATAGGTATACCGATAGTCAAAATGATTACTAGATTCTTTAGTATACTCGGAGATATAGATGATATGTGTAGTGAAAGATTCCTACACAAACTCTTGGGTGATAGCCCTAATGTTGAATATATATAGGTATAGATATATACATATGGTTTGGGAGACTATTCATCATAGGAAAATGATCGAATATGTTTCAAGTATGGGATTATATTCACGTATCGAGGTAAATTAAAGGAATTGTGGTGACGGCTTGCATATTGAGGACTATGTATACTTATAGCTAGGTATATATATATCTTACGCATATGAACGAGAATTAGTTTATCATATATATAGATAAGGTTATGTGTGTATGTGTTGATATATATCCGTATGTATATAAATGTATGGATATATTTATGTTATGAACATACATGGTATGGATACTTAAACCGCATATGGTGGTTTATTATTTGATCCTATAATTGGATCATATGGATGTATATATATTGTGCATGTGAATAATACATATACTTAATTGGTTAAGCATACCCCGCTCATGCTATCATTGGGAAGTTGCGTGCGTAGAGGGTGAGCATCCTGGCTTATAATGCAGGGTGTGGATATTCCCCAGGTCATAGTCGTCCCTTGTGATTATTATACATATAGATATATATTTTGGGATGAGACGTGGTGGGTATGTTTCGTCTCATTGTCGGTTTGGAGCTATGACCGCTTCCCGGGTCGTCGTGTGCGTGAGTTTACCACAAGATGGGTGTCGTTTAGTCCCACCATGGTGGCCCCAGTATTGCTACGTGAGCCGGGCACTGGGAAGATGATAGCATTGATGCAGTTTATCGACGATATATATAGCCGGGTATATTATGTGCATGGCCTTGTACATCATATGTAGTATGTACACTTGGCTATTGGATTGATGATGATATATATATGGTTAGAAATAAATACCTATATATATATATATATATATATATATTTATATATATATCCTATAGATGAAAGGATATGGACTTTTATGAAGTACATCTTAGATGATTATGGTGTACTAGGTTGATGGGAGTTGATGTATCGCACATAAGGTATTATTTCGGTTACATCATCCCAAGGATATTATTGGAGGTTCTTTTATTTTATCTTAATTGTTTTCTTTCTTTTCTTTTCTTCTTCCTTTCTTTAGTAGTTATAGTTAGTAGTTAAGGTAGTATTATATAGTATGTTAAGGATTATGGATCTCTAGAATCGACATTGCCCAGGAGTAGTGTAACGAGGGGGTTCCTTGTTTGGATTTCACTTTGCGAGACGCCTCACGCACGAAACGCAGTGCCATGTCGAGAGTTGAGAGAAGTAATTCTATTTGTGGCATCTCGGATCTCTGGTCTTGACCTTGTCAGGAGTAGTGTAACGGGGCGGTTCCTTGTTTGGATTTCGCTTTGCGAGACTCCCCACGCACGAAACGTAGTACAATGTTGGGATTAGAGAGAAGTCTTGTCAATATTCCATGTGCATGTTATTAAGTATATAAATTCTTACGTTTTTAGCCTATATAGGTATATATATATATATATATATATATATATATATATATATATATATATATATATATATATATATATGTATATGTATAGGGGTAATGTTTTAGGAATCATGATAATTATAATTCATAAGATTATTAATCGGAATTCATTAAGCCTTTTATGGCATAACTGTTGTAGTCATAATCTAATAGGATTAGAAATGGGTGGATCCTTAGATTATGACGGGAAGGTAGCTCTCGTGGATATAGGGTAGGCCTGATAAGTTAGGTTGTCCTAAAATCAATGGGGGTAATTTAACTAAAATTGAGGATACGAATAGGTTATAAGCCGTTGAACTGAACTATATTGTGAAAATAGTATTTTACTAGCCACAACTATTAATTGACCCCCCCCCCCCCCCCCGCTATTTTCATTATCAAAACATCCCATATTATCACAACTATCTTTTTACATTGAATATGTCAACACTAAATTACTACAAGGATTATTTTCAATCTTTGTGATATGATTATATGATTTGTGTACGTTCTCATCTGATTGTTTTAGAATGAGTTCAGTTCAATATTTAAAATCAAATAAGCACACTTTGTACACTTCAACATATGCTGATGCAGATTGTTTTAGAATTGACTATTGGATTCTTTTAGGACTCGACACCTAATTTTATTTTTGTTGCTCTATCCATTGTCCATTATTTATGTGTTTTAATTCACTATTTTTTTATGTTTGAAATGAGGTATTCAACCGAGATTTTTAGAAATGTCTCAAGAAGAATGGTTCACATCTAATATTATCTTTTTCGATTTTCTCTTTTCTTTTGTAGATGTGGTGTTGAATGACATCATTCCTAAAAATGCCACCACTTGATCGACAACAACATGCCTCGGTAATGATTTACGCTTGATATGGTGTTGCGTGCAATTAATGATTTTGAGTGTCGAAAACAAAGGGGATATATGATACTTTGATTCAAAGTGTCTTGAGCGATAATGTGTGAATTGGCGTATTCAATGTAAAAAGACCCACACATTCCTTCCTCTTTCGATTTAGATGTTCCTTGATTGGATCACATTTTTGGTTTCAATGTAGTGTGTTTTCCTTTGTATAAAAGATTAACCTTACGTAGTCTTTGTTTTGTTCTTGGATATTCTATTAGTCTTTGCTTTTTTTTTTTCTGCCGATTTTCCACATTTAGCGTTGAAGGCATGAATGCACTCAAACAATGTGTGCACACATTTGCTGTGTAGAATGAGTTCAGTTCATCTACGAAATTGAGTTTGTGCATTACAGGCTAATAATGTATTTATATTTTCTTCATGAATTGATTAAATTTATTGCTGTTTTATTTATTTATTGATGAATTGATTAAGCTGGGTGGATAGTTTAATAAACAAAGGGAATTTTGCCTAAATTTTCTAAATTGTTAAGACATTTGTGTTGGAAAAAAATTGTATGATTTAAATTTACACGATTCTATACTTTAAAAATTTACACTTCTAATATATAAAACATTTATTATTTATATTACACACGATTTTATACTTTCCAAAATTATCAGCGTGCCTTCAGGCACGGGCATACCCTAGTATATATATATATATATATATATATATATATATATATATATATATATATATATATATATATATATATATATATATACTGTGTTATATAAACACAATAAATGTTAATGTTTATGAAAATGTTATAAATATAAACCTAACTCAATGTCACCCCTACTCAGAGCTCCGGTGGATCCAAGCCCCATTTATCTAATATTCTCTTAATTTCAGAGGTCCGCGTCAGCGGCACCCTATGTCACTACTACCAACCCAAATCATAGCTCTGATTAAAGTCGTTGAAGCTCCGACAATGAGGGTGGGTAGTAGTTGGGATTGAATGTCGATAGCGTAAATTTTTAAAAATATGGTAATTTTGAAGAAAAAAAGTGGTTTGGATCTACCGTGCGTGTGTATATATATATATATGTAACACCCCGCCTAATAAGATACCGGGTGATCACTCCAATATTAAATTAAAACATGAGTTTCATATGGATCATTCTTAGCATCACTGTCGAAAATCCATTTAATTACTAATATCCTATTAGGTGAGCGTTAAAAACTTTTACTTAACTACTCTTTTTAGCAAACAAATTAAAACATCCACAATTAAATGCGTAATGAACTGAAATGGAAATGAAAGGAACTAAAATAACCGAACACTCGGTCCAAATATACAACCATATCGAATGTTGTACTGAAGGAATAAATAAAAGAAATTGAGCCATTGGCTCGAGTGTTTATACAATATCTCCTATCTAGAGTACAAAGAAAGAAACGTCTACCGATAACCTGCAAGCATCCACAGCTGCTGCAGCAGACGTCTGACCCGAAAGAGTTTCCATCCAGGCGTCCCTGTGTCTGGACACCTATAAATATATATAGTACAGAGAAAGAAAGGAGAGTAGACAAACGGGTCAGAGCCCGAATGTTTAGAAAATATTTTGCAAGTGCATAAATGCTTTATTTTTAGAAAAATAGTTTTTATCTCATATTTAAATTGGTATCGCACTCTCATGAGATACCCCTCACCTCTCCTCTAATAGTGCACACCTAGCGCATCCCTAAAAACATCCTAGTCAAGCTACCCTGCTAAACTAGTCTAATACCCAACCACTATCTAACCTAGGTAGTCAAACAGATGTACTAAGGGCTAAACTTCACTCTAATCTCGACGCTATGCCATGTTCGTGCGTGGGGTGTCTCGCGAAGCGAAATCCAAACAAGGAACCCCCCCGATACACTACTGTGCAGCAAGGTCGATCTTTGAGATCTGCCAGTCCCTCAGTACAGAAAGATATATATAATATATATACCATAAACATTTAATAATATTAGAGCACTAAGGATTAAACTTCTCCCCAGTCTCAACACAATGCCATATTCGTGCGTGGGTTGTCTCGCGAAGCGAAACCCAAACAAGGAACCCCCCCGATACACTACTATGCAACACGGTCGATCGTCGGGATCCATTAGACCCTCGGCACTCAATTTATACATATACGTACATCTACAATATACGTCCGGATAATATCTCCCGGACTGAGGATTACTTGATACATATAGTATTTATAAATACTTATCCTTTTCATTTCAAAAACTTCCATTTCCCTTCTCATATCCAAGAAATGTATTTATAGAAGCCAATTCATTATCATGAATTGCTTTAACAAATCATATACTTTTTGAAAGCCAATTTTATTAACATAAAAATGCTTTTCCTTTATCAATTATCCCATTTCCCTTTTTATACTCAGGAAATGTATTCAAAGACATTTTCATTATCATAAAAATGCTTTGATCATAACATATGCTTCCACATCCATTCTTCCCTCCGTGAAGTGTTACCGAAGCCAAATAATATAACCCATTTCCCTTCCTATATCCAGGAAATGTAATTAAAGCAAACCCATTATTATGAACTGCTTTAATAAACGCGTTCTAAGACCGCCCGTCCGGATTTCTCCACTGTGCGCGCCCCTAAATGGCTATCATCTTCCAGGGCCTCCAAGACAACCTGGGATCCTATATTGAAAGACGTCGGGAAGCGACCATGTGCCTGCAGAATAGTCAAGACCACACCCGGAATCTCCTAACCAGCGCAGAAAATATAACAACAAACGCTCACATGGCCTATAGGACTATATCCACCCTGCATCATTAGCCAGGGGGCTTCACCATACGAACGCAACTTCCCTTATGATAGCGATTTAGAGAGGTGTGTATCCTCATTTTTATTATTTATGAAAATCATTTGTCTTTCCATTTTGAAAACATTTATATATTATTTTCAAAATCATTTTCATCATATCATATATACTTTAATCACATAGTATATACATATACCCTATATTCATCCTTGAATATACATAAATGGCCATATTTGCCAACTATATATAGCGATGACCATTAATCCCAAAGATTCCCTCGAGGAATCATAATCGTGCTTTCATATAAGCATGATACTAAACCCAAAGTATTTCCTTACTTTGTTCAATACTAATTACCTCAATCATCTCTTAAAGGTTTATTTATCCTCAAAACCCTTATTTAGGAATCCCCATAAAAATCCCAAATGGTAATTCAACTCCCCATACTCTTAAAGGGAGAAAACTATAAATTCTGGCCTAAGCGAATCGATTCGCCCCTTTAGCGAATCGATTCGGTTCCCAATCCGAATCGATTCGGAAAGTTTTCTGCAAATAGGTCTGTAAATGGCGAATCGATTCGGTCTGTACCCGAATCGATTCGGCCCATTGCAGAAACCCAATTCCCCTTAGGCGAATCGATTCGTCCTGTACCCGAATCGATTCGGCCTGTTCGAGGTTCACAGTTTGGGCGATTTCTCAAACTCCAAAATACCCAAAAACCAATCCAAATTCATTTTTATGGTTTCTACTCTACACCAAAAATCATCCCAAACATCTACACAATAATTTCTAGCCTTTATTTTTCCAATTCCCGATTTGATTTCCGAGTTGGTACTTTCAACCGGGAGCTGTCATCTTGTAAAAATCATATCAAATCGTAGAAAAATCATAAAAATACGTGGTCGGCGCGCACGCGACCGTATCGAAAATATCTACAACTTTCGTGTTTTGGCCGAAAGCTAAATCAATTATTTTCCTGGCCAAAAATGCCCCCTAAGGTGACGGGTTACTATTCATCGTCTCTTCCGAGACGATTTCCGCCATTAAAGCTTCTCCCAAGCTTTTGTCGCCTCACCCAACGTCCTACAACCTCAACCAACTACAACTACACATATATTAAGGGTTCTAAACATCCTAGAACCCAAAACCACCAATTAATTTAGATTAAAACCTAAGTTCCACAAAATTGAAATATTATTGGGGTTTAATTGTTTTAACTCCCCAAAACCCGTTTTATCCACGATAACCCACCCCAAAACCATTAGGGTTTGTGTATACCAAACTACGGTATGAGATATTTACGCAAAAAAGATAAATAAAGCAAGTAAACACTTGCCTCGTGGATAAAATCCGACGACCTCGAGTCGAATCCGGCGGAGTTGGCCCGAGATCTCCCATTTCTTCTCCTCTTTCTCCTTCCTCTCTCTCTTCTCTCTCTTTTCTTTCTTTCTTTCTCTTTTCTTTCCCTCTCTTCCTCCTTTTATAAGGAGAAAAGGGTTTTAAACCCTTAAAACCCCAAAACGACTCATTTACCCAATTACGAGTTACTTTTACCTCTAAAATTACCCGAAACTCATTTTCGACAATCGGACACTCTTTTCCGACTATCTCGGCCATTCCGAGAATTATGGCGCAGTCGAAATTCCCATCCGAGGTACTTGACCGCAAATCACTATTACAACCCAAAATAATTAAATGCGGGTTTTCCAATAAAAAATATTACCTCGTGTCGCTTTACTCAACGACGACATATAATTAAAATATTTCGACCTATATAGTCCCAAAAATAATTACAGCACCCATCGAAAATCATTCAATCCTCGAAAATCCCAAAATTTACTATTTAGGAAAATTCCCCAAATTGCCACTTAATTTAATTATATGGAATTTAATTGTCTAAAAAGGACGGGTTGTTACAATATATATATATATATATATATATATATATATATATATATATATATATATATATATATATATATATATATATTGTGTAATATTATCTCTGTAAATGTTACTGTTTGTGAAAATGTTATATATATATTGTGTAATATTAAATCCGTAAATGTTATTGTTTGTGAAAATGTTATATATATATAAAACTATTTCATAAATATATTAACACAGTAAATGTTATTGTGTGTGAAAAATATCACGGATATAAAACTATTTCATTTTCTGGTGTATACAAAAAAGTTTAATATCTATGACATTTTTACAAACAATAGCATTTACTGTATTATCACATTATATATATATATATATATATATATATATATATATATTCAATATGCTTTTATTTTTAAAGCTCTGCGCTACGGGCACCTAATGCGACCCCTAAACCAGTGCTCAAGAGTATTCAGATCCCATTTATCCTATCTTATTTTCAGAGGTCCGTGCCAGCGGCACCACATGCCACCCTTACCCACCCCAAATCGGAGCTCTGACGAAGGTCGTTGAAGCTCCAACAATGGTGGTAAGGATTGGATACTGCTAGCGCGAACCTTTAGATATAAGGTAATTTAAAAAAAAAAGGGTTTGGATCCACCGGATATATATATATACTGTGTAATATAACCACAGTAAATGTTACCGTCTGTTTGTGAAAATGACACATATATAAAACTATGTCATATTCTAGTGCATACAGTAAAGTTTACTGTTTGTGTAAATTTTTTTCTTTGGAATTTTATAGCCTTCATGGATCTTGTTTGATAGATCTCGTTGAGCAGATTTCAAAAATAGTAATTTTGAGAAAAACGGATTTGTGAATCAAAAGTTATGATCATTTAAAGATTAAAAAAAAAGTCCAACCACTTATGTAACTTCCTCAAGGAAGTTACGGATGGTTGGTTTTAAAAGGGTAAAATTGTGAAAAAAATTCCTTAAAAAGTTGGAATAGGACCTATAAGATTGTTGAAAAGTCAATAGGACTTATAAGAATGTTGACCCGACAAATGGGACCTATGTGTAAAGACCCCAAATAATTATATTTAACTCTCATTTGTTGGGTCAATATTCATATAAGTTCTATTGACTTTTCAACAATGAATTAGGTCTTATTCCATCTTTTTAGGAATTTTTTCACGATTTTATCCTTTTATAACTAATTATCCGTAACTTCCATAAGTGGTTGGACTTTTTATTTAATCTTAAAATGATCATAACTTTTGATTCACACATCCGTTTTTCGCAAAATTACTATTTTTGAAATCTGCTCGACGAGATCTATCAAAAAAGATCCATGGAGATTATAAAATTTTAAAGAATTTTTTTTACACAAACAGTAAACGTTACTGTATGCACTAGAATATGACATAGTTTTATATATGTGACATTTTCACAAACAGACAATAACATTTACTATGGTAATATTAGACAGCATATATATATATATATAATAATGCTCATGTGCGGACTAGTCCGTATTTTAAGAATACGGACCGGACATGTGTCACCTAACGGTGCCCCTAGAAATTATTGCCTAAATTATAGGCACACTCTCTCTCTTTTCTGGGCTCACCGTCAGGTGACACATGTCCGGTCCGCATTCTTAAAATGCGGACTAGTCCTCACAATAGCATGACTGATATATATATATATATATATATATATATATATATATATCTGGTGAATCCAAATCCTTTTTTTTCAAAATTTCTTTATATTTAAAGGTTCGCGCGAGCGGCATCCAGTCCTTACTACCATTGTTGGAGCTTCAACGACCATTATTAGAGCTCCGATTTTAGGTGGGTAAGGGTGGCATATGGTGCCGCTTGCGTGGACCTTTGAAAATAAGAGACTTTTGAATAAATGGGTTTTGGATCCACCGGAGTGTCATGGGGTGCCATTGGCGCGGACCTTTGAAAATAAGATTGGATAAATAGGATCTGGATCCTCTGAAGCGCCGGTTTGGGGTAAGTAGGGGTGACATTAGGTGCCGGTGGCCAGAGCTTTAAAAATAGGAGCATATTGGATATATATATATATATATATATAATGTGATAAAAATTTCATAGATACTAAACTTTATTGTATACACCAGAAAATGACATAGTTTTATATCTGTGACATTTTCACAAACAATAACACTTACTGTGTTAATATATTATTATATACACCAGAAAATGAAATAGTTTTATATCTGTAACATTTTTACAAACAATAACATTTACTGTGTTAATATATTTATGAAATAATTTTATATATATAACATTTTCACAAACAGTAACATTTACTGAGTTAATATATATATAAAATAATGCTCCTGTGCGGACTAGTCCGCATTTTAAGAGTGCGGACCGGACATGTGTCACCTAACGGTGCACCTAGAAATTATCGCCTAAATTATAGGCAGAGTCTCTCGCTTTTCTGGGCTCACCGCCAGGTGACACATGTCCGGTCCGCATTCTTAAAATGCGGACTAGTCCGCACAAGAGCAGGACTGTATATATATATATATATATATATTAACTCAGTAAATGCTATTGTTTATAAAAATGTCATAGATATTAATCTTTATTGTATACACGAGAAAATGAAATAACTTTATATCTGTGACATTTTCACAAGCAATAATATTTACTGTGTTAATATATTTATGAAATAGTTTTATATATATAACATTTTCACAAATAGTAACATTTACTGAGTTAATATTACACAATATATATATAACATTTTCACAAACAGTAACATTTACTTAGTTAATATTACACAATATGTATATATATATATATACATATATATATATACACACACACACGGTAGATCCAAACCTCTTTTTTTTTTCAAAATTATCATATTTTTAAAGGTTTACGCTAGCGACAATCAATCCGCACCACTACCCAGGCTCATTATCGGAGCTTCAACGACTTTCATCAGAGCTATGATTTGGGGTGGATAGTGGTGGCATAGGGCGCCGCTGGCGCGAACCTCTGAAATTAATAGAATATTAGATAAATGGGGTTTGGATCCACTGAAGCTCCGATTTGGGGTGAGTAGTGGTGGCATTGGGTTATGTTTATATCTATAATATTTTCACAAAAAAAAGGTTTGGATATATATATATATATACATATATATATATCCAAACCTCTTTTTTCTGATATTATCTTATGTTTAATGGTTCGCGCCAGCGGCATCCAATCCCCATCACCACCCACCCCCATTGTCGGAGCTCCAACAACCTTCATCAGAGCTCTTATTTGAGGTGGCATGGGGTGCCGATGTAACATTTTCACAAATAGTAACATTTTATTATTTGTGAAAATATTACAGATATAATTCTAACCCAATGCTACCCCTACTCACCCCAAACTGGAGCTCCGGTGGATCTAACTCCATTTATTCAATATTATCTTATTTCCTAAGGTCCGCACCAGCGGCACTCCATGTCACCCCAAATCAGAACTCTGATGAAGGTTGTTGGAGCTCCGACAATTGTGGTTGGTGGTGGTGGGGATTAGATGCCGCTAGCGCGGGCGTTAAAAATAAGACAATATCAGGAAAAAGAGATTTGGATCCACTATATATATATATATATATATATATATATATATATATATATATATATGTATGTATTTATATATACTGTGTTATAACACAGTAAATGTTACTGTGTGTGAAAATATTACAAATATAAATTAACCCAATGCTAACCCTACCCACCCCAACCCGGAGCTTCAGTTGATCCAAATTCCATTTATCAAATATTCTATTATTTTCTAAGGTCCGCGCCAGCGGCACCCTATGTCACGCCAAATCAGAGCTCTGATGAATGTTATTGTAGCTCCGATAATGGGGGTGGGTGGTGTTGGGTATTGGATGCCGGTAGCGCAGAGCGTTGAGAATACGATAATATCATAAAAAGAGGTTTGGATGCACTGTGTTATAACACAGTAAATGTTACTGTTTGTGAAAATATTACAAATATAAACTAACCCAATGCTAACCCTATCCACCCCAACCCCGAGCTTCAGTTGATCCAAATTCTATTTATCAAATATTCTATTATTTTCTAACGTCCGCGCCAGCGGCACCCTATGTCACCCCAAATCAGAGCTTTGATGAATGTTATTGTAGCTCCGATAATGGGGGTGGGTGGTGTTGGGTATTGGATGCCGGTAGCGTAGAGCGTTGAGAATACGATAATATCAGAAAAATGAGGTTTGGATGCACCGTATGTGTGTGTATATATATATATATATAT
Source organism: Sambucus nigra (assembly GCA_949130495.1). Classification (NCBI taxonomy): domain Eukaryota; kingdom Viridiplantae; phylum Streptophyta; class Magnoliopsida; order Dipsacales; family Adoxaceae; genus Sambucus; species Sambucus nigra. The sequence goes on along the minus strand of OX422211.1, from coordinate 388,987,984 downwards.
ATATATATATATATATATATGTATGTATGTGTGTGTGTGTGTTATAACACAGTAAATGTTACTGTTTGTGAAAATATTACAAACATAAACTTAACTCAATGCCACCCCTACTCACCCCAAATCAGAGCTCCGGTGGATCCAAGCCCCATTTATCTAATATTCTCTTAAATTCAGAGGTCCGCGCCAGCGGCACCCTACGCCACTACTACCAACCCAAATCATAGCTCTGATTAAAGTCGTGGAAGCTCCGACAATGGGGGTGGGTAGTAGTGGGGATTGAATGTCGCTAGCGTAAATATTTAAAAATATGATAATTTTGAAGAAAAAAAAGTGGTTTGGATCTACCGTGCGTGTATATATATATACATATATATATATATATATATATATATATATTGTGTAATATTAACTCTGTAAATGTTACTGTTTGTGAAAATGTTATAGATATATTGTGCAATATTAACTCCGTAAATGTTACTGTTTGTGAAAATGTTATATATATATAAAACTATTTCATAAATATATTAACACAGTAAATGTTATTGTTTGTGAAAAATGTCACGGATATAAAACTATTTCATTTTGTCGTGTATACAAAAAAGTTTAATATCTATGACATTTTTACAAACAATAGCATTTACTGTATTATCACATTATATATATATATATATATATATATATATATATTCAATATGCTTTTATTTTTAAAGCTCTGCGCCACCGTCACCTAATGCCACCCCTACTCAACCCAAACCGATGCTCAAGAGTATCCAGATCCCATTTATCCAATCTTATTTTCAGAGGTCTGCGCCCGTGGCACCTCATGCCACCCTTACCCACCCCAAATCGGAGCTCTGACGAAGGTCGTTGAAGCTCCAACAATTGTGGTAAGGATTGGATACCGCTAGCGCGAACCTTTAGATATAAGGTAATTTTGAAAAAAAAGGGTTTGGATCCACTGGATATATATATACTGTGTAATATAACCACAGTAAATGTTACTGTCTGTTTGTGAAAATGACACATATATAAAACTATTTCATATTCTAGCGCATACAGTAAAGTTTACTGTTTGTGTAATTTTTTTTCTTTGGAATTTTATACCCTTCATGGATCTTGTTTGATAGATCTCGTCGAGCAGATTTCAAAAATAGTAATTTTGAGAAAAACGGATTTGTGAATCAAAAGTTATGATCATTTAAAGATTAAAAAAAAGTCCAACCACTTATGTAACTTCCTCAAGGAAGTTACGGATGGTTGGTTTTAAAAGGGTAAAATTGTGAACAAATTCCTTAAAAAGTTGGAATAGGACCTATAAGATTGACGAAAAGTCAATAGGACTTATAAGAATGTTGACCCGACAAATGGGACCTATGTGTAAAGACCCCAAATAATTATATTTAACTCTCATTTGTCGGGTCAATATTCATATAAGTTCTATTGACTTTTCAACAATGAATTAGGTCTTATTCCATCTTTTTAGGAAATTTTTCACGATTTTATCCTTTTATAACTAATTACCCGTAACTTCCATAAGTGGTTGGACTTTTTATTTAATTTAAAATGATCATAACTTTTGATTCACACATCCGTTTTTCGCAAAATTACTATTTTTTAAATCTACTCGACGAGATCTATCAAACAAGATCCATGAAGATTATAAAATTTCAAAGAATTTTTTTTACACAAACAGTAAACGTTACTGTATGCACTAGAATATGACATAGTTTTATATATGTGACATTTTCACAAGCAGACAATAAAATTTACTATGGTAATATTAGACAGTATATATATATATATATATATATATATAATAATGCTCATGTGCGAACTAGTCCGCATTTTAAGAATGCGGACCGGACATGTGTCACCTAACGGTGCCCCTAGAAATTATCGCCTAAATTATAGGCACACTCTCTCTCTTTTCTGGGCTCACCGCCAGGTGACACATGTCCGGTTCGTATTCTTAAAATGCGGACTAGTCCGCACAAGAGCAAGACTGATATATATATATCCGGTGGATCCAAATCCTTTTTTTTCAAAATTTCTTTATATTTAAAGGTTCGCGCTAGCGGCATCCAATCCTTACCACTATTGTTGGAGCTTTAACGACCATTATCAGAGGTCCGATTTTGGGTGGGTAAGGATGGAAAATGGTGCTGCGGGCGCGGACCTTTGAAAATAAGAGACTTTTCAATAAATGGGTTTTGGATCCACCGGAGTGCCATGGGGTGCCGCTGGCGCGGACCTTTGAAAATAAGATTGGATAAATGGGATCTAGATCCTCTTAAGCGCCGGTTTGAGGTAAGTAGGGGTGACATTAGGTGCCGGTGGCGCAGAGCTTTAAAAATAGGAGCATATTGGATATATATATATATATATATATATATATATATATAATGTGATAAAAATGTCATAGATACTAAAATTTATTGTATACACAAAAAAATGAAATAGTTTTATATCTGTGATATTTTCACAAACAATAACACTTACTGTGTTAATATATTATTATATACACCAGAAAATGAAATAGTTTTATATCTGTGACATTTTTACAAACAATAACATTTACTGTGTTAATATATATATGAAATAGTTTTATATATATAACATTTTCACAAACAGTAACATTTACTGAGTTAATATATATATATATATATATATATATATATATATATATATATATATATATATATATATATATATATATAAAATAATGCTCCTGTGCGGACTAGTCCGCATTTTAAGAGTGCGGACCGGGCATGTGTCACCTAAGGATGCACCTAGAAATTATTGCCTAAATTATAGGTAGACTCTCTCTCTTTTCTGGGCTCACCGCCAAGTGACACATGTCCGGTCCGCATTCTTAAAATGCGGACTAGTCCGCACAAGAGCAGGACTGTATATATATATATTAACTCAGTAAATGCTATTGTTTGTAAAAATGTCATAGATATTAATCTTTATTGTATACACGAGAAAATAAAATAGTTTTATATCTGTGACATTTTCACAAACAATAATACTTACTGTGTTAATATATTTACGAAATAGTTTTATATATATAACATTTTCACAAATAGTAACATTTACTGAGTTAATATTACACAATATATATATAACATTTTCACAAACAGTAACATTTACTTAGTTAATATTACACAATATGTATATATATATATACACACACGGTAGATCCAAACCTTTTTTTTTTTTCAAAATTACCATATTTTTAAAGGTTTACGCTAGCGGCATTCAATCCCCACCACTACCCATGCTCATTGTGGGAGCTTCAACGACTTTCATCAGAGCTATGATTTGGGGTGGATAGTAGTGGCATAGGGTGCCGCTGGCGCGGACCTCTGAAATTAAGAGAATATTAGATAAATGGGGTTTGGATCCACTGGAGCTCCGATTTGGGGTGAGTAGTGGTGGCATTGGGTTAGGTTTATATCTATAACATTTTCACAAAAACTAGGTTTGCATACATATATATATCCAAACCTCTTTTTTATGATATTATCTTATTTTTAACGGTTCGCGCCAGCGGCATCCAATCCCCACCACCACCCACCCCCATTGTCGGAGCTCCAACAACCTTCATCAGAGCTTTTATTTGAGGTGGCATGGGGTGCCGATGTAACATTTTCACAAATAGTAACATTTTATTATTTGTGAAAATATTACAGATATAATCCTAACCCAATGCTACCCCTACTCACCCCAAACTGGAGCTCCGGTTGATCTAAACTCCATTTATTCAATATTCTCTTATTTCCTAAGGTCTGCACCAGCGGCACTCCATGTCACCCCAAATCAGAACTCTGATGAAAGTTGTTGGAGCTCCGACAATTTTGGTTGGTGGTGGTGGGGATTAGATGCCGCTTGCGCGGGCGTTAAAAATAAGACAATATCAGAAAAAAGAGATTTGGATCCACCATATATATATACTGTGTTATAACACAGTAAATTTTACTGTTTGTGAAAATATTACAAATATAAATTAACCCAATGCTAACCCTACCCACCCCAACCCGGAGCTTCAGTTGATCCAAATTCCATTTATCAAATATTCTATTATTTTCTAAGGTCCACGCCAGCGGCACCCTATGTCACGCCAAATCAGAGCTCTGATGAATGTTATTGTAGCTCCGAAAATAGGGGTGGGTGGTGTTGGGTATTGGATGCCGGTAGCGCAGAGCGTTGAGAATACGATAATATCAGAAAAAAGAGGTTTGGATGCATTGTGTTATAACACAGTAAATGTTTGTTTGTGAAAATATAACAAATATAAACTAACCCAATGCTAACCCTATCCACCCCAACCTCGAGCTTCAGTTGATCCAAATTCCATTTATGAAATATTCTATTATTTTCTAAGGTCCGCGCTAGCGGCACCCTATGTCACCCCAAATCAGAGCTCTGTTGAATGTTATTGTAGCTCCGATAATGAGGGTGGGTGGTGTTGGGTATTGGATGCCGGTAGCGCAGAGCGTTGAGAATACGATAATATCAGAAAAAAGAGGTTTGGATGCACTGTATATATATATATATATATGTGTGTGTGTGTGTGTGTGTGTATGTGTGTGTGTGTGTGTGTGTGTTATAACACTGTAAATGTTACTGTTTGTGAAAATATTACAAATATAAACTAACCCAATGCTAACCCTAGCCACCCAAATTGAAGCTCTAATGAAGGTTGTTGGGTAGCATGGACCTTTAAAAATAAGATAATTTCGAAAAAAAGGGGTTGGATCCACTCTGTGTGTGTGTGTGTGTGTGTGTGTGTGTGTGTATATATATATTGTGTTTGCACAGTAAATATTACTATTTGTGAAAATGTTACAGATATAAACATATTTTTCTTTCTGGTGCATATAGTAAAGTTTACTATTTATGTAATTTTTTTTCTCTAAAATTATATAGGCTTCATGGATCTTGTTTGATAGATCTCGTCGAGCAGATTTCAAAAATAGTAATTTTGCGAAAAACAGATATGTCAATTAAAAGTTATGATCATTTGAAGATTAAAAAAAAGTTCAACCACTTATGTAACTTCCTCAAGGAAGTTACGGATGGTTGGTTTTAAAAGGGTAAATTGTGAAAAAAAGTTCCAGAAAATTAGGAGTAGGACTTATATGTAAGGGAAAAACATGGTGGGACTAGAATGCCTACAAAAAGGTCTAATAGGCTCTAAATGTAAATGCCCCTTAAAATTATGAGTAATAATAGAGAAATTCATTTTCGTGACCTTTTTTATTATTATATTGATATGCAATATATATTAGATGTTATTTATAATTTACATGAATCCATTTGAAATATCGTCCAATATCTATTTGACATATCATCAGAGTAACAAAAAATAGTTACAAAAAGGTTATTCTTAATATTACTCTAAAAATTTTTCTTTCAATTTGAACGAGACTTTATGATAAAAATTACTCTATGCGGTCCTAGTCCAAGGTTTAATTGGTAAGAGGAATTGAACTTGTAAGCTCGAAAGTGCAAACCTTTTACACTTGATTGTCTATCACTAAACTGACCCTTTCAGGTTGACTTCAACTTATTGTTTATGATTTATTAGCAAAATGTTACTGCACGAAGAAATTACAATAACAAAAGTACATAAATTGATGTGACTATGCAATAAAGTGATGTACAATAATTTAGGTATTATAAGTATTTAGTCTCATTTTTAAAGATTTGTTTATCACAACTCTCATGGTTTTACTTTTTTAGTTATTGTTCATGCTGTGATAACTATGTGACAAGTGCTGTTTTCTTTGAAAAGAAAGAAATGGTGGTTACAAGATGGTTGAGGTGATTTTGGAGTAAAGCTAAAAAAACTAAATAATTTATTATAATATCGCATTAATTTGTGGACTTTTTGTGTAATTTCTTTATACCCATTGCATTATTATATATATTTAAGGATCATGATCTCTCGAGTTACTGTATGGAATTAGTGATGTTTTTAATCATTGATTTTGTATTGAAATTATAAATTATTAATTTCAATGCAAATATAATGTGGGGTTAAAGGTTGAAAAAAATCACCCAACTATATAGTGATTCTAGAGAAGTTAGTGGTCCTTTAAAATGCTGAAATATCATTTTGGTCTCTCACAGGTTTTTTACGATTTAGTTCCATTCCAAATGGTTTATTGGGCTTTCATCCCATGTATTTTTAAAATGGTAGTAAGTATCATAACAACCCAAAACTTCCTTTAACCACCCTATAACTGTCCTTCCTCCTTTCTGCATTGAATGATACTTGTCTCTTGACTGTTACAACATGATTGATAATTAAAAACATTAAAATATGGGAGTTGCTACAAATTAATGTTTAAAAATGGGACTAAATACTTATGATCCCTTCTCAAAATGTTATTTTGCTCCAAATCAAGTAGTATATGGCGGCTTTTCGCGTGTCAGTTCCCCGTGACAGATGGATTATCGCGGGACCAACAATAATTTTAATGATTATTTTTTTATAAACATAAGTGTGGTCTCATCCAGTTGATCCCCTGAAGAAGGTACTCATCATAGACGTCCCCTTGAAAAAGACCATGGTCTATCCCTAATACTTGTCAACAGTCTCTTCTGAAAGAGTCTCGTCTCAGAGGATACACCTCCAGATGACCCACTAGATCCTAGTATTACTTCAATATGCAGGAAGAAACCTCATATCGACTATCACCAGTATCGGCCTCAGCAGAATGCCAACTCAGTGACCACAACTAAAGATTGTTATGACGATCTCAAATGACTAATTCAGTCTTATATCGATCTTTCAGCACAATACAAAACCTCAATAGTCTCGACTTGGCCGAGACCTTCTACCTTAGATATGTTATTCACATAGGGAAGCATGATGGGGGCATTACAAGCACATCATATTAAATGTTGATCGAAGATCAACAATTCACGTGAATAGTTATAATAGTAATCTCTTTCTCGGTGGTACGAAAGTGTTTTGGAGTCTCTTCTCCAAGACACCTCTCATAAAAAAACCCAAGAGGTGGGAAAAATTAAACACTGTTTTGGTATGTGAAACATAAATGTAATTTTATGGTGAATAGTTATAATAGTAATCTCTCTCTCGGGACGAGAGTATTTCAATGTACTGTCTCCAAGACACCTCTCATAAAAAAAACCCGATAAGTGGGAAAAAATAAACATCATTTTAGCATGGTAAAACTTAAACATAATTTTATGGTGAATGGTTATAATAGTAATCTCTCTCGGTGTTAAGAGAGTGTTTTAGACTCTCGTCTCCAAGACACCTCTCATCAAAGACCGTGAGAGGTGTGAAAAATTAAAACATAATTTTTACATGGTAAAATTGAAACATCATTTTTCTTGTAGTGGGTGAATGGTTATAATAGTAATCTATATCTCGATGGTATGAGAGTGTTTTGGAGTCTCGTCTCTAAGATACCTCTCATCGAAAACCATAAGAGGTGGGAAAAAATAAAAGATCATTTTTACATGGTGAAAATTAAACATCATTTTATGGTAAATGATAATAATAATAATCTCTCTCTCTCGGCGGTGCGAGAGTGTTTTGGAGTCTTGTCTCCGAGATGCCTCTCATTAAAAAATCCTGAGAGGCAGGAAAAATTAAACACCATTTTGGCATGTTAAAACTTAAACATCATTTTATTATGAAGACTTAAAACATAATATGGCATGGTAAAAGTGACAAATACCATAGTTTGAAAATTTAATGAAAAAACAGTTGCAAAACCAAGAATGAATATTGTATTAACGTTAATATAAGTGAAGAAGTTACAAATGGAACCAGTGTTCAAAAATACAAATTAAAGACGAGATTATAAAATCAGGGCTTCAGAAACCATAGATGGTTGCCCAAAGAAGATAAAAACAGAGGAGTCTAAGCATCGGGTGCTAGCCCCTTAGTGACAATAGGCTTAGGGATGACCATATTTTCGTCTGAATTTGTAGGGGTTCCCTCTTGGTCACCAGCATCCTCAGTGCCATCCTCTTCGGTCACTTAGGTCATGTCATCCCCAGTTGTCACCTGCCCAGCAGCACCGGCGTCTTCAACATCCAACTATATTTGGACCTCCTAGAGAGCAGTATGTGACACCCCGTCAAATTAAACATCGGTTGATTAGGCCTTTATTAAATTAAAACAGGTTTCTTATATGGTTCATTCTTAGCATCACTGTCAAAAACTTTTTAATTACTAACCATCTAAGTGAAATTAGACCGGTGCCAAATCTTATCTTTCTTAAAAACAAATAAATGAACAATGCGTAAAACTAACTTAAACACTCACAATAAACTAGAGTCCAATCATCACCATATATAAACGAATAAAGTCTTGCCGAATAAACCATCGGCTAAAAATCCAAAACCAAATACTCCATAATAATAAAAGAGCTAAAAGACTGACAACGGACAATATGTCCATACATGGAATATGAAATGAGATCCTACACTAGATTTGAATGGAAGAATCATCTAATCAAATCCTGTCAGCATCCATAGTGCTACAGCTCCGAGTCCCTGGAATGAAGTCAGGCCTGGTGTCCTTGTGGCTGGACACCTAAAAGGTTTTTAAAAATATTTTATAGCAAGTGTTAGTACACAAAATGATTTGAAAATATTTAGGAAGCGTTTATTAAATTAAAATTCGGTTATTGATTACACATGTTCACGTACACTCTCTCTTGAGTTTTTCTTACCCCTCATCTATAGTGCACGCCTAACATTCTATAATTATCCCACCTAGCTATGCTACCTAAGCTAACGAGACTAAAGTATTCAACTGAACTTATCTACAGTCTAAGTTCCCGTACCGGCCATAAAGTCCATTAATTTATTAACATCTCTCATGCTTTAATTATCATCATAACTAACATTCCTCACATGTTATCTTCTAATTCACTACATTAAGTTTCTCTCACTTAATTATCATTTCAATATCCACAATCGTAACTAACTTCACATATTTTAGTAGCTTCTTCATATAATTAAGTTTCTCAACTTAATTTATTCTCATTAGATACACACCATCTAACTGTCTACTGTCACACATAAGTAGATAATTTTTACGATATATATTTCCCACACAATATATACAAAATATATATTTCACTATAATATCCTCGTATCACACATTAAAGATTCATTGGTTCGGATGTTCCTTCGACCCCAATTTCTCATGTCATTCACATTGCTCCGGATAGCCCTCGACCCCAATGTATATATATATATATATATATATATATATATATATATATATATATATATATTTGTCCTGATGTTCGATCGACCCCAATATTATTTATGTTCGATATTTGTCCGGATAACCCTCGACCCTAATTCGAACTTTCATGTACTGGTCCGAATTTTCCCTCGACCCCAATACATCCAATATACGTTAGGTATTCACACCACTTAAGTATTGATATGATAGGTATTCACACAACCTAGATGTTCAAGCTTATACTTAGTATATTTCTCTCGTATGCTAATCGTACTAAAATTTCTTTACGAATTATCCCACTTATCGTATTAATGAGTATTCACACAACTCTAAGGGTACTAGTTACCCCTTTATAAATTTCAGTAGTTAAGCCTAACTCACCCTACTGGTATACTTCATCAATTCAATTCCCAAACTCCCCGTAATTTATTATCTTTCTCTCGAATAATTTACGGCATACAAATTAAACCAATTTCGCTCTCGTCTTAATCCTCTCAATAAGGCTAAGTCATACCCCCATCATAAGCCTACTGTAATATTTTACATCTCTCAATATTACATTACCAAAGTCCTTAAAAATCTCACAACAACGATTTAGGGATTTAAACCAAAAAGGGGAAATTTTTCTGGGTAGCCAAATCGATTCGCTTACCGAATCGATTTGCCCCTGGCCGAATCGATTCATTTTTCTATAGAATTATCTTCTCCAATACGCAAATACAGTTTTCACCAATTTTATCCATAAAACTCTCATGATTCTTCACCAAACTCAAAACTAAGATTTCCTAACCATTACTACATGTATTAGGATCAATTCCAACATGATTTTTACACTAAATCAATACCACATCTAATCAATAACGAATTAAACATTTCTAACATTAAAAAACCTAGGTTTCCATGTCCATCATCTATTATTCATCAAACCCCATATTAAATTAATGGATAATAACATATAATCACTGATTTATTATCCCCTACTAACATCAATTCGTTCTACATGCAAATTCTACCCAAACATGTATTTAAATCAATCTTTTCTTCTAAGAATCATCAACAACTCAATATAATTGGAACCCTATACACATGGGCATTGTAACTTCATATTAATTTTCAATAAACAACTTGCCTTTAGATTTATAGGGTCTGAAAATGTGGGGTTGCAGAAGGATTGATGATTCTCTCTTCAAATCTTCACTCCTTAGATGCTTAGGATGTAAGATTAAGGTTCAATCCTCTAAGAACAACTCCTAAGCCTTGAAAATTGATTTCTCTATTATCTCTAATGGCTCCCTTTGGGTTTAACTGTTTCTAACCTAGCCTCAAGTCTTAAAAATCATATATAACACTTAGAATTTCGTTGGTACCTTAACCTCTATTTGTCAAATGACCAAAATACCCTCAATAGGTGCCGGTTTTGTCTAAAATTGACTCGGAACCCAAACAATACTCATGGGTACACTTTTTTGACTATTTCGACCTATTCGGGTTCATCTGTGACCTCTAAATTATCATTCGAGTCACTAAAAATATATTTCCTTTCTCAACCTCAAATGAGCCTACACATGACTCCCGGTTGAGATAAAATAAAATACGCACATATGACTCGTTATGCCGTATTATAGTAATGATCACTTATTTACTATTCACACTTGGTAAATATTACAACATAGTATTAATCAATATCTATCTCTTGATTAATATTTAATAATCACATGTATCGTTTAATCACATTAAATTACTTCACTCACGTAATTTAGACAAAAATATATTTTCTTAATTAATTCCTGAATTAATTAAATTATAAGTACGCAAAAATACGGGGTATTACACAACAATGCTCTCCGAGTCAATATAGTTGAAAGACGTCAATATAGTTGAAAGACTTGAGGATATTAGTCGACTCAGGGTATTTGGCGACGAGATTGATTGAAAATGCATGTTACCCCCCCCCCCCCCCCCCGTCTCAAGGTACTGAATAGCATAACTAGTAAACTCTTCTAACTTTTCGAAGTCATCAATAGCCTTATCGTTACCCTGCTTGATCCCCTCGTCCTCAGATTAATTTTGTTTATCAAGGTTGGCCTCCAAAACCTTGATTTTGGCCTTGTAGTTCTCCCTTAAGGTAGAAATTCATTCCCTATGTCAGTCACAGATCTGCTAGGTCTAACATCATAGGCAACGTTTGTTAGATATTATGAATGCAAATACATAAATGGAACTCTTTATATATCACAATAATGTCAACTTCAATACAAAAATGTAACTTCTGAATATATAGTAGAAAGCTTCAAGGCGTGATGTCACTTTCCTAAATACAGTATTTGCCCCACACGAATAATTTCGGTATAAAAACGGGAATCCGCAAATCCGTACTCAAGATACAATGAAGCAACTTGCACTGCCTGCAACTTGTATATTTGAAGACAGCCTTTGGATGCAGCAGCGAAGAACAGTCAATCAAGTTCTTATTCTGTTTATGTGCACAAAACAGAATAAGATAATTTATATCTCCTGAAAATTATAAGAGAGTAATAGCAAGGGTTGGAAATTTCGGAACTGGGTAATATCTGTTATATGTGCAACTTCGTTTTAGGTAGACTTTATTTATAGATAATGAAAGGCTTTGTCTTCAAGAGTCATGACTGTTGGTTTAACAGTCTTAATCAATTCCGAAATGGTATGACTGTTAATTACCAGCAGTCTTAAGTCATTTCCGAACAGGTACAATTAATACCGAATCGGTTTTGCACGGGTCAACCAAAAAGTGACCGCGCCCGAGCTACCACGATCCGACCCGAACTAATCCCGGCAACCCGCTACCACTGCGGACACGCGGCGTGTGAAGTGCAAAGTGCGCCACTAGCGCCTCTACAGACCACTGCCCCGCACACGCGTTCGCGCGCGCGTGTGAGTACGGTGCTTCGCACCGTATTGAGGTCTCTTGAATAGCCTCTTAAATGCTAGATGAATTAAATCTTCATCTTACATTTGTACTTATTAAGTGTACAAATTCTTAATATTTTTCCAATGTGGGACTCAAAGGTTTCCCACTCCTTTTATAGCTTAGTGGTAACACTTAGCTTTGTACATTTTAAAATGTGGGACACTATCCCTTTTTATATTTGGATTAGCTTCCCACCTCTTCCTCACACTTCCAATGTGGGACAAGATCTTAAAGCTCTTACACCCAAAAAACTCTTACTCACTTATTTTAAAAATCACCAACATTCCTCCACCATTTTCAAAATAAGTTTTGTAAATCTTTGATTGTCTGTAAGACTGTGTATAAGCATTGGTGTCTCACGACTTGAACCAATACCCTGTGAAGGTTCGTCAAAGTTAACCATGAAAGTATAGTAGAATTGTCTTTGAACTATCAATCTATATTGATTATCCGGATTTGTCTTCACACACAAATCTTTTAGTCACTGATTATCCATATAAGCCGACACATGTATTAGGCCTTGTGTCTGTACCTTGATTTCATGAGTGCTTTAGAGTCAAGCCCAATTCTCATAGGAAGCGGCACCACTTCCACACTCATATAGGTAGATTATCATAGGTGTCCATGTAACTTAAAACACCATAAATCTATTAAGGTTAAACTCATCCTCTTTCATTATCCATTACATGTTCTAAGCACTTATCCCTGGGATGTTAAATTTTATAGTGCTTACAATCACGTCGTATGATGTACTTTAATCATTGAACTTGAGACTTGAATATATCAAATTTCAAGTTGAGTTTCCATCTAGAGTGATTATTATTAATAGGCTTTAGTCCCATCCCTATTGATGTCTTATACACCAGTCCTCTTGCAAGACCTTTTGTAAAAGGATCTGCTAAATTTTGACTTGATTTTACATAATCCACCGTGATTACACTATCTGTAATCATTCGTCTGACATAACTATGTCTCAGGCCAATATGTCTAGATTTTCCATTGTACACTATACTATAAGCTCTGGAAAGTGTAGACTCACTATCACAATGTATAGATATTGGAGGCATTGGTTTTGGCCAAACTGGAATTTCGATTAATGAATTCCTTAACCATTCTGCCTCTTTACTAGTTGCAGCTAATGCTACAAACTCAGCTGCCATAGTAGAATCAACTATACAAGTTTGTTTCTTTGATCCCCAAGAAACAGCTCCTCCACCAAGAGTGAAAATCCATCCACTTGTTGAGGAATGATCCTCCCGCTCAGTTATCCAACTGGCATCAGAAAACCCTTCTAATACTGAAGGATATCCACGATAGTATATACCATAGTCCATAGTTCCTTTCAAATATTTTAATATTCTATTGACAACATGCCAATGCAATAAACTTGGATTACTAGTATATCTACTTAATTTACCAACAGCATAAGCAATATCAGGTCGAGTACAAATCATGGCAAACATTAAACTACCAATTACTCGTTCATATTCCAATTGTGAAATAGCTCTACCATTATTAGGGATCATCTTTAGCTGTGGTTCAAAAGGTGTACTAACAGGTGTGCAATCAAACTGATTAAATTTCTTTAAAATTTTCTCAACATAATGAGATTGAGTGAGAATTATATTTTTATCTTTCCTTATTATTCTCATTCCTAATATGACATCAGCTACACCCATATCTTTCATATCAAATTTAGAAGACAGAAAACTCTTTGTATTATTAATGCTTTCTAAATTAGTACCAAGAATTAACATGTCATCTACATATAAACAAATGATCACACCTTTACCATTAGCAAATTTACTATAAACACACTTATCAGATTCATGAATTTTAAAACCATAAGAAATAATGACTTTATTAAATTTTTCATGCCATTGTTTAGCTGCTTGTTTTAGGCCATATAAGGACTTAATAAGTTTACATACTTTATTTTCTTGTCCAGGCATAACAAACCCTTCAGGTTGTTCCATGTAAATATCTTCTTCTAAGTCACCATTTAAAAAGGCAGTTTTCACATCCATTTGATGAATCTCAAAATTATATATAGATGATAATGCAATTAAAATTCTAATAGTGGCGGTTCTAGCAATAGGTGCATAGGTATCAAAATAATGAATTCCTTCTTTTTGTGTAAAACCTTTAGCAATCAATCTAGCCTTGAATTTATCAATAGTTCCATCTATTTTCATTTTCTTTTTAAAAATCCATCTACACTTAATGGGTTTAGACCCAGGAGGTAAATCTACTAACTTCCAAGTTTTATTTCCCAAGATTGAATCCATTTCATCATTTATAGCTTCTTTCCAAAATGCTGAATCTACAGACTTAATTGCCTCACTATAAGTTTGTGGGTCTGTTTCAACGCTAAGAGTCAACGCATATTGATTACAAGATGTGTCTCTAGTTCCTTCAACAAGATAGACTACAAAGTCGGGACCAAAGGTTTTTTCTTTCCTAGGTCTTTTACTTATTCTAATCTCTTCTTGTTCTACTGGTGGAGTTTCAGGTAACTGTGAAGGAGTACTTACTTCTTTTTCATTATTAATTCTAGGAATAGAAGAAAACCTTTGTTCATAAAAATTTGTATCTCTCGATTCAATTATAGTATTTACCACAACAGAATCATTAGGTTCACTATCCAAAAATCTATATGCTTTACTATGTTGTGCATAACCTATGAAAATACATTCAACACCTTTACTTCCTAATTTCTTTCTCTTAGTTTCAGGTAGTTTTACAATAGCTCTACAACCCCAAACTTTAAGATAACCTAAATTAGGTTTTCTATTCTTCCATAATTCGTAAGGAGTTTTCTTATTATCTTTAACAGGTATTCTATTCAGAATATGACATGTAGTTAAAAGTGCTTCTCCCCAAAACCCTTTACTTAAACTAGAATAAGAAAGCATAGCGTTAACCATTTCAGTTAGTGTTCTATTTTTTCTTTCTGCTACTCCTTTTTGTCGTGGTGTATAAGGTGCAGTAACTTCATGTACAATTCCCATATCTTCACAAAATTGAGGAAAGTGATATTCACCACCTCTATCAGATCTAAGACATTTTATTTTAGAATCACATTGATTTTCAACTTCATTTTTGTATGTCTTAAATCTATTAAGCACATCATCCTTGGAGTTTAAAAGATATACGTAATAATATTTTGAAAAGTCATCGATAAATGTAGCAAAAATATTTACTACCACCTCTAGTAGGTGTTCCATGCAAATCACAAACATCACTATGTACTAATTGCAACAAAGATGTAGTTTTTTCTATTTTTGGAAAAGGCAATCTTGTTATTTTTGTTTGCATGCATATTTTACACTTTTCATTCATATCATTCTCATATTTAGGAATTAAATTTAAATTAACCATGAAATTCATTTTCTTTGTATTAACATGTCCTAAACGACTATGCCATAATGAAAGATAATCAACGATATAAGCAGAAGAATGTTTTTCATTGATATTGAGCTTAAACACGCCCTCATACAAATATCCTTTGCCTACAAAGGTACCATTCTTAGTCAGAATAAATTTGTCTGACTCAAATACAAGCTTAAAGCCAAATTTGTTAAGAAGACTTCCAGAAACTAAATTTTTCCTAACATCAGGAACATGAAAAATATTGGTGAGGCTAAGGATTTTCCCGGAAGTGAATTCGAGATCCACTGTCCCTTTGCCTTTAACCACAGCAGTAGATGAATTTCCCATGTAAAGAACATCTCCTTCCACTATTTCATAGGCAGAGAACAAGTTCTTGTCCTTACAAACATGCCTTGTAGCATTAGAATCAACCCACCAAGAGTTGTCTTCTCCAAGCATATTAGCCTCGGATATTATAACAGCAAATTTTTGCTTTGTGTCTGATGTCCCTCCTTTTTCCTTTAGTTTCTTGAACTCATGACAATACTTCTTGAAGTGACCTGGTTTGTTGCAATGAAAACCATTTCCTTTCTTCTTTTTGTTTGCTTTAGAATTATTTGAAAAATTCTTCCGCTTGTTATTTTTTCCATGATTGCCATATTTTTGCTCCTTTCCTTCCTCCACCACATGGACCTTAGAAACAGAATTTTCTTGTTCCTCTTTACCATCTAGAATTCGAGACTCTTGTTCAATTCTTAAATGAGTCTCTAATTCTTCAAGTGAAAGATCCTCCTTTTTGTGTTTGAGTTCTTTCTTATAATCTTTCCAAGAAGGAGGAAGTTTTTCAATTATGGCAGCAACAATTACATTATCATCCATATTTAATTTTTTCAGTTTGCAATGATTTATGATGCGTTGGATGTCATGAAATTGTTCTAGCACAGGCCTATTATCATGCATTTTAAAGCTTAAAAACTGACCGATAAGGAACTTCTTACTTGTAGCGTCTTTCGTAAGATATTTGGTCTCCAATGTTTCCCACAAAGTTTTTGCAGTCCCAACATTTTTGTACAAGTCGAAAAAATTGTCATCAAGTGCATTGAGAATGTGACCACGACACAAGTAATCATCCGTCTCCCATTTTGTGCGTTGCCTAGTCTGTTCCACGGTTTCATCTTCATCTTCATTTGGTTTCGGTTGTGACAAGACATATACAATCTTAAATGTTGTTAGAAGAAAATGAACCTTTTTCTGCCAATGCAGAAAATTACCACCATCAAAACGGTACAACTTGACAAAGCTTTTTGTTATTTGTCGAAGTGATTTGGAAGAGTCGGCCATTTCTGATAATACAGTATTTTGATTGTTGGATATTATGAATGCAAATACATAAATGGAACTCTTTATATATCACAATAATGTCAACTTCAATACAAAAATGTAACTTCTGAATATATAGTAGAAAGCTTCAAGGCGTGATGTCACTTTCCTAAATACAGTATTTGCCCCACAAGAATAATTTCGGTACATAAACAGGAATCCGCAAATCCGTACTCAAGATACAATTAAGCAACTTGCACTGCCTGCAACTTATATATTTGAAGACAGCCTTTGGATGCAGCAGCGAAGAATAGTCAATCAAGTTCTTATTCTGTTTATGTGCACAAAACAGAATAAGATAATTTATATCTCCTAAAAATTATAAGAGAGTAATAGAAAGGGTTGGAAATTTCGGAACTGGGTAATATCTGTTATATGTGCAAATTCGTTTTAGGCAGCCTTTATTTATAGATAATGAAAGGCTTTGTCTTCAAGAGTCATGACTGTTGGTTCAACACTCTTAATCAATTCCGAAATGGTATGACTGTTAATTACCAGCAGCCTTAAGTCATTTCCGAACAGGTACAATTAATACTGAATCGGTTTTGCACGGGTCAATCAAAAAGTGACCGCGCCCGAGCTACCGCGATCCGACCCGGACGAATCCCCGCAACCCGCTACCACTGCGGACACCCGGTGAGCGAAGTGCAAAGTGCGCCACTAGAGCATCTACAGCCCACTGCCCCGCACCCGCCCGCGCGCTAGCCCGCGCGTGTGCGTACGGTGCTTCGCACCGTATTGAGGTCTCTTGAATAGCCTCTTAAATGCTAGATGAATTAACTCTTCATCTTACATTTGTACTTATTAAGTGTACAAATTCTTAATATTTTTCCAATGTGGGACTCAAAGGTTTCCCACTCCTTTTATAGCTTAGTGGTAACACTTAGCTTTGTACATTTTCCAGTGTGGGACACTATCCCATTTTATATTTGGATTAGCTTCCCACCTCTTCCTCACACTTCCAATGTGGGACAAGCTCTTAAAGCTCTTACACCCAAAAAACTCTTACTCACTTATTTTAAAAATCACCAACATTCCTCCACCATTTTCAAAATAAGTTTTGTAAATCTTTGATTGTCTGTAAGACTGTGTATAAGCATTGGTGTCTCACGACTTGAACCAATACCCTGTGAAGGGTCGTCAAAGTTAACCATGAAAGTATAGTAGACTTGTCTTTGAACTATCAATCTATATTGATTATCCGGATTTGTCTTCACACACAAATCTTTTAGTCACTGATTATCCATATAAGCCGACACATGTATTAGGCCTTGTGTCTGTACCTTGATTTCATGAGTGCTTTAGAGTCCAGCCCAATTCTCATAGGAAGCGGCACCACTTCCACACTCATATAGGTAGATTATCATAGGTGTCCATGTAACTTAATACACAATAAATCTATTAAAGTTAAACTGATCCTCTTTCATTATTCATTACATGTTCTAAGCACTTATCCTTGGGATGTTAAATTTTATAGTGCTTACAATCACGTCGTATGATGTACTTTAATCATTGAACTTGAGACTTTAATATATCAAGTTTCAAGTTGAGTTTCCATCAAGAGTGATTATTATTAATGGGCTTTAGTCCCATCCCTATTGATGTCTTAGACACCAGTCCTCTTGCAAGACCTTTTGTAAAAGGATCTGCTAAATTTTGACTTGATTTTACATAATCCACCGTGATTACACTATCTGTAATCATTTGTCTGACATAACTATGTCTCAGGCCAATATGTCTAGATTTTCCATTGTACACTTTACTATAAGCTCTGAAAAGTGTAGACTCACTATCACAATGTATAGATATTGGAGGCATTGGTTTTGGCCAAACTGGAATTTCGATTAATGAATTCCTTAACCATTCCGTCTCTTTACTAGTTGCTGCTAATGCTACAAACTCAGCTGCCATAGTAGAATCAGCTATACAAGTTTGTTTCTTTGATCCCCAAGAAACAGCTCCTCCACCAAGAGTGAAAATCCATCCACTTGTTGAGTATCGTCTGGGTTATCTCCAGCCTACTTTCTTTCGATATTCCCACCTGGTCGAAGAACTAGGCAACTTTTAGGGATTTTAAAACTGCGCACAGTACTCTAGGATTGGGTCTGCTTCCTCGCCTTCAACGTTGTATTCTACATCTTTGGTGCTTGCTTTATCGTAGGCTAAAACTAAATTAGCCATTCCCTCAGTACAGGTTTCCAAAGCTTCCTCGTACTTCTCTTTTTCTCCTCTCTCCGCCTCTTCATCATAGGCCACCATGAGATTGGCCCCATATGCCGGCAGTGGGTTGTTATTGACGTTTTGTGGAGGGATTTTCAATGTCCCTGCCTTCACGTACTTATCAATGATTCTTCTCAGTGTGAAGTAACTTTCTGTTGGATGTTGGATCCTCCGATGAACCTGGAAGTACTTAGGATCCGCCTTCGTCGCCGCATCGGGTTCCTCAACGAGAATGTCTTTTGGTTCATAGACCGTTCCTCCTTGGACCATCCCATTATAACAGCTGACATCCTCCTCTACCGTACAAGGTAATGGTGGTGGGTCCTCCCTGTTTCTTCCGAACATCCTTTTATTATCCTTCTTCAGTGACTTGCTCCTATCTCCTCCCTCGGTACCTCCCCCCAACAAGTTGTATCGGCTACCTAAACATCATGGGCACTCCCATTGAATTTGGTTGTACCACCAAGGATATGTTTCTCGCTGCTTTTAAAAATGCCCAAAAAGTCCCCTCGCACGTCTCATTGATAAGATGGCAAATGTACCCAGGTAACAGCCCTTCAATGCATATTTATAATAACTTGGACTCTTTGGCCTTATCCCTCATGTCGAGGGATCTTTCCCTGAACCTTCGAACATAGGCCACCACTTATTCCCTAGGTCGTTGCTTCTCCCTACCCAGTTGGGTCAAAGTAAACTCATCTTCTGCCAGAAAGAACTTCTGGACCAACAATACATGCATCTCCTCCCACGTAGAAACACTTCTGGGAGCCAAATGAGAATACCAGGTATATGCTTTATCGGTTAAGGATTTAGAAAAATCCCTCAACCTGAGCTTCTTATTATTATAATGTGTCCCCAAGTGTTCAATGAAGCGTTTAATGTGATCTTTCGGGTTCCCACCCTTTCCTTTGTATTTTTTAAAAATAGGAGGAATATAGTCCTTTGGATAGGGCTCATCGTTCATGAGGATAAGGTGTTCGAAAGTCATCATAAACCGAAGCTACCTCACCAACAGATTGTGAGGAAGCTTGCATGAACTTCATCATCTCCTTCTGCATCTCCTTTCTCATTTCCTCCATGGGTGATGCCACTGGGGCCACAACAAATGGGACCATGGGCTGAGTGCCCATTGCAGCTGGAGAAGTCATCACAGTTGGGGCCGTTGATACTCCTGATGTTCCCACTGCTGGATTCATAATAGAGGGTATGCTGGCTAGGACCATTCCCGTTACACCTGCTCCTGGTGGGGTCGTTGGGGCCGCTCCTGGTGTTACGAAGGAATTGGATTCAAATCCTCCCAACACCGTTAAAGCTACTAGAGTTTTCAAAAACTCATAAAACTTACTCATGAGGAGTTCCACCTGAGTAGGTCCCAACCCTGCACTCGTGGAAGCTTGTGTCACTCCTAAAACGCATGTGGCCTCCTGAATGGGAGGCACCTCCATTCGAGGAGCTCCATCCCTTAGAGACTCCAGTTCCCTCGCAGCATATTCTTCATTGTGTTGGATGTCATCAAAGTTGAGCTTTCGATTAACGTTATCTTGCGCCATACTCCTTGCTCAGAAGAATGCCTCCCCAGCAGAGTCGCCAAATATAAGAGGGTAGTTTATATAAGATGGAGGCGTAACCCCTTTTGAGTATGGTAATGATAAGTTAATTGGCCAAAACTTTGGATTAATAATAGGACATGAAAACACAAACTTAATGAAGGTAAGACTGAGTTTAAACTCACAAATCTCTCGTGTATAACTCAGAAGGTAGTAAAGAACTTAGAAGTAACTTAGCTAGAAGGAGAGAGAAGTAAGCACCCTAAATACACCTTGGTAGGCAGGTAAAAACACACCAAGCACCCTCAAGAATCTCTGTCAAGTATTAAAAGCTTTGTAATAAATAACAATGGTGAGCGAGTAAACCCTCTGGTTTGTAATAACTCTCTCTGGTGTATATTCTCTCTAGCAATAACTTCTTAACTCTCAAAAGATCATCCCCTCCTCAAAGGTGGTTGGGGTCCTTAAATATCCCCTCACACCACCCCTGAGGTAACTCAATCATTAAAGACTATGAAAGACATCCCTCATACTTTATGTCATAACATTAAATGCCCGATGCACTAGTTGTCTCCATATCATAAATATTAAATGCCAAGACATGCCTTTTGCCTAACCACTGTGTGTCAGGGGGCTATTGTCGCAGAGGTGGATCACCAACTTCCTTACAACCCCAAATACTACAGTGGTTTACTCGAGTGAAGGTATGGCATTGTTTATATGGCTAGTGACATCACCTACAATAGATGTGACATTAAGTAGAGGGATATTTGGTTCACGACTCAACCCCCGATGGAACTCCAAGATGCTTCGCCCGGGGTTCCACAGACAGGGTCCTTTGGTGTTTTACCAGGTGTATCTAAGATGTTCAGGACAAGCCCCAACGTGCCTCACTTCTCAATCCTCCAAACCAAGTCCCTCTAAAGTTCCTACGACGAGGTCATTCGATAGAGCATGAAAGCTCTCCCAGGCCCTGCCAAGCCTAGTCTCTCGCGAGTACCGTTTAACCTCACACTAAAACTCATTATTATTCTCGTTACAACATTACAACCGTTATATATCATAGTCAATATAAAAAAAGATAAAATATAACTAACACAATAAACTAAAGTATGAGTTGCCACGCCAAGCTACCTCGCTGAGTTTGTCACGCTTAAGCTGCCTCGGTTTCTTAATCCCAAACACTGTTGCTAATTGGGGAATTATCCCTAATCTCTGGATTATCTTCAAGCCCCCTCTACACATGCTTACCAACTCATGAATCTGTACTTCCTGTTAATGTTGATATTAACACTACTCCTTTGATTATTGAGAGTAATATAAGTGTGAGTCAAAGCGTTAGTACTGTCGATAAACTAAATGTGTGTGTTAGTCCAAAAGAATCAAGGAATATGTTAGGGAACATTTCACACGACATACTTAGCGAGTCTGATGATGATTTTCTTGATTTACATGAGTTATACACGAAAATGGTTAAGAGCGCTCGTCTTGAAAAAATGATAAAATCATTAACTGAGCCTATCGATTTACTTAACCACACCATTAGAAAGAATACTGAAGATTATACTGCCCAGTGTATTTCTCATGAGACTGAGATTCAAGAGTTTGCCTTAAAAATAAACGATTTATCTAAGAAAAATCATGAGTTTGAACAAAAGTATAAGGCTACCCTTGTTGAACTAGAAGATTCCAAGCAAAAGGTCTCAAATGTGTTTAAAAAATGTCAACACTTTGAAACCCAAGCTAAATCTTATGAGGAAATTGTTGTTGGAAATAAATTTGACTCTGAAGATAAGTCTGGCCTACGCTTTGGAGAAATAGTGCACACCAGTAAGACCAAAGTTTCTCCTGAAAATATTATTTTTGTCAAACAAGGCCAAACTTGTCAAACTATTCAAAAAGGGGAATCTAGTCTCAATGTCTCTCAAGAAAAATATGATTAGTACAATCAACAGTCTTATTCAAATGGTCACACCAAATATGTTTTTCCACCCATTAGAGAGCAAAGAAAAAACTTAAGACCAATGAAAATTGGACGACTGTACCAAACAGAGCCAACCCCATCTTTAAAGACTTAAGTAATAAAGTCAAGGCCAACACCCATCAATATTGTTCTTACTGCGACGTCTTTGGACACATTCTTGAAGAATGTTTTCAGAAAAGGATATACACACCCACGTACCTTAACTTTAACTATTCTAGGAAATCCAGAAACACTTATGTACTCCCTAGACAGGCCAGAAACAACTCTAACTCTAAAAAGAAAAGGGAGGGTCCAAAACTAAGAAAAATCCATTTAGAAAGACCCCACAAACCTTTTCTAAATTAAAAGGCCACAAAACCTTTAAAACTAGGCCTATTTGGATTAGAAAAGATGATCTATTACCCCAGCTCAAGTGCAACATTGTCATTTCCTCTTTAAAGGCACAAATCACTTCAATTGGATAGTAGTTAGACTCCGAATGTTCTAAACATATGACCGGGGACGAAACCAAATTGAAAAATAAGACAAACTTCTTAGGAGATAGTGTCCCGTTTGGAGATAGTGTTTCATCTCAGATCATAGGTATGGATAAATTGAGTGAGCATGGGCTTCCTGAACTAAATGATGTACTCTTAGTCAAAGGCCTTAAAGCTAATCTCTTAAGTATATCTCAATTCCGTGATTCCAATCATACCATTACTTTTTTTAAAAATGATTGCAAAATTATTGATGAAAAAGGAAACTGTATATTGACAGGAAACAAAACTCAGGAAAACTGTTACATAGTGATTCCCAAGTCTGCTTCTTCACATGTTGCCAGATTAGAGGATTCCGAACTTTGGCACAATAGATTGGGACATACGAATTTTGATAATCTTATAAGATTAAGCTCCCAAGAAATAGTTAGTAGTTTACCCCAAATCAAAAAATCTTTCAATCCGGTATGTGGACCATGTCAGGAAGGGAAAACAAGTAAATACCCTCATAAGAAAGTTAAGTATGTCTTAACCACAAAACCTTTAGAACTTATCCATATGGACCTCATGGGTCCCTCAAGGAGAGTTAGTCTATGTGGTAATAGTTATATACTGGTTATAGTAGACAACTATACGCGATATACTTTGGTTGCTTTTATGAAACAAAAATCAGATACCTTTCGTGAATTCTTAAAAATTCTTTTGAAAATAGAGAATGAGAAGGACGCCCAAGTATGTCGTATTAGGAGTGAAAGATGCGGAGAGTTTAAAGACTCTGGTGTTACTGAATACTACGTAGACAATGGCTATAAACATGAGTTTAGTGCTCCCAAAACACCACAGTAAAACGGTATAGCTGAGCGTAAGAATAGAACTTTACAAGAAATGTCTAGGGTTATGTTACACTCTAAGAGTCTTCCTAGATATTTCTGGGTAGAAGTCGTTTAAACCGCTTATCATATCATTAATCATGTATACCTTAGGAAAAATTCCAAACAAACCTCTTATGAACTTTGGTTCCACAAAAATCCTAACTTAAAACATTTTAAAACCTTAGGGAGTATTTGTTATGTCTGTAAAGATAGAGAATAACTTTCAAAATTTGACACCCCAGGAGAGAAAGGAATATTTCTTGGTTATTCTCAAAATAGTAGGGATTTTCGTGTTTTTAATTATCGAACCAAAACCATTATGGAATCCATTAATGTCAGTGTATATGATATGAGTGTAGGGAGTAGTTCCAGTCATTCATTGCCACACGATGAGGAAGAACTAAATTTTCCAATTGAACCCTCATAAGACAATGACTCACTGCCACTCGAGAATCCTTCTGTACCCACTTGGGTTTATAAAGACCACCCTATTGAAACTATAGTTGGTAACCCTCATAAACCTGTTAGAACTAGGCCTGTCAATGGATCGGATTTTATCCGAATCCGAATCCGAATCCGATCCGTTTAAGCGGATATGGATCATGCCTAAAATCCGATTATCCGATTACCCGATTACCCGATTATCCGTTTATTAAATGGAGCGGATTTGGATTCATATGCTCCGATCCGTTAATAATCCGATCCGATTAATATTTTTAATATACATATATAAATTATATATAATATATTTTTCATTAATATATATTGTATTTAATAAAATTGTATATACATATTTTACATATTTATTATAGTAGTTCTCTATTTCATTATTTATTTTTTTGGAACATTTGCAAAATAAATTTATGAAATAAGAGTTGAAAATAAAAATGTTGCAAATCAAGTTTAAGATAAATGGATAATCGAATAATCGGATCCGATCCGAATCCGTTTAATATTAACGGATATGGATTTGGATTTGCCTGATCCGATCCGATTAATAAACGGATCAGATCCGAATCCGTTTAACATAAACGGATATGGATTTGGATTTGCCTGATCCGGTCCGAATCCGATCCGTTTACAGGTCTAGTTAGAACAAGGTCCCAAGTTCGAAATGTGGTACAATTTGCATGTTTTGTTTCCCTTGAAGAACCTAAAAATGTAAATGATGCCCTTTCTGACTCCTTCTAGATAAATGCTATGCAAGAAGATCTTGTTTAATTTCAGAGTCACGATGTGTGGTGTCTTGTTCCCAGGCCTAAAGATTCAAAAGTTATTGGCACACGACGGATTTTCAAAAACAAA
Source organism: Sambucus nigra (assembly GCA_949130495.1). Taxonomy (NCBI): domain Eukaryota; kingdom Viridiplantae; phylum Streptophyta; class Magnoliopsida; order Dipsacales; family Adoxaceae; genus Sambucus; species Sambucus nigra. The sequence continues at coordinate 388,962,634 of OX422211.1, read as the reverse complement.
ACAGATGAAAATGGGGAGGTTATTAGAAATAAAGCTAGGTTGGTAGCACAAGGATACTTCCAGATAGAGGGAATTGACTTCGAAGAAACTTTTGCACATGTTACTCGTCTTGAGTTAGTTCGTCTCCTCCTTGTCATATCGTGTCACCTGCAATTTAAGTTATTCCAAATAGATGTTAAGTCCGCATTTTTTAATGATATTTTGACTGAGGAGGTATACGTAGAGCAACCTAAAGGGTTTGTAGATCCATCACACCTGACTACGTGTTTAGGCTTAAGAAAGCCTTATACGTTTTGAAACAAGCTCCTAGAGCTTGGTATGAGCGATTATCCATATTTTTAGTATCTCATGGATTTGTCCGAGGTAGATACGATCAAACTTTATTCAGTAGAAATGAAGATAAACATGTTTTAATTGCACAAGTGTACGCTGACGATATAATATTGGGATCCACTTGTTCTAAACAAGTTAAGAATTTTTTCGACATCATGCATGCTGAATTTCAGATGTCACTTATGAGTGAGCTTCAATATTTTTTAGGTCTACAAGTAAAATAATGCAGTGACAATCTTTTTATCACTCAATCCAAATACGTTGCAAAACTTGTAAAAAAATTCAAATTAGAAAACGCTAAACCTTTTAGAACCCCCTTGAGTAGTTCAACAAAACTCTCTAAAGATGATAATGTGAAAAATGTTGATCCCACTCTATATAGAAGTATGATAGGGTGTCTCTTGTAGCTTACTGCGTCTCGACCCGGCATTTCCTTTGTCGTATGTATCTATGCTAGATATCAAATTAACCCTAGAGAATCCTACTTATTAAGTGTGAAAAGAATTATCAAATAGGGTACTTTAAAATTTGGCATTTGGTACATAAAAGATACAACTAGCTCTATTGTAGGGTAGACCGATGTAGATTGGGCCGGTTGTTCTGACAATAGGTAAAAAACTTCTGGTGCGTGCTACTATGTAGGAAATAATCTCGTAGGTTGGTCGTATAAGAAATAATATTGTATTTCCTTATCTAGCACAGAATCTGAATACATAGCAGCAGGTAGTTATTGTTTACAACTTTTGTGGATTAGAGAGATGCTTAGAGATTATAGTATCACTGAAAATTAGTTAACCATGTTTTGTGATAACCAGAGTGCCATTAATATTTTGAAGAATCTGGTGCAGCACTCCCGAACTAAGCACATCAAGATTAGGCATCACTTCATCCGTGACCTTGTATAATCCAAAGAACTCATTATTGAATATCTGAACACTAAAAAACAACTCGCAGATCTCTTTACCAAACCACTAGACAATCTGCGATTTGAGTATTTGCAAATAGCTATAGGCATGATAACTCTCACTTAGTTTTCGTCACATTTTATCATAACCTTGGTAGTTTCTCGCGATTTATTGGTTTCTGAGGTTTTAGGGCATGGTTGTTTAATAAATGACAAAAGACGCCTCCTAACACTAGTTTATGTAGGAGACCCTTGATTCTTCCCTTGTTTATGGTATAATTTGTGATTGACAATTCTTATCTATACTTGTTTTTCTCTATTTTTTACCCCGTTGTATATTTGAGAAACATTGGGGGAGAAGATCTTGAGTATTTAATGGCAATTTATATATATATATATATATATATATATATATATATATATATATATATATATATATATATATATATATATATATATATATATATATATATATATTCTTGATTCTAGCTCAACTAATATGCCATTCAGTGTTTACTTTGGTACAGGCATCTCAGACCCGTTGTATAGCTTCGTACATATTTGTAGGGTATTGGTATGTATTGTAGTTGAGTAATGTCTTTTTTTTATCTTATTTTTGGTTCTAGGATGGGAATGGGTAGTTAGAACCTTTTGTATAGGACAACTAGGATTTTTCATTTTCACCCACGAGTTCAAAATACTCAAGGGAATTTTGTCTCCAGTATCCAAAGGGGTAGATTGAGAACACACTATATAATTGACTTACTTGAGTCTATATTATATAGGAGTTCCAACTAGTTTGAATATTGAGACAAAGTAGGTTAGATTTTATGAGTTGCTCCATATCCCAAAGGTTCAAGAAGAAGAAGGACGAAGAAGCAATCCAATCCAAGGAATCCTAATGGGGGAGTTAATTATATCCTTAAACCACTATAGGACACTCTCACTGCATAATATCTTATTCCTATTTGCATTGGTGGTTTTTAAAACACTTTAACCATTTTTCTTCAATTTAATTCATTTACGACATTTTTAAAACATTTTAAATAATTTTTGGAATTAATTAAAACTTGGTTTTTAAGTGTTGGGTTTATAAATTGTATTTCAGAAAGTGTTTTATTTTCTTCAAAGTTATCTTAGGTATAATATCAAAGCGCTAGAAACTTCAGGGGGAGTTTGTAATTATTTTCAAAACACGCATTTTTTGGTTGATCTGCACCATCCACGTGTTGGCTCATTAAGCGTTAGATCTGTGTTTTCTCACAGACAAACCCACCTTCCAATCTCAACCCTTGGATGAATTTAATGGCAATTTGCATGTGTTTAGTTACAATCCCAGTGATTACCGTTTAACCAATGAGATTTCGGTATTCCACCGCCTGTTATAAGACATTAGATTTCAAGTCAAACTTATAAGACCAAATCTCAACCCTTGGATTGCAACGGATGTTCGAGATCCTTCTTCACCAAATATAAAAATGATCTAAGTCTCAGCATTTAGAGACTTTTGCCATTTCATCCAAATAAGAAAAAAAAGAGTAGAGAGAGAAGAGAGAGAAGGGAAGAAAGAGACGAGAAAAAAAAGAGAGAAAAGAGAGAAGAAGATAACCTATCTTCGAATCCTCACACCTCTGAGTGATTTCCCACAACCCATACACCTTAACCTTTAAAGATCCATTTACCAGAAACCAAAATGTTGAGTGTTAGATCCATTCTAGGGTATCTGTGAGTTTGGTGGTAGGGTTGACGTCTATTGAAGACCTCTTTCAGTTTCAGTCTCTTTCAGAGTTCATCTTTAAGAAAATAGCAAGTTTCACTTGTTGAAACCTGAGATTTTCTAAAGAGAGCATCACACGCCTATTTTTTAAGTTCTCTGTTTGGATCTCTTTCTTTAGATCCGTCTGTTTCTAAGGATTTTTGAAAAATAAACTTCTAAGTTTTCAAGGCTATATCATATCCTTAAGAAAGTTTGTGTCACCTGTTTTATATTTCACACTTTGTGAAATAAACATGTACAAAATTAAAAACGAGACACATAGGACCTTGGCTATTTTTGAAAGCAAGGTTGTTTTTATTGATCTGATCTTGAATAAGAAGTTTCTTTTACAAAATCGTTTGAATCAGATCTTGCATGTCATATATAATTTATTTATTCGTAGGATATTGTTTGTATAAATTCTTTGAGAGGATGAGTTGCATAAATATGCATATAGATCACCTCAGAAATACTTCTCACACGAACACTTAGACATAGTGGTTCTGTTTGAAATTTAAAGTTGAAAGAGTTGTTGGAATCATAATTCAAAGAGAAGGAGGTCAAGGAAAAGGCAAAGAAGAAACAAAGAACAGATCAGTCAAATCAGAAAACCTTTGGAGTGGATTAGCTCATGTAAGTATAAAACTAAACTTAGATTTTGGATCCTTGTGTGTTTGCTTAAGTGTTGTAACTTTATTCTTTATTCTAGTGAATTTTTGTTTTGTGTCGTAGAGGGCACCGTGGATGTTACCCTTAATTAAGGGTTTCACCACGTTAAAAATTCCTGTGTCTATTCCTTTGAATATTCTTAACTATTGTTATGATTGGTACTGCATGGTAGCTTTAGTAGATGATTTTTAAAATTAAAATACTAAGGTAATCAACTATCAAATCTAGACCATATATTCAGAAAGTTTTTACAACACATCTTGTGTTTTTCGAAAAGAGTTTTACCCAAAAAGTTTATTCGGAGTTTACACAATTTATAACATTTTGTTATTAACCTTGTAAACAAGTTTTTCATATTTTTCTTAACAAGAGTACCTAGTTCTCTCTAATCACTGAAATCAATACAATAACAGTGGATGTAGGCTTTCTTACATAGACGAACCACTTTCAAAACTCCTTATCTTTTATTTGATTATTTCATTACAATAATATATTTTATCTATGATTAGAAATTGTATCTAGTCCATTTTTTTTCATCAATAGATTAGCGCCGTCTGTGGGATCGATTGTCTAATTACCCTTCTCTTTCTCGTATACCCTTGTTCAAGGGAAGATGAATGATCCTGGGATTACTGCTAGAAATGAAGGTAACCCAACCGTTCCATCTGGTCCGCCTACAGTAGTTAACCTAAATGGAATTATTTTTAATATTGCCAGGGGTCAAGATTCCATGTAAGAAATAATGAGGCAATTAGCTCAATCATTACAAGTCGGATCTCCTGCTCTTTTAGAAAATGAACGTTCCCTTCATTAAGGAAAAATATGCCACCTCCGTCGCCTAGGCGTAACCTACATAGCTATTCTAGATCTACACGTGATCGGTCTTATCATCCAGGAGACAGTTCATCAATTAGACCCATGGTGTTCTATAATGGCCATTCGTTTTCTCCTAAAAGGCCAAGTGTTTTGGAAATATTAAGAAGAGCCTCGCATTTTGATCGTTTGGGACCCCAAACAAATAGAAATCCTCCTAGAGAGCTATCCAGAACTAATCAACATCCAGTCGACCAGTGTGAAGCTTCAATCAGGTCAATATCAAGCGTCTAACGATCTATGCGTGTCGAACAAACTTCTCAGGAAAAGGGCTCAGTACAAACACATGTTCGAGATAGTTGAGTTGCTTCACATAAATATAATGCAGGTAACCCTTCATAGAAGGGACCAATCCAACGATTAGAAGATCGATTGGGAGAAATGGTAAAGGAAAAAAATGCGTTGCACAGGAACTTCATTGAGGGGTCTCCTTTCGTTCAGGAAATTATAGATTTCCTAACTCCATCCAAGTTTAAAACCCCTGTGGTCACCCCAAAACATAATGGTAAAACTGATCCAATTTTTCACATCGAGCTATACCAAACTGCGACCGACATCTGTTCATTCCTTGATGAAATGAGATATATAACATTTTCAAGCACTATTACGGATTCAACCCAAATATACTACAATAACTTGCCCCGAGGGAAACCTACCAACTTCACACTGCTTGTCGAGATGTTCATTAGTAACTTTTGTTTCAGAGCCAATCTAGTAAAATGAGTAGCCCATCTCTTGAGTATCAGGCAACGAGTAGGGGAAATAACCAGGGAATATATCACCCATTTTAATAATGGGAAATTAGAAGTGGTTGGCTATGAGGAGAAAACATCCATCACCGTTATAATGAGTGGATTATTTCCAGAAAAACTATATTATGCTCTGGCCAAAGATTCTCCTAAAACCACGAATAAGCTCATGGCTAAGGTAGGAAAATCATGAACGCCGAGGAAGCAATGTATGCAAAGCAGAGTCCAACCACTAAGTCTGGGAAGAAGGATCAGAAGGAGTAAAAAACTAAGAAGGATGAGAAGCTAAAACATTATTGAACATATACTCCATTGACTGTAAGTATTCACTATATCCTAGAAGAGATCAAATACAATAAATATTTGCGATTGCCTAAGAGGTTGAGGGAACCCCTTAACCGGGGGGATAAATCTAAATATTGTTAGATCCATAAGGATCATAACCACACAATTGATAACTGTATCCCTTTGAAGAATGAAGTGGAATCTATCATTCACCGAGGAAAGCTGAACAAATTTATTGATAGGAAAGAAAGTAAAGAAATAAGGGGAAGGTCAAATTCTCCCTACAAACCCATAGATGATAGGAAGAGGAACCATGAAGATGGTTATAAAGATGATCATGACCTGTCAAGAAGCCTAAGCAACTAGAGTGCAAGGTAGCTATGATAAGTTTTGGCTCTTTTGATTGTGATGTAATTATAGGTGGCGATGCAGGAGGAGGAGATCATATTTTAGAAAGAAAAGCCTACATTAATGAAACACAAGCCTGTTCTTATATCTATAGAATCAATATAAATGAAGATGATCGACCTATTAAAGTCAATAGAGACAAATTGGTAATCAACTTTTCCAAGAATGACCTTTTTAGGGTATTGTATCCCTATAATGATCCATTTGTCATCAAGTTTAGAATCCAAGATGCCGTCATTTCCAGGGTTTTGATTGATAACGGGGGCTCAACTAATATCATGTTCTACCCATGCTTTCAGAGTTTAGGTTTGAAACTCAGTCAGCTAGAGCCATACCACAAGCCATTGAAAGGTTTTTCGGGCAAAACATTCTACCCACTGGGGACAGTCAAGCTAGAAGTGTTGTCTGGCACCTGGTTGGCAAGTAGCACTGAAAAGATACGCCTCTTTGTGATTGATAAATATGTCCAATCTGCGTATAATATGATCCTCGAAAGGGTAGGGATAAAGAAGTTTGAAGTTGTACTATCCACAATCCATCAGTGTTTGAAGTTCCCAACTCACTTCGGGGTTGGCATCGTAAAGGGCGATCAAAAGGTGTACAGAGAGTGCTATTACTCCTCAACTGAGTAAGAAGACTTAGCTGATTTGAAGAAGAAGAAGACCACCACTTACCAGGTAGATACTACAGAGCCCAATAGCGAAATCATAAGTTGAAACTTTGGATCCCTGAGATGAAAGGGAATTTGTTAAAGGTCATAATAATAAAGCCACCGAAAACATAATCCGTAATAATGACAAACCGAAAAGAACTACCCAGATCGGCTCCACATTGGATCCACTCCTTAAATAGGAATTGATTTTATTCCTGAGACAACGGAGAAATGTGTTTTCTTGGAGTTATGAGGATATGCTTAGGATTGACCCCAATTTCCTCTGTCATGAGCTTAACATTAATAAGGATGCCAAGCCGATCGAGAAAAGGCGTAGGGTGTTCAGTCCGGAGAAAAATCAAGCTATACAGGAAGAGGTGGAGAACTACAAAAGGCCTAATTTATTGAGGTTGTCAAATATCCATCCTGTTTGTCTAACGTTATGATGGTCAAAAAGAAAAATGATAATGGAGGATGTGTATAGATTTTATTGATCTTAATAAAGTCTTCCCAAAGGACCACTTTTCCCTGTCTAGAATTGATCAGTTGGTGGATGCTACATCAAGACATGAGCTATTAAGCTTCATGGATGTTTATTCTGGGTATAACAAGTTGAGGATGTGACCAGAAGACAGGGAAACCACTCATTTCATCACCAATTGAGGTACACATGGCTAAAATGTAATACCCTTCGGGCTAAAAAATGATGGAACAAATAGGAAAGAATATGGAGGTTTATGCAGATGATATGTTGACTAAAAGCAAGAAGACTTCAGATCATATCCAGGACCTCAGTCAGATTTTTGATCAGTTGGAAAAGCATCAGATAAGATCAATCCGACCAAATGATTATTCGGTGTGCAGGTAGGAATGATCCTCAGATTTATAGTAAACCAAAGGGGAATTGAAGCCAATACATCCAAGATAAAATCTCTGATAGAAATGCAGTCGCTGACTTGCAATAAGGATGTACAAAAGCTTATAGGTAGAGTAGCAGCTTTAAACAGGTTCGTTTCTCGAGCAATAGATAGGTGTTTTCCATTCTTCAAGGTGATGAGAATGACCTTTGAGTGGAATGAAGAATGTGAAGAAGCGTTCCAAGAATTAAAGAAATATCTGGGATCACCACCTTTATTGTCCTGACCTGTTTTGGGGGAAAATTATACTTATACTTAGATGTTTCTAAATCGGCAGTTATCTCAGCACTGGTTCGCTTGGATAATGGAATCCAAAAATCGGTTTATTACACCAGCAAAGCATTCAAGGGAGTCCAAATCAGGTACCCACATTTGGAAAAACTAGCTTTAGCAAGCTTCTAGGCATATGGAGCCTTATTTCCAAGCACACACCATAATTGTATATACTGATTTTCCTCTTCGGCAAACGCTCCACAAACCTAAAAAGTCAGGAAGATTGATGTACTAGGTAGTAGAACTAGGAGAGTATGAAATCGTCTTTAAACTAAGGTCATCCTTAAAAAGGACAAGCTTTGGCGAATTTCATTACAGAGTTCACCCATTGAAAGGTTATCGATCAACAAAACTTGCCTGTCGAGCAGAATTCTTCAGAAGAGAACTCAACTCAAAAGTAACATAAAGTTGTAGCCAACCAACCTGAATCATCCAGAACTCAAGAAAAGGCTCAGAAATATGCGAAGGAGAGTAAGAAGATATTCCACCATGGAATTATTTCTATAGAGACCTTCAGTAGTGATATCCCATTATGGAATTTATATGTGGATGGATCCTTATATGCAACTGGAAGTGGAGCAAGTATCATACTTAATAATCCTAATGATATTGATATTGAATATTCCCTTAGGTTTCAATTTAAGGCATCAAACAATGAAGCTGAGTATGAAGATTTAATAGTCAGACTGGAATTAGCCCATTCGTTAGGCACCGAGCAGGTAGTAGTGCATAGTGATTCATAACTAGTTGTCAACCAAGTACTTCATCTATATGGAGTTATGGGAGAATTGATGACTAGATACTTGGCTAAAGTCATGGAAGTTATTTCCAAGTTTACAGGCGTATAAATGAATATGATACTAAGAATATCTAACGCTCTAGCTGATGCACTTGCTCGGCTAGCTTCAATAATAATAATTTAACTCCAGAGGAACATTCCAATTGAAATCTTATCCAATAGGAGCATAGCCGAAGATTTAATGGTCAGTTTCATTACTGTAAATTTAGGACCTTCCTGGATGGATTCGATCAAAGCCTATATTGAAGATGGAACCCTACTAGATGATCCCAGATAAGCAAAAAATCTCTGCTACAAAGCAGCCAGATATGTGTTGAACGAAGGAGTTTTATATAAAAGGGGATTAACTATCTCCCTACTATGTTGTGTTCATCCGTTGGAGGTTGAAGATCTAATTAGTGAAGTGCATAAAGGTCCTTGTGGAGCTCATTCAGCTGGTCAGTCATTGCTCCAAAGAATCAAAACACAAGGATAATACTAGCCGACTATGAGGGCAGCTTGTAAGGCCTTCGCAAGAAAGTGTGATAAGTGCTAAAGGCTCTTTGCGATTCATAAAATACCCAACGCTGCTCTAGAACCCATTACCTCACCTTGGACATTCGCTATTTGGGTAATTGACTTGGTCAGCTCACTGTCGACCACCAAAGGCAGGTTCAAGTACTTGGTAGTTGTTGATTACTTTAACAAATGGGTGGAGGCAAAGCCATTAATAGAAATGCCTTATGACAAGGTGTACCAATTCATCTGGAAAAGCATTATACATGCCCTATGCCTTAATTACAGACCATGGGACCCAGTTTGACAATGATGAATTTGAAGCATATTGTGTCCATTCCAAGATCCTGAAACTCCATTCAGCACTAGGCCACCCTCAAAGCAATGGTCAGACGGAAGTGACATATAGAACTTTGATCAATGGAATGAAGAAAAGGCTTGATATTGCCTAGGGAAATTGGATTAATGAATTACTTTCTATTCTCTAGGCTTACAGAACAACGTCGAGTATAGCAACTATAAAAACACCATATATGCTTGCATTTAGGACAAAAGTTGTGGTACTAGCCGAGATAGGCCTACCAACCCCCAAGGTGCTGAATTTTAATTCCCCTACAAGTGACTTGATGAGATGATTGGACTTCGACATGTTAGAAAAAGTCCAGGAAGATGTTGCTCTTAGAAATGCTACCTACCAATACATGACTGCTCCCTTTTACAATAAAGGGGTCAGGCCAACCAACCTAAAAGAAGGCGACTATGTCCTAAAGAAGGTCATCCAGAAGAGCAACAAACTTGAAGCCAATTGGCATGGTCCATATCGCATATCAGCAGTCATCTGACCAGGGACCTATTAAATTGAGACACTAGAAGGAGAAGAATTAAAAACCTTTGGAACGCCGACCACCTTCGAAAATATTATCATTAATTAAAGGCATTGACATATTGTACTTCTTTATGTTCAACACAACTATTTATGAAGTTCAATAAAAATCTTCATTTTAATTCCTTTAACCTTTTCAATTTTTTTTGAAGTACGACAATATATATCCCCAAAAAATAATATATAAAAAATGTCTCTTGTTCTTCATCTCTTGCCTATCAACAACACATACCATACTTAATCAGGTTGAACATATTTTCTGATCAGCAGAGCATACTTAATCAGGTTCAACTTATCAACTTCAAGATACACCAACAGCTTAAGTCACAATCGTATCTCGCCCAATTTTTTACTTCATGTATGACTTCGTATTAACAAGTCACGAACAAGAAGTACTACCCAGCCGAGTTAAATACATGAATACTCTCCTAACACACTTGGTCGGCACTAATCTTATACTTCATGTATGACTTCGTCTTTGATAAGACAAGAATAAGAAGTATGTAAAACTTCGTATACAACTCAAATAATTACAAATAACTTGACTAAGTTAAATACAGGAATACACTCTTAACACATTTGGTCGGCACTAATCATTGACTTCATGTATGACTTTGTCTTTGACAAGTTAAGAATAAGAAATCTGTAAAACTTCGTATACAACTCAAACAGTTACCAAAAAGTTTTATCCGACTAAGTTAAATGCAGGAAGACATGTAAACATTCCTAACCATTGGAATGCACACATATATTCCTCATAAACTTGGTCTCCACTGATAACTAATGTTAAACTCGGATCAATAAAACTATTTATAGTTTCATCTAAGTGCATCATCTTTGACAAGTCAAGAACAAAAAATTCGTAAAACTTCGTATAAAACTCAAACAATTACAAATGAGTTTTACCCGACTAAGTTAAATACAAGAAAACACTCCTAACATACTTGCTCGACACCAATCATTTACTTCATGTATTACTTTGTCTCTGATAAGTCAAGAACAAAAATTCTGTTAAACTTCGTATACAACTCAAACAGTTACAAACAAGTTTTACCCGACTAAGTTAAATGCAGGAAGACATGTAAACATTCAAAATCATTGGAATGCACACATAAATTCCTCGTACACTTGGTCACCACTGATAACTAATGCTAAACTTGGATAAATAAAACTATTTATAGTTTTATATAAGTGCAATAGTAGAATATATGGCCTTACAATTACAGTTTAATAATTCAGCATTAAACAATAACTCGGCTGACTGATTGATTAAATAATCATTAGTTGACAAAGAATATGCATGAATTTCTATACAAATACTAATTGTATTACAATCAAGAGTAAATGAATAACAAAATACAGAAAAACTCTTCTACTGGATGTTTTCCTTGAGCTTTGGAAGTTAGATGCACTCTTTTCATACCAGTTGGAGGATTATCCAAGGCATAAGGGGAACTGATAAAGATAAAATTCCTCACTATTTTTATTACTGTTGCTCGGTGCATCAATCAGATGAGGAGGATGAACTATTTCATGAATATCATGCAAAGTATCCAAAGTAGTTGGTGATCAAGTGCTGGGGGATAGCATCAGAAAGGATCCACAATATATCTAATTTAAATGGAGGATTTTCAAAATACAGCAGCCCTGGCTCATTTCAGTACCACTGATCGATGTTACGATCATATTTCAATAAGGTTAGACAGTTGGTTCATCCCCATTTATAACCTTCATGATGGCTCTGAGCAAGATGATTGTTTATATGGCTAAGAGCTTCATTGTAGCCTTCCATCCACACCTCTCTGGGTTATTTGTGAAATTAAAAAGTTAACCTTTCAACTTGATGTTAAAGTTTATTCAAAACATCCATCTTCACCTTCGGCTGAAGAGGTTGATCTGCAATGGGTTTCTCCTCAGCATCCAGCTTTACAAATAAATCGGTAATAACCTGACTCTTTACTTTCAACTGAACGACTTGGTTGGCTAATGTTTTATTGGTCCTTGCCTCATACACAGTTGGTCAGCTAAACCTCTATTACCTGGAAGTTTGCTTGGGTTTGATTTTCTTCAGAGCTTTAAGTTCCTCTTCTAGCTTGGCATGCTCAGCCTTTAAGAAAGAAACACCTTCATCAGCCCCACTAGTAGACGACTTCTTTAAATTATCCAACTCATTTTTGAGCTTATTATTTTCCTCATTGGGAAGTTTGGCTATTTCCCTAGCTTCATCTACTTCTCGTCTCAAAAGGAAATCTTTTCTTCTATACATACATGCATATTGTTCAAGCTTCTTCTTAAAGCCCCAACCTCCACTTAAGGCTTTGTACTTTACTTCATAGTCAGCATTGAGCAAAATCAAAGTAAACTTATGATCTTCTTACAGATCTTTAATCATCTCATAGTAGACAGTATTATTGGCCACTGCCCTATCCAATAAATAATGAATGTGGGTGTATGACTCCTTAACTTGGTCAGAAGCATATGGGCTAAGTAGTCCAACCAAGTCTTCTTCAGACAAAGGAATATGGCCTGTTTCCTAGCATCAAACTAAAAATTATAAAGGTAAGAACACAAGTGTAATTACTAGGCAAACATAGTAAAGAGAGTACGATTTCATACAGATTACTCAACCAAGCAAGAAGGCATAAGTTTAAAAAAAAATACAACACATTTGGCCAAAAGGAATTATTTTCATTTATAAGTAAAAGGTGTTACATAATGCTCCCATTACAAGGCAAATGAACAAAAATAAAAAGAAAGGATTTAAACCTTCTCCTTATCCTAAACATTGCTTCCAGAGGGCTGGTCGGTATAAGGGACGACTTTCTCAATGGGCTTTAAGGTAGACCCAGCAGGCTGAATAAAGGATTCCCCAGATCCCTCCTCATCATCAAAGTCCTCCTCTAAGTTTGGAGGAGATCTTAGATCATACCTCAAGAATAATTCAGTGTCTTCTATAGTGTCGACCTCCTTAAGGGCCTCTGACTAGCCATCCTTAAATGACTTCTTCCTTACAAATTCAATCTGAGCATAGGCTTCCAGAAAAGCCTTATCCCAGCCTTTATTGAAGGAATCTTCTTTTATCTTATTATTTTTGGCCTTATATGAAACTATCTCAGAGATCAAACCAATAGCCTTATCTTCAGTAGACTTCAAGAGAGCTCGATTATCCACCAATTTATCTTCAGCCATCTTAGCCTTATTTTTAGTAGTCGCTAGTTTCCCTTAAGTAGTGGTGGCTCTCTCATCAGTTTTTTTCAGCTCAGCATCCCAAGTCTTCTGTTTGGACTCCAATATCTGCCTTGAAGCTTCAACAGATTGCCTTAGACCCTCAACGGCCTCCTCAACATATCCTCCCAAAGAATGAATTTTATTGTCCTTCTCCAACATTTTATTAAAATTAACTTAAAACTACATAAAGGATAATATCATATTACAAGGAGTATTAGGAGGAAAATAAGACGTCAAGGGAAAGTAATAGAGAATAAAGAATTACCATAGCTAATATTTGGCAAGCATTTTCTGTCAACTTCAATATTGGCAGTGGGGAAAGAGTTGCTCTATCAGCAGAGCGGGTACCAGTCTGGACTAACTTCCTTGCAACACCAGGATGAATGACAAGACCCTGCAACAGTCAAGTCCTCCTGAGCCCTCTCGACTAATTCTTAGTTGGTATAATTCTTCTCAACATGTTTCTCAGATAGGCCTTTTCTTAACCTCTTGAATTGAGGTGCAACAATATTAACTTCCTCAGAGGTGATGACTTGATGAACCTTCTCTGTTTCATAAACTTTGGCTATTTTTCCTGGTTTCATAACATCACCAGCCTTCTCAGTCTTCTCCAGAGCTCTGTTAGAAGTTATAGATAAATCTCCAGTCATCAAATCAAGGATTTTTCTCCTTCCCATACTAATAAGTGGAGAAGAGATAATAGTTAAAATATCTAACGACTCGAAAGAAGAGGAAGTCCCCAAATCCTTCTAATCCCCACCAGATTCCTCAGCTGAAGAAGTAGGAACTGGATCTTCTTCAAGATTAATGAGGGACTAAGCCAGAGCAGTAGTGGGCCTAGCAACAAAGGAGGTAATTGAACTCCTATATTGTAATAAATACGAGGCATATCTTGGGTGTTCCTCGCCAATCCTCTGATAAAGATTCCACAAAAAATTTAATTCACATATATTAATGTCCTTTTTTGGGGGATACTTATTCTTGTTCTCAACTGTGCAAAACAAGAAACAATACAAGCAAATCTCAAGCCGGCATATCATCGAACATTTGTTTAGCAAAAATAGAGGAATACAGTAATGAAATTCAACAACCTATGCCATATCCCAATTGGGGGCACCTGAGCCCATTATACACCTCTCATGTTTGAAGATGAGCGTGTTGCCAATTTTTTGCAATAACTCCATAGTCAAAGTAATCTTTATTGGAGTCTGGAAAATTTACAACCAAGGCCCTATTAACAAACCCAGTCTTCATGTAGTAAGTATTATCACTGGTAACCCACTTGTAACAAAACAATAATTCAGGAATGCCTATGTGGGTTCCATGTATTTGATTGAGCCTATGTATCCAATTTACCACTCTCCAAGTATTAGGGGCTACCCTAGTAGGAACGACATCAAAATACTGACAAAACTCTAGATGAAAGAGATTTGGGGGAAAGGTGAAACCACACTCAGTTATGAACAAAGAGGGAATCCAGTGACCCTCTTGTAAATACAACACCTCAACAGGGGGTACAAACATTTCTAACTCTACCTAATCGGGAATATTTCTTTCCCACCTAAATTCATCTAGAGAATCCCCGTGAGCTATGTAAACCATGGTTACAGTATATAAAGAAAGAAAGCGAAATGAAAGGGGAGAAGAAAGCTTACAAAGAAAATTATGACTGAAGCGAAGGTAGAACGCAAAGGAAATCTCAAAAATAGAAAACTTGGAGAAAAAAGAGAGTATGAAAGCTTTAAAAATTGTGGTATGAAAATCCAACAAAATCTCGTTTCTTATAACTTACCTAAGAAATCGTGCAAGAAGTGATTACTTGTTTTGACGATTGACATTCTGATGACTTCACAGTCCTAAAAGACCCCAAATACAAATATACCCTTTGGTGGTTCGCTAACTTTAAAATTATTCACAAAAAGCCACTACAAAATAAAAACATGGAAAATTTTCACAAGTCCTACACGTCGGCATACACCGACTAACTTTGAAGAAAATATACTCCATCCTTTCAACAAAAGCATCAAGAATGAAGTATTTAGGGCTTCTGTTGATACCAAAAGTTATCCACCTACGTGGACTAATAAAAAATGGACACTTCTCTTCTTACGTGACAAAAATCGTACTCAGCATACACTTAACCAACTCCAAAGATAGTTGCTCGGCAGTCATGCCGACCAACTTGATGAATGCATACCATCAAAGTAAATAAAAGGTCACCACTTAGAGGAACAACTATGGGTCTTTCTGCACGTGGTATAAACAATCAACCATCACATTCATTATGAATGCATTTCAACCCTGAATCTCCAGGTCACTATAATACATTGTATCCCTTTCATCAAACGCATGATATAACTGATTCAAGGATATTCTTCTTAACAGGAGTACCTAGTTGTCTTTAATCATTGAAATCAATATAATAACAGCGGACGTAGGTTTTCTACATAACCGAACCACTTTAAAAACTCCTTATCTTTTATTGGATTATTTCATTACAATTATATATTTTATTTGTGTATAAAAAATTGGATCTAGTCCGTTTTTTACATCAACAATACCATTCCTTATTAAAATTTAGAATTATTATGGAAATAATGGATGGGGGAGGTCACTCAAATGAAATAACCCATGGAACCGGAACATCGAGATTATGCGGGACACATATGAAGATGGAAAAAATGGAGAATTGATGGTACTGATATTTTCATGGACATAAGCAACATATTTAGAATCATGTTGATGCTGAAGGCCTGCATAAAACTCGTGTGCAAAAGTAACATTAGTCTTGCGATATTCCATGACATCCTCATCCATAAGGTTATAGAAATTAACCCTTATTGTTCTTTAAAATATTGGGAAAATTTCTCACTAAATGTAGATATATTCACGTCACGCTCAACGATGATTCAATGATATTGTAAATATTATCCAAACCACTTTTTTTCCTTAGA
This sequence comes from Sambucus nigra, assembly GCA_949130495.1. Taxonomy (NCBI): domain Eukaryota; kingdom Viridiplantae; phylum Streptophyta; class Magnoliopsida; order Dipsacales; family Adoxaceae; genus Sambucus; species Sambucus nigra. The sequence continues at coordinate 388,946,456 of OX422211.1, read as the reverse complement.
AGAGCAGCAACCATAAAAAAATTTCTTCGGGTGAAAAGTGCCCGATGGTATTTGAGACTTGGCAACTTGTTTAAGAATTTCTTTGATGAAGGCAAAATGTTGGTATCCATGATGTAACAAGAGGTTATAAGGTTAGGGCACAGATAAATAAGGTGTATGGTGATAATGGAATGGTTAACAAGACTAAAAAACATATGAGAATGTCACTCGGGCATTTCGTCGAACAGTTGGGGTGCACAGTTGGAAAACAAATATAGTAATTCATTTGGTTTGAAGCAAGCCCAAATGGTGTTCGACAACACATTTCAAAAGTGGCAATGGATCACAAAATCAAGTATATAAGAAAATTTCAATGTGACCAATGTTGGTGAATGGTGTGATAGGTACTAATATAAAATGGGTGCAAGTTATTTTAAAGTTTAGGTGGGAAAATTTGAAAAATGATTATATAGTTTTTTTGGCTTTAGTCCCATGTACAAAGATTTGTTAGGCTCCAGGTTTAGTCCCATATCCTAATATTTCCTAGCCTCCCATCCCATGTATTTTTAAAATTTTATTAATTCGCATAACCACCCAAAACTACCCATAACCACTCTGTAATCACCACTCTCTCTTTTCAGAAGAGGTGACACTTGTCTCATAGTGGTTAAAATAGGACCAACTACTAAAAAAATAAAAACATGTGAGTGGATACAAATGAATCTTACAAAATGAGACTAAACACTTAAGATCCTTCTAAAATTGTAAAATGTCCCCAAACTACCCAAAACCACCTTTAACTTCTCTGTAACCACTCAACTTTCTTTTTTTTCGAGAATGACACTTGTCCCATATTTGTTATAATAGGACCAACATATAAAAAAATGAAAACATGAGAGGGACACAAATAAATATTTAAAAGTGGGACTAAATACTTAAGAGCCCATGATTATATGAGTTCAATATGCTTGATGTTAGCCCAAATAATTTTTTGTCAAAACAACATAAATCAGATGTCCCTAAAGCTACCTAAACACTAATGCAATGAACTTGCCAACACACCAATCCAATTTAAAACTGACCCAGCCACCATTAAATTTGTAATAATTTCATGATGGTTACTTGGTGTGGAAATATTTAGAAGCGGGTAGAGACTAGGTATAGGGCTGGGAGGTTCGGTTGTCTCGATTTAGATGATGGGTTGGGTGGAGTAGCGGCGTCGTTTAGGTGTGGGGATGGATGGAGTAAAATTGAGAGAAGGGAATGAGGATGGTAAGAAGTGAGACAAAGTGGGAGCGGGGCATGGGTTTGGGAAGCAATGGGGTATGTGTGTGTGTTTAGAAGTTTGGTTGGGACACAAGATTTGAGACCAAAATCTATTTCTCCCCATCAAAATACATTTTGGTACTAATTGTTTTGGACATGTTAAAAAGTGTGGAAACAACACAGATTTTATAAAAAAATGTCTATCACCTTAAAAAATTTCATATGTTCTCAATACAAAGTTCAATATTGCAATTCGAACCCTTAAAAAATCATTCACCCCCCCCCCCCCCCCCCCCCCCCCAAATTTATCATTTTTTCACCATTTATTCGCAAGAAAAAAATTATTTGATATTCTAAAACAAGTAAAAGAACCCTAAACATTCAAAGATCTCCAATCACCAAAAAGTTCGATAAGTTTCAAAAAGTGAATTTGACCACCCCAAAAAAAATTTAGCAACTAAAAAAATTGAAATTTCACCACCCAAATTTTAAAAATAAGACCCAAGAGACGAAAACCCCCCTCAACTTAAGTATGAACACCGCAACACGATAACATGCAAGATTTTACAAAATGACCCGGAGAGTATCGATCAAAAAACTAATCACTCTTGATGCTCGCTTGATATTAAAAAGACCAAAATGATCCTTCACATGCATTATAGTACCATGACAATTTCATTGAACCCAAAATTTAAAAAAATGACCCAAAACCATACAAAAACACTCAAACCCACAAAATATAAATTTTGACCAAAATGACCCCTCAACTTTTACAAGTAACCATAATAACAAAAAAACATAATCACTACAACTCATGTGATGAAGAATGCGAGATGCACATAAATAATGATATACTAATATAAAAATATGACATGTTGTTATTCTCACTTAATCTCCCAGTAGACGGTGTCTTCGAAGGGGATGGACATCATTTTTGGGATAAACACTCAATGAATGGTTTCAACCATTGACCACTGACTTTAAACACATCGCCATTCTTGGGATTTTCTACCTCAATCGCACCATGGGACACTTCATAATAAGTGTTCTGAACAATCGAGATCGTAATTTTTGGGGAAACAAATGAAATCTATAATTGTACAAAAGTACTTTTTGATTGGGTTCAAAGTGTTTTCTCAAACATATTTTTATCATGAAAAGATTTTGTTCGTGTTTTGTAAATTCTAGCATTGTCATGTAACACCCCGTATTTTTGAGTGTTTGAAATTTAATTAATTCGATTATTTTAAATTACACGCGTGACGTAATTTCATTTAATTAAATATTATGTTTTATTAAAATATTAATCGGGAGAGATAAAGATTTAATTTATATGAAATAATAATTGCTAAATGAATAGTAAATAATTATTTTATGTCATAACGAGTCATAGTGAAGTGATAGTGTTATATCTCAATCGCGAGTCGAGTGTAGGCTATATGATGTCGAAATAGGAAATTTTTGTAGAGTGATTCAGATGGTGATTTCTAGATCACGGTTGATTTTGAATGGGTCAAAATAGTCAAAATAGTGTACCCACTTGTGCTGATTGGGTCCCGGGGCAATTTTAGACATTTTTTGATCATTTAGGAGTCCAGGGTAGAGAGAACTCTGAAAATAGAGTGTTATATCAGCCTATTTGAGTGTGAGTCTAGGGTTAGAATACTTTGGAGAGAGGGGGCATAGAAGAGGAAGAGGAGAAGAATCTTAGGCCTTTACACACCATTCCGCACCACGAACATCGTCGAAATCGAGATCGGAGCAAGGAAATGGCATCCTAACCATCTTAGAATGAAAATCAGACCTACAAAAATAAGGAAAGTGTTTATTTTTCATTACTTTGAGCATTTTTTAATACCCATGTAGTGTAGGGATTTAAAGTTATGATTTTTATAATGATTATTGGGATTTAAGTGGGTAGAACGCATGGTTTGGAGTAGGAATTCATGTAGAATAAATCCTTGTATGTATATAACACGATATCCGTGAATATGGGATGATTAATATGAAAGAAATATGGGTAAATGATGAATATGCATGAAGAACACATAAACTAGGTGTTTTGGTGAATTATGGGTTTTGATCCATTCTTGGGTAGATTTCTTGTCATCTTGATGGGTTATTTATGTTGATTAGTTCCCCACATATATATTTAATGGTTGGGTATGTTGGATGGGATATTGGAGAAGTATTATGGAGTTTTGTATAAGTATAAATGGTGAAAACTCGTAACAACAACAAAAAAGTCGATACTATTAGCTCGGAATCAATTCGGTTTGAAGACCGAATCAATTAGCTAGGTGAATCAATTCAGAATCCCTACCAAATCAATGTGGCTGCCCAGATTTGATGAATTTTTTTTCTTTTAAGATATACTTCCTCATGAAAGTAGTTACGAAAACTTCGGTGATAGTTTAGTAATTATACAAAGACTTAGAGAAGGTAAGTAGTTATATGATTAAAGGTTCAGTTAATCTTAATGAGGGAAAAATTAGGATTTGGGGCCAATGATGCTTAACTGATTGAGAAGAGCATTGGGAATTTACGATTTGGGTTAGAAGAAGAGTGAACGATAACCTAACACATACACCAGTAGTATAGTGATGTATGAACTACTGACATAACTGAAGGAATAGTTGAGACCCTTCAGGTAGTGAGTCATACTCAAAAAATATGAATAAAACATTAGGTGAATATCATTAGTACGCTGGGTATTCGAGAGAGATAAATACTACGTACGGATTTATATGGTGGGTTGGGAGAATACCTACACTGAATATATGTATATATAGGTTGAAGGAATACCTATTATGTGATTGATTATATATGTGATCATACCTACATTGCCTACTATCACGGGAGGTTTCGCACAGAGGGCGATCTAACCTTGGCGATTTCGGCGAGGTCTGAATGTGTCCGTCGAAGCATACAATTTAGGTCAACTCACTATGTGTTGTGTATTAGTGGAACTAGCAGGTCATTTGAGTATGTTAGGTATATGCATATCCCAAAGGCTTAGAATAATATTCGCCTCCATTGTGTGTTGTTGATTTATGATTGAGGAGACATTCCGAATCGATTATCCCTGATTTGATATGATAGTTGCGTGGACTCGATATCAAAGTATGTCTGCATTGCGATGGTCATTCCAGGAGATGCTGCAGTTGACACACCCCAACCCAGTTACTTATAATTGAGTTTGAAAGTCAAAGTGAGTCAAACCATAATTGCCTTAACCAAACAATAAACACAAGTACCCTTTTTCAGTATCAGCATGAAGCCATAACACTAAAAACTTTTCAAAATTTAAAGTAATCGTGCTTATTCAAACTTGCTCAAAGGATAAGTAGGATTAAATTATCCCTTTTTAATTTGACCAAAATTATGGTTTTACGCATACCTTGATAACCCCACCCGACCTCCTAGATTTGGCAGTGAGATTTCATTACCTGAAAAAAAATATAACATAGGAATCGTGAGCAAAATAGCTCAGTGAAAGCATTACTACTACACTAGTGCATAAAATTAAATGCAATAAGTCGTATCTATGTAACAATATAAAACATCTCAATATCTCTTGGCTGTTAATAAGCCATAACATCTTTTGGCTGTTAATAATCCATAACATCTCTTGGCTATTGATAAGCCATAACATCTCTTGGCTATTGATAATCCATAACATCTCTTGGCTATTGATAAGCCATAACATCTCTTGCTATTAATAAGCCATAACATCTCTTGTCTGTTGATAACCATAACATCTCTTGGCTGTTGATAAACAATAACATCTCTTGGCTGTTGATAAGTCATGACATCTTTTGGCTATTAATAAGATATTAATAAGCCATAACATCTCTTGGCTATTAATAAGCCATAACATCTCTTGGCTGTTGATAAGCCATAACATCTCTTATAATACATTCACATCATATCTATAATCAATGTAGTAAGTACGACATATCCTAACCATAATCAACTCAATAAGTACAACATATCATATCCACATTCAACTTGCTAAGTATGACATCTCATATTTGTAATCAACTAGGTAAGTACAACATATAATATCCATAATCATCTCAACAAGTACAAGATATCATATTTATAATCAACTCAGTAAGTACAACATATAACATCTGCAATCATCTCAATAAGTACCACATCTCATATTTATAATCAACTCGGCATGTACAACATATAATATCCATAATCATCTCAATAAGTACAACATCTCATATTTATACTCAACTCGGCAAGTACAACATATAATATCCATAATCATCTCAATAAGTACCGGATCTCATATTTATAATCAACTCAGCAGGTGCAACTGATGCGACTCAGAAAGTTTCTCTAATGTGCGTTCTCTCTAGGCTCAAGTGCAAGCCTGTTGTGTTAGTAATAAACCCGATAAGTCAGGTTCGTATCCACAGGGAAATAGGACAACAGAATTGTAACAACGTTGGATAGACGAAGGCATCCTAACTCTGACTTTAAAAAGAAATGAAAAGATAATTTGATTCGAGAATTGGTTACAACTAAATGCAATTTTGAAAATACTTAACTAATGAACTAATGAATGAATGGCATGCAATTACTCTAAATTACCTAACTTATTGATGATGAATGACATAAACTAGAACTATATGATGAAGAAAACAGGACGGGAATACAATCCCTCAACCCTAGTGTATTGCTGGTATAAAACTAATCATAAATTTAAGTGAGTAATTAGACACAAAATTTATTACCCCCAAGCATTACGTATATGAGGTTCAAGCCCGCACCATACTTAATCAGAGGATGAGTAAATCGGTACTGCAATAGTTACACTCGAATTGCATTCTGAAGCATTCCGGTTACCCTGAAGCAAATGATATCCAAAGATCTACAATTGTCGCATTTCTAAGCAATACGGTCGTAATAAACCATTAAATTTAGAGGATTAATTTTATACACATGCAACTATCACATTAGGTTGAGTTCATCCATCCCGACCATAGAAAATATAGCCTAACATGCTGAAATTAATGAAAACAATTTTTGAATTACAGGAAATCATGATTAAACTAAGGGAGAATTGTAGAATGATGTATAAATAAGATTAGACAGAAGAAATTAATCAAAAATGTTACCAAAGCACTAAAAGCATCAATTAAAATTACTTGTAATCACAGAAATCTGAACAATCTTCGATCTTGGAATTAAAATTATAATCAATCTTCAAACTAGGGTTTTACTGAAAAGAATGGAAAATTAGATAAATTCTTCATCCTTAAAATGATAATAAGTCGGGTTTAAATACCTTATAAGTATCCAAGAGTTTTAGCTTAACCAGGACTCTCCATTGGAGGAAGAGTAAGAAAATAAAACTTTGACATTCGGACCGGTCCGGGGTTCCTTCGGTTCGGTCTGGCTTGGATCCGGATCGGTTCGTTTATTTCTTGGCCAAATCGATCCAGTACGGATCTTTTCGTTTCTTTTCTCTCAGCTTCAATTCGTCTTCGGTCCGGGGTTCACTGGAATTTTGCATTTCGAATTGGTCCGGACCGGATCGGTCCGAATTTCCTTTGACTTTTTCTTCAATCTTTGATTGTTCATAACTTTCACACCGGGACTTCGATCGAGGTGACGTTTCTTCCTATGTTCTTATAAACTTGACATATTCAACTCTTGTTTAGATGCCTCGTCCAAATTTTGGGTAAAAATTACAACTTTGCCCTTTTGACTTTCCTTATTTTCTTTCTCGATTCTTCCGGTTTCTTTGTTTCTTTATTGACATTAAATACCTGTAAAATTAGTACGAAATACCAGAAACTCGGTGTACTCATTAGAATAAGTCAATATCAAGATTATGAGATAAAATCAAATCAATTACGTTGTTCAAGGTGCTAAAAGTAACTAAATTAAAGGGATAAATTTGGAAGAATTTATTCCTAATCAAATCCCCCTAACTTACAATTTTGCATGTCCCGAGCAATGTAAAAGAATCCTAGCAAGGCTCAACTCTTAAATTTTTTTTATTGGGATAGAATACCTTTTTCGCGGGCACGTGATTGCATTTAGCATATGCAATAAGCCTTTAAACCCCTAGGTTACCCTAGTAGGACGAGTGGTGTCTCATGAGGGTTTGCAGAGAATATATTCACAAAATTCGACTCAAAGAAACTCAAAATACGCAAAAATTGTATAATTCAAACTTTTTCAGAAAATAATCATCATCAAGTCATGTTCAAGAGTCTCAAATCATAGTGCGTGTGTGCGGAGCCGAAAATTTAACCGCGTATTTCCACCGATTGATCATTACGTTACTTTTCGAAAATTCGCTTTGATTTCAAATTCTCACGGAATGCTCTCTCAAATGAATCACTCGAAATGTGACTATTCTCTCAGTGTCCGTGATATAAAGAGTAAATATATTGGAACCAATTTCACGCACACAAGAAGAAAGACGAAAATTTTATAGTGATTGGATCTCATCAACGGAATACGGTTTGAAAAACGTGAACATTGCCTCTTACTCATGTTTAATCTCTTTTTTATCTTTTTGTGTCTTAGCTCTCCACGCGGTACCCAATTTCTAAATTTGGACTTGGTTAGGACTTTTTCGGATTTTAGGTATATTGGGTAAAATGAAAATGGTAGGGAAGGTTGGAATTAGAAAATTCATTTATGATGTCCATTTGTGTTTTTTTCGGGCTATTGCTCATTTTTTTCTTTTTTTTCTTTATTTTTCTGTTTTTCACTTCTTTTGTTTTATTGCTATTTTTGTTGAGCATTACTATTCTTTTCTTACCCCTTTTATGTACTTTTCGAACTTTATTTGATAAATATTCGATTTTCAGAATTCTGGGATTTTTGGGTTTTTCTGGTTACCAAACGAAAAGGATAAATTTTATTTGGCTCAATGGGGTTATCAAAGGGATATTTTTTCGCTACTTTTTCTGGCCAATATTTTTGGGTGACAAATGAGGGCCTACTTCATTGTCCAAAATACTAATTGCGTTACCATATGCATCTTGAGATTAATTTAATTTAGAGATTCGTAATGCACTTTTTAAGGAAATATCACACATGTTTATCAAAACCGATCAAAATGAAAGGATTGAGATCCTCGATGACTTATTTAGACCGCTGAAAAGAACTTTGAGTTAACAACTAACTCGGATTGATTTATAATTTTCACAAAAATGAAAGGCTCGAATCTCACCGGGGTTGTTAATCTCCACACTTATTCGTTAAGTCGTCAATTTTTGCACAATTTCCATCTTTGGTCAATTTCGGCTTTGTGTATTGTGTTTTTACAACTTGAAACTTTATGCGGACTTTTAATGATATTTTTGAAAATTTTGAATTCCAATTTTTATTTATTTTGAACAAAAATATTTTTGGATTTTTCAAGATTTTATGATTTTTTTAAAATTTCTGGGCATTTTCGAAAATTTGTGAGGTTTTAGAAATACGCACTTGTCACCCCCCCAACTTAGACTTTTGCATCATCCTCAAGCAAAAAGGACGAAAAGAGAAACAAGGCAAAATAAGAAGTGCGATAAGTAAAACAAACAAATGGAGCAAATGAAGATTTTTATATAACAGGAATGTGGTACAATAACAAGAAAGAGCATACAACCATGTGAACAAGGGAAACAACTAAAAACTGCCAAAAACCAACAAAGCTTTACTGGGGCGGTGGGTGGGAAGAGTTGGGCGCGTCAGGGCCATAAGGGTCATAAAAGTAGAATGGAAATGGCTCGTTTGGATCCCCTTTGCGTCTGTATAAGTCCGCTTGGAAACCAAACATCATACTTTTATCACACCGATAGTCGGTCATAAAGGTGTTGAATCTCGTCTCGAAGGCCGACATACGATTAGTGAGGTCACTACTCGCCCATTCGAAATCAGGGTCGTCTTCGTCTTCTTCTTCGACCCACTCTTCATCAACACCCACGTCTCCCATCTCCACATCGGCAGCTGCCTCTTCCGCTTCCTCTTCCTCACTCGAGGCATCATCGGCCTCGTTATCACTTCCATGCCTTGCCCGAAGGATGGCTAGATTTTTAGCACTCTGAGTGTGGGTGCCCTGTCCAAAGGGACCGGGGAGTCGAGTATGGTCTAATGGAGCCTCAATACCAGCATCTTTGAGAATGGAAGTAATCAGGCGTGCATATGGAAGTGGGGTTGTACCTTTCTCATCCATGGCTACAATGAGAATGTCAGCGTATAGGGTGCGACCCAGGTTGATGGAAGTGTTGGGATCAAAGTGATGGTATGTCAATGTGGCTTGACGGGGACTCATTGCTGAATCGTTGGAGGTTTGAAAAATGTTAGCACACATAATTTGGAATGTGAGGCGTGCTTTCTCATTGAGTCAGTCCACAGGGACAGTATCCCCCTCCATACAACGCCCGGGGCAATTCTCTCCATAATCAGTTCCTTGGCTCTGGGGCGACATTCCTTGGGTATGTGTAGTCTTGAACATCGGGAACATCATATTCGCCCAACTTGGCTGTGAGAAGGGACAAAGAAAAAGGGATGACGGTACCATCGACATAGGCTTGGGACTCAAATTGTCATGTGCGAACTAGGAATCCATAGAAAGATCGTACTTCGGCGGCCCAAACCGCTTCGTACGATTCATTAAGGAAAAGGCACCAATCCCTAGACATGAAGACGGCGGTGACGGAATTGGGCAGCCATGTCCATTGGACTGCTCGCTCCATGTGTAGCTTTCGATCCGGACCAAAGAAACGGTTGCACCAACGCTCTGCTTAGCGGGAATGAAACTCACCATGGCCGAAGGGTAGGATGTTAGTGGAGTCATATTTGGCGGGGGAAGATCTTTGGGCCATTGGGATAAGGGGAGTGTGCTGGAAAAAAATTAGGGAGAGAGAAGAGATAAGTGGTGTAGTTGGAGGTGTGGAGGAAAATGGGGGATTTGGGTGTGTATTTATAGGTGAGAAGTGTGGGTAGGGTTTTGGAAATGGAGGGAAATAGGGGATGTATTTAGGAGGGAAATTAAAGGATTGGGTATGGTTGGACGAATTTGGAGGGAAGGGAATGGATTGGGGGAAGGGGTGTACCTAGGGAAGGGGAAAGATTGCAGAAAATTGGACCGATCCGGCTGTTCCAGGACTGGACCGATCCGATCCATTTAATTTTTGAGCTTTTTAATCATCGGATCGATTCGGCTGTAAAAGAAACGAACCGATCCGGTCCAGACCGGTCCGGATAAAAAATAAAAGAACCGATCCAGTTATTGCATTGAGATGGATTTCTCCCCCTAACTTAATTGTAATTGCTCTACTTCGAATTTTTCGACTCTCGGCATGCTCCTTATCAATTTCGACTCAAAACCCTCTCGATATCTATGGTCAACGCAACTTGACTCAATTTCTCAAAACATGTGAATGCTCTCACCTTATTGTATCCTAATCCTAGGGACTCTCGCTACTATACACAACTCTCATCTACTATAAACAAGAGTCCACCCCATACACGTCGGGGGTGCGACGACCTCATTGTAGTAGCTCACTCTACCCCGTAAATGGGGTCCAATAACCAAACGGTGTTGGATTCTTCTACACACGACTCTAGATATGGCTTTAGGCATTGTCCATTTACTTTGAATGTATTTCCCCCTTTAAAATCGTCTAACTCAACAGCTCCGTACAGGAATACATTCTTTACAACGAACGGGCCAGGCCATCGTGACCGCAACTTTCTCAGAAATAGGTGAAGCCGATATTTTTAAAGAAGCACTTTTGTCCAGGAAGAAACTCTTTGCGTCGAATAATATTATCGTGAGCGAGTTTCATCCTTTTTTTAGAATTTTTTGCGTTCTCGTACGCATCATTGCGTATCTCTTCTAACTCATTTAATTGAAGCTTGAGAGCTTTACCGGCCTTATCCATGGCATAGTTCAACTCCTTAATCTCCCAATACGCCTTGTGCTCTAATTCTACGGGAAGATGGCAAGGTTTTCCATACACAAAGAGGAATGGGGACATGCCGAGCGGATTTTTATATATGGTACGATAGGCCCATAGCGAATCGTTCAATCTAAGTGACCAATCTTTTCGGGTAGGATTGACGGTCTTTTCGAGAATGTTCTTGATCTCCCTATTCGCTAGTTCGTCCTACCCAATTGTTTGTGGGTGATAAGTTGTTTCAACCTTTTGAACGACGCCATACTTTCTCATGAGCTTCTCGAATGGCCTATTGCAAAAGTGCATGCCATTATCACTACTGAAGCTGGAAAGTATGTGTTCCTGTAGGAACTTAATCACCACTTTGTTGTCATTGGTCTTAGTAGCTATAGCTTCCACCCATTTAGAAATGTAGTCTACCGCGACAAGGATGTATAGGAAACCAAAGGATGGGGGGAAGGGACCCATGAAGTCCATACCCCAACAGTCGAAGATCTCAATAATGAGTATGGGGGTAAGAGGCATCATGTCTCGTCAGGTAATAGCTCCCATCCTTTGGCACCTATTGCAAGATTTACAAGCATTGTTCACATCCCGGAATATTGTGAGCCAATATAGGCCGCATTAAAGAATTTTAGCGACCGTCTTTTTCGTTGAAAAGTGGCCTCCACAAGCTTTCGAATGACAAAATTGGATGACTTTTGGGATCTCGTCATCCGGTACACATCGTCGGATGATTTGGTCGGCGCAATATTTAAATAGGAAAGGGTCATCATAGAAAAACATGCGCGACCAAGTAATAAACCTCTTCTTTTCTTGCGGTGTCCAATCGGGAGGGACAACTCCCGTGACAAGATAGTTCACTATATCCACAAACCAGGGCAAAGGAGAGGTGGCAAAGAGTTGCTCATCCGAAAAGTATTCGTCTATGGGTATGGGATCACTTGGCACGTCGGACGAAAGCCGTGATAAGTGGTCGGCAATGACTTTTTCTTCTCCTTTCTTATCTTTAATGGAGAGATAAAACTCTTGTACGAGTAGGATCCACCTTATGAGGAGCGACTTTGCATTTTTCTTTGCAAGTAGGTATTTCAATGCGGCGTGGTCGGTGAAGCAAGTAATTGGAGAACTGATAAGGTAGGATCAAAATTTGTCAAGGGTAAAGACTACCGCTAACAACTCTTTCTCTGTGGTGGAGTAATTGAGTTGTGGTCCGGTAAGAGTCCGGCTAGCATAGTAGATGACGTAAGCCTGTTTGTCTTTTCTTTGGCCCAAAACAGCCCCTATCGCATAATCGCTAGCATCACACATAAGTTCAAATGGTAAAGACCAATTCGGAACTTGCATGATGGGAGCGGACACAAGCATGGTTTTCAATTTTTCAAAAGCACTATGGCATGCTTCCGTCCACTCAAATGGGGTGTCCTTCATGAGTAGGTTGCTTAAGGGTCTAGCGATGGAGCTAAAGTCCTTAATGAACCTTCGGTAAAACCCCGCGTGGCCCAAGAAGGAGCGCACGTCTTTGAGCGATTTTGGTGGGGGCAGATCGTCTATGACATCTATCTTAGCTCTATCAACTTCTATCCCCTTGGATGAAACTATGTGGCCAAGAACTATTCCCTCAGTGACCATGAAATGGCATTTCTCCCAATTCAGCACTAAGTTCTTTTCCACACATCGGGCAAGTACTTTTTCTAGCTTTGCCAGACAAAGATCGAAGGAGGTGCCAAAAACGCTGAAATCGTCCATGAACACTTCAAGTCCTCTCTCGACCATGTCACTGAATAGACTCAACATGAACCTTTGAAAGGTCGTGGGTGCATTACACAAGCCGAATGGCATACGTTTGTAGGTAAACGTACCAAAGGGGCAAGTGAAAGTATTTTTCTCTTGGTCAAGTACATCTACCTCAATTTGGTTATATCTGGAATAATCATCAAGGAAGCAATAGTAGGGGTGGCCCGCTACTCTCTCAAGCATCTGATCAATAAATGGTAAGGGGAAATGGTCTTTCCTAGTTCTCGCATTGAGTTTTCGGTAATCTATAAATTCCATACTTAGTGGATTTGAGGCTAGGGTCGTCCGAGGTTGTTTCCCGTTGTGGGTTTTTCCTCGTACATCGCGGCGTAGTGTGATTGATTTATTTTATCTCCTTCAATGACTTAGAACTCATGCTTAGGATAATTCAAGATAAAATTGGTTTTAATTGTCACACTTAATTTAATTTGGTGCGTAATTAAATATTGGGTAAAATTTATTTAATTCAAGTCTTTTGATTAAAACTGGTTTGGTCTAATTTGGTAATATTGATAAATATGACTTAGGCAAATTCTAGGACTTGGATTAATTGGTTTAAGTGAATTTAATATTTGTGTGTGTTTAATTAATTTTCACTTGGGTTTACTTTTAATTTGAAAAAGAAATTAAAATTTGTTATTTTAAGTTGAACCATCACCTTTAGGCTTCCGCATCTATTTCATATAAAGGAAATCTAATTTTAAAAGAGTTTAAAATTGGGGGGGGGGGGGGGGGGGAGGGGGCTCTACGCTCTTACAAATTGGTATCAGAGCCAAAGCGATAAATTATTTCGTTAAAGATCCTTTAAATAATTTTTGGCTAAAATGGAATTTTTCCCATTTTCAAAATTTCCTATTTTCGATGGTTCTAACTACGCATATTGAAAAGCGCAAATGAAATCGGCACTAAAATCTATCGATGAGAGGGTTTGGATGTCTGTTGTTAACAGTTGGTCTCCAACAACTCATTTAGTTGAAAATGAACGTGTTCCCAAACCGATCGATAGATGGATTGAGAATGAGTTTAAGCTTTCTAATTTTAATTCCCGAGGTTTAAATGCCTTGTTTAGCGCGGTCACACAGGATGAATTCCGACTCATTATGACGTATGAAACCGCTAAAGAAGTGTGGTGACAATTATTATGCAACACAAATAAATATAAAAGAGACAATCACCAAGTAGGAAAAAGGAATGTAAAATGACAATCACACAACAAAGGATGTACGTGGTTCAGCAAAGAAGTGCCTACGTCCACGGTAGTGCAGTTGGTTTTATTTCTATATACTCCGGGGAGTGATTACAGAGAATACTTCTTATCCTTTTGCCTCGGACCTAGGGTTCAATATATACATGTATGTTTAGGTGAGTGGGGGTGATGGGTTCCCCCACGTCTTCCATCTCTCCTATAACTTCCCTTCAGGGGAACGTGGGAAGAGACCGGATCAAAATAAGAGGTGGGGGGCCTGAACTTTGGGCCTCCAGAATTGGGCTACTCGTCCAGGCCCATGGTCTTAATTCTGGGTACCCACAATTGCCCCTAAGTTTGTTGGGCCATGTTCATGGGCTCAATAAATTTAAATGATTAGCCATAATGGCTTTTTGCAATTCTTCGAAAGCTGTGAAGTTGATTTTGGCGGCACCCGCTTCGTTTATTGTGCACTATGATTAGCAGAATTTGAATGTTTGTTGGAATAGCCACTTTTCTACCGTCGCTTCAGTCTTTCCAGAATTCTTCTATTTTTTGTGAGCTCTAGCGCTTCGTACCTTCTTCTCTCAATCTCCATCCTCATCGCGTCCTAGTTGTTTGGGCTTGTGCTTCTTCATCGCTTGAATCGATCTTCTATTTTGTAAGTTTCTTGTGCCTTTTCTTTGTACTTTCTCCTTGAGTTTGTAGCTTTTCTAGGGTTTTCCAATGGCGAAGATTGGAAATAGGTCAATCTCTGAATTTAGGAAGTTTTACAACATCCCTGAGTGGGTAGATATTAAGTGATGTGCCTCCCCTCCTAGAAATGTTAGAGATATAGATGATACCCACTGGATCCACGTCTTGTTGCTTTCCCAGGGGGGACTCACTTTTCCTCCCAATGATTTGTTTTTGCATTTTTTTGGCTATTTTAATATTGTTCTTGCACAATGCTCGCCCAATGTGTGGAAAATAGTAAATGCCGTACATAGGATAAATCAGTTGTATGGCACTAGGTTAGGGCTCATCGAGGTCTGTTTTTGCTACTCCTTTTCTCGAACTAGCTCTGGTGTCCTTTACCTCAAAGCTAAGAGCCCTAACAGGGTATTGGTAGTAGATCTACCTGATTCCCATAAGGACTACTGGCAAGAAGGTTTCCTTGTTAGGAATTGGAAGTTTTCTCCCCAATTTGAAGGGTCGAGGTCTGAGAGGTTCTCTGTTACCTTTTATGGGGAGGAATACATAGCTAGACATTATACTGTTGCTTCGACTTTTGTTGATTTGTGATTTTTCTAACTTCTCTTTACTTTTTTTTCCACAACGAGGTCAAAGAACTTGGAGCCTGCTCTCAGCGAGGTTCGTATCTCGGAATTGGTTTAGGCTTGGAATATCAGGGAGCCTTTGGGTGACGGTGAGCATCCCAGGTCTGCTGCCTTTCTGCTCGAGTATAAGAACGTTGGCTCCATCTTTATAGCAAGGCCTGTGGACAGTATCCCAGAGTTTGATTTATTCGAAGAGACTGCTGCGGGTCCTATCCAGTTGGACGAGGAAGAGAGCAGTTCTGAGAGTGACATTGCAGGAGCTGTAAGTGATTTACGGGGAGAGAGCTCTAGCCGTAGCAGTTCCTCTGATCGTAGGGAGGTTTCTGAAGCTCGAGGATCGTCGATTACTTCTAGTAGTTCGAGAGAGGAGATGGTTCCTCCAAGGAAGAACTTGATCAGGGATGAAGATGATGAGGACCACGTGCTTCTCACACAAAGGTCGAAGAAGTAAAAATCTAATTCTGGGGCTGTGGCTACTGGTTCCCGATCCTCTGCTCAGGAGCAGGAAAGGAAAAGGAAGGAAGAGGAGTAGGTGAGAGAGAGAGAGAGGAAAAAGGAAGAAGATGGAAGAGAAGAGGAGGGTATAGGAGAGAAAGAAAAAGGAGAGTGAGAAGGAGTATGAGAGAAGGAGGGCAGAAGCAAGGACGAAGGTCGAGCAGGCCTTAGTCCCGGTGTCCACATTACCCGAGGGAGCCTCTGTGGAAATTTCTCCCCAGTTGGCCCCAGCTCTGCTTGAGAGAGCTGTCCTCCCGGCTAATCGCCAAAGGGAGGTAGGGTCGGAGCAGTTGGCCCTTCAGACTAACCAAAGGCTTGCTCTGGTAAGGTTTTTCCCTTTCCTCCCACGTTGTTCTGAATTCCCTCATTTTCCTCTTCTAATGTCTTATTTTTTCTGTAGTTTGTTACTGACTTCTCCGTGCTGTATCGTTCACGCGATGAGCTGGTGAAGAGAAACAGCGAGCTGAAGCAGGAGAACTCCGCCCTGAAGCTGAAGGGTAAAGAGCTCGAGGCTAATTTTAAAGCCATGGACTCTGCTCGGATTTCATCTGACTTGGCTCTTCCTACTGCCAATAAGGAGAAGGACGCGGAAGTCAAGGATCTGAAGGAGCTGAGGCAGGACTACGACCTGGTTTTCTCGAGCAAACTTGCTGTTGTGGAGGAGAATAGGGTGCTCTCCGAAGAGCTGAAGAAGAAGGAATCTGAGGCTGTTACTGCCAAGGAGGACTCATACAATTCCTATTGGGCTACAGCATATGAGGATCCTGAAGTTCAGATAGGCTATATTAGTCGTCTGAACTTCAAGAAAGGCTGGAACAAAGGCCCTTTTGGCTGCTGGCGTCGACGTCGATTCTCCCTTGTTTGACGAGCATGACCCAGTTCCTAAGCCAACCGTGGATGAAGTTCCTGCCCCAGTTGTTGAAGGCGCTGATCGTGTTCCTCAAGCGACCCCTGCTGACGTTTCTCTGGTTGTGGGGACAGAGATTACCCCTGCTGAGGGCGGTGCTCCTGCTGATGTTGACAAAGGTAAGGGGCCATCGACCTCTGGGCCACCTGAGGTTGTCAACTAGTTATCTACTAGGATTGCTCTGTACTTTTGGTTTTTTCTGTCTGTAAATTTTTTCTTTATTGTTCGATGTAACTCCAATCCTTTATTAATGAAAAGGCTTCATTTTGTGCTCGTACTGATTTGTCTCTTTATCTCCTTTATCTTTCTCTCGCTTGTAGTTAGTTTATGTGGATGATTACATTCCTGCTACTTCCCAATTGGGCAGGACCCTTGGTCCCAATGCGAGTCCCAAAGTTTTCCAGGCCTTCGTTAAGCTTTGCAAATCCCTTAGATCTAAAAAATCAAAAGTATAAGAAGAAATCTGAACTTGTGGCCAGGCTGAAGGAAAGGCTCCAGGAGATGGAGGACATTGGTGCTTCAGTACAAGATGAGGTTAATGCGCTGAGAACAAAACTATTAGAGGCCTCCGAGATCAACCAAGTTGGGGAGGTTCTTCAGCAGGAGAATGAGGACCTGAGGAGAGAAGTCTTACGACTTAGGGAGCATGCGCCGAGCACTGTTCTAGCAGTATTACAAGGCTCCTCATCATCGCAAACTAGAGTTGGTCATAATGTTACTCCTCTTGTGTCGCGGGGTTCCACTCGCCCACCCGTTTCGCGAGCTGGTAGGAGCACCAGGAGCAGAAACAGGGAAGCGGAAGAACTTCGAGATAGGGAAATGGAAGAACTCCGCGGTGATGTTCAATGAGCATATGTCATTGCTGTGGCACCTATTCAAAAAAGGTCCTCGACAAGTGTGGGTTAATGGCTATGACCAGGGTTGGTCAGATGCTCCAATGAGGTTATCGGAGTTTGAAGAGCTTTATTTTATCGGGGGATGGCTAAGTGCCTTGAAGGAGCTGTAAGTCCCGAGGAACTCGATGCTCTGGTATCGCCATGAGATGTCTCCCTCTACCCTGATGCCTAACCCCTTCCGGAGGGATGATCGATGGATCCCCATCGATGCTATCCCTCGGCAGTTATTGGAGTTGGATGCAAATGAGGTTGTGGAAGAGTTAGCTCCTGCTCCTAATGATGGACGAAGAGCTCGAGTGGCTGATTATGTTGCTCGAAGGCCTCCCCCCCATTAAGATTTTGCCAGTTGATATTTTTTTGTTCTATTTGGCAATGTAAATTCTTTGGGCGAGCTCGCCGACTAAACATGTATCACCATTGTTGTAAATATGATGAATTAATGAAAAGTTTGTGTTTTGGGCAACTTTGCCGACTAAACGTGTGCATCATATTCTTCATATTCTTGCTGCTTTATAATCTTCTAAGTTTGTTTTGTCATGAAAGTTTCCTCCCAGTCAGTATAATATCGAGATACCATTGTGCATCACTTTACCTTTTAGGTTGTGTCATCACACTCCCTTAGGCCTAAGTGGGGCAATTGGCGAGGACACACCTGAGGTTGGATGTTCCATCTGATCAGGATTTTATTCAATCAAAGGAGTTTTGATGACCAGTATAAAACTTGGTCGTATTGCCTAAGGATCCCCTGTAGGGCTTCATATATTGCCAGGGGCAATGCTAAGAGGTTCTTCGTGTTTCATGACAATGACCTGAGGAGGGTTATTCCCCTACTATGGTATCATGATCAATGTGCCTGTTACTTGGAAAGGATGTGCGATAAATATAGTTGTTACTCATCAGAGTGTAACCAATTAAATAATTTTCATTAATAATAAGGGAAATGCACTTGTATAATAAAAGAATATAATAGAAAGATCTAAAAATAGAATCTCTTGAGATTAGCTGCGTTCCATGCTCGTGGTATTTCTCGGCCTTCCATCGTTTCCAAGTGATAGGCGCCCTGCAGGTTGTCTCTGGTTACTTTAAAGGGTCCTTCCTAGTTGGGACCTAGCTTACCATCTGATGGTTTCACTGTGCTGCCCAGGACTTTCCTCAAAACATAGTCCCCAATTCAGAAAGCCCTCGGGTTAACCCTTTTGTTGTAATGCCTCGCGAGCTGTTGCTGGTAGATCGCTAGTTTCACTAGAGCTAGCTCCCGGCGCTCGTCGGCTAGGTCGAGCTCAGCGAGTAATGCTACAGCATTATGGCCTTGGTCGATAAGGTTGGACCTCATTTTTGGCAAACTTGCTTCGAGTGGGATGACTGCCTCCATGCCATATGTCAGCAAAAATGGGGTTGCTCCTGTTGCTCGCCGAGGAGTGGTCCGATATGCCCATAGGATGTGAGGTAGTTCATTTACCCATGCGCCTTTGGCTCGCTCCAATCGCTTTTTCAATCCATCGATAATGGTTTTATTGGAGGCCTCAGCTTGACCATTGCTCTGAGGGTAGTCCACCGAACTGAAGTGGTGTCTGATACCGTGTTTATCATAGAAGTTCTGAAGGAGGCACTTTCGAACTGTGTTCCATTGTCGGTGATGATGGTTCTGTGGATTCCAAAATGAGTGATTATATTCCTCCATATGAACCTTATCATATCAGCGTCTTGGATGTTCGCCAGGGGTTCTGCCTCGATCCATTTGGTGAAGTAGTCAGTCACAACTAATAGATATTTGCGATTGCCGACAGCGGTAGGCAGTGGTCCCACGATGTTCATTCCCCATTGGGCGAATGGCCATGGGCTGGACAGGGAATTTAGATCACTGGCGGGCTGGTGGACTATAGGAGTGTGGAGTTGGCATTTCAGGCATTTGCGGACATACACTGCAGAGTCCTTTTACATATATGGCCACCAATAGCCCTCCTTCATTGCTCGAAAGGCTAGAGACCTTCCTCCGGTGTGGCTTCCATAGACTCCTTCGTGAAGCTCGCGTAGCACTTTCTCGACATCCCCTGGGTGGACGCATCAGAGGTAGGGATCGAAGAAGGATTTCTTATACAAGTTGCCTTCTGGGAATAAGTGAAAGCGAGTAGCTTTGACTCTCATCTGGTGGGCGGTCTTCTTGTCATCCGGGACCGTGCCATTTTTTAAATATTCTCTTAAGGGGTCCATCCAGCTGGGGGCTGACCCTACCTGGAGTACCTGTTCCATGCTTGGTGGATTTCTGTCGATGCTCGGGCAAGTGAGGAAATCGATGGGGATGACTCTTTTTAATTCAGAGTCAACTGCCGAACTAAGGGTTGCTAAAGCGTCAGCATGACTATTTTGTACCCTGGAAAACTGCTGGACGTTGATCTCTTCAAAGCTTGACATCAATTTTTTCACTAAGGCCAGGTAGGCTGCCATTCTTTCATTCTTTACATTATAATCTCCACTTGATTGGAGACCAGTTAGGAATCGCCGAACACCTGTTAATGTTTTACTCCCAAAGTATGCGCCTTTTGGAGGCCAGCTATTAAGGCTTCGTATTCTGCTTCGTTGTTGGAGGCTACAAATCCAAGCCTGATTCCTTGTTCAAGGATTGTGTTCTCTGGAGTAATGAGGATAATGCCCACCCCTGTCCCCTTTGAGTTGGAGGCTCCATCAACAAATAGCTTCCAGGTTTCCTTTTTTACTGGGTTCTCCTTTTGCCTTGTTGTTTGAGGTTGGTCGGAGGGTTCTTCGCCCGTGAATTCGGCTATGAAATCAGTAAGAATCTGACCCTTGATAGCTATCCTTGGTTGAAATTGGATGTCAAATCGACCGAGCTCGACTGACCACTTAGACAGTCTGCTCGACAAATCCGCTTTCCTTAGGGCTGCCTTAAGGGGATTCGATGTAAGGACGATGATAGTATGATCTTCGAAATAATGCTTTAGCTTCCTTGAGGCTATTACTAGCGCAAAGACGAGCTTCTCCAATGGTAGGTACCTTTTCTCGCGTAATAAATGGGGTACTGGATTCCTGCAACCTTGCATATTAGCGCAGAGCTGGCAGTGTGATTGGACATGGAGAGGTACAGGTACAAAGAATCTGTCTGCTGTGGTATGACGAGCAGTGGTGGAGAGCTTAAGTAAGACTTGAGCTCGACTAATGCTCGCGAGCAATCTGGGCTCCACTCTATCATTTTGCTCCCCTTTAGAAGCTGGAAAAAAGGCTTGCACTTCTCGAAGGATTTGGAGATGAAGCGATTTAAGGCAGTGAGCATACCAATGAGCTTCTGTACATCCCAAATTGTGCGAGGGGGTTGTACCATGTTGATTGCATCGATCTGGTCTGGGTTAGCCTCTATGCCTCTCTTACTGACCAAGTACCCAAGAAATTTTCCTGACTGGACACCGAAGGAACACTTGCTCGCGTTAAGCTTCATCCGTTACTTCCTGAGGATTTTGAAGGTGTTTGATAGGTCGAAGAGGTGATTTTCCTTCTTCTTACTCTTAACGAGCATATCGTTGATGTAGACCTTCATGGTGTCTCCCATCTGACCTTTGAACATTTTGGTGACTAGCCGTTGATAGGTTGCCCCTGCATTCTTGAGCCCGAAGGGCATGACCTTGTAGCAGTATAATCCAACTGTTGTGATGAACGCAATTTTGCCCTGGTCGAGGGAATATAGGGGGATCTGGTGATACCCCGAGTATGCGTCCAAGAAACTCATTCGATCGTGAGCTGCGGTGGCGTCTACTAGTTGGTCTATCTTCGGGAGGGGGAAACTATCTTTAGGGCATGCTTTGTTGAGGTCAGTGAAGTCTATGCAAACTCTCCACTTCCCATTGCTCTTCGGAACTACTACTGGGTTGGATAGCCATTTGGGGAATTGTACCTCCCGTATGGATCCTGCATCCAGCAGTTTTCCACTTCTTTTTCAACCTCTTTAGTTCACCGTGCCTTCTGCATGATTGGCTTGAATGTGGGGTCAACGTGCATCTGATGACAGACTATACTGGGATCGATTCCAGGCAGCTCATATGGTTCCCATACGAAAACATCTACGTTGCGCCTCAGCAAGGTTGTCAACTCCTTCTGTTCTTGGTCGGTGAGAGATGCTCCAATCAAGAAGACTCTACTACTGTCGCCTTCCCTAGCCGTCACTTCTACCAGGTCTTCGACAACTTGTTCAGAGGGGAGGAGTCTGGTGTCCTCTACTCCAGGTCTTCCGTACTTTAATTACTATTTAGAAGGTGTCAGACCTTCTTCAATTTTCTTGCTGGGCTACTAGAACTTCTTCTCTGGCTTTGGACGGATGGCTGCTATGAAGCACCTTCTCGCCATTGCCTGATCACCGTGGATTTCCATTACTCCACGTTCGGTTACGTACTTGAGTTTCTGATGGTAGGTTGAGGAGATTGCCTTCATCGCATGAAGCCATCCCCTGCTGAGGATGGCTTTGTATGGTGAGTCGATGTCAACTACCAAAAACTCGATCATCTTGGAGATGTTTCCAATACGCACTGGTAGTACAATCTTTCCCAGGGGCATAGTCATTTTTCCAGCGAAGCCAACCAAAGGTACAGTGGCTTCCTTTAGGTCGGCGACGCGTAACTTCAATTTCCTGAATAGGTAGAGGTACATTACTTCGGACGAGCTTCCTTGATCGACGAGCAGCTTGTCGACGTCAAAGTTGGTTATCCTGAGTGTAATGATCAGAGCATCATGATGTGGGGTCCTCACTCCCACCAGATCTTCATCTTTGAAGACAATATGCTTGTTATAGTTGATGTCATCTGTTCGTCGACGCTTTCCTGACTATGACTTTACTGGATTGATCTGAAAAGCCTGCATTACTGCTATAAGTTTCTTCATCTCCATTCGAGCTGAATTTCCTTGTATCTGCCTGGCATCAAATGCACCGTGAATTATCGCGAACTCATGTCCGGCATCATCTTCCAGCACGTTTTCAGGTCTCGTCTCTCTATTGACAGCCACTTTCTCTGCCCTTTTCTCTACAAACTCGTTCAAATGCCCAGACTGGGCCAGCTCCTCGAGGTGAGACTTAAGAGCTTTGTGGTGCTCAGTCTTATGTCCTCCCTCTTTGTGAAAAGTGCATCTTAGCGCATTATTCCTCTTCGAGGGATCTCCTCCCATCTTCCTGGGCCATTTGATGAATGGATCGTCTTTGATCTTCGCGAGAACCTTGTAAATTGGTTCTTTAAAGACGGTGTTGACTGCCTGGAATGCTTTTGACGCATCATTGTTTCCTCCATTCTTGGAGCCATTTTTGAAATTATTCTTTCCTCCTTTCTTCTGGTTCTCAGCTTTGTCACTTCCCTTGGTAGTGAGTTTAGCTCGACCGTTTTCTCATATGCTGAGGCGGGTGACATCCTCCACCTTGGCGTACTTTTCGATGCGAGCCATTAGGTTGTCAACAGTCATAGCTTCCTTCTTTATCAGGGACTGGTATAGAAGGGAAGAGCTGGGTAGCCCAATCTTGAAAGAGGCCACTGCCACTTGTTCCGAGCAATCTTCGACCTCATTGAATAACTCCCAGTACCTCTTCGCGTAGTCTCGGAGTGTCTCTTGAGGCGTTTTCTTTATTATCAGTAAAGCATCCATCCTTTTGGGATGGGAGCTGCTCGTGGTGAACCGGGCCGTAAAGAGATTGGCCAGGGATTCGAAACTTCTGATGGACCGGTAAGGGAGTCTTTTGAACCATTTTTGCACCACATCATGCAGGCTCGAGGGGAAAATACGGCACATCAGTGCATCCCGATGATTCCCGAGGGTCATGGCCTGCCGGTATTGCCTGACGTGATTGATGGGATCAGTCTTACCGTCATAAATCTTGAACCTCGGAATGGAAAATTTCTTGGGAGATTCTTCTTCTTCGATTTCCCTCATGAAGGGTGACTTCATCTGCGTTTTGAGAGATCGCCTAGCGAGTTCTCTAGTTGATCTGGTACCATGTGGGAAAGATGTTGGTCCATTTCTCTGCGGACTAGGTTTCGTGTGTTCTCGTTGCTGGGAGTAGGGCTCTGGTAAAGGCGAGCTCTTCGCAACTGTTCGCGGAGGTCATCGTCTGATTCTCCTTCCTCCATCATTTGAGATCCTCGCCTAGGGATCCTTCCTCGGCTGCGAGACTTGCTCGCCTGAGGGCTAGGAGTGCGGTAGGGACGTCTCCGTTATCAGGACGAATCTCCCTATCCAGTCTTTCTTTTTAGGCGAGCATTCTCAGCGTCATACCTGCGAGAAGACTCCCTCTGCTCGTGGAGCCTTGCCTCGTATGCATCAATCAATCTGGATATCTGTGTGGACCTCGCTGGTCCCTGGCTTTCTTCTGAGGCTGGCCTTTCCAAGCGAGCCCTCTGATCTGAACGTTGAACTTCAGACCTAATCCTGCGAGGAGCAGGTGGTTCTTGAATATCCCCTGCCTAGGGGACATTGCTACTGTGACCAGACATTTTTAACTCCTTTCTTGGTGTGGGCTCTTCTCAGGGAAAGATAAACGCTTCCCACAGACGGCGCCAATTATGGTGACAATTATTATGCAACACAAATAAATATAAAAGGGACAATCACCAAGTAGGAAAAAGGAATGTAAAATGACAATCACACAACAAAGGATGTACGTGGTTCAGCAAAGAAGTGCCTACGTCCACGGTGGTGCAGTTGGTTTTATTTCTATATACTCCGGGGAGTGATTATAGAGAATACTTCTTATCCTTTTGCCCCGGACCTAGGGTTCAATATATACATGTATGTTTAGGTGAGTGGGGGTGATGGGTTCCCTCACATCTTCCATCTCTCCTATAACTTCCCTTCAGGGGAACGTGGGAAGAGACCGGATCAAAATAAGAGGTGGGGGGCCTGGACTTTGGGCCGCCAAAATTGGGCTACTCGTCCAGGCCCATGGTCTTAATTCTGGGGCCGCCAGAATTGGGCTACTAGTCCAGGCCCATGGTCTTAATTCTGGGTACCCACAAGAGGCATGGGATGTTTTACAACTAACTCATGAAGGAACTAGTGTCGTTAAAGCTTCAAAACTCCAAAACCTCAACACTCAATTTGAAACCATCAAAATGAACGATAATGAAACCTTTGATGAATTGTATTCTAGACTTTCCTATATTGTCAATTCATCTTTTAATTTGGGAGAGAAAATACCCAACAACCGAGTTGTAAAGAAAATTTTAAGGTCCCTACCCGATAGATTTATTCCAAAAGTGACCGTTTTAAATTCTTTACCAACTTTAGCCTCTACGAAATTAGAAGAGCTTGTAGGTGATTTACAAACCTATGAACTAGACATGTTTCCCTCTAAAACTGAAAAGAAAATAGGAAAGGGCATTGCTTTAAAAGCCCGAAAAGAGGTCAAATAAGTAGTAGAGAGCGAGAGTGAAGTAGTAGAGAGCGAGAGTGATAGTGACTCGGAAGACATGGCTTTGTTTGCTCAAAAATTTAGAAAATTTCTTAAATTTAACAAAGATAAATTTAAAAATGACTTTAAGAAATTCGAAACTTCTAAGCATGACAAAATCGAGAAGATCCCTAAACCTATCAATGAATAATTAAATAGGGACCAGTCAAACAGGTGTTTTGGTTGTGAGGGTTATGGCCATAGGGCTTCTGAGTGCCCCACTAAACTAAGGAAAGAGGGTAAACGACCCATTTCATATAATGCGACCCTTAGTGATAGTGATAAGGAAGAGGGACCCGATTCCCCCACTAAGCCAAATTTTGTGGCTTTTGTGGCTAGTCATGTGAGCACCGAAAGTGAATCTTCTCATGAAGATATTCAAACACATGAAGCTTCCGAGGTCAAAGTTTTTGATTCCCTTATTTTTTATGATAGTGAGAGTGGAGAAGAAAGAGAGAGTGAAAATGAAGAAGAGGTTAATGTGAGTGAAATTCAAAATGCTTTTCAAGAACTTTATAAAGAATCTATTAAATTGACAAGAGCTAATTTGAAGTTAGAAGCTAGTTTGAAAGAACGTGTCAAGGTCGTTGATAATAATATGTTGGTTGAAGACCTTAGGACATGAGATAAATCTCTTCTAGAGAAGCTTGAATATATAGAAGGCGAGAGAGATAGCCTTAGGGGTTTAATGGAATCCTTGAAAAAGGAGCTTCTTGGTTTTGAAGAGCGAAATGTTTTATTAGAGTCTAACATTTTATAATTGCAAAATAAATTAAAAAACTCTAGTAATGTCAAATTTAATTTGGAGTGTTGTTCGGAAAAATTAGATAACATATTAGGAATGGTCCAAATTAAAAATGATACTTGTGGTTTAGGCTTCAATACTTGTAATGAATTTACTCATAACGCCAAAACCAATGTTTTAGGAGAATCTACTAGGAAAGTCTTTAGAGATCACTCCTTAGTTAAATCTTTTCGACATGTTTTTACTTGTACACATTGTGGTCGAAAAGGTCATCTTAGGAAATTTTGTTTTGATCTTAAATGTATTCCTAGAAAATCCCAATGTAAAGCAACTAAGGTAGTTAAAATTCCTACACCCCAAGATAGTCATTCTTCATTAATTTGGGTTAGGAAATCCGACTTGGCTGACTTGCAAAATAGGGTTTTTGATTCACATTTACTTTCACATGCTTCCTCCCTTGCTAAATCTAAAGGATGAATGTGTTAGTGTTTGTATACTTTAGCGTTTGTACTTCATGTTATATTTACATGCTAAATGTATGCTTGTTTAATCAATTATCTTGTTTATGCCCCATGCTTAATCACATGCTGGAATAATGATTTTTGTTTATCTTTTGTATTTTATTTCTTCATTTTGTATGCATTAAATGAAAAATTACAAAAAGAGTTTTGTTTATCATTTGGGTTTTTATCTCTTAATAAGTTAAGCTTAATGAAAAGTTCAAATGATTTTTGTTTGTCTTTTGAGTATATATTTTTATTTTTGGTTAAAAATGTCAAAAAGTCAAAAAGATTTTATTCTGTGTGTATTTTGGTTTGACATGCTTTAAGTGGCATATACGTGTGTTTGAATCCCTCCTTTAACGCTCTCATGTGGCTAGAAATTTTGGCTTAGATTATCAGTCCTTATTATGTTCTTTACCATGCTTACATGGAGTAGTTGGATTTGGTGTTGTTTAAATGGATTCTATTTTTATATGCCTCTATTCACACATGCACGAGCTCTTTTGAAATTTTAACTTCATATGTATATTTGAGCTATGTGAGATGTTCTCCTTCCAATCTTGTCATCTACATATTTGTGACTTAGGAGGACTAGTGCATGTCAAAATCCGTTGCACGTGAGATTTGTGTGAAAGATGAAAACATGATAAATATAAATGTGCACGGGGAAGGGTTCCGAAAGGACTTAGTGATCCTTTGCAATTGTAAGCCACCGTTTGAAATGGACCTAAAAGAAATACGTGGTCCAAAGGCCTAAAAACAGAAAATATGGCATTAAAAAGAAAATAATTTGCCAAGGCCTATGTTTGATTGATATATTCATTCAAATTTAATATAAATGCATATTGAGGGAGATTGGATGGTATATCAACGGTTTGCACAATGTCCATTTATCCTAGTTGCATATTTCATGTCATGACTCTATTGGTTTGTAGAATCATCAATATGCTAGGCTTGTATGCATTGTGTATGTTTGTTCATTGAGTTCAATTTATATTGTCACATGAGGTTATATTCAAATGTGATGAAGTTTGCAATCAATTGAGAACTCCGTGAACATGTTTTAAGTGATTGGGTCTAAATTTAATCGTTACTAGTTCACAACCTAACACTTCCGTTTCCATATGACACATTTTTTCCATACGAGTGTGAAAGACTCCTATTATATTTTGTGTGTGTCATTTGTGTGTTTATATCTATATATGTGTACTTGAGTCTCTTTGATATATATTATGTATACATATATTTGATATTTTTGTTTAGTCTTTGCTTTGATTTCTAATCCATATATGCTTTAATTCATACTTGGTATCGATCTTATTGCATTCTTTGTTGATATCACATGCTTAATAATTTATATATCATATTGGTATCATTTTATTGCATCCTAGTTGGTATCTGATGTTATTGTTTGGATTAGTTGAACTTTTGTTGCCCATATGCTTTAACGTTTTCATCGCTATATGCACAATTACATCACTATAAGCCTTTGTCTATTCCTGAATAAAAAGGGGGTGATTTATCTTAGAGGGAGACGTCTTTCTAAGTAGGTCATTTGTTTGATAAAGTGGAGAATTAATTTAGGGGGTAATTATTTAATTGCATTTAATATTTTGATAATCCCTATGCGTTTGATAGTTTGCTTAAGTGTGCAGGAATTCTTTAAAATGGAAACATTCAACATCGGCAAAGATATTGATCCTTGGGTTGTTTGAGTCAAGTATTGTAATTTTATTTTGGGTGGGACTTTTTATTAGTCTAGTGAAGCTTGACGGCCCTTTAGGATTTTTGTATAGTTTTTGTCTCGGAATAGTCAAAGGGGGAGATTTGTAAGGACGCAAATTTCTAATTGAGTCCTTTGTAGTTTTGGCTCAATTCCAGACAAAAACGTTTGAGTCATAGGATAGAGTATATTGATCATCTTTCAAGCCTATGACGTGTTTGTTGAAGACGTAGCGGCCAAGTGTATAAAGCTTCATCAAAATGCCGAGTTTAAGTGCCTCCTTTCTACGTCATCAATAGTGGTTCCATGCTCCCAAGGTATGAATGCATTACATATATATATATAGGATCTTGGAACGGTTTATATTGGGTGTTAGGTTTTTAAAATTGTTTTTGTTTTCAGAATGTTTTCTATTAAAACTTATATATAGAGTATATAATGTTTCTGGGCTTAAAAAGATTTTTTTGAACATTCTGTGAGTTCGTTCGAAATGTCGTTCGAACCACAAGTCATTTGAATGAGATTGCCAATGACTTCCCATTATGGCATACTAGAACTTCGTTCGAAATGTCGTTCGAACGAGATGGTCATTCTAATGAGATTTCTAACGAGCTTCTAATGATTTCATACTGTAACTTCGTTAGAAGACTCGTTGAACGAGAATGTCGTTCGAACGAAATGTCGTTCGAACGAGATTTGGCGGGAACAGTTTTTTTGGCAGTTTTAAGCAATTTTCTCCCACTTCCCCACTTGTTTCTTAACTAATTTTTCTCAGACTTAATTATGTGCGGGAAATCATTTTTCTAATCTAACTTTTCACATCCTACCAACCTCTAGAGAGTGTTTGAGAGAAAAATTGTTTTAGGAAAAAGTTCATTGTTTTGAGTGTTAATTTTCAAGGAGAAAATCATTTATCACTCTTGTTTACACCCGTAGTTTAGTTTGTCCAAGTTCATATATATATATACATCTTGCTTGGAGTTTTGGCACCAATTTTCTCTACACCATTGAAGAAGAGAAGTTTGGGTTTGCTTCTAAATCCCACAAAGAAGAAGAGTTTTTTCGTGATTTACCCACTTGGAGAAAGGCTCCTAGTTTGGGTGACGGTGACCACATAAAGTCCAATCGGTGGATTCCGAGACCGCGGTGGAGCTCCGAGGTTATTTGCTAAGTGCAGGTGTTTGCAAGAAGGAGCATCGAGGCTTGAGAGGGATCGAGTCGTGTGATGTAAGTCTTTTGTCTTGTAATTGTAAATTCCATACTTAGTGGATTTGAGGCTAGGGCCGTCCGAGGTTGTTTCCCGTTGTGGGTTTTTCCTCGTACATCGCGGCGTAGCGTGATTGATTTATTTTATCTTGTTCAATGACTTAGAACTCATGCTTAGGATAATTCAAGATAAAATTGGTTTTAATTGTCACACTTAATTTAATTTGGTGCATAATTAAATATTGGGTAAAGTTTATTTAATTCAAGTCTTTTGATTAAAACTGGTTTGGCCTAATTTGGTAATATTGATAAATACGACTTACGCAAATTCTAGGACTTGGATTAATTGGTTTAAGTGAATTTAATATTTGTGTGTGTTTAATTAATTTTCACTTGGGTTTAATTTTAATTTGAAAAAGAAATTAATTTTTTTTATTTTAAGTTGAACAATCACCTTTAGGCTTTCGCATCTATTTCATATAAAGTTAATCTAATTTTAAAAGAGTTTAAAATCGGGGGGGGGGGGGGGGGGGGCTCTATGCTCTTACATAATCAATGCAAACGCACCACCCGGTGGTGGTACGTTGGGGAACTAGATCTCCCTTAGCATTCTCAATCACTTTCATGCCTGACTTCTTCGGGACAATTTGAATAGGGCTCACCCACTTGCTATCGGAAATTGGGTAGATAATCCCGGCATCCAATAACTTGATAATTTCAGTTGTCACCACTTCTTTCATATTGGGATTTAGCCTTCGTTGCATTTCTCTCGAAGTCTTGACATCCTCTTCGAGATAGATCTTGTGAGTGAAAATCAAAGGACTTATCCATTTCAAATCAGCAATGCACCAACCAAAAGCACCTTGGTGCTTTATCAGAATTTTTAATAGTTACCCTCCTGCGCTTCGTCTAGGCTAGAGGAGACAACAACAGGAAATTTCTCATCCTCTCTAGGTATGCATATTTAATATGGTAGGGGAGTTTCTTTAATTAGAGGGTTGGAAAGTTGTCGCTGGAGGGAACCATGCTTGTATCCCTCGGTGGTAACTCCTCGAATCTAGAAACCCAACTTACATCTCTCGTGTCCTCGTACGACGCTATCTCATTAAATAACTCTCTCAACTCCTCAACCTCCCTCTCGAATTCGATGTACGTCCCCTCACTCTTGTGGCTCGACACTAAACAGGATCCTAAGGCATCTCCACAATAGTTTTTCTCAAAGTACTCCTCTACGATCTCGTCTATGAATCTCACTGCGTGAAGATCATCTTCTTTCCCCGTATGTTGGGCTATATGGAAGATGTTACTCTCTAAGGTCATGTTCCCAAAGGTGAGTTGCATCTGCCCATTCCGAGTATTGATAATAGCGTTAGCCGTAGCTAAGAATGGGCACCCAAGAATGATGGGAACATGATTGCTCGAGGCGAAGGAGGGCTCCGTGTCCTAAATGATAAAGTCTACCGAGAAGTAGAAAGTGTCAACTTGGATGATCACGTCCTCTACTACACCTCGTGGGATCTTCACAGTTCAATCCGTTAATTTGATAGTGATCCTTGTGGGTTGAGGTCGCCCAAATCAAGTTGCCTATAGATGGCGTAAGGGAGGATATTGACACTTGCTCCCAAGTCAAGTAAGGATTTTTCAATTTTATTTTCTCAAATGATGCAGGAAATCGTGGGTTCATCGGGATCTTTGAATTTCGGCAGGAGATCATTAAGTAGGATGGAGCTCATGTTCTGTGATGGAAAGATATTTTTCTTTACCTTTATCCTCCTCTTTACCGTCAACAATTCTTTGATGACTTTTGCATAAGCTGGAATTTGCTTAATAACTTCGAGGAAAGGTAAATTTAGCTTTACTTGCTTTAGCACGTCTAGCACTTCATCACGGGGGTTTCTTTGTGGGAAGGAATCAACCTTTGAGGAAAAGGTGCCGCAGTGGGTGGTTTCACTACTACCTCGGGCTCACTAGTGTCTTCTTTATCACTCTCATTCAAGGGGACATCTTCGGCCTCTTTCGTGCCGAGAAAAATCTCCTTGTCTTTGGTTGTGTCATGTAGGGGAGGTGATAAATCAATGATTCTCCCACTACGAAGAGTGGTCACAGCTTGACATTGCTCCTGATGTTCAGTAGAGGTGGAGCTAACACTAGTTTGACATTGGGGAGGTCTTTAGCCCTGGGCAGGAAACTTTCCCTTCTCTTGGACACTCAACGATGATTGTATCTTTGAAATATTTGCATTTATGTCACTGATCAGGCGATCAAATCTAGCATTGGTTGCACTCTAATTATTAATAAATTGATTCATCGTATCCTCGAGAGTTCTCCGCAGTGGAGTGATATATGTTCCTTAAGGTGGTGGTACTTGCACATGGCCTTGCATGTGTGGAGCTTATTGAAAGTGTGGTGGTAGAGGAGGGGCAACATGTGAATTAGGATTCATCGCAACATGTTGTTGTCCATAGCTAAAACCAGGATGGTTTTTCCATGAAGAGTTGTAAGAATTATCGTGCGGTGCACCGAAATTACCCTTGAATCCTCCTATACCACTGACTTGATCTTGAAGCATTACTTTGTAGGCGGGTATAGTTGGGCATTCCTCAGTTGAATGATCCGCCTCACAAATTACACACCTTCTCGATGGGGTTTGGGATGGATCCAATTGGTCCTCTTCCACATACTTCACGTAGGTCTCGCAATCCTTTCTCAAGTAAATCGAGTCGACTATTCTTCATAGAATTCTTTTCTAAGTGAAATAGGTCGGACGTCGATGGAGTTGTGGTCACTTGGAGATTTTGATTTTGAGAATTAGGGTCAGATATATCCCAGGATTGGGTAGTCTCGGCGACATACCTCAGGTGCAACTCAGCATCGTGGGCGTTTAAGTCGACAAATGGACCACTACCCATGGTTTCAACGAGTTGCTTGGAGTTAAGGTTCATCCCATTATAGAGGAAGGAAATGATTTGCGGTGTATCAAATCCATGATGGGGTCACGAAGTAATTAACTCATTGAAACGCTCGTAACATCGATGAAATGACTCATTTTCCAATATTCCGAAAGCTTGAATTTGAGCTTTGATGGAGATCGTTCGATGTGCGGGAAAGAATTTCTTGAGAAATTTAGATTGCAACTCATTCCAGGATGCAATCGAGCTTGGAGGTAATGACCATAGCCAGGTCTCTTAGCCTTATCTTTTAGCGAGAATGGGAAGAGTTTAAGGCGGATCACCTCTTGTGTGCAAGTTTGATCATTGAGAGTTTTACACACATCCTCAAATTCCCTGATGTGGAGATATGGGTTTTCAGATTCCATCCCATGGTAGTGGGGGAGCATCTGGATCATCCCATTTTTAAACCGAAATTGCCCTTCATTATACGGGCGTATAATGCATCCCGGAGTGATAGTGCGCTCGGGATATAAGATTGCTCCCAACGGGCGGTACGGGCCTTCTTCCTCACCGACGGCTGTACTACCGTGTTATGACATGTCTCTCTCTATTAATGACTCGGTATCCTCACTGGTATGCTCGGGACGTGTTCTGAAGTGTGTCCTAAGATGGAAAATGGAGTGTTATTTGAGATTGAGTGTGACGGTGTGGGAGGTGGAACCCAAAACTATGGAGCGTTAGGAGTGTGAGGGCTATCAGGGTCGTACTCAACAATCGGGTTTTCGTGAATGTGGGTTGGAGTATTATGGAAGTTGGAGTGAGTTCATAATTTTGCATTAACAGCTTATGAGAGATGATGATGATATTTTTGTGTTGTTTAAATATTTTTTTTTTTTTGGAGATTTTTGGTCAAAGTTTGAGATTGACTTGATCTAATCCTAAGTCTACCTATCTCCCCGGCAACGGCGCCAAAAACTTGACGCGACTCATAAAGTCTCTAATGTGTCGTTCTCTCTAGGCTCAAGTGCAAGCCTGTCGCGTTAGTAATAAACCCGGTAAGTCGGGATCGTATCCACATGGAAATAGGACAACAGAGTTATAACGACGTTGGACAGACGAAGGAATCCTAACTCTGACTCTAAAAGAATGAAAAGATGATTTGATTCAAGAATTGGTTACAACTAAATGCAATTTTGAAAATAATTAACTAATGGACTAATGAATGAATGGCATGAAATTACTCTAAATCACCTAACTTACTGATGATGAATGACGTAAACTAGAACTATACGATGAAGAAAAATAGGACGGGAATACAATCCCTCAACCCTAGTGTTATTGCTGGTATAAAGCTAATCATAAATTTAAGTGATTAATTAGACCCAGAATTAGTACTCCCAAGCATTACGTATATGAGGTTCAAGCCCGCACCATACTTAATCAGAGTATGAGTAAATCGGTACCGCAATAGTTACACTCGAATTGCATTCTGAAGCATCCCGATTACCCTGAAGAAAATGAGATCCAAAGATCTACAATTATCGCGTTTCTATGAAATACGGCCGTAATAAACCATTAAATTTAGAGGATTAATTTTATACACATGCAACTACACATCAGGTTGAGTTCATGCATCCCGACCTAATAAAATCTAGCCTAACATGCTGAAATTAATGAAAACGATTTTTGAATTGCAGGAAATCATGATTAAACTAAGGGAGAATTGTAGAAATATTTAGAAAGAAGATTAGATAGAAGAATTAATCACTAATCTTACCAAAGCACGAAAAGCATTAATTAAAATTACTTGTAATCACAGAAATCTGAATAATCTTCAATCTTGTAATTAAAATTATAATCAATCTTCAAACTAGGGTTTTAACTGAAAAGAATGGAAAATTAGATAAATTCTCGGTCCTTAAAATGATAATATGTCGGTTTTAAATACCTACAAGGATCCAAGAGTTTTAGCTTAACCAGGACTCTCCATTGGAGTAAGAGTAAGAAAACAAAACTTCGACATTCGGAGCGATTCGGGGTTCCTTCGGTTCGGTCTGGCTTGAATCAAATTCTTGAATCAGGTACGGGGTTCCTTCGGTTCGGAGCGATTCGGGGTTCCTTTGGAACAACATTCGGTTCGTTTATTTCTTGTCCGGATCAATCAGGTACGGATCGGTTCATTTATTTTCTCTCAGCTTCGATCCGACTTCGGTCCGGGCTTCACTAGAAGTTTGCATTTCGGATCGGTCCAAATTTCTTTTGACTTTTTCTTCAATCTTTTACTGTTCATAGCTTTCACACCGAGACTCCGAGGAACCGTTTCTTCTTATGTTCTTATAAACTTGACATATTCAACTCTTCTTTAGATGCCTCGTCCGAATTCTGGGTAAAAATTATGACTTTTCCCTTTTGACTTTCCTTATTTTCTTTCTCAATTCTTTCGGTTTCTTTCTTTCTTTATTGACATTAAATTAGTACAAAATACCAGAAACTTGGTGTACTCGTTAGAATAAGTCAATAGCAAGATTATGAGATAAAATCAAATCGATTACGTTGTTCGAGGTGCTAAAAGTAACTAAATTAAAGGGATAGATTTGGAAGAATTTATGCCTAATCAGCAACGTATGACATCCATAATCATCTCAATAATTACAAACTCTCATATTTATACTCAACTCGACAAGTACGACATATAATATCCATAGTCATCTCAATAAGTACCACATCTCATATTTATAATCAACTCGGTAAGTACAACATTTAACATCCATAATCATCTCAATAAGTACCACATCTCATATTTATAATCAACTCGTCATGTACAACATATAATATCCATAATCATCTCAATAAGTACAACATCTTATATTTATACTCAACTCGGCAAGTACAACATATAGTATCCATAATCATCTCAATAAGTACCACATCTTATATTTATAATCAACTCAGTAAGTGCAAAGTATGACATCCATAATCATCTCAATAATGATAACCTCTCATATTTATACTCAACTCAGAAAGTACAACATATAATGTCCATAATCATCTATAAATACATCTTACTAATGAGTACACTCACCTTGTCCACTTCATGTGTTTTTCCCTTGCCTTTGTTTGGCACTGGTTTAACCAGTTCTTCTTCCTTTCCACATATTCATTCTTACAATATTAGTATGAGCATAAGGATGTTAATGATCCAAAGAATACTTAACCTTAACCGAATTCATAAGCATAATAGCATCCCATTCTAATCATTTATCATAAATAAAGTCTCATTCAATTTTATGTTAAAATATTTAACATATCCAATCCATAGCTCAAACATTCTTTAATTTATTCTTGGTCATCCAATTCTTGTAATATAAGGTTCCCAATATAAAAGACAACACATCATTTCAAGTTTCCTAGAGCAAGATGTGTCCATTTCTTTATTACAAATCAAAATCTGCCCTATAGACTCTTTTATCGTTCAGTCAACTTCGAAGAATTTTCATAATTTTTCTGCATCATAACTTCCTTTGATATTTCACCCTACATCCATAAACATATTTAACAATAAAAAATTAAAGTTTCATAATTTTTAAGGTTCATTTGCTATGTTAAGCAAAACATCGAACACCTGGTGTGCATACTTACACCTTTGGGGTAAATTTGATACATTAACTTCAAACTATCACAAAAGATTCATTTCTTGGTATTTTCACGTAATATTTGTATATTTTTATACATATATGAGTCTATTTTCATATCCAACTAGAATTATCAATTCCAATAAATATAAAAAAATTATAGGAGTTTGAAAACACAAGGTTTCCCATTTAAGCAATATACATGATTTACACGTTCAACTTTGCTTAAATCCGCATCTATCCATGCGTATACCTCAAAACATAGAAGTTTAGTAAACAAATGATTATTTATATCATTTTAAATTAATAATTCCAACAATATAACAAGATTTACATGTAGAATTACCTTAGGTTGTTTTCATAATTTCCTATGGATTTTTCTCCAATTTTTCCCCGCCTTTCTCCTCTTAAACTTCCCGTTTAATCTCTCTTCAGGCCAAACTCTCTAATGGCTGAGTTTGGCTGAAGAAGTAGGTAATTTCAAGGGGTTTAAGTCGGCCAAGCTTACCCCCCCTCCAACCAATGAAATTCATCCATTTGTTATACATATAAGACAAAATACCACTTAACGAATGGACAGATTTTTCCCTGCTTCGTAATTCCAGCATAACTTCTTGCTCGGATGTCTGTTTTACACACCGTTTGTTGTGTTACAAACTTAACGCATATATATACAAGTATCTAGTTTTCTCACCCAAGTCAATTATTATATTATAGTGGCCAAAACTAGTCCCAAACTTGAACATTCCTACCGACGACTTCACAAATTTGAGTTTGTGACTAATTCAATATTTCATAAGTTATGAAGGTAGGATTAGACTAAATGCAATAAATTAACATTATATATTCTAATAACACATTATCCCCATCCCATACAGTAAGCATAATTTAAACATAGTTTATCATAATCATATCCAGGTCCTCACAGTAGTTGGTGTGTGTGTGTGTGTGTATATATATATATATATATATTATAGTGTGTCATATATATATACAAGTTTAGTTGTTCTACTTGCGTGTGATGGTAGAAAAGATAGATAGTGTATATCTAAAAGTAATTTAAGTATAAGAAAACCTAAATAGATGATGTGATAATAATAATTTCCTAAAAAAAATGAATTATTGGCTTAACAATAGCGTATCGTATGGGTGATACATGGGGAGCTCAACCTAGTGTTGTTACTCAGATACTTAGGCCTAGTTAAGCATTATAGTATGACTATATGGGTAAAATAAGAGACGTTAGATGTGCACTATAGATGAGAGGTGAGGAACTCAAGGGAGAGTATGCTGGACTAGCGAATGTATCTAATAATTGATTTTATAACTACAATTTAAATACTTGCTAAATATTTTTCAAATATTTTTGGGCACTGACCCCGTGTCAAAATATTTTTTCACATTTTAGGTGTCCAACCACAGGGACGCCAAGCTTGATTACTCATTCCAGGGATACGTAGCTGCAGCATTTATGGAGGCTTGCATGAGTTTACTTAGACACTTCAGTATTCATTCCTAGATTAGGATTTACATTTTAGTAATTCATTTAGGAATGTTGCCCCTTCAATTGATACATTCTTTTTAGTTTATTTATCAGACTATGTTTTGGATTTAGTTTTATTTTCCTTTAGATTTATGGTTTGGATTCTGTTTTGGAACCGATGCTTTATTCGGTACTCTTGATTTATAAATCTGATTATTCATGAATATTACATATGGGCGCCCGTTATCTTTATGCATTCTAGCACTTTTTGTGTTCATTTTACCTATACTTATGCTCGTTAACCAGACAACCTAGGTTTTGGATATATATATATATATATATATATATATATATATATATATGTATGTGTGTGTGTGTGTGTGTGTGTGTGTGTGTGCATTTTGCAAGGCTTAATTAAGCTTTTGTACTTACTGGAATGCTTAAAGTGAGTATTCGTTGCGTTTTGGAGAAGTTTCATTGTCAGACGCGACTTCAGGGGCATTTTAGACATTTCACACTCTATATATGACTCAGTTGGTTTCTACAAATCATAGTTTGTCAAGATAGCTTCGTGTGGTCATGAATGGCACGTTATTTGGAGTTCAGACGAAGAAGATATGGCCAATTCCATATGCACTAATTCTCCCTCATTTTGGACCAAAGAAGACCATGGAACAGGAGACCGATCGATCGACCCTGCCCCAGCGATAGACCGACGATTCATATTTTGCCTTCGAATGGAAGCAGTGTGTTTTTACCTGAGAACCTGGTCGATCACCCCTGGCCACGGTCAACCGGTCATGCCAGTTTTGTGCATTTTTGCTACTTTTATTTATTTTTACTTTTTTCTTTTATCTTTTTTGTAACTTACTACAACTAGACCCCTTAGTTTATTTTCACCAGATATAATTCATTTTACTTAGTTTTTAGGTTAGGATTTTGAGAACTTCTCTCTCCTAGATTTTTCCTTCCCATTTTGGGTGTTTGTAAGTTACTATCCATTTTTCTTCTCCATTATTGTAAGTTCTCTTTTTGTTCGTAAGCTTGCTAACCTAGATTTATTGCTTTGTTTATTTCTTCCATTTATTTCTTGCATTTAATACATGTCATTTATGATGCTTTCTAGTTAACTTAAATTAGGTTGTGATTAATGGAACTCACCTTGGTTTCAATGGGTTGCTTTGATATGTTGATGGATTTTATGTATCACATTCGATTTGGTCATTCTTAAGATTATTCCTAGGAGATTTAACGGGGTATATCATGCATGCTCCGTATTTACTACCTTGCATGTATAATTTTCGGGGTATTTGTTGAAGCCAAAATCATAGTAGGCTTTTATGCGAATTTAGGGGGTGACAATTCTAGATTTAATTGATTGTTGAAATTAGATTAAATCTTACTAATTTCGTAGTCCCGTGTAACCATTTATACACATTAAATTGAGGTGAGGGATATTAGCCGCAACCTATAGTTTTTATTCCCATTGTAAATCTTAGTTTAACTTCCCCGCCTAGATTATATTTTCTTTTTGTTATCTGATATCTTCTACACTTTTATTGAGAAGTATTAAATCAATAGAATTTTAGAAACTAGTCTCTGTGGATTTTTTTATGACCGGACTGGCCGTTGTACTCCCTTAAAAGAGTGTAGTCAATAGTATAGGTTTTTACATAGCGGTGGAGCCGAGCATAACGACTGGATTATATCTTTATACACTTGTGTCGCGGTTTTCCCCTGCTGTCAAAATGGCGTTGTTATCGGGGAGTTTTTTATTTTAGAATTTAATTGATTTACTATTTCATAGTATTTTCTTTGTATTTGTATTCTTTGTTAACTATTTTTGTAGGAATTCGACATTTGAGCACCAAGAAACGCTTGAATTTTTCGGACGCACATCACTTTGTGAAATTTTCCATCTTGGGCCCTTTTTGGGGGGTAAGCATGTCTTATTCTAATTTTTTTAGTAATCATAATGATAATTCTCAAAATCCTCCTACACCTACGACTTTTGGTCAATAATTACAAGCCCTAAAAAAATGAAACATCTAAAATGTCTTTGGGTGAGTATTTATGAAAGTCATAGTATGGATTACGGGAATTTTGGGAATGATCATTCCGATGTTGGGCCACAAAATCGTTATAAAAAGAATGGTGAAACTAAATGCATTATCTTTCAAAATTCTTATAATGATGATTTCGATTGTAGTTACGAGGATAGTTTTCAAAGTTCTCATTTGCAAGAATTTGAGCCTTCACCTATGACTTTCGGTGTGGGCTTGCGTATTCTTGAAAATGAGAAACTTGAAAACCATTATCGGGAAGAAAATCGTTGTTGGGAGCATGAGTTGGATTTATTATTTGAATCCAACGACGATTTTTCTTTCCAGACTTTCGAAGTCGATGAATGTTTTGAATTAAATGAAGATTTTGTGCCTACTTTGTAACAAACCATTATCAACTCGGCCCATAGCATAGTAGAGAATGAAAGTGAGGAAGAAAAGGACGTAGTATCCATTTGCAATGAAATGATTTCTTCTTTGGTTCTCAAAGAAGAAAGTTTCATTGAAAAATATCCTTTTTCCTTTGAAATTCAATCTTTGAGTGATGATAACTCATCTCTTGAGATTTAATTTCTTTCCTCCCCATCTATATTCTATATTGTCACACCGATATAAGTAACCGATTAGTCGGTTCAAAACCTTAACATGTTAAACCCTTTCACTGATGAGGAGTACTTTCTCGGGTTTCCTTTCATGAAGTCATTTTTTCCTCCATTTGTGCCACCTCTCATTCCAATTACGAAACCTTTTGGAGGAAATTTTATTTTTTTGGCCCCTATGTGTTTTTGTCACCCGTTTTATCCAAACCCCCCATCATCCTTCCAAAATTTTACTTGGTGATGGTTCATTTCTTCTACCTTATGCATGCCTTCTATTGTTTAAAGAGGATTCTTATTTTTTGAAAGGTATGCATGTAAATGAGGGTACACAGATTGTCCCTTAAAGTCAAATCATAGTTTGGGTGGACCCTTAGAAATTTCAACTTCTAGTGTACAGTTAGTCAGAAGCTAAAATTGTAGTTTGTAAATAGTTAGTTTTATTTTATGTTTCTTTTTTCTTACGTATTGTCTAGTGTAGTTGGTTAAGTTTTAATTATTTTTTTTTGCTATGCTTGGTACTAACATGTTTTCTGGAATCATTAGACTTGTACTTTACAGAGATTGCTCCATCGTGGGTAATATCGCTCTTCTCCTTTCATTAGCTTGGTTCTTAATTCACATTGAGGACATTATCAGGTTTTGAGTTAGAGGGTGTGGGATATTCTATCCATTCATTGGTCGTTTCTTTGATTAAATTATATGTTTTCCCAAGCATGCATTTCTTGTGAAAATTAAAAAATTCAAAAAGATTTTCTTTCTTTTTTCTTCTTTGTTAGGCATTTTGCCTTTGTTTCTGATGATAAATTTTAATAATTGCCCGATACAATAGACAACTCAACGATGCATGTTCTCGATTTGTGAAGTTATTAGAATTTTATCCTCAATCATTGATATTATGAATAACTTTATGAATTAAACTTTAATCCCATGAGCACATGCACTTTTCTTTCTTTATTGATTTGATTTAAGATTTTTATAATTCGGTAATATTTTGTTGCATTGTATATACTTACACCTAGTGAGCTTTGGGATTTTCTTCATTTATGAGTGTTATACACTTATCTTTCCTCTTTGAAAACGTTACAGTCGTTGGTAATCTCACTATTCTTTCATTGATCGCTCATTAATTGAGTTCATATATGAAATGTGTTACTTAAGTATGATTTGCAAAGTTTGGTTTAACTCGAGAATTGCGTAAACTTTAGGAGATGATAATAGGCCATCTTTGTTATATCACCCATATTGACCTTGACCTCACCTTAAATGTTTTCCCTTGTCAAACACTTTGAGCCTTAATATAGCATTTCGTTTCATAACCTGAAATCCCATAACCAACTCCACATTGGAGTTATAAACTATATATATCACCTTATGTACCTTTGTTTGGAATGATACTTGGGATTGAATGATTTTCGCGTTATGTGGTTGCAATTAAGCATGTGAGAGTGAGAAAATTAAATAAAAGAAAGAAGTGAAAAAGAGAAGAAAAAGAGAAGGTAGAAAACAAAAGAAAACAAAGGAAAACAAGAGAAAAATAAGAAAAGAAAGAGAAAGAGAATTTTTTATATGTTGTGTATAGTGTTCAATAATCTTTGGTTACTCTCTCCAAATTCATATCTAATGCTTGTTATGGAACCATATTCCAATTTTGTATTTGCCCACATCTTCCATTATCCCGAGTTTTCATCTCCTAACACTTTAAATCCGTACATATTTCCTTCATTTCAAAACCCGAGCCTAACCTGCATTACACCCCTATACAAGTCCTATGTGATCCTAGGGTGATTCAATTCAAAAGTTTAAATAGTTTTGATAATCTGTGAAAAATACATTTCATCTCCTTTAATGACAGTATTTTTCACTGAGAATACATGTTTTTATTTTTAAATATAGCGTTCTTCATTAGTGACATATGCCCGGCCTTGTTTTCATTTACATTTACTATTTATGCCCACATGTACCATGTATTACCTCGCATTCATAATGATTTCATTTTTTGAGTGTAATATCCAGTGAGGATTGGCATTTATGCACACTTTAATGTTTATCCGATTTATTTAAATTTTTGCCAAATCATACCTTGCATGTGCTCGGTCCCCTCCCACATTTTAAGGTTTCAATTCTGCGAAGTTCATTCTATAATGTTAATAATATGAAATTTTATGTGAATTCATTCACTTTGCTAATAACGTGTTTGAATTCCCTTTCGTTATTGTTGGGCTTGTCATATGTTAGTTGCGCATACATTTTGAGGAAACTTTTATGTTTGTGGGTTTCGTCCCTGAAAACCCTCACGAGATGACACTCTTCCACGAGGGTAACCTAGGGGTTTAATGACTTTTTACATATGATAAATGCAACCGTGTTCCCTATGAAAGTGGAATTTATATATTCTATATTATATACTTTTTGTACCACCTTCTGTGGACTGGTTTTGTTTGTTTCATCACTAGGGACTAGCAATGTCTAAGTTAGGGGGTGTGATTAGTCACGAATATTGCATATGCGTGCCTGTTATCTTTATGTATTCTAGCACCTTTTTTATTCCTTTTGCCTATACTAAAGCTCGTTAACCAAACAACCTCAGTTTTGGATATATATATGCTTTGCAGGGCTTAATTGAGCTTTTGTAGGTATTGGAACAAACTTTATCTCCGGCTCAATGGGATTCCACAGTGTAGTTCATCGAGTTAGCTTCACATGTCCATGAACGACACGTCATTTGGAGTTCGGATGAAGAAGATATGGATAATTTCGTATGCACCAATTCTCCCTCATTCTGGACCAAAGAATACCATGGAACAGGAGACCAGTTGACCGGTGATTCATATTTTACCTTGTAACGGAAGCAGTGTGTTTTTACTCGAGGACCCGATCTCCCGATCCCCTGGTTGCGGTCGACCGGTCATGCCAGTATTTGTCCATTTTTGCTACTTTTATTTCTTTTTCCTTTTTTCTTTTATCTCTTTTATAACTAACTATAAATAGACCCCTTAGTTTATTTTCACCAGATATATTTCATTTTACTTAGTTTTTAGGTTAAGGTTTTGAGAGCTTCTCTATCCTTCTTCTCCATTAATGTAAGTTCCACTCTTGTTCTTAAGCTTTTTTAACCTAGACTTATTGCTTTATTTATTGCTTCAATTTATTTCTTTCATTTAACACATGTCATTTATGATGCTTTCTAGTTAACTTAAATTAGGTTGTGATTAATGGAACTCACCTTGGTTTCAATGGGTTGCTTTGCTATGGTAATGGGTTTTATGTATCAAATTCGATTGGGGTTTTCTTGTTATTACTCCATCTAGAAGCATATAAGTACTGTAATGTGCTTCTCCATGGGTATCGGGTAACCATGTATGTAGGGGTATAATCGGCGATTTGACAATAAAAGCAATAAAAATACAATATAGAATAGTATTTCCAAGGACACAAGCTATGACTGATTAACTGATGTTTCAAAATTTAATGTTGGTTCATTAGAACCAAATAAACCAACACCCAAAACTCCCATTACGAGAAAAGTATCACCCGAAGATGATCATCTCATGGCTATTGAGAACGAATCAAATCAGATGGTTCTATTTCTCAATCCGAGGTATTTGTTGACGCCAAAATTATAGTATGCTTTTATGCAAATTAGGGGGTGACAACTCTAGATTTAATTGATTGGTGAAATGAGATTTAATCTTACTAAATACATAGTCCCATGTAACCATTTATACACATTAAAATGAGGTGAGATATATTAGTCGCAACCTATAGTTTTTATTCCCTTTAATTATCTTAGTTGCAACATATCGTGTGATGATTCAAATTCTTATATCTGTTGTGGATGATTTATTATATTTCTATTTTTTCGCATGTTGTCACGTTAATGAAAAATAAAATTAACAGCGGCTTAATTTAACATAGGTGGTAGTAATTTAAAAAGTTTTCAACAGTGATGCTAAAAATGAACCAAAGAGATTCCTGTTTATTTTGATAAAGGAATGATCACCCATGATTAAAATAGGCTGGGTGTCAAATATCATACGCATCATTACTCAATTCTTCAAGTTCATTCGATTGGATCTTCCTCAAAGCCCCACCTTTGGAAAAATCAAAATTTAGTGTGTGAGTATCCCAATAATCTCGACTTTCCACCTCAACGGGTAAATGATTAGATTTGCCATAAAATAACCCATATAGATACATGTTCAAATGAGTTTTGGACGGAAAAGTGCATCGGTTAGTGTAATTAACCAATCCTTTGGGTTGACATTGATAATTTTCTCTAAAATTTCCTTTATCTCCCTATTGTCCAACTCGACTTACCTATTAGTTTATGGTTGGTAGGTGGTAGGGACTTTATGGGTCAATCCATATTTTCTTACCAAAGAGGTAAATGGAAGACTGCAAAAATGAAACCCTTGATTGTTAATAATTGCCT
Organism: Sambucus nigra; assembly: GCA_949130495.1. NCBI lineage: Eukaryota > Viridiplantae > Streptophyta > Magnoliopsida > Dipsacales > Adoxaceae > Sambucus > Sambucus nigra. Next base: position 388,901,976 of record OX422211.1, on the reverse strand, counting down.
TTAGAGTGCCAAATCGAGAAAAAATGTTCTCGTTCAAAAAGCGAATGACTGTTTTATGATTATTATTCTTCAGCAAGATTGCCTCAAACTATTTGGACACATAATCCACCGCTACAAGAATATAGAGAATCCAAAAAAGGTGGAAATGGTCCTATGAAATATATTCCTCAACAATCAAAAATCTCAATTACAAGAATATGGGTCATCTCCGAGTGTGGCTTCCACGCATTTGACATCTCTTATATGCTTTGCTATAGGCATGGGTGTCTTTGAAAAGTGTTGGCCAATAAAGATCGCATTATAGAATTTTTGTGAAAGTATTTTGTTAGAAAAATGGCCTCAACAAGCTTAATCATAACCAAAGGGGAGGATGATATCAGTCTTATTGTTTAGCACACACTTCCTGATGACTTGACCGACACAATGTTCGACCAAATATGGGTCATCAAAGAAAAATGACTTTATCTCTCAAATATTTCTTCTTATCTTGTGATGACCAATGAGAGGCTACCACTCCAATGAGAAAATAATTTGCAATGTACGCATACAGTGGAAGTGTAGAGATGGAAAATAACTGCTCATTAGTATAAGTATCTACAATGGGTGGGGGCTCTTTGGACTCATGTTCAAATGTCAAACAGGTCAAATGATTGGCAACAACATTATCCACTCCCTTTACATATTTTGAGGGTGAGGTTGAATTATTGGATAAGAGGGATCCATCTAATTAATAGTGGCTTAATGTCCTTGTTTTGGAGAAGATACTTAAGAGTTGAATGATCAGTGAAATAAATGATTGGTGATCAACCAAATAGGATTTAAATTTGTCCAAAGAAAATACTACGGCTAACAATTCTTTTTCAATGGTGGAATAGTTCATTTGTGCACAATCTAAAATACGGCTAGCATAGTATATTACATGAGCCTTCTTGTCTTTACTTTGCCCCAAAGTCTACCTATTACAAAGTCATTTGCATCACATATGAGCTCAAACAGTAAGATCCAGTCCGGAGGTTTCATTATGGACGTTAAAGTGAAAAAACTCTTAAGTTTCTCAAATTCTTCTTAACACGCATCAGACCACTCAAAAAGAGTCTCCTTGTCTAAGATATTATACATAGATCTTTCAATGGCACTAAATTCCTTGATAAACCTCCTATAGAACCCGGTGTGACCTAAAAATAAACGCACGTCTTTGAGTGACCTAGGGGAGGAAAATTAAAAACAAACTCTACTTTGGATTTGTCGACTTGGATTCCCTACAATGAGACAATGTGCCCAAAGACAATGCCCTTTATCCATATAAAGTGACATTTTTCCTCATTGAGTTTCTCCTCACATCTCTCCGAAACGCTCTCTAAATTTTACAAACACTCATCAAATGAACCACCACAAACACTAAAATTATCCATAAATACCTCTACAAAACTTTGCACCATGTCATTAAAAATACTTAGCATACACCATTAAAAAGTCATCGGTGCATTACATAAACCAAATGGCATCCTCAGGTAACTCAAGGTACATGTTAAAGTAGTTTTTTTGTCTTCAGGAGCGATCTCAATTTGATTGTGACTGGAGTAACTGTCAAGAAAGAAATAATGATTATGACCGGCCACTTTATCCAATACTTAGTCTAGAAATGGTAAGGGGAAATAATCCTTATAGGTGACAACATTCAATTTTTAATAATCCATGCATACACACCAACCCGTGGGGACTCGACTAGGAATAGATTCACCCTTGTCATTTTCAACAACCGTGATTCTCGACTTCTTAGGAACAATTTGTGTGAGGCTCACCCATACACTATAGGATATTGGGTACATCGTACCTACATCCAATACTTGTAGCACATCATAATTAGCTACCTCTTTCATGAGTGGGTTCAAGCGCCTTTGCATTTGGAGGGTATAGTTGGCATCTTCTTCTAAAAAAGATATGATGGGTGCAAATTAATAGTCTAATACCATTTCAATCTGCAATTGTCCACCCCAAAGCACCCTGCGCTTTTAAAACACTTCTAAAAGTTTCCACTCTTGATCCTTATCAAGTGAAGATGAAATAATAGTAGGAAAAGTGTCTTTCTCTCCTAAATACCCATATTTGAGGTCAATAGGAAGTGGTTCTAACTCAAGTTTTAGGAATTTAAAGATAAAGGGCATAGGAATGCAGTCACATGGAGGTAATTCCTCAAAATGAGAATACCATATAGCTTCCGCACAAATTTTTTTGCATTCAAGCAATAAACACATTTCATGCATTTTAGGACTAACAAAAGAAAAATCATGCACATGATCTAAAGATTAAACATTGAAATAGTTAACAATGTATGTTTCCAAAGGATCACTAAGGAAATTAAGATCAAAGTGTTCTTTCAGCAAAATGTCAATGAGATAAATATCTCAAATATCCTCCTCTTCATAAAGTGGTTACTTGGAAATGTTAAAAATGTTAAATTCAAACTTCATATTACTAAACGACAAGTTCATCACCCTATTTCGGCAACTAATGGTGGCATCCGAGGTAGCTAAAAATAGGCGACCTAAAATGATCGAAATTTGTGACTCAACAGACATCCTTAACATTAACACATTGGATTTTTATTGATCGATCCGCTATTTGCAAAGTGATGCGAGTGGTCTTATGCTCACATAATTCAAGTCTTTCATAGATCGAAAATGGGAGAAAATTGACGCTAGCTTCTAAATCAAGCAAAGCTCTATCGATGTGGAAATCCCTAATGTAACAAGAAATTATAGGGCAACCGGGGTCCTTGTATTTGGGAGGAATCTTGTGTTATATGATTGAACTCACTTGCCGAGTTAAAAATGGATCTTTACAAACATGAAGTTTGTGATTTACCGTATATAAATATTTCAAATATTTGGAATACGTCGGACCTTGCCTAATGGCTTCAAGCAAAGGAATGTTGATTTTTACTTATTTGAAAAGATCTAAAATATTCGCATTTCGACTTTCTTTTTATGGTGGCTTGAATCTTTATGGGAAAGGTGCGGGAATGGGACATTTTTTAACCTCAACCGGCTTAAATCCTTCCACATATAATTTATCACTACCTTGGTCATTAGATTTATCATCGATCTCTTTTAGAACAATGGAATATTCTTTTCAACAATTTTCCACTTATCAAGGTAGTTATAGATTTAGCATATTCCAATTAGGTATTACTTGGATATATAGAACCTATCAACATTTAAACTTTGGGGTTGAGTTGAGGTTGAGCCAGGAATTCTCCTTTCTCTAGGTGGTCAATTGAGATAGTGGCTTTAATTTCACTCAACGATTGTTCATTTCTAGCCCAACTATCATGGTTTTGGTTATTGATGAAATATTGGCCTTCCATGAACTCTTTCAATGTGTCCTTAATTCTCTTTTTATGTGGTGGCATATGAGGAGTAGGGGATGAAGATCCTTGATTTTTGTGATATGTTGCTTATACCAAAAGTTTGGGTGATTCCTCCACTCGGGATTGTAGTTCTCATTGTGCGGTGAGGTAAACATGTAACACCCTAGTCTGAATTTATGGGTTACCCGTGGTCAACCCGGTCCTATCCGAACATTAGGTGTGAAGTGCAATGACATAACCTAAATAATGTTACTAGTCTAATTTCATTTAATTAATGTTTCACTTGTTTAACATTAGATTGCAATTTAAATCAAGCTATGTGGGGACTCGTGGGAAGCGTCCCCAGAATCCAAGCATACAGAGGTACTAACGTAAAATAAAAGAAACCTTACCTGAGTAACGCCTTCAAAATACGAAACAACACACAACCTGCCATGAAAAAGAGGATGGAATCAGCCGAATTCCCAGTGGAAAAATAAAATAATGCAATATAGAACCGAATGGTAGAAAAGAGACTCTAACACGTTACCGACGTGCTCGTGCAATTACTTCGTATTTATATACATACTTATACATTAATGCATGAACTATTTTATTCCAAAACATTATTTATTCCGAGTAATCCGCCTTAATCTTATAAAAGAGTCACCTTGTTACTTGACTTGGCCTTTATTTATTGATTTAACGCACCCAGTTAAATACTTTAAATAATTACACTTTGTTTAGCAAAGACATTTATTTTATCAAAATTTCTCATTTACTTGCAGCAAATTTACCTTAGTATTTTTCCTTGAAAATCTCCTTTCAACACACACGCACCGTGTAAGGAAATACTTATTTTTCTTTGAAAAACTTTCGTAAACACAATCTCGGGTTAATTATGGATTAAACCTCATTAGGTTGCTTAACTACCAACTTACTCACTTTACTTTACTATTCCTTTTATTTCATGGACATTAGCCAATTTCTTACATCACTTGTACATGTTATTTTTCAACCGGAACACGTATTAATTTCATTCAAGTTAGGTTGTCTTTTCTTATCTTCACCACACAACCTATTTCTTAGCATGTTCCACTCTTCTTATTATCTTTTCTTAGAATCTTCCAAATATCCTCATACTTTAACAGCCTCCCCACCGCCGTCGATTCTACCATATGCTCTCGCTAGTGATTTTGGGTCTTTTACCCCAGGGCTCCGGACCCTTCTTAATTATTCCCAGTGTCATCTGAGTCCATATTAATGTGTTTTAACAAAAATTAATTCCACATTTTACTGGCCAAAGCCTAAAGCCGGGGTTTCATACCACCTTATGTTGCACTTTAAAAATTGTCATTTCTTGTCCTTTACACACTTGTGTTTATTTTATCCCAAAATCACTGTCATTTAGGAATATTTGCATAACACCATTTACAATATTTTTATTTCATAAAAATGTTCCATTTTATGTAAAATTACCATTTTACCCATTTATTTTCAAACTTGTATTTTCCTCCATTTTCACAAGTGTTATTTTCCCCAAAATATTATTAAGTTATATGGACCAACTTCTAAAATGATTTTACTTATTAACACTCATTTCACACTTTGGAGCTAGCACCCCTTTCAGGATTGAAATTTCTTTATTTTTTTTCTGATGATGCTAAGAATCAACACCACCAGATAAAGATGTTGTGGAGCTCACACAAGCATAACAATGGCAGCAATGGAGTAAAATAAATATATGTAGAAGAAGGTGAGGAAAGGAGGAGAAACACACCGATGTAAGTGGTTCAACCCATCTAGGCCTACGTCCACTGTGCTTTGAGTGATCTTCACTATATAATAAGGGCACTAATGGCCTTGTGATACAATACACTCATTTTCTCTCTCTACTGTATATTTGAACAGAGCTTTAGCTAGGGTTACCATTATGGGATCCTTTATAAGGTTGAAGGAGACAAGTAGATATAGGTCTTGGGGGTGTAGGGTACCCCCCCCCCCCAAGCATGCATTGAGCATGTGAATGATGGTTTAGCTAATCTCCTGTTGACACCTGGTTGGACCACTTGTAGATAATGATGACACAATATTCCCTCACGTGAGGGAATGATCTTGTTATAACGGTTTAGTCCACGTGCTACATGAGTCACACGCGCACTACTCCACATGTCTCCCTAACCACGTGCCATGATGGTGTCGCCCTTGGCCTACAATCATATTCGAGGCCGAGGATGGTCTTGTAGAATCTCTGATTCCCCAACTGTCGGACACTTATGTTGGCAGGTGGTGGGGTCGACTTTTCCGACCCCTGTCTTTGGTATGACCCCCTGGACAGGGTAAAAACCGATTTGTGCCCTCATCCAAATATGAGGTCACCCTCATCTTAGGACGAGGGTATATTTTGGTATATCAATCACCCCCTATCCCTTAGACATCGATGATGTTGAGGTGGCTGAGGGGTATTATTATCTTTGAATGTGGAGCTGACGTAGGGCCAAGTTGATGAGTGACACTTGCCAGGTTGATCAATCATCATGTTATATTCCCCAGGAATTACGGTTGCATAGTACACTTGGGACATTGTTCCCTAATAATGATTTACCTCGTGGTTTATGCACCGCTTTGGTTCTTATGCTCCATGATGACAATGTATTTAAATATTTCAAAACAATATCTTTCTATTTCCTCTATTTCTTCTTCGCGCGTATTCTCTCTCTAGTTGTAGTTGTTCTCTCCATTTATGTCTTTGACAATGACTCAAAGGTTTTACTGCTTTAATCTTCCTTCCAAGTAACGTTCTTTGCCCTTCTCTCACACTCTCCTCCGTTTTTTCTGAGTTTTCATTGATTTCAATTATAGTTAGACATTTGGCTTTTTTCGGTGAGTTTTCAGTCATTTAGAGTTACATTTCCACCATCAATTGGTGGTTTTAGGGCTAGAGGTTGATACCTAGGCTAGGCCATGTCCTTCCTCCACCACTCTGTGGTGATTCTAGGTCAAATCTTAACCTTTTAAAATTTTTTGGTGATACTCCGGTCACCCCTTTCGATGTGTTTCGTACTCATTGTTCTTCCCGTTCTTGACTTTTCTTCCATAAAACATTTCATTGCTTTGAGTTTGATCTTATGGTCAACTTGGTTAATTACTTGACTTATTTGTGATTTGAATTGAAAATCTTTTAAGTCTAGGGTCGTCCTCTTGATGCCCCAATGGCTTTACAAATTGGCCGAGGAGTTTCCCACTTTGAGAGAGAAATGATTTGCAAATATTAGGAGGGTAGAAGAGGAGAACGAGTCTAGACATAAGGCTAACCTTGTTTGGGTATGACCCATTTTTCCAATTCCATTAGCCACAATTCTTCCTTCTCCATCTGAGCCTTTTGGGTCGTCTTATTATCAAATAGAGAGTTAGAGCTAAGAGGAAGAAATGGACAAACAAACTAGAGCGTCGTCTTCTTTTGGTGCTGGGACCTCTGGAAGAGAAGACCCATCAAACATTAAGTCAAGCGAGCAAGCCGAGGGAAAAGTTAACCCTGAACTGTCCCTGTGACTGCTATGACCCCCCTTGAATTACAAGCCACTTTTCAAGATGGTCCCCCACCATTTGACAATGATGAGGCAGACGAAACTGGGGACGAGAGAAGTGGGGTTGAGGGTAGTGGGGCCGAGGACAAGAATGAGTGTTTAGATGTCGAGGAAGAGGTCGAAACCTCATCCAACTCGTCTTTTATCTCATTTTGAAAGGATAGTGATCTCTTACTATGGAGACACTCATTTGGTGTCAAACCCAATGTCACTATGAGGATCCTAGATGAGGATGAGAAGGTCTTCCACGGACGAGAGGGTGAGATTTCTATGTACGAAAAGATATTTAGGGTCGGCGTCAGGTTGCCTCTTCATCCTGTCATTATTTCCATACTCTCTGCCCTTGGGATGCTCTTACCCAACTTCCTCCTAACTCATGGAGGATTATCCTAGGCTACATTTCCCTCTAGAACAAGACATTCACCGACGAGCCCTCGTACAATTTGTTCCTAGCCTGTTACAACATAACCTCATCTTCCAAACAACCTGTTACTTCCGTCTATGGGCTATAAGGACTAACAAAAAACTGCTTCACGTTGTCCAAACTTCAAACCATGATTGGAAGAAGATATTCTTCTTTGTCTTTAGGGATTGGGAATTCCCCGCCGAGATTGAACCTTTAGAAGATAGCCCGAGGGTCCCTCGAGCATGGTCCAACCCCTCCATAAATGCAAGGTCAGACCCTGGACTCAGCTTAGACGAGAGAGATATGGCTGACTATCTGAGGGAGTAGGGGATGGATTGTGCACTTCCCCAATTTGAAGATTTAATGACCCCGAGGCTCCTTAGAGAATCTTGTCTGAGGGTCGACCCCCTGACAGAATTATGTGAGTTATTTATTTTCTTCATTTTCTTTCAAGTGTTCCCTCGTCATCATTACATCTATCTGACATGTTATCTTACTTTTATAGGTTGGCCTTCAAACGTATCTGACCAACTTTGGGAAATGACTGCCCCTAGCCTATTGGCTGGTCTTATTAAGAAAAAGGGCAAGCAGCCTCAGCAAACCCCAAAGAAAACAACAGCCCTAGGGCCAATCGCCGTGAGGCCGACCACTGACACTTCTCGAAAAATGAACAAGACAAAATCTCCTATTAGAACTCAGCCTGATGCTCGTACGAGGGCGAGGGTAGAGGTCCTAGAAACACACACCGAGGGAACGAGTTCTTCCTCATCCTTGGGTGCCTTCTAGTCGTCCAATCTCTCTATGCTAAAGGCCGACCCCACCTCTCTGATCGCTAACATGAAAGATGACAAGGTTTCCATGTTCTCAGCTCCATCACCTTCAAACTATAGCTTCCTGGCCAAAGTCTATGATTTTGGGCTTCACACTCTGGCTCAGGTATTTCTCTCATCCCTTTAATTTTGATTCACCAATATTTTACTAACTATACACTCGTCTATTCATTATTAGCTTTACTCTCATCTTTTACAATCTGTATGTGCCTTCGCCTCTGCCACCAAGTGGATGACTGAGAATCAACATAAGTTTTACTAAGTCGAGAGAGCTGTTCAAAATAAGTCCAACTTGAAGATTGAGCTGTAAAATCTGAGGACCGAACTGGAGAATATGAAGTCCGAGCACTTGAGGGTTCTTAGTGAGCTTATAAAAGAGCATACTGAGCAACTGAAGCTAAGGAACATCCTCCTCATAGCCAAGGACTAGGCTTTGACCAATCAAGGTGCCCAGTTCAAGTTAGCTATTATTGTAGTTGTTCGAAGGGCTGAGATTGATGCTGTGGAGGCTTACAAACTCTCTGATGAATTCTAAGGCTTCGACCTTGAATACTTAGAGAGGGGATTCAAGACGGCCTTTCGATGGGTCATCTTGAAGTTTGCTGACGCAGTGTTATCTATTCATCCTTCTCTAGAGGCTGTAGAGTTGGACGACTCCTTGATGGCTAAGTCTCTATCCCTAGTGGAGTCTTAAGTGAATGTTGAGGGTACTGGGATGTCAGAGTCTTGGCCTTCTACTATTATTGCCGATGATACTCTGCCCGTCGATACTAGGTCTCTACCCTCTAATTCAGCTCTTTAGGATGGCCGTCTGTGGCCTATGCCCTCTCCTTGTGCTTTTGTTTTTTACTTTCTTTTGAACATATTATATTGTAAGTTTTTAATGAAAATGCCTTTCCTCTCCATTTGTGTTTTTATCTGCCATTTTTATAATGACTTGCACTAACCATATTCCAAATTAATCGAAGTCCTCCCTCATCTTTCTTGGGTGTGAATGGAGGTTCGTCCCTACCATTGACCCTCATCCTAGACGAGGGAGAGATTCCACCAAATTAATGATGTCTTTAGAGGTAACCATCTTAAGTGATTTTAATATCTTGCACCCACCAAATTAATGATGTTTTGGGCACAAGTCTTCCCTTGTCTTTCTTGGGAGTGAATAGGGGGTCGTCCCTACCATTCAACCTCATCCTAGCTGAGGGAGAGGGTTCACCAAATTATTGGTGTTTTTAGTACAAGTCCTCCCTCGTCTTTCTTGGGAGTGAATAGAGGGTCGTCCCTACCATTCACCCTCATCCTAGCCGAGGGAGAGGGTCCATAAAATTATTGGTGTTCTTAGCACAAGTCCTCCCTCGTCTTTCTTGGGAGTGAATGGAGGGTCTTCCCTACCATTAACCCTCATCCTAGCCGAGGGAGAGGATCAACCAAATTAATGGCATTTTTAGAAATAACCACCTTAAGTGATTTTAATATTTTGCACCCACCAAATTAATTATGTTTTAGGCACCAGTCTTCCATCGTCTTTCTTGGGAGTGAATGGAGGGTCATCCCAACCATTCACCCTCATCTTAGCCGAGGGAGAGGATCCACCAAATAAATGTCCCTCGATGTTATTAACAATATATGGATGAGGTTATCCCCGTCCAGCCTGTCCTATCACCGAAGAGAATTTAAGCCTACTTCACCACGAATGATGTTCTGTACCTTATCGTGAGTTATCACAACAAATGTCTAAATTAATGAACAACAAGATAATGGATCAATAAGATATTCGCATTCATATTCCAATCGTGTGCTTTGAAACTCATACATTCATTACAAATAGGAAACAAATAGGACAACAACTCTAATTTCATTGGTAATACTTCTTCAAATAGTCTGCGTTCCAAGGGTTTGAAAAGGGTTCTCCTTCAAGATTTTCTAGCCTATAGGTTCCTGGGATAACTTCATCGGTGACTCTGTATGGGTCATGCTAGTTTGGATGAAGGTTGTTAGGCTTTTGCCACATCTTTTTTAGGACTAGGTCCCCCACAACTATCGACCTTTCCTTTACCCTCTGATTATAAAACCTAGTTGTCCTCTGCTGGTAAGTTTCTTATCTTATCTCAGCATATTCTCTTCTTTCCTCAATCAAATCAAGATCAATCCTCCTTTCTTCCATATTTCTCTGAGGGTCATACATTTGAATTATGTGAGTAGGAAGCCCAATTTCAGCAGGGATGATGGCATCTGAGCCATATGCCAACATGAAAGGGGTTTCCCCCGTAGAAGTTTTTGCTATCGTTATGTAGGCCCACAGTACAACATAAACTTCTTCGACACAGCTTCCCTTTTCCTCTTTAAGTTTTTTCTTGATCCCGTCTAAATTGTTCGGTTTGTTACCTCAGTCTTCCCATTAGCCGGAGGTTGTCCTGGGGTAGAAAAGAATTATTTTAATCCCAACTCTTTCGCAGTATTTCTCTAGGGAAACATTCATGAACTGAGTCCCGTTATGAGATGAGGGCGTCGGGGAGACCATACCTTCATATGATGTTCTTCTAGATGAACTAGAAGGTCTTCTATTCGGTGATCGTGATCATTGGCTCAGCCTCCACCCATTTTGAAAAATAATCGATCGCTACGATTAAGTATCGATAGTTATTGACTGCCCTAGGCAGGGGTCCTACCAAATTGATTCCCCATACTGCAAATGGCCACGGGGATGTAATGGAGGTTAGAGGTTGATGAGGCTGGTGAGGGATGGTGGCGAACCTCTGGCATTTATCACACTTCTTCACATATGTCGTAGCATCCTTGGTCAAGGTCGTCCACCAGTATCCCTGAGTAACTATCCTCTTAGATAACGACCTTCCCTCAATATGGCTTGAACAAGACCCCTCATGCACATCTTGCAAGATATATGGAACCTCAGATGGATGAACACATCTGAGCAAAGGGAGCAAGAACCCTTTCTTGTATAGAGTATCTCCATCGATAACGAATTTTGCGACCCTGTACCTTAGCTTCTTCCTTTCAGATTTTACCTCTGGCATCTCCCCCTCTTTAATGTATCTGGTTAGAGGGTCCATCCATTAAGTTTCCCTATTTATATTTAGGCAGGAGCTATTTCTCTATCTTCGTCTTCAATCGCTGGCCGAAGCAGAATTTCCACTGGCACCATTCTTCTGATATATGTCCTAGTTGCTGAACCTAGTCTTGCAAGTGCATCAGCTCGGCCATCTTTTAGCCGAGGTATCCTCTTCAACTTTACTTCTCTGAATCTTTTCAACAGTGACTTCACTTTCTCAAGATATTTGGCCATTATCTCATCCTTAGCGTAGTATGCTCCCAGTATCTAATTCAATATTAACCTTGAATCACTATGCACCAAGAGTTGGAAAACACTAAGAGCCCTAGCCAAGGAGAGGCCTGTTATCAGGGCCTCATATTCTGACTCATTATTAGAGGCTTTAAAGCTGAACCTTAGGGCATACTCGATGTCCGTGCCATCTGGCATTGACACTATCAATCTAGCCCCATTTCCATTTTCACAGGAGGACCCATCAACAAAGAGGTTCCACATACCATATTCCTTTGAGAAATTTCCCTCAAATAGGGATCCCTGTCTAAAGAGATATCTTCCTTCTTTATTTTTAACAACTTTTTCTCTAGTTTCGCTTGTCTCAGCCTTATCCGCGGAAGGGTCAATAATTATGCCTTGTTGATTATCTGTCTTCTCAAGTTTCCTCTTTTTAGCCTCAGTCTCTTCCTAACTGAATTCGGCCATAAAATCTGCTAGTGCTTGCCCTTTGATAGCCACCCTGGGTTGATATACAATATCAAACTCTCCCAGCACTATTGCCCAGGCCATTAGCCTCCTCAATTTCTCTGGCTTGTGTATGACCTACCTAAGAGGAGAGTCAGTAAGGATAACCATTGTATGGGCCTGGAAGTAGGAATTCATCTTCCTTGAGGCATGAATCAAGGCATAGTCTAACTTCTATATCCTAGGGTACCTTTTCTCTACTCCTTGGAGTGCTTTACTATTTAAATACATCGGCTTCTACACCCCGTCTTCTTCTCTCATAATAGTAGCGCTGATGGCTGACTCTGAGACGGCTAGGTACATGTATAATCTTTCACCTTGCACTGGACGTGATAAAATCAATGGAAAGCCTAGGTAGGACTTTAGCTATTTGAAAGCCTTGTCACACTCTTCGTTCCACTCAAAATCCTTTCTAAGAACTTTGAAAAATGGTAGGCATTTTTCTGTGGCTCTGGATACAGATCTATTAAAAGCGTCCACTCACCCTGTGAGCCTCTGGATGTCTTTAATGGTCTTGGGGGTCTTCATTTTAAGTAGATCCTTTATTTTCTCAGGGTTGGCCTCAATACCCTTTTGATAGACGATAAACCTTAAGAACTTTTCTGCTCCAACCCAAAAAATGCACTTGGTCGGGTTGAGCTTGATTCGGTATTTGTTCATCGTGTCATGGGTTCTCTCAACGTCGTCCACATAATCATTGGCTTTCAAACTCTTGGGTAGCATGTCATCTAAATAGACCTCCATAGACTTCCCAATTTTTTCTTCGAACATTTTATTCATGAGACGTTAATACGTTACCCCTGCATTCTTCAGACCAAATGGCATGACCATATAATAGTATGTCCACTTGTCAGTAAGGAAAGCCATTTTTTTAGTTCGCATGGTCCATAAAGATCTGATTGTAGCCCGAGTATGCATCCATAAAACTTATTAACTCTTGGCCTGCAATAGCGTCCACCATTTGATCGATGCGAGGAAGAGAGAAACTGTCTTTGGGGAAATATTTATTGAGGTTAGTGAAGTCCACACACATCATCCATTTCCTATTAAATTTGGGGACTATGACTGCATTAGATAGACATTAGGGATAGATGACCACCCTAATAAATTCAGCTTCTTTGAGCTTCTTGACCTCATCCCTTATGACCTCATATTTCTCTCAAGAATAAATTATCCTCCTCTGATTTATTGGCTTGGCATCTTCTATCATGTTAAGCTTGTGACACATGATTTTGGGGTTGATACCCGACATCTGTGCATGACTCCATGTAAAGATGCTCTGCCTTCTCCTCAGTAGCTTAATGAGCTCCTATTTTTGTTACAACCTGTACGTTTGGGGATAATTAAATTCCATAATTGGGTATAAGTTGGAAATTTGGGGAATTTCTTGGAATAGTAATTTTTGGAATTTTTAAGGATTAGATGATGTCGATGGGCGATATATTTACTGTGAAACGTGTGAGTGGCCCGATATGCGTGTTTCAAACAAAACCAATTTTTTTTCGAAAAAGATCCAACTTTTAATTATGCACCAAACCAAGTTGTGAAAACCCAATTCTTACTTTAAACCACTTTTATCTTGATTAATCCTAAACATGCATTTAGTGATTAAAACAAGTAAAGTAAAGAATACTCACAACGTCGGATGTACGAGGAAAAAACCCAAAACGGGAAAACAACCTCGGACGGCCCAAGTCAGACAATCACTATGAACAATGGTTTTACAAAGATAGATTCGCCTTACACTAAGACTCAATCCCCATGGATCTTGACGCTCCTTATGATCTTCAACCGTTCTTCAATAGTGCCCATGTAGAAATTCCTCCTTCCCCAATCTCTGTCCACAACACACGCGTCCACGTATGTCTCAATGTCCATCGATATGGCTTTGATACGTCTACCATGTCCAACACGATGTCCGTCGCTTCTTCATCGCAAAACGCTTTGATGTTCAATGTGTAGAACAAACAACTTTGGTGCAGTAAGATCACGTAAACATATAAGAATGATAACTCGGATCTTTGCAAACTCTAAGGATGTGTTTATGCTTTGTAAACCTTAGAAAACATGTGCAAACAAGTTTCTTGTCTAATACAATTTTCCAGAATGCACACTTACGAAATTATGATGAAAACACTGTTTAAATAGGATTAAAATGTTGCCTCAAAAAATGTGTCATTTGAACGACTTGAGGAACTCGTTCGAGCGACATTCCTATCTCGTTCGAACGAAATTGGATGTCGTTTGAACGACAGCGCGAAAGTTTGACTTTTTTTGTTAAAACGTCTCTTCCAAAGAGAGATCCAAAATGTCAAACTTTTTTACGAGCTTATCATCATAAAATGAATTTTAAACCTTTAAAACACTTTTAAAATATTTAAAACATTTTTCTTTATAAAAAATACATCCTTATCTTTTATAAAAATAATTCCGAGCACCACTAATTATACGCATTCATACCTGAGTGATCTCGGAATGAATTTAACTTTGAAGACGAATAAGCTTGCACCAGTTTAAACAATGACATGATTAAATATTTGAAGCTTTGCCGCAATGTCTTCAATTTATTCAATACGTCATAGACCGAGTGGGATCGTGACAAAATAAAATTCTCCCTATGACATATTACAAACACATTTTTGTTCACGGAATTAAGTCAAAACAATACATGGACTCAATTGAAAATTTATGTCCTTACAAATCGCCCATTTTGACTATTCCGAGACAAAACTAAACCAGTGAAATGCCTAACCGGGCCGTCAAGCCGTATGATGCCTAAATCCCATCCCATATACCGAAAAATAAAAATACAGGACACGGACTAGAATATGTAGCACCGACAAGCATGAATTGTTTGAATGTGATGTAGAGTTTAAATCTCGAATCGCTAAAAGCATACCTACACACATGAAACAGACAAACAGATACCCAGTGAAGTATGGAGGAACAAATGATACAAATTTATATTTCAAGAACAAATCATTTGAAACATGTGAGCAATTATTTGATACCAATTTGAAACAAATATAATCAAACAATATGTAAATCCAGATATCAATAGTAGCTCAACAAATCTCCCCCTACATCACATACATCTCTCCCCCTTTTTGTCTCGAATAGACAATCCAGTGAAAAGACAAACCAATTTGAAATATATAGCATGAGAATATGAAACCAATTTGAATCAAGTTGATACCAATTTGAAAAATATAACATGCTAGGTAATCATGAAACAACCAGCTAAGTATGATCAAGAAGTGACAAATCAGTAGCTAGTAAACCATGGAATCACACAAAGAGTATACCAATCAAATCAAGTGTGATAAACGGACTCATATGAAAAATACCAATATGGAACATAAAAGAACCTGCATATAAACCAAACAGACCAGAAATGCTTCCCGCAGTACCAAAAATATACCAAATTAAACCAGTGGACTGCAAACCAATCAGAAGCCAATTTTTGACTTTGTCGTTCGAACGAGCCAGGGACATCGCTCAAACGAGATGAGGATGTCGCTCGAACGAAGTACATAAGTCTTTTGCGCGAGATGCAATGCTGTTAGAACAACTTCGTGCGACCTGCAAAAATTTCCCAGTTTCCCAGAAATATTATAAAGTAATGCCCAGTGAAAAAATTTCCACAAATAAATTCAAGGAAGGGCCTGATAGAATCAAAACAGTGTTAAAACAGTAGGCTTTTAACACAAAACGCAAAAACTCATAAAAACTAAAAATGTGAGTTACATGCAAACATAGTACCGATGTGCTCAAACATGGATATGAAATTAATGGGCATGAAACTACAACAAATGAGTCACAATTCCAACACATCGAAATGATCAAGAAGCTCTAATTTATAGCGATAAATCATCAAACTTTATCATAGCCATATGACAATTAAAGAGTGAGCTTAATGAACTAAACATACTACAAGCACACAAATCCAAAATTTTGACGATTCAACAAACAACAGCGTCAAATTGCAATGTTTCAACATTAGGATTAGATGTGCAAACCCGTTTAAATTTTCTCCAACCAAACTCCCTCATATATATATACTTTTTCAAGTTCTTTTGAGGTTTCTAGCATTCTCAACTTAGAGAAAATTTTATTGGCCCTTTTCTTAGTAAATAGCATTTTCTTTTGGGCTCTTTAAACGGTGGCTTTCACGACAAGTTAATTTTGAACTCTCGCAGCCCTTTACCATGAATCACTCATCATTTTTACCAATTTTAAATCCTCACGGTAAACGATTATTACATGAACACTTCTCCTTAAGTTTACTTCCGTACAGATGACAAGATTGAGATAAGAACGCCTTACCAAATTCAAATATGCAAAAGAAGTTAAACATCCATATAAACTTGTGCATGTGTGTGATGTTGGCATATATACAAAGTCGAATCAAAATGCATATCAACTTCAAAACAACCCCATATAAACAATGGTTAAGATCATTCTAAGTATCGATAATAATGGCCAAATGTCCTAGCCACGTGGATAATGAAACAATGGGGGGGTGTCCAAGCACACCAATATGCCACATCAAACATGTAAACTCAAAAACAAAACAAAAAAAAATCTTTTTGGCTTTTCAAACATATTTTGACTCAAAGAAAAGAAAAATCTTTTTAGATTTTTGAAAGTTTTCTCAAAAACAAAATCTTTTTGCATTTTTCAAATAAGACTCAAACAAAAGAAAACTCTAATACAAAATGATACACATGTCATAATACTAGCAATGAATATATCATGAAGCAAACTATCATATGATAAACATGGCAACACTATCATCCTTTAGATTTAGCATGGGAATAATCAAGTGCACCCAAATGAGAATCATGAAGTTTAATTCCTAAAGCCACTAAATCCGATTTCCTAACCCAAGTAGGTGTAAAACGATGCATGGGGGTTTGGGTAACTGGTGCAAATTTATTCTTAAACTTCCTAGGAGCTTGTCGAAGGTCGTACCAATAACGCCTAAGGTGACCTTTCCTACCACAAAACGAGTAAGTGTAGCGGTGGTGGGAATGATTACCTTTATGTGGACCTTTTCTAACCATCCTAGTGTTTCTCGCACGTGCGGGGGGAATGGGAACAACTCTCTCACCAAAACCTATACATATCCTATCTTCCTTAATTTGGACAGTGCCTAGGATCTTATCTAACTTCTCCGACCTAGCCTCCAAATCAAACTTGACTCTAGACGAGTCTGTCAATCTCTCCTCCAACTCATGAATCCTAGACTCGAGCAAACGCCTAGACTCCTCAAACTCTAAGATCTCCTTTTTCAAGGACTACATCAAACCACGTAGATTATCTCTCTCTTTCTCCACAAACTCTAATTTCTCCCTAAACTTCTTCTCTCGTGCCCTAAGATCCTCAATCAAACTATCATTATTTTCTACGGCATGCTCATTCAACTTAGATTGCAATTTTGAGTTAACGTTTTTCACCTTCACCGTTTCGGCATACAACTCATTAAACGCATTTTGCAATTCTTTCACATCAACCTCCTCCTCATCACTCTATTCACCCTCATTAACAGAAGATAGACTCAAAACCTCCTCGGAAGTGTCATGCACATGAGAATCGTTGTCACTCACATGACATGCCATAAATGCAACAAAGTTACGATCAATGGGGGAACTCTCTCCCTCTTCCGGATCACTATCACTTAAGGTGGCATTATAGACAATGGGTTGCTTGGCCTCTTTCTTAAGTCTAGTGAGACACTCCTTAAATTTGTGACCATACCCCTTACACCCAAAACACTTATCTGACTCATCTCTCTTAGGCTTCTCAAACTTATCCTTAGAGGCGGGATCTACTTTGTTGTTCTTGAATTTTTTAAATTTCTTGGCATCTTTCGATTGCTTTTGAAACTTAATAAATTTTTTAAATTTCTTTGCCAACAAAGCAACATCCTCAAAATCAAAATTACAATCGGAATTCACAACTTTAATTTCCTCCTTCCGAGTTTTCAAAGCAATACCCTTTTCTTTCTTAGGCACTTGCTTGGAGGTAATCATGTCGATTTCAAAGGTTTGTAAGTCACCTACAATCTCTTCTAGTTTCGTTGACTCTAACCTACCCAAGGAGTCTAATATGGTCACTTTCGCATCAAACCTACTAGGAAACGACCTAAGGATTTTCTTAATGACACGGTTGTCGAGAATTTTCTCACCTAGGTTAAACGATGAGTTGACAATAGTGGAAAACCTAGCATAAAACTCATCAAAAGTCTCACTCTCTAACATCCTAATGGTCTCAAGCTGTGTAGTGAGATTTTGAAGTTTTGATGCCCTAACCATGCTAGTGCCCTCGTGAGTGAGTGACAAAATATCCCAAGCCTCTTTTGATGTTTCACAAGTCATAATTCTATTATATTCTTTCTGTGTGACATGTGAAGAAATAACGTGCAGACCCTTAGAATTATATTGTGCAAGTCTTTGTTCAGTTTCGGTCCATGACTCAACAAGCTTTAAACTAGTGACCTCACCTACAATAGTGACAAGGGCTGTCCAACCTTTCTCAACTGCAAGCCAAACATGTTCATCAATAGATTTAAAAGCACATCTCATTCTCATCTTCCAATAGGTGTAATTAGTGCCATAAAAAATAGGAGTTCGAGAAAATTCATTATATCCAGAATTCATCTTTGAAAACACATGGGGTCACAAAACAAATAAAAATATTTTCTAACTCTGATACCAATTTGTGAAACATGTGAGTGCCTCGATATGTGTGTTTCAAACCACTACACTAAATCCTGCGAATGGTCACGCCCAGTTGGTCACGGCCCAAGTCCGCGACCAGCTGGTCGTGGACTTAGGCCGTGACCAACTCAATTTTTGGCGTGACTATATTTATTACCACACTAAATCATGGATGCTCTGGAAGTGGTCACGGATTTGGTCCATGACCACTGTGGGTCGCGGACTTGGGCAGTGACCAGGTCGTGACCATCTTGGTGCCAAAATTCCCTCCAAAATTGGTCGGGTATGGGTCACGGACTTAGGCCATGATCATAGGCATGACGAAGCGCAATACACACAAATATTGGGTCACAGGTGGGGGCCGTGACCAATTTTTGGCGTGGGTCACGGACTTCGACCATGACCATAGGCATGACGAAGCACAATACACATAAATACTGGGTCACGGCTGGGGGCCGTGACCATTTTTGGCGTGGGTCACGGACTTGGGCCGTGACCATAGGCATGACGAAGCACAATACACACACATATTGGGTCACGGATGGGGTCCGTGACCAATTTTTAGGCGTGGGTCATGGCTATGGGCCGTGACCAGTAGACTGCATACACGAGACTTACTTTCATTAATGGGTCGCGAGGTGGGTCACGGCTGTAGGCCGTGACCAATGTCAATCCTAACCAAAACTCAAGTGCCTCGTATTTTCATTACCCCGCTCGTATCTTATTTTTTTCTTTCCCAAACGTTGGTTCCCCCCCAAACGATGCAATGTCTGGTCCCCCCACCCCCAAACGATGCGATGTTGCGATGTTGGTGATGGAGTGAGGAGATGTGGGTAGCATTCGTGGAGATTTCTTCCCCAAACGTTGGTAGCATTCGTGGAGATTTTTTCCCCAGTCTATATGGAGGTTCTTCCCCAATCTGTATATGTAATATATCCATATATGTGTGTGTGTGTGTGTGTGTGTGTGTTTGTTATATGTAATGCTATGATTTTTGCTTTGATACGTGGAGATTCCTCAAATTTGCTTTGATTTTTTTTTCTAGGTCTAAAATTTTCTGTTTGTTATATATTAAAATGATTTGTTTTCTGTTATTTTTCGAATTGCAGATGTAGTATTTTGTGTGCATCTATGTGTAGGTTGAGAAATGTTAATGTCTAATAATTAAGGTGTAAAGAATAATGTTTGGAATTGGATAGATAGTATACTTATCTTAGTCCATAAGAGTTGTTGTGTTGATTTGTTGGATACAATTTTTTTGGGACCATAATTATTTGAAGAAATAATTGTATATATGCTCAAATGCACTACTAAAGTTTTTTTTGTAAAAAGTTTAGAAAATGATGATGGATTTGGAATATGGGCAACATTTAATAATAAAGGGCCATTATTGTAAGTGGCATATGGCTTTAACATTATATGTCAATGGAATATGGATATTGCATCTTTTTTCGCCGTATGAGCTTATCAAACTCTCTTCTCATATCTCCTGAAGGCGTCATTTTGTCACCTTATATTACTTAATGACACACTCATAGGACCTGTGAGAAAGAATGAAATTTATATTGTCAAAAGTGGATTCCACTTGGAACTATAACCAGTAAAAAATAAAGATCCCCAAAGTCGAGCTATTCTACTTAGTTAGAGCCGATATCACCACTTCTGTATGTTATTAATTAATCACCCATCGAGGAATTATGTTAAGGTGTCTGGGAATATGTATTGTATTTCTCATGACTATATTTGTTTAGATTTGAGAATATTTTGTTTCAGAATCAGAGTTTGTGGAGAACGTAGGTGAGTGGTGGATTGATTATCAGGTTTCTTTTTGGATATCTAGGAGCTTGACACGAGAGAGGGGAGGGACTGCTTTCTTGGATTTTTATTTAAAGGTCGAATGAGGTTCGATATTGAAAGGGAGGATTTACCCCTTTTACCTTTTTTTAATACAATGTATTTTAGTCAGAATGTGGCCTCAATTAGTAATAATATATAAATTTGTCTAACTTGTTTTTGGAGAAAATAAATAAATAATTGTTGCTCTCATTATCATACCATTTTCTGCTGAAATAATTTTGGTTTTGAATCTCAATTACCATGTTGATATATAATTTTTTGTTAACTATGATTCTTCCTATGGACTTGTCGAGTAAATAATGTCTCGCCTAATTTTATATTAATCTCCATAATAACTCAAAATTAACATTTTTGATATTTTTGATTTTGTAGAAATTGTGAATATCATACATATTTTCTCGTGGTTTTCAATGAATTTAGTTAGGGCTTAATGCAGGGATTGTCACAAGGAGACCTTTGGTTTTGCAATTTCAAAAGATAAATGAAGGGAATCAAGATTACGCTGAATTTGGTCATACGCATCGAAGGAAATTCAGTGATTTTGGTATGTAATTCCAAACTAGTACATATATGCTTTTTTTAAATTATTCTTGTACATTCTAAATCAGTCAGTATGTAAGTTTTATCATCAATTGATTTATTAAGTACATAAAAACCTGAAACAACACCCGAACAGCCCCGTGAGAGGCACCAGCACCTAGCATGGGACCAATGTAACTCGTACGAACAGACCACACGATCACGAGACTTACGGTTTGAGAGTACGGGGATAATTTGCATATATAAGGACTTAGAGGGTGAAAACCCAAAACAACCCCCGAATGGCCCCGTGGGTGGCACCAACACCTCCCACGGGACCAATGTGACTCGTACGAACTGACCGCGCAACCGCAGGACTCCCGGTTTGAGAATACGACGTTAATTTGAATATTTCTAGACTTGGGCAAAACATGGCGTAGTGGGGAAAACCCGAAACAACCCTCGAACAGTCCCGTGGGTGGCACCAACACCTCCCACGGGACCAATGTGACTGGTAGTAACTGACCGCGCAGCCGCGGGACTCTCGATTTGAGAATACGACAGTAATTTGTATTTTCCTAGACTTAGGCTTAAAAACATGACTTTAGAGGGTGAAAACCCGAAACAGCCCCCGAACGTCCCCGTAGGTGGCAGCAACACCTCCCACGGGACCAATGTGACTCGTAGGAACTGACCACGCAGCCGTGGAACTCCCGGTTTGAGAATATGACGGTAATTTGCATATTTCTAGACTTAGGCTTAAAAACATGGCGTTAGAGGGTGAAAACCCGAAATAGCCCCCGAACGGCCTCGTGGTAGCACCAACACCTCCCACGTGACCAATGTAACTCGTAGGAACTGACCGCATAACCGCGGGACTCCCGGTTTGAGAATACGATGGTAATTTGCATAATTTTAGGTTTAGTCTTAAAAACATGGCGTTAGTGGGTGAAAATCCGAAATGACCCCCGAACGGCCCCGTGGGTGGCACCAACACCTCCCACGGGCTTTTTAATAAGCAGGTTTTACATTTATAGGGTTTGGAATGTCAAGAAAATAGAGGAAACTCTGCCCAAATTTTTTTTGGTCTGTGAATTATTAAGAGTTGTAATATTTTTAAGTTGTATATATATTTGTTTATTAACAACGTTCTCGATTCGCAATTTGTGATTTGTTTTATTGTTTTGCCAATAATAAATATTTGTAACACCTCTTACGCGTCCAACGTTACACGTAGCAACCGACGGTGCACTCACAGGACCCCCCAATTTTAGGATTTGATAAAAAAAATACATTTTTTTTTAAAATTATAGTTAAATATGGTCATGGACTTTGTCCATGACCATTTTTATTTTTTCCGTCGCGCATAAAAATAGTCACGGCCAAAGTCCGCAACTATTTTTTTTCGTCACGGTTGTGGGTCATGGCCTAAGTCCGCGACCAATTTGTCACGGTTGTGGGTCACGGACTTGGGCTGCGACCATTTTTTTTAATTTTTTTTTGTCACGGTTGTGGGTCGCGGACTTTGGCTGCGACCAATTTATTACGGTTGTGGGTCACGCGATAATTTTTTTTAAATTTTTTTGTCACGATCGTGGGTCGCGGACTTTGGTCGCGACTAATTTGTCACGGTTGTGGGTCACGGACGAAGACCGCGACCCGTCACGACATGGGTCACGGCCCAAGTCCGCGACCATCTGTCGTGACCCCTCTAGGCCGTGACCATTGTTTGGTCACGGACTTGGGCCTCAACCCACGAAATTGGTCACGCCCGAAATGGTCACGGCCCAAGTCCGCGACCCATAGTTTTGGTCAGGGATTTTGGCCGTGACCAATCGCCAGTTTTGGTGTAGTGAACAAAACTAATTTTTCTCCAAAAAAGATCCAACTTTTAATTATGCACCAAATCAAGTTGTGAAAACCCAATTCTTACTTTAAACCAGTTTTATCTTGATTAATCATAAAGATGCATCTAGTGATTAAAACAAGTAATTAAAGAATACTCACAACGCCGGATGTACGAGGAAAAAACCCAAAACGGGAAAACAACCTCGAACGACCCAAGCCAGACAATCACTATGAGTAATGGTTTTACAAAGACAGATTAACCTTACACTAAGACTCGATCCCCACGGGTCTTGACGCTCCTTCTGATCTTCAACCGTTCTTCCATAGTGCCCACGCAGAAATTTCGTCTTCCACGATCTCTGTCCACAACACACGCATCCACGTATGTCTCGGTGTCCACCGATATCGCTTTGATACGTCTACGATTTCGAACACGATGTCCGTCGCTTCTTCACCGCAAAAACCTTTGATGTTCAATGTGTAGAACAAACAACTTTGGTGCAGCAAGATCACGTAAACATATAAGAATGATAACTCGGATCTTTGCAAACTCTAAGGATGTGTTTATGCTTTGTAAACCTTAAAAAACATGTGCAAACAAGTTTCTGGTTGAATACAGTTTTCCAGAATGCACACTTACGAAATTATGATGAAAACACTGTTTAAATAGGATTAAAATGCCGCCTCGAAAAATGTGTCATTCGAACGACTTGAGGAACTCGTTCGAGCGACATCCCTATCTCGTTCGAACGAGATTGGATGTCGTTTGAACGACAGTGCGAAAGTTTGACTTTTTGACATTTTTTGTTTAAAACGTCTCTTCCAAAGAGAGATCCAAAAATGTCAAACTCTTTTACGAGCTTATCATCATAAAATGAATTTTAAACCTTTAAAACACTTTTAAAAATATTTAAAACATTTTTCTTTATAAAAAATGCATCCTTATCTTTTATCAAAATAATTCCGAGCATCATTAATTATACGCATGCATACCTGAGTGATCTCAGAATGAATTTAACTTTGAAGATGAATAAACTTGCACCAATTTAAACAATGGCATGATTAAAGATTTGAAGCTTTGCCTCAACGTCTTCAATTTCTTCAATACGTCATAGACCGAGTGGGATCGTGACAAAATAAAATTCTCCCTATGACATATTACAAACACAGTTTTGATCACGAAATTAAGTCAAAACAATACATGGACTCAATTGGAAATTTATGTCCTTACATTTACTTTTGGGATTAAGTAAATATGTCGGAGTATTTTAATTATATGTCGCAGTTGAGTAAAGCGATGAAAGGTAAGATTTTAATTGGAAAACCCGCATTAAGTTGTGTTGGGTTGAAATAGTGAATTGCGATCAAGTACCTCGGATGGAAATTTTGACTGTGCAGCGAGTCTCGAAATGGCCGAGATAGTCAGAAAAGAGTGTCTGATGGTCGAAATTGAATTTCAGGAATTTTTAGGGTTAAAAGGAACTCGTAATTGAGTAAACGAGTCATTTTTGGGTTTTTAAAGGTATAAACCCTTTTTCTCCTATATAAGGAGGGAAAGGGGGAGAGAAGAGAAGGAAAAGAGAGAAGAGAGAGAGGAGGAGATAAAAGAGGAGGAAAAAGGGAGATTCCGGCCAACCTCCTCGGGATTCAACTCGGGATCGTCGGATTTTATCCACGAGGCAAGTGTTTACTTGCTTTATTTATTTTTCAGCATAAATTCTCATATCATAATTGGTAATAACAAACCCTAAAGATTTTGGGTTGGGTTTTCATGGATTAAACGGGTTTTCGGGAGTTAAAACGAATAAACCCCAATAATTTTCCAATTGGAGAAACCTAGGATTTAATCAAAATTAATTGTTGGTTTTGGGTTCTAGGATGTTTAGAACCCATTTTATATACATGTATGTGGTTGGTTGAGGTTATAGGATGTTGGGAACGGAGACAAAAGCTTGGGAGAAGATTTAATGGCCGAAACAGCTTCTCGGAGAAGAAGTTGTCCGAGGCGATCGATTGATCGAAGGTAGGGGATCGATCGATCGACCATCGATCGATCGAGGGCCATGGGTCGATCGATCGACCCTTCAGGAATTTTGACAATTTTTCCTAGGGTTAATTGGATGGGATAAATTCCAATTCTAATTGATTCTAGATTATTTATGTGAGGAAATAAGTAATCTTTTAGGAGTAAATAATCCTCAAATTGAGGGAATTTATGAGGGCTAAGTGAGGGTTTTAAGTGTGTAACCCTAAGATTATATTTTCGAGGAAAATAGATAAGTTGAGGAATTAGAATATTGGGGTTCCTAGAATAGGGTGGGGACCTCTAGTTGATCATATGGACCAGATGTAGTCCTTGAGTTCGAGGAAATGGAATCGCTGACCTACTTAATTTAAGGGTGTTCGGGAAAGAATAATCCCTGGGATAATTTCAGTGGGCATTTAGGCCTATATAATTATGCGGGTGGGAAAACATAATTATATCGGTATTGGTTGAATAAATCCTACGAGATTATTAGGATGACATTAGGAAAAATATTTATATTTATTCACTTAGTGTGAATTGGTATAATTGGAGATATCCAATAAATCCTTAGATGGGAATAAGGTATTTATTATTTATCAAAGTGAGGGAATACTTTGGGATTATTGGTCATCGCTATGTGTGATCGGCAATTATGGCCATTTATATATTCGAGGAGGTATATATAGTATATATATACTATGTGATAAAAGTATATATATGTTATGATACAGATATGTATGTATATGTATCTATGACTGAATGGTATATATATATATATATATATATATATATATATATATATATATATATATGTGAAGCATACCCCCTCTAATGCTATCATTGGGAAGTTGCGCGATAAGGGTGAGCATCCTGGCTCGAGGAGCAGAGTGTGGATATTCCCCAGGTCATAGTCGTCCATTGTGTTATTATATGATATACATATTTTTAGGATGAGACATGGTGGGTATATTTCGTCTCATTGCCGGTTAGGAACTATGACCGCTTCCCAGATGTTGTGATTTGGTTTTGAGCACGAAGTAGGTGTCGTTTAGTCCTACCAGTGGTCCCCAATAGGCTACGTGAGTCGGGCAATGAAAGATGATAGCATTGAGAGACCGTATCCTCGAGTGATAACTCGATGGGATGGTTATTATACTTGTGCGTATGGTATGTTACTTGTGTATGAAAACAAGGCAATATATATCTCTATGAGAATAAAGAGATAAAAATGAAAAAGGATAAATTCTCAGTCCGAGAGATAGATCCAGATGTGCATTATAAAAATGAATATAAAGTAAGCCTCAGTCCGAGAGATATATCCGGATGTGCATTATAAGAATGAATATAGAGTAAACCTCAGTCCGGGAGATATTATCCGGATGTGTATTATAGATGTATATGAGAATGAGTATAATATGTATATTATTATATAAGTAGGTTTATATATTCGTTTTGTACTAAGGGCCTAATGGATCTCGACCATTGACAATGCTAAGTAGTAGTGTATCGGGGGGTTCCTTATTTGGATTTCGCTTCGCGAGACACCCCACGCACGAACTTAGCGCAGTGTTGAGAATGGAGAGAAGTTTAGCCCTTAGTGCTCGGGTCGTTGAGGTTTCTATCAGATGGGTGAATTAGATTAGTTAGGCAGGGTAGCTTAACTAGGATGTTTTAGAAGAGTGCGTTAGGCGTGCACTATTAGAAGAGGGGTGAGGGGTATCTCATGGGAGTGCGATACCAATTTAAATATGAGATAAAACATATTAAAAAAAATAAAGCCTTTATGTACTTGCTAAATATTTTCACAACTCGGGCTCTGACCTGTTTCTATATTTTTTCCTCTCTTGCTGTATATTATATATATATAGGTGTCCAGACACAGGGACGCCTGGATGATGATCCTTTAGAGTCAGACGTCTGTTGCAGCAGTTGTGGATGCATGCAGGTTTGATGTAGACGCTTCTATTCTTGTGATCTAGATAGGAAGCATTGTAGTTACTCTCGGGCCGAAGGCCCAGATTGTATTTATTTATTCTCTTATCGCCTTTCTGTGCGGCATTCGATTTGGTTGTATCATATTTGAACCGAGTGTTCGGTTATTTTACCTCTTTTTAGTTTCATTTATATAAAAAATGTGAATGTTTATATTGTGTAGTTGTTTAAAAAGAGTAGTTAAGTAAAATTTTGACACCAACCTAACAGGTTATTAGTAATTAAATTGGTTTTTCGACAGTGATGCTGAGAATGATCCATATGCGACTCCTGTTTTAATTTGATATAGGAGTGATCGCCCGATATTTTATTAGGCGGGTTGTCACACTTTCATATCTGGCTTTAGGGCTTTTCCGACCTGGATGGTTTTCTGGCTCATCCTCATTGAGGATGATGGATTCTACCTCTTTCGCAGCTTCCCCCTTCTTTAACTTTGTCTCATCCCTGGGATGAATGGTATCAATAATGTAAGTAGTGGTTGCTTTCTTGTATGCCTCTCTTTCCTCGGTAGAGTTGAAGTAGCATTCCCGTGTCGTCGTCTGGTCACCCTGAACTTCCCCTACCCCATAAGGAGTCTGGAATTTTATCATCTGGTGGACCGTTGAAGGCACGACCTCAAATTACTTGAGGGCTACTCGTCCCAGTAAGAGGTTATAGGCTGAGAAGACTTTTTCACCCATGACAAAGAAGTTGATCCTCCTGGTGATCCATTTCGTCCATTCATCTCCCATTCTTACATCAGTCTCACACATTCCTAGGGGATAAACTTTTTCTCCACTGAAGTTGATAGGGGATGATGGTATAGGACGAGCCTAGCATGGCTAAATCCAAGGGCTTTGAAATATGGCTAAAACATCACGTTTATAGAGCTGCCCCCATCTACTAAGATCCTCGGCACCTCACATCCGTGCACCCTGGTTGAAATGATAATAGGGTCATCATATGGGGTTAGGAGCCCTTGAAATCCAACCTTGAGAAACCCACTATCAGGGTATCCATTACAACTTTCTTCCTTTTTTTCAGGTTTGTCTTCGATAGAGGTAGAGTGCACATCTTTAGCCTTTGTTACTGCCTTTGCTTCAGCTGCATGGGCCTTTCTGTCGGCCACTTACGATCCTGCTCCAACTAGGCCCTCGGAGATCATTCCAACACCGAATGAAATCATCTTAAGCCTTTTCATCGGGCCATGGTCATCCTTCGGGGGAAGGTCAGGATCATCATCATCCTCATCCTCTGAGCGGTCATCACGCCTGGCAGGGGCATCTTCTCTGCATTTATCACCCCTTTTCTTCCTAGGGTCGGCTCGACCACTCTTGAAGGCACCCTTATCCACATACTTTTTCAACTTCCATGCTTTTAGCATTTTCTTGATTTCATCTTTTAGAGAAAAGCATTTATCGGTCAAATGTCCATGATCTTGATGGAATTCACACCAAAGGTTTTTGTTCCTCTTGTGGGGTGGAGCTCTTAACTTCTAAGGCCATTTTAAAGATCGATCGCTATTTATCTCATTCAGGATGTGTTCACAACTGACCTTCAGTGGGGTGTAACCTACAAACTTGTCATCCGCTGGTCTTTTATTCCTATCTTTATTCTTTTCTGGTATTTTCCTCCACTAGTACCTCCTTTTTCATCCTCATATTTGGAGGCCATCGCCTCTTCGGCATTCATCACCGTCCCTTCCATCTCCAGCAGCTCAGCCATTGACTTCGAGAGGTCTTCAGTAAGCTTCCACAATAACTTCCTCTTTTGGAGTCCTTTAATTAGGGCCATCACGGCTATACTCTCTTCGTAGTCTTCGACCTCTAACTTTTCCTTATTAAACCTAACTATGTAGTCTTTGAGACTCTCATTTTTCCCTTACTTAACAAAGAGCAGGTGAGTAGTCTTTTTATATGGTCTTACTCCAAAGCAGAAGTTGTGAATGAACGGCCTATGCTAGCTTCTTAAAGCTTTCAATGGAGTTCTTCGGAAGAGAGGTATACCAAACATGTTCATCCCCAGTCAAAGTGATAAAAAAGTCTCGATATCTCATCTCATCTGAGACAAAGTATATGTGTGCTACTGACTGTTACATCTCGATATGGTGGAATGGGTTGGTACTCCCATTAAACCTTGGGGTAACCACAGGTGGCTTGAACTTGGTCGGCGTTGGGAAGTTAACTATCTTCGCCGCAAAGGGTGAGCCCTTGGAGTATCCTCTCTACAGAGGGTCTTGGATTTTCAAAATATCACCAATTTTATCCTCAAGCCTTAGAATTGAGTCGTTCCATGGCCTAACAGGGTCGGCCTGGCCGATGTTATCCCCTGTCGGCTTCAAGGGGTGAACTGAAGGCTCTGCTGCAGCCGACCTTCGTTGACTATTTACTTCTCCATGACCGTCGTCTCTTCCATGAGGGGTCGGCCATCATGGGGTCAACCATCTACTCCTTGTCTTTTGATCCTTATAATACTTCTCGATCTAGACAATCTTTCCCCTAGGCCATTGACTGGGCCCAGCCTCTTGAAGGCCGACCCTCTGCTCAGATGGTCTAAAGTTGAACCTATGGGGCGATCATCAGGATTTTGTCTCCTATACCTCCCTCGGCTCTCCTGGATAGGTCGTATAGTATTGTTGGAGATCTCATATGGCTCCCAACAATCTTATGGAGCATTTTCCACATGCACATCATCATACCTATCCTCCGAACAAGGGTGTCCTTGCCTCCCCAGGCATAAATGCCCAGGGTCAGCAAAATCCCTCCTCCGTTGTAGAGGTGGAAAGTCTTTACGTGGTGCCTGGGGTGGTCCCCTAGCCTCATGTTGTCCCTATGCAGCCGCCAGAGTAATCATATCCGGTGAGACTCCGATGGTCTCAGTATGTTTTGGCTAAGAGCTATAAATTTCTCTTGCACAGCTTGTTGGCTTGCTGCCAAAGACTTCAGGGCAACAACCACCTCAGCCATCTCGAACTGAGGTGGTACATGGCTGGAACTAGGTCCTTCTCCACCAACTGGTAGTGGTAACTCCGGTGACATATGTTTGAGCTTGTGATGAAAAGACTAGAGAGCTTGGAAACCATAAGGGATATCTTTCAATGGTAAAATAGCTCAACACAAACGGGGAGGACTAGTTCAACACCAGAGTCTCTGGTGAGGTTAAGCTTACAGAAAGGAAGAGATAGAGCTTCTCGTTCCCACAGACGATGCCAAACTAATGATGCTAAGATTTAGCACCAACAGATAAACATGTTATGGAGCTCAAATAAGCATAATAATGGCAGCAGCGGCAGCAATGGACTAACATAAATATATGTAGAAGGAGGTGAGGAAAGGAGGAGAAACACACCGATGTAAGTGGTTCACCCCATCTAGGCCTACGTCCACTGTGCTTTGAGTGATCTTCACTATATAATAAGGGCACTAAAGGCCTTGTGATACAATACACTCATTTTTCTCTCTCTACTGTGTATTTGAACAGAGCTTTAGCTAGGGTTACCATTATGGGATCCTTTATAAGGTTGAAGGAGACAAGTATACATAGGGCTTGGGGGTGTAGTGTATCCCCCCCCCCCAAGCATGTATTGAGCATGTGAATGATGGTTTAGCTAATCTCCTGTTGAAACTTGGTTGGGCCACTTGTAGATAATGATGACACAATATTCCCTCACGTGAGGGAATGATCTTGTTATAACGGTTTGGTCCACATGCTACATGAGTCACACGCTCACTACTCCATGCGTCTCCCAAACCACGCGCCATGATGGTGTCACCCTTGGCCGACAATCATTGCTGAGGCTGAGGCTGGTCTTGTAGAAGCTCTGGTTCCCGAACTGTTACACTTATGTTGTCGGCCAATCAAGGGTCTGTCAGTAAGAGGGTCGGCTAATCATGGCCGAGGCCGAGACGAGGATTCAGATGGCATGTGCTTGAGCTGAGTTGGGGCCTAACAGGCTTGCTTCGCTAATGGTGGGGTCGGCTTGGCTACCCCTGTCTTTGGTATGACCCCCTGGACAGGGTAAAAACCGATATGTGCCCTCGTCTAAATCCGAGGTCACCCTCATCCTAGGACGAGGGTATATTTTGGTATATCAGTTACTTTCTTTATTTAAGAAATCAATGAGCACTTTAAAGAATACTTTATAAGAAAATTACCATTTTTCTTTATTAACACATGTAGTCTTAAGACTATACACTTATACATTTTCTATATTTATTAACACATTTTAAGGGTATGATTTTCTATTTTTTTTTATTTCAAGTCAAAACTCATTAAAACCTCTATTAAACTTATTTATATGCTTATCATCAAAATACTACAAGTTTATATAGATGGGAAATTATATTTTTAATTTTAAAAATCCAAAATAATGAGTTTAACAAATGATTTAGTCAAGGGTTATTCTAATACTTACAAAAACATGCTTTTCAAGATTTAACAGGTATTTTTGTTCTTGACACTTAAATAAATGTCTAATTTCACAAAAACCCATTTTTCTAAGGAAACTTTAAGACTGTTCACAAAAGTTCTCAACAAGATAAATTTCCTTTTAAAACATTTTGTTCCATAAAATGTTTATCATAAAGCTTTCTTGAAAATATATCATTTTCTTTAAACTTTGGAACCCTTTAAAAAACCATTTTACACAAATCATGAGAATTATCTTTCTTATAACATACATGCATCATATTTTTAAACCCTACATACAAGACCAAATCCTGAGAAATAGAGTCTTAAACTTAAAGAGTAGAGTTTTCCACCTTATTGAAGCTCCAAAACGGGTGGATGGATGTAGATGAAGATGGAAACCTCCCACCTCCTAAGGTGGCCTTAAAGAGGTTGCCTAGATCCCCCAAGCTTATCTCCATGAAAGCTCCAAGAAAGACCCCCTTCAAACTCCATTAATCTTCTAGTTTTCTTCTACAAAAACTTCTAACAATAACTCCATGAATTTACATCTTGTCTTATAAATGGCATAGATGGATTTTATGGGCTTAAATACGGTGGAATATGAGGTAAATATGGTGGTTTAGGGTGGAGGGGTGGTGGTGCTAGGGTGATGTTTGGTGGTTAGTGGTGTAAAAGCTCTTAAGAGCTAGAGAGAGAGAGAGAGAGAGAGAGAGAGAGAGAGAGAGAGAGAGAGAGAGAGGCAAATCTGATTGCAAATGCCCTAGAATTTCCAAGCATCACACTTAAATACCCCCAAACCCTTAGAGGTAAATTTCCCAAAATGCACAAAGCTCTATCCACGAATTGATCTACTATTGCAGCAGCATGACATGTATCTCAATCCAATGGTCTAGGTTTTAACAACACTTTCCAAATCTTCCAAAACAGATTTTTTAAATCTCGTTTGAACGAGAATGGATCTCGTTCAAATGAGAACTACCATTTTGTTCGAACCAAATTGCATTTCATTTGAATGAGAGCGACATCTCGATAGAACACACTTCGAATGAGGTTTTAATGAGGATGTTCATACCTATACAGAGGTGATTCATTCGAAGGCCGTTAGACTACCGTTCAAATGAAATTTGAATCTCATTCGAACGACTTCAAATGTCATTTAAATGAACAACCTTAAAAAATTTCAAAATTGAGTTTAAGCCCATTGTAATTCCAAACAATTGCGCCAAGGCCACCATACTACCTAGATTTAACCCATAATTCATCTCACAAGTTATAAAGCTCAATTGTGTAATATAAATTCATCGAATCACACGAGTATGGCCAAAATCACGAGGGCGGGTGTTACAAAATAACTTCTTGAAGTTGTTCATTGGATTTACTTCCTCGTGCATAACCTCTTTAGATGCCGAAATAAGGGACACTTTTGTGTAGGATGCCCAAGTGTTCCACAAATAGAATACATCCTCACATGGAAAAATACATCTTGGCATGGGAAAAATACATCCTAACATAGAAAAATAAATTTTGACAAGGTCAAGATACATCATGCTTTATGTTGTACCAAGATGCCTAAAAATCACCCAAAATCTCTCTAATCCTTCTTTGAAAAATTTGATATCCTCTTTTAAAGTCGGTACATGCCTTTTTGTGGGAAATGAGCTTCGCTTCACATGTAGAATACTTCCTTGACCCTACAAAAGCTTTCATATAAAGTCAAATAAACATAAAACTAGATCAAAGGGTAGGAATTAAGGACTCGAGGAAGATATATTGCCCTATATATATATATATATATATATATATATATGCAATATTGAGCTCTAATCAAATGGACAATCCTTATTTTGTTCAATCAATATAGATTCCATAATAAGGGTGCTTAAACGTTCGCGGCCTCAAGAGCTAATGACTTTTTTACCATTGACTCTAAATCCCTTAGGATGTTCTCGCATAGTGATCCTCATAGTATTAGGGGAATACTTTCTACTTAAGGCATCAACCACCACTTTAGCCATCCTGGCGTCATACTTAATTAAACAATCATAATCCTTAATCAATTCTAATCATATCCTTTATCTCATGTTTAAGTCTATTTAGGTAAATATATAATTTAGACTTTCATAATCCGTGAATTTCCCAAGTCTTTCTATATAAGTAATGTCTCCAAAATTTTAAGGCAAAGACCACATCTCATAATTATAGGCCGTGAGAGGAGTAATATATCTCATGTGGACTCAACTATTTAGAAACGTAAGAAATAAATTTCCCCTTCTACATCAAAAGAAATAACTTTCCCATTCTACGTAAAAAATAACTCATGATGCGGTCAAAGAATCACTATAAATCACATGTCCTCCTCCCTCTTTAGTCAAAGTAAAAACGGGCGCAGCTACCGACTTTTCCTTTAATTTTTGAAAACTCTCTTCACATGTCGCAGACCAAGTGAAATTTTTATTTTTATGTGTTAACTGGGTTAGGGGCATGAAAATATTGGAAAATCCTTCAACAAAACTTTTGTAATAACCTGATAGGTGAAGGAAACTCCTCACTTCTCTTACAGTAGTTATCCTTTCCCAATCAATAATGGCCGCGACCTTCCTTAAGTTAAAAGACAATCCATCCTTGTTCACTATATGGAACAGGAAGGGAACTTCCTCAAGCCAAAAATACACTTAGAAAATTTTTCGTCCAACTTTTATTTCCTAAGTATCTCAAACACATCGCATATGTGTTCCTTATGTTCTTCAGTGGATTTAGAAAAAATAAATATGTCATAAATTAACACAATCACAAATTTCTTCAGGAAAGCCCTAAACGCTCTATTCATCAAATCCATACAGGTAACAGGGGCATTAGTCAATGCAAACGGCAAAACCATAAACTCGTAGTGGCCATATTTAGTCATACAAGTTGTCTTGTGAATGGAATCATCCTTAACCTTAAGTTGGTAATACTCTAACCTCAATTCAATCTTAGATAAATATTTAACATCCTTAAATTGGTTAAAAAAATCATCAAATATAGGCAAGGGGAACTTTTTTCCCACAGTTACTTTGTTTAATTTCCTATAATCCATTCAGATCTTTATACATCAATTTTTATCCTTCATAAAATGTCGGGGGAACCCCAATGGGAAGTATTGGGCGTAATAAAAGGAAGACCCAACAAATCCTTTGACTATTCCTGTAATTCTTTAAACTCGTGGGTGTCATCCTATATGGTGCCTTTGAAATGGGCGCGACCTCGGGTATAAGGTCAATAGTGAAATTAATTTCTTTATTCCGGGGCAGTTCTGGAAGTTCTTTAGGAAAGACATCTTTAAACTCCACAGCTACTGGGACATATCTCAAAACAACTTTGGTCCTACCACTATATTTAACATATGTTATATAATCACGTCATTCACCCTTCGACATTTTACGAGCTCTCAAAGATGATATCATTAGAGGGTTCCTATTTGGTTTATTTCCTCCAAAACTCACTGCAGTCTCTTTAGGATTATAACGGAGAATCTCTTTATTAGCACAACCAATCTTAGCAAAGTGGGTGGATAGCCAATGCATGCCTAGGATTACATCAAAGTCTTTAATCTTCAAAGAATTCAAATCAACTACAAAATGTTTAATATCCTATCTCCATGAAAAATCCTATAATGATGGTCACGGTTGTGGCCAAAATTTTTACGGGCGTGTCAATTATTAATGTCCGGTTCAGAGTTTGGGGCCTCATCTTTATGTTTCGTATAAAATTAGTAGATACAAATGAGTATGTGGAACCGAAATAAAAAATATATAAGTGTTTATATCATTAATAATAATTGTAAATGCAATAACATCCTTAGCCTTCTCATCATCCTTATAATTTAAATTAAAGATTCTACCTGGAGCTCGTGAATTCTCTGCATCCTTCTTCGAAACCTTGCATTATTTGGACTTGTGGCCTGGCTTGCCATAATTGTAATAACTCATTCCCAAAGGCAAAATCTTGGCAAATTTTCCCTTCATGCCGCGGTTAAAGCAAATAACAGTCGCAATATTAACTTTCTCATAATGTTTTCCCTCCATGGCCTATTTACTTATCGCGACTTCTGGCTTGTCATTATACTTTGATCCCTCATATTTTCTTTTCATCTTTTCTCCCTTAGCCTTTATTTCTTCTTTAAAGTCTTGCTCCATGACGTGAGCCACCTCCACCAATATAGTTCACATTCGCAGACTCAACCCAATAATTCTACTACAAAGTCTAAGTTTTAGGCCCCATTGAAACTTCTTAGCCTTTTTTCCTTGATGTTTATGGAGTAGGGATCAAAATGTGACAGTTCAGTGAACTTAGCTTCATATTCATCCACGTACATCGTCCCTTATGTTATCTCTAGAAATCCCACATCTAGTTTCTTCTTAGCCACGACAGGTAATTATTTCTCAAGGATAATTTTCTTAAACCTATACTAACAAATGGCCGCAGCCTCCCCTCAAAGTTGTGTTCTTTTGACCATTGTGCACTAATAATTGGCCTTAACCTCAAACATAAATAAGGAAAAGGACACCTTTCCTCTTCCGTGTAGTTTAGTACCTTAAAAATCTTTTCAGGCTTTCTTATCCAGGCATCGGCCTTCAATGGCTCAAGTTCTCCTTTAAAGGGTTATGTCTCCAACTTCTTGAAGCGCTCAATAGTGAACCTAGTAAGACTTTCCTCGGTTGCTCTTGTATCCATAGCCTTATATAGTGCTTTTGCATGCCCAACCACCACCTCTGGCACTCTCTCCCCACTAGATTCTTCGTTGGGTATAGTAGTTCCCATAAAAATGACATTATTGGGTACAACTCCTATAATTCCTCGATGTTAAGCTCTTTCCATATATTCCCTGCAATAATCACACATGTCCAAGTCCAATATCCTAATTCGAGGTTCCCAAACATAATTTTACCCATAACACACACACACACACACACACACACACACACACACACATATATATATATATATTCGTGTGTGTATGTGTTGCCATCTAGAGGTCGAAGGGTCGGGGTCTTCGGAGGCGGATCCCTCCTTCCTTCTCCCTTTTCTTTTTTTTACGTGCACGCCGGATTGCATCCATCATAAGGGTGCTCGATCGTCGTTGATGTGGGGTGATATGTTGAGATAGAGTCGCTAATCTATTTTTCTCAAAATAGGAAAAAGAAATGTTGCCTCGTTGAGAGAGCGACACCAAGGACAATACTGATGCTTGCAAAATCAAGTAGTTCAAAGGTCCGGGGACTAAATTACGAAATGGAAAGGTCTCAGGCACCCATTCCTCCCTTTCGATCACTCATGGGCATGTGTTAATATTTTCCTATAGAATTTTGCAATGTGCGTGCTTATGTTCATAATATAAATGGAGGGTGGAATCACTTGACTCGTGTCATGGCTAAAGGCGGAGCGAGATCATCCTTAGGAGTGTTACCAAAATAGTAATTAAAAATATAATGTTAATGTTTGTCGCTTCACAAGTCGTTATGAAAGAATTATTGCGTATATCGGTCAAGACATAAGAAAACAAGCATATAAGATGTATATCGCATAAATATGTGAGAATAAAATTATGAAGTTAGGTGGGAGGACACGATTCGAATTCACCCAAGATGCCTACATAGACCAGGAACATCAAAGTACACAGAGTTAGAAAACAATATGAGGTGGGGTTTAACCCATAAATCCCATCGGGGACTTTATTATATGAGGGTGTGAAGAAAAAGGTGTTTTAGTGTGAGAAAGTTTAATGAGAAATCCTTGTTTGGAATTTACAAGTGAAACCCCTTTTTCTTGTTTTTGGATTTTTCAATGACTATAAAATATGTGTATATACTAATAATAAAACTTAGAATTAAGATGTGTGATGTAACGAAATAAGATACTAAAGTGAAAATGAAGTAACTAATGCAAAATTAAGAGAATTTAAAGACAGAGATGAAGAAATGGACCTCCTTATAATGAGTTGAAGTAGATATTCCTTGTAGATGCGTTGACCTCAAGGTGAAGTGATGGTGGTTTGAGAAGGTGGGTGGGAATTCACTCAAAATAGTATGAAAATGATGAGAGGAATGTAGGATATGCGCTTTTTAGGAAATGACATCTCTAACTTCAAGGGAATTCTCTCTGAATTGCTAAAGGGATCTTTATGTGTGCCTTCCAAAGTGAGTTCATGGCCTCTATTTATTGGGATAAGGGGGTGTCGAGCGACATGGTACTTAGCCTACCTATCGGCATAGAACCCTAGACACATTTTTGATAGGCAGGGTCTTGGGGTTATCATTCGGTAGTCTGAGGTAGATTTTTTTAAAAACGGACATAAAATGAGAATCGTAATCCAAAATCGCGAATGGGGTGGACCATTGAAAAGGGTATTAAGATACCTTCAAGAATTTATCTACTCCTAGGTTTGGTAGTTGAACAAGGTCAAAAGGGACCCAGAATCGCCCACTGGTCACTATATAGGAAATTCTCAAAGGAAAACGGATCGTTCGTTCGAACCGTAAGTTAGCATTGTGAACGGGATGGACAATTGGAAAGGACACTCAAAGACCTTTGAATATTCATTTCGATTCATTCAGTTCAGAGAGTTAACCTTGGTCAAATGAATCCTGAAAGCATCCAATGATCCTTCGGAGTAAAATGGGTCATTTGTCTATACCCTACATCTAATTTGTGCATGAGGTGGATCGTTGGAAAGGGTATTCTAAGACCTTTGAGGATTCATTCAGTATCATTTGAGATGAAGAGTTGACATAAGTCAAATACAGTGAGGGATCTGCCGATGGCCTTCGAATTAGTTTTTAAGGTACAGTGGATTGTTCATTCGAATCGTATGTCCGATCTATACACGGTATGGGCCATTGGAAAGGGGATTCAGAGCCCTTCAAAGATTAATTAATCTTCTACTCAGGCAAAAATGTTAATTGGGGTCAACATGGGACCTGGGTGTGTTCAATGGCCTCCAAATTAGTTTTTAATAGCAAAACAAAACGTTCATCCAGACTGTTAGGCCCATTTGTGCATGGGATGGAACATTGGAAAGGGGATTTGCGAAAGTATTTTGTGAGAAAAATGGACTCCACAAGCTTAATCATAACAAAAAGGGAGGATGATATCAGTCTTATTATTTAGCACACACTTCCTGATGACTTGATCGTCACAATATTTGAACAAATATGGGTCATCAAAGAAAAATGACTTTACCTCACTCAAATATTTCTTCTTATATTTTGATGACCAATGAGAGGCTACCACTCCAATGAGAAAATAATTTGCAATGTCCGCATATCGTGGAAGTGTAGAGATGGAAAATAACTTCTCATCAATATAAGTATTTACAATGGGTGGGTTCTCTTTAGACTCGTGCTCAAATGTCAAACCGGTCAAATGATTGGCAACAACATTCTCCACTCCCTTTATATATTTTGAGGGTAAGGTTAAATTATTGGAGAAGAGGGATCCATCTAATTAATAATGGATTAATGTCCTTGTTTTGGAGAAGATACTTAAGAGTTGAATAATCAGTGAAATAAATAATTGGTGATCAACCAAATAGGATTTAAATTTGTCCAAAGAAAATACTATGACTAACAATTCTTTTTCAATGGTGGAATAGTTCATTTGTGCACTATCTAAAATACAGCTAGCATAGTATATTACATGAGCCTTCTTGTCTTTCATTTGCCCCAAAGCCTTCCTATTACAAAGTCATTTGCATCACATATGAGCTCAAACAGTAAGATCCAGTCCGTAGGTTTCATTATGGGCGTTAAAGTGAAAAAACTCTTAAGTTTCTCAAATTCTTCTTAACACGCATCAGACCACTCCAAAAGAGTCTCCTTGTCTAAGATATTATACATAGATATCGCAATAACACTAAATTCCTTGATAAACCTCATATAGAATCCGGTGTGACCTAAAAATAAATGCACGTCTTTGAGTGACCTAGGGGAGGCAAATTAAAAACAAACTCTACTTTGGATTTGTCGACTTAGATTCCCTACAATGAGGCAATGTGACCAAAGATAATGCCCTTCATCCCTATAAATTGACATTTTTCCGTATTGAGTTTCTCCTTACATCTCTCCAAAATGCTCTCTAAATTTTACAAACACTCATCAAATGAACCACCAAAAACACTAAAATTATCCATAAATACCTCTACAAATCTTTCCACCATGTCATTAAAAATACTTAGCATACATCGTTAAAAAGTCATCGGTGCATTACATAGACCAAATGGCATCCTCTGGTAACTAAAGGTACTAAAGGGACATGTTAAAGTAGTTTTATTGTCTTCAGGTGCGATCTCAATTTGATTGTGACTGGAGTAACTATCAAGAAAGAAATAATGATTATGACCGACCACTTTATCCAATACTTAGTCTAGAAATGGTAAGGGTAAATAATCCTTACAGGTGACAACATTCAATTTTTTATAATCCATGCATACACACCAACCCGTGAGAACTCGACTAGGAATAGATTCACCCTTATCATTTTCAACAACTGTGATTCCCGACTTCTTAGGAACAAGTTGTGTGAGGCTCACCCATACACTATAGGATATTGGGTATATCGTACCTACATCCAATACTTGTATCACGTCGTAATTAGCTACCTCTTTCATGTGTCGGTTTAAGCGCCTTTGCATTTGAAGGGTATATTTGGCATCTTTTTCTAAAAATATATGATGGGTGCAAGTTAATAGTTAAATACCATTTCAATCTGCAATTGTCCACCCCAAAGCACCCCTGTGCTTTTAAAACACTTCTAAAAGTTTCCACTCTTGATCTTTATCAAGTGAAGATGAAATAACAGTAGGAAAAGTGTCTTTCTCTCCTAAATACTCATATTTGAGGTCAATAGGAAGTGGTTCCAACTCAAGTTTTGGTAATTTAAAGATAAAGGGCATAGGAATGCAGTCACGTGGAGGTAATTCCTCCAAACGAGAACACCATATAGCTTCTTCACAAATTTTTTTGCATTCAAGCAATAAACACATTTCATGCATTTTAGGACTAACAAAAGAAAAATCATGCACATGATGTAAAGATTAAACATCAAAATAGTTAACAATGCATGTTTCCAAAGGATCACTAAGTAAATTAAGATCAAAGTGTTCTTTTAGCAAAATGTTAATGAGATAAATATCTCAAATACCCTTCTCTTCATAAAGTGGTTGATTGGAAATGTTAAAAATGGTAAATTCAAACTTCATATTACTAAACGACAAGTTCATCACCCTATTTCAACAACTAATGGTGGCATCCGAGGTAGCTAAAAATAGGCGACCTAAAATGATCGAAATTTGTGACTCAACAGACATCCTAAACATTAACACAATGGATTTTTATTGATCGATCCGCTAGTTGCAAAGTGATGCGAGTGGTCTTAAGCTCACATAATTTAAGTTTTTCATAGATCGAAAATGGGAGAAAATTGACGCTAGCTTCTAAATCAAGCAAAGCTCTATCAATGTGGCAATCCCTAATGTAACAAGAAATTATAGGGAAACCGGGGTCCTTGTATTTGGGAGGAATATTGTCTTATATGATTGAACTCACTTGCCAGGTTAAAAATATCTTTACAGACATGAAGTTTGTGCTTTACCGTACATAAATATTTCAAATATTTGGAATACGTCGGACCTTGCCTAATGGCTTCAAGCAAAGGAATGTTAATTTTTACTTATTTGAAAAGCTCCAAAATATTCGCATTTCGACTTTCTTTTTATGGTGGCTTGAATCTTTATGGGAAAGGTGCGGGAATGGGACATTTTTTAACCTCAACCGGCTTAAATCCTTCCACGTATAATTTATCACTACCTAGATCATTAGATTTCTCATCGATCTCTTTTAGAACAGATGGAATATTCTTTTCAACAATTTTCCACTTATCAAGGTAGTAATAGATTTAGCATATTCCAATTGGGTATTATTTGGATATATAGAACCTATCAACATTTAAACTTTGGGGTTGAGTTGACGTTGAGCCAGGAAGTTTCCTTTCTCTAGGTGGTCAATTGAGAGAGTGGCTTTAATTTCACTCATCTATTGTTCATTTCTAGCCCAACTATCATGGTTTTGGTTATTGATGAAATATTGGCCTTCTATGAACTCTTTCAATGTGTCCTTAAGGCTCTTTTTAAGTGGTGGCATATGAGGAGTAGGGGATACAGATCCTTGATTTTTGTGATATGTTGCTTATACCAAAAGTTTGGGTGATTCCTCCACTCGGGATTGTAGTTCTCATTGTGCGGTGAGGTAAACATGTAACGCCCTAGTCCGAATTTATGGGTTACCCATGGTCAACTCGGTCCTATCCGAACATTAGGTGTGAAGCGAAATGACGTAACCTAAGTAATGTTACTACTCTAGTTTCATTTAATTAATGTTTCACTTGTTTAACATTAGATTGCAATTTAAATCAAGCTACGTGGGGACTCGTGGGAAGCGTCCCCAGAATCCAAGCATACAAAGCTACTAACGTAAAATAAAAGAAACCTTACTTGAGTAACGCCCTCAAAATACGAAACAACACACAACCTGCCATGACAAAGAGGATGGAATCAGCCGAATTCCCAGTGGAAAAATAAAATAATGCAATATAGAACCGAATGGTAGAAAAGTGACTCTAACACATTACCGACGTGCACGTGCAATTACTTCGTATTTATATACATAACATGAAATGTTTTATTCCAAAACATTATTTATTCCGAGTTATCCTCCTTAATCTTATAAAAGAATCACCTTGTTACTTGACTTGGCCTTTATTTCTTGATTTAACGCACCCAGTTAAATACTTTAAATAATTACACTTTGTTTAGCAAAGACATTTATTTTATCGAAATTTCTCATTTACTTGCACCAAATTTACCTTAGTATTTTTCCTTGAAAATCTCCTTTCAACACACACGCACCGTGTAAGGAAATACTTATTTTTCTTTGAAAAACTTTCGTAAACACAAACTCGGGTTAATTATGGATTAAACCTCATTAGGTTGCTTAACTACCAACTTACTCACTTTACTTTACCATTCCTTTTATTTCATGGACATTAGCCAATTTCTTACATCACTTGTACATGTTAGTTTTCAACCGAAACACGTATTAATTTCATTCAAGTTAGGTTGTATTTTCTTATCTTCACCACACAACCCATTTCTTAGCATGTTCCACTCTTCTTATTATCTTTTCTTAGAATCTTCGAAATATCCGCATACTTTAACAGCCTCCCCACCGCCGTCTATTCTACCATATGCTCTCGCCAGTGATTTTGGGTCTTTTACCCCAGGGTTTCGGACCCTTCTTAATTATTCCTAGTGTCATCTGAGTCCATATTAATGTGTTTAAAAAAAATTTAAATGTCTACATTATTCCACATTTTACTGGCCAAAGCCTAAAGCCGGGGTTTCATCCCACCTTATGTTGCACTTTAAAAATCGCCACTTCTTGTCCATTACACACTTGTGTTGATTTTATCCCAAAATCGCTTTCATTTAGGACTATTTGCATAACACCATTTCCAATATTTTTATTTCATAAAAATGTTCCACTTTATGTAAAATTACTATTTTACCCATTTATTTCCAAACTTGTATTTTCCTCCATTTTCACAAGTGTTATTTTCCCCAAAACATTATTAAGTTATATGCACCAACTTCTAAAATTATTTTACTTATTAACACTCATTTCACACTTTGGAGCTAGCACCCCTTTCAGGATTGAAATTTCTTTATTTTGTTACTGATGATGCTAAGAATCAACACCACCAGATAAAGATGTTGTGGAGCTCACACAAGCATAATAATGGAAGCAATGGAGCAACATAAATATATGTAAAAGGAGGTGAGGAAAGGAGGAAAAACACACCAATGTAAGTGGTTCAGCCCATCTAGGCCTATGTCCACTGTGCTTTGAGTGATATTCACTATATAATAAGGGCACTAATGGGCTTGTGATACAATACACTCATTTTCTCTCTCTACTGTATATTTGAACAGAGCTTTAGCTAGGGTTACCATTATGGGATCCTTTATAAGGTTGAAGGAGACAAGTATATATAGGGCTTGGGGGGTGTAGTGTACCCCCCCAAGCATGCATTGAGCTGTGAATGATGGTTTAGCTAATCTCTTGTTGACACCTGGTTGGGCCACTTGTAGATAATGATGACACAATATTCCCTCACATGAGGGAATTATATTGTTATAACGGTTTAGTCCACGTGCTACATAAGTCACACGCACACTACTCCATACATCTCCCAAACCACGCGCCATGATGGTGTTTCCCTCGGCCTATAATCTTATCCGAGGTTGAGGCTGGTCTTGTAGAATCTCTGGTTCCGAAACTG
Source organism: Sambucus nigra (assembly GCA_949130495.1). Classification (NCBI taxonomy): domain Eukaryota; kingdom Viridiplantae; phylum Streptophyta; class Magnoliopsida; order Dipsacales; family Adoxaceae; genus Sambucus; species Sambucus nigra. The sequence continues at coordinate 388,858,274 of OX422211.1, read as the reverse complement.
TTGGACACTTATGTTGGCAGGTGCTTGAGCTGAGTTGGGTTCTAACAAGCTTTCTTCACCGATGGTGGGGTCGACTTGTCCGACCCTTATCTTTGGTATGACCCCCTGGACATGGTAAAATCCAATATGTGCCCTCATCCAAATCCGAGGTCATCCTCATCTTAGAACGAGGGTATATTTTGGTATATCAATCACCCCTATCCCTTAGACATCGATGATGTTGAGGTGGCTGAGGGGTATTATTATCTTTGACTGTGGAGTTGACGTGGGGCCAAGCTGATAAGTGACACATGCCAGGTTGATTAACATTTATCAGGTGCAAATCATCATGTTATATTCCCCAAGAATAATGGTTACATAGTACACTTGGGACATTGTGCCCTAATGATGATTTACCTCGTGGGTTGTGCACCGCTTTGGTTCTTGTGCTCGATGATGACAATGTATTTAAACATTTTAAAATAATATCTTTCTATTTCCTCTATTTCTTTTTTGTGCGTATTCTCTCTCTAGTTCTAGTTGTTCTCGCCATTTATGCCTTTGGAAAGGACTCAAAGGTTTTACTGCTTCAATCTTCCTTCCATGTAACGTTCTTTGCCCTTCTCTCACACTCTCCTCCGTTTTTTCTGAGTTTTCATTGATTTCAATTATAGTTAGACATTTGGCTTTTTTCGGTGAGTTTTCAGTCACTTAGAGTTACATTTCCACCATCAATTAGTGGTTTTAGGGCTAGAGGTTGATACCTAGGCTAGGCCATGTCCTTCCTCCACCAGTCTGTGGTGATTCTAGGTCAAATCTTAACCTTTTCAAATTTTTTTGTGATACTCTGGTCACCCCTTTCGATGTGTTTCGTACTCATTGTTCATCCCGTTCTTGACTTTTCTTCCACGAAACATTTCATTGCTTTGAGTTTGATCTTATGGTCAACTTGGTTAATTACTTGACTTATTTGTGATTTGAATCAAAAATCTTTTAAGTCTAGGGTCGTCCTCTTGATGCCCCAATGGCTTTACAAATTGGCCAAGGAGTTTCCCACTTTGAGAGAGAAATGATTTGCAAATATTAGGAGGGTAGAAGAGGAGAACGAGTCTAGACATAAGGCTAACCTTGTTTGGGTATGACCCATTTTTCCAATTCCATTAGCCACAATTCTTCCTTCTCCATTTGAGCCTTTTGGCTCGTCTTATTATCAAATAAAGAGTTAGAGCTAAGAGGAAGAAATGGACAAACAAACTAGAGCGTCGTCTTCTTTGGGTGCTGGGACCTCTGGAAGAGAAGACCCATCAAACATTAAGCCAAGCGAGCAAGCCGAGGGAACAGTTAACCCTGAAGCTGTCCCTGTGATTGCTATGACCCCCTTGAATTATAAGCCACTTTTCAAGATGGTCCCCCACCATTTGACAACGATGAGGCAGACGGAACTGGGGACGAGGGAAGTGGGGTCGAGGGTAGTGGGGCCGAGGACAAGAATGAGAGTTTAGATGTCGAGGAAGAGGTCGAAACCTCATCCAACTCGTCTTTTATCTCATTTTTAAAGGATCGTGATCTCTTACTATGGAGACACTCATTTGGTGTCAAACCCAATGTCACTATGAGGATCCCAGATAAGGATGAGAAGGTCTTCCAGGGATGAGAGGGTGAGATTGCTATGTACGAGAAGATATTTAGGGTCGGCATCAGGTTGCCTCTTCATCCTTCCATTATTTCTATACTCTCTGCCCTTGGGTTTCTCTTCCAAACAACCTAGTACTTCCGTCTATAGTCTAAGAGGACTGACAAAAAACTTCTTCACGTTGTCCACACTTCAAACCACGATTGGAATAAGAGATTCTTCTTTGTATTTGGGGATTAGGAATTCCCCGCCGAGGTTGAACCTTCAGAAGATAGCCCGAGGGTCCCTCGAGCATGGTCCAACCCCTCTATAAATGCAAGGTCAGACCCTGGACTCAGCTTAAACGAGAGAACTATAGCTAACTATATGAGGGAGTAGGGGAAGGATTTTGCACTTCCCCAATTTGAAGATTTAATGTCCCCGAGGCTCTTTAGAGATTCTTGTCTGAGGGTCGACTCCCTGATAGAATTATGTGAGTTGTTTATTTTCTTCATTTTCTTTCAAGTGTTCCCTCATCATCATTACTTCTATCTGACATGTTATCTTACTTTTACAGGTCGGCCTTCAAACGTATCTGACCAATTTTGGGAAATGACTGCCCCTAGCCTATTGGCTGGTCTTATCAAGAAAAAGGGTAAGAAGCCTCAGCAAACCTAAAAGAAAACAACGGCCATAGGGCCAATCGCCGTGAGGCTGACCACTGAGACTTCTCAAAAAAGGAACAAGACAAAATCTCCTATTAGAACTCGGCCTGATGCTCGTATGAGGGTGAGGGTAGAGGTACCAAAAACACACACCGAGGGAACGAGTTCTTCCTCATTCTTGGGTGCCTTCTAGTCGGCCAATCTCTACATGCTAAAGGCCAACCCTTCCTTTCTGATTGCCAACATGAAAACTGCCAAGGTTTCCATGTTCTCAGCTCCATCACCTTCAGACTATAGCTTCCTGGCCAAGATGCTCCTGGCCAAAGTCTATGATTTTGGGCTTCACACTCTGGCTCAGGTATTTATCCCATCCCTTTAATTTTGATTCACCAATATTTTATTATCTGTACCCTTGTCCCTTCATTGATAGCTTTACTCTCATCTTTTATGGTTTGTATGTGCCTTCGCCTCTACCACCAAATGGTTGACTGAGAATTAACATAAGTTTTACTAGGCTGAGAGAGTTATTCAAAATAAGTTCAAAATTGAAGATTGAACTGTAAAATCTAAGGACCGAACTGGAGAATGTGAAGCTCGAGCACTCGAGGGTTCTTAGTGAGCTTACAAAATAGCATACTGAGCAGCTGAAGCTAAGGAACGATATCCTCATAGCCAAGGACTAGTCTTTTACCAATCAAGGTGCCCAGTTCAAGTTAGATCTGACTGCAGTTGTTCGAAGGGATGAGATTGATGTTGTGGAGGCTTACAAACTCTCTGATGAATTCCAAGGCTTTGACCTTGAATACTTGGAGAGGGGAATCAAGACGGCCTTTCGATGGGTCATCTTGAAGTTTGTTAATGCAGTGTTATCTATTCATCCTTCTCTAAAGGTTGTAGAGTTGGATGACCCCTTGATAGTCGAGGCTCTATCCCTAGTGGAGTCTCAAGTGAATGTTAATGGTACTGGAATGACAGAGGCTCGGCCTTATACTATTATTGTCGACGATACTCTGCCCGTCAATACTGGGGCTCTACCCTCTAATTCAGCTCTTTAGGATAGTCGTCTGTGGCCTATTCCCTCTCCTTGTACTTTTATTTTTTACTTTCTTTTGAACATGTTGTATTGTAACTCTTCATATTTTTAATGAACATGCCTTTCCTCTCCATTTGTGTTTTTATCTGCCATTTTTATAATGACTTGCACTAACCATCTTCCAAATTAATTGAAGTCCTCCCTCGTCTTTTTTGGGTGTGAATGGAGGGTCGTCCCTACCATTGACCCTCATCCTAGCCGAGGGAGAGAGTCCATCAAATTAATGATGTTTTTAGAGGTAACCACCTTAAGTGATTTTAATATCTTGCACCCACCAAATTAATGATGTTTTAGGCACAAGTCTTCCCTCATCTTTCTTGGGAGTGAATATAGGGTCGTCCCTACCATTCACCCTCATCCTAGGAGAGGGAGAGGGTTCACCAAATTATTGGTCTTTTTAGTACAAGGACTCCCTCGTCTTTATTGGGAGTGAATAGAGGGTCGTCCCTACCATTCACCCTCATCCTAGCCGAGGGAGAGGGTCCACAAAACTATTGGTGTTTTTAGCACAAGTCCTCCATCGTCTTTATTGGGAGTGAATGGAGGTTCATCCCTACCATTGACCCTCATCCTAGACGAGGGAGAGGATCCACCAAATTAATGGCGTTTTTAGAAATAACCACCTTAAGTGATTTTAATACTTTGCACCCACCAAATTAATGATGTTTTAGGCACCAGTCTTCCATCGTCTTTCTTGGTAGTGAATGGAGGGTCATCACAACCATTCACCCTCATCTTAGCCGAGGGATATGATCCACCAAATAAATGTCCCTCGATGTTATTCACAATATATGGACGAGGTTATCCCCGTCCAGCCTGTCCTATCACCGAAGAGCATTTAAGCCTACTTCACCACAAATGATGTTCTGTAGCTTAGCGTGAGTTATCACAACAAATGTCTAAATTAATGAACAACAATATAATGTATCAATAAGATATTCACATTCATATTCCAATCATGTACTTTGAAACTCATACATTCATTACAAATAGGACATCAACTATAATTTCATTGGTAATACTTCTTCAAATGGTTTGCGTTCCAGGGGTTTGAAAAGGCTTCTCCTTCAAGATTTTCTAGCCTATAGGTTCCTGGGACAACTTCATCGGTGACTCTGTATGGGCCATGCCAGCTTGGATGAAGCTTGTTAGGTTTTTGCCACGACTTTTTTAGGAATAGGTCCCCCACAGCTATCGACCTTTCCTTTACCCTCTGATTGTAAAACCTAGTTGTCATCTGTTGGTAAGCTGCTTGTCTTATCTCAGCATCTTCTCTTCTTTCCTCAATCAAATCAAGATCAATCCTCCTTTCTTCCATATTTCTCTAAGGGTTATACATTTGAATTATGTGAGTTGGAAGCCCAATTTCAGTAGGGATGATGGCATCTGAGCCATATGCCAACATGAAAGGGGTTTCCCCCGTAGAAGTTTTTGTTATCGTCATGTAGACCCACAGTACAACATAAACTTCTTCGACACATCTTCCCTTTGCCTCTTCGAGTTTTTTCTTGATCCCGTCTAAAAATTTTCAGTTTGTTACCTCAGTCTGCCCATTAGCCGGAGGTCGGCCTCGGGTAGAAAAGAATTTTTTTAATCCCAACTCTTTCGCAGTATTTCTCCAGGGAAACATTTATGAACTGAGTCCCGTTATCTGAGATGAGGGTGTCAGGGAGACCATACCTTCATATGATTTTCTTCTAGATGAACTAGAAGGTTTTCTGTTCAGTGATCGTGATCATTGGCTCGGCCTTCACCCATTTTGAAAAATAATCGATCGCTACGATTAAGTATCAATAGTTATTGACTGCCCTTGGCAGGGGTCCTACCAAATCGATTCCCCATACTGCGAATAGGCATGGGGATATAATGGAGGTTAGAGGTTGATGAGGCTGGTGAGGGATGGTGGTGAATATATGAAATTTATCACACTTCTTCACATATATCGTAGCATCATTGGCCAAGGTCGGCCACCAGTATCCCCGCGTGACTATCCTCTTAGCTAACGAACTTCCCCCAATATGGCTTGAACAAGACCCCTCATGCACATCTTGCAAGATATATGGAACCTCAGACGGATGAACACATCTGAGCAAAGGGAGCAAGAACCCTTTCTTGTATAGAGTATCTCCATCGATAATGAATTTTCCAGCCCTGTACCTTAGCTTCTTCCTTTCAGATTTTTCCTCTGGCATCTTCCCCTCTTTAATGTATATGGTTAGAGGGTCCATCCATTAAGTTTCCCTATTTATATTTAGGTAGGAACTAGTATTCTATCTTCATCTTCAATCGCTGGCCGAAGCAGAATTTCCACTGGCACCGTTCTTCTGATATATGTCTTAGTTACTGAAGCTAGTCTTGCAAGTGCATCAGCTCGGCCATTATTTAGCCGAGGTATCCTATTCAACTTTACTTCTCTGAATCTTTTCTACAGTGACTTCACTTTCTCAAGATATTTGGCCATTATCTCATCCTTAGCCTATTATGCTCCCAGTATCTGATTCACTACCAACCTTGAATCACTATGCACCAAGAGTTTGATAACACTAAGAGCCCTAGCCAAGGAGAGGCCTGCTATCAGGGCCTCATTTTTTAACTCATGATTAGAGGCTTTGAAGTTTAACCTTAGGACATACTCGATGTCCGTGCCATCTGGCGTTGACACTATCAATCCAGCCCCGTCAATAAAGAGGTTCCACATAGCATATTCCTTTGAGAAATTTCCCTCAAATAGGGATCCCTATCTAAAGAGGTATCTTCCTTCTTTATTTTTAATAACTTTTTCTCTAGTTACGCTTGTCTCAGACTTATCTGTGGAAGGGTTAATAATTATTCCTTATTGATTATCTGTCTTCACAAGTTTCCCATTTTTAGCCTCAGTCTCTTCCTAACTGAATTCGGCCATGAAATCTGCTAGTGCTTGCCCTTTGATAGCCACCCTGGGTTGATATACAATATCAAACTATCCCAACTCTATTGCCCAGGCCATTATCCTCCTCAATTTCTCTGGCTTGTGTATGATCTGCCTAAGAGGAGAGTTAGTAAGGATAACCATTGTATGGGCCTGGAAGTACGGATTCATCTTCTTTGAGGCATGAATCAAGGCATAGTCTAACTTTTATATCCTAGGGTACCTTTTCTCTACTCCTTGGAGTGCTTTACTATTGAAATACATCGGTTTCTGCACCCCGTCTTCTTCTCTCACAATAGCAGCGCTGATGGCTGACTCTGAGATGGTTAGGTACATGTATAATCTTTCACCTTGCACTGGACGCAATAAAATCAATGGATAACCTAATTAGGACTTTAGCTATTTGAAAGCCTTGTCACACTCTTCGTTCCACTCAAAAAATCTTTTTCAGAACTTTGAAAAATGATAGGCATTTGTCTATGGCTCTGGATACAAATCTATTCAAAGCATCCACTCACCCTGTGTGCCTCTGGATGTCTTTAATGGCCTTGGGGGTCTTCATTTTAAGTAGAGCCTTTATTTTCTCAGGGTTGGCCTCAATACCCCTTTGATTAACGATAAACCTTAAGAACTTTTCTGCTCCAACCCTAAAAATTCACTTGTTCGGGTTGAGATTCATTTGGTATTGGTTCATCTTGTCAAAGGTTCTCTCAAGGTCGGCCACATAATCATTGGCTTTCAAACTCTTGGTCAGCATGTCATCTACATAGACCTCCATAGACTTCCTAATTTTTTCTTCAAACATTTTATTCATGAGACGTTGATACGTTACCCCTGCATTCTACAGACCAAAGGGCATGACCCTATAATAGTATGTCCCCTTGTCAGTAATGAAAACTATTTTTTTTAGTCCGCATGGTCCATAAAGATCTGATTGTAGCCCGAGTATGCATCCATAAAACTTATTAACTCTTGGCCTGCAGTAGCGTCCATCATTTGATCGATGCGTGGAAGAGGGAAACTGTCTTTAGGGCAATATTTATTGAGGTTAGTGAAGTCCACACACATCCTCCATTTCCTATTAGATTTGGGGACTGTGACTGCATTGGATAGAAATTAGGGATCGATGACCTGCCTGATAAATTCAGCTTCTTCGAGCTTCTTGACCTCATCCCTTATGACCTCATATTTCTCTCAAGAATAAATCCCCCTCCTCTGATTTATTGGCTTGGCATCTTCTATCATGTTAATCTTGTGACATATGATTTTGGGGTCGATACCCGGCATGTCTGCATGTCTCCATGTAAAGATGCTCTGCCTTTTCCTCAACAGCTTAATGAACTCTTCTTTTATATCTGGCTTTAAGGCTTTTCCGACCTGGATGGTTTTTCTGGCTCAAACTCATTGAGGATGATGGATTCTACCTCTTTCGCGGCTTCTCCCTTCTTTAACTTTCTCTCATCCCTGGGATCAAAGGTATCAATATTATAAGTAGTGGTTGCTTTCTTGTGTGCCTCTCTTTCCTCGGCAAAGTTAAAGTACCATTCCCATGTCATTGTATGGTCACCCTGAACTTCCCCTACCCCATAAGGAGTTTGGAATTTTATCATCTGGTGGACCGTTGAAGGCACGGCCTCAAATTCCTTGAGGGCTACTCGTCCCAATATGAGGTTATAGGCTGAGAAGACTTTTTCTTCCATCACAAAGAAGTTGATCCTCCTGGTGATCCATTTCGGCCATTCATCTCCCATACTTACATCAGTCTCATACATTCCTAGGTGATAAACTTTTTCTCCACTGAAGTGGATCAGGGGTTGATGGTATAGGGTGATCCTAGCGCGGCTAAGTCCTAGGGCTTTGAAACATGGCCAAAACATTATGTCTACAGAGTTGCCCCCATCTACTAAGATCCTTTGCACCTCACATCCGTGCACCCTGGTTGTAATGACGAGAGGGTCATCGTGTGGGGTTAGGAGGTACTTGAAATCCAGCCTTGAGAAACTCACTATCAGGATATCCATTACAGTTTTCTTCCTTTTTTCCAGGTCTGTCTTCGATAGAGGTTGAGTGCACACCTTCAGCCTTTGTTACTGCCTTTGCTTCAGCTACATGGGCCTTCCTGTTAGCCACTTCTGATCCTGCTCCAACTAGGCCCCCGGAGATCATTCCAACACAGATTGAAATCATATTAAGCCTTTTCACCGGCCATGGTCGTACTTCGGTGGAAGGTTAGGATCATCATCATCCACATCCTCTGAGGGGTCATCACACCTAGCGGGCGAATCTTCTCTGCATTTATCACTTCTTTTCTTCCTAGGTTCGGCTCAGCCACTCTTGAAGGCACCCTTATCCACATACTTTTTCAACATCCCTACTTTTAACATTTTCTTGATTTCATCTTTTAGAGAAAAGAATTTATCAGTCAAATGGCCATGATCTTGATGGAATTCACACCATGGTTTTTTTTCCTCTTATGGGGAGGAGCTCTTAACTTCTCAGGCCATTTTAAAGATCGATCGCTCTTTATCTCATATAAGATGTGTTCACAACTGACAGTCAGCAGGGTGTAACCTATAAACTTGTCATCTGCTGGTCTTTTCTTCCTATCCTTATTCTTTTTCTGGTATTTACCTCCACTAGTACCTTATTTTTCATCCTCGTATTTGGCGGCCATCGCCTCTTCGACATTAATCACCTTCCCTTCCATCTCCAGCAGCTCAACCATTGACTTCGTTGGGTCTTCGGCAAGCTTCCACAATAGCTTCCCCTTTTGGAGTCCTTTAATTAGGGCCATCACGGCTATACTTTCTTAATAGTCTTCGACCTCTAACCTTTCCTTGTTAAACCTAACTATGTAGTCTTTGAGACTCTCATTTTTACCTTACTTAACATAGAGCAGCTGAGTAGTCTTTTTATATGGCCTTACTCCAAAGCAAAAGTTGTTAATGAACCGCTATGCTAGCTGCTTAAAGCTTTCAATGGAGTTCTTCGGAAGAGAGGTATACCAAACATGTGCATCCCCAGTCAAAGTGCTCGAAAAGGCTTGACATCTCATCTCATCTGAGACAGAGTATATGTGTGATACTGATTGTTACATCTCGATATGGTGGAATGGGTTGGTACTCCCATCATACCTTGGGGGGTAACTATAGGTGGCTTGAACTTGCCCAGCGTTAGGAATTTAACTATCTTCACCGCAAAGGGTTAGCCCTCGCAGTATCCTCTCTACAGAGGGTCTTAGATTTTTCAAATATCACTAATTTTATCCTCTAGCCTCTGAATTGAGTCGTTCCATGGCCTAACAGGGTCAGCATGGCTGATGTTATCCCCTGTCGCCTCCAAGGGGTGAACTGAGGGCTCTGTTGCAGCCGACCTTCATCGACTATTTACTTCTCCATGACCGTCGTCTCGTCCATGAGGGGTCGGCCATCATGGGGTCAACCATCTACTCCTTGTCTTCTGGTCCTTGCAAGACTTCTCAATCTAGACAATCTTTCCCTTAGGCCATTGACTGGGCCCAGCCTCCCGACGGCTGACCCTCTGCTCAGACGGTCAAAAGCTGAGCCTCTGGGGTGATCATCAGGATTCTGTCTCCTATACCTCCCTCGACTCTCCTGGATAGGTCGTATAGTATTGTTAGAGATTTCATATGGCTCCCAACAATCTTCTGAAGAATTTTCCACTTCCACATCATCATACCTATCCTCCGGATAAGGGTGTCCTTGACTCCCCAGGCATAAACGCCTGGGGTCAGCTAAATCCCTTCGCCGTTGTAGAGGTGGAAAGTCTTTATGTGGTGCCTGGGGTGGTCCCCTAGCCTCATGTTGTCCCTGTGTATCCACCAGAGTAACCATCTCCGGTGAGACCCCGATGGTCTCAGTATGTTTTGGCTAATATCTATAAATTTCTCTTGCATAGCTTGCTGGCTTGCTGCCAAAGACTTTAGGGCAACAGCCACCTCATCTATCTCGGACTGAGGTGGTACGTAGCTGGAACTAGGTCCTCCTCCACCAGCTGGTAGTGGTAACTCCGGTGCCATATGCTTGAGGTTGTGATGAAAAGACTAGAGAGCTTGGAAACCATAAGGGATCTCTTTCAATGGTAAAATAGATCGACACAATGGGGGGGGGACTGGTTCAACACCAGAGTATCCTGTTGACACCTGGTTGAGCATGTGAATAATGGTTTAGCTAATCTCCTGTTGACACCTGGTTGGGCCACTTGTAGATAATGATGACACAATATGCCATTACGTGAGGGAATGATCTTGTTATAACGGTTTAGTCCACGTGATACATGAGTCACACGCGCACTACTCCACGCGTCTCCCAAACCACGTGCCATGATGGTGTCGCCCTTGGCCTACAATCATGGCCGAGGCTAAGGCTGGTCTTGTACAAGCTCTGGTTCCCGAACTGTTAGACACTTATGTTATCGGCCAATCAAGGGTCGGTCAGTAAGAGGGTCGGCTAATCATGGAGGAGGCCGAGCCGAGGAGTCAGATGGGAGGTGCTTGAGCTGAGTTGGGGCCTAACAGGCTTCCTTCATCGATGGTGGGGTCGGCTTGGTGACCCCTGTCTCTGGTATGACCCCCAAGACAGGGTAAAAGCCGATATGTGCCCTCATCTAAATCCGAGGTCACCCTCGTCCTAAGACGAGGGCATATTTTGGTATATCAGTTACTTTCTTTATTAAAGAAATCAATGAGCACTTTAAAGAATACTTTATAAGAAAAATACCATTTTTATTTATTAACGCATGTGGTCTTAAGACTATACACTTATACGTTTTCTATATTTATGTACACACTTTAAGGGCATGATTTTCTAATTTTTTTATTTCAAGTCAAAACTCATTAAAACCTCTCTTAAACTTATTTATATGCTTATCATCAAAATACTACAAGTTTATATAGATGGGAAAATATATTTTTAATTTCAAAAATCCAAAATAATGAGTTTAACAAATGATTTAGTCAAGGGTTATTCTAATACTTACAAAAACATCCTTTTCAAGATTTAACAGGTATTTTTGTTCTTAACACTCAAATAAATGTTTAATTTCACAAAAACCCATTTTTCTAAGGAAACTTTAAGACTGTTCACAAAACCTATCAACAAGATAAATTTCCTTTTAAAACATTTTGTTCCATAAAATTTTTATCACTAAGTTTTCTTGAAAATATATCATTTTCTCTTAACTTTGGAAACTTGGTAAAACCATTTTATATAAATCATGAGAATTATCTTTCTTATAACATACATGCATCCTATTTTTAAACCCTACATACAAGACCAAATCCTAGGGAAATAGAGCCTTAAACTTAAAGAGTAGAGTTTTCCACCTTATTGAAGCTCCAAAATGGGTGGATGGATGTAGATGAAGATGGAAACCTCCCACCTCCTAAGGTGGCCTTAAAGAGGTTGCCTAGCCACTGCACCAAAAATAGGAATCTGGCATGGTTTAAAACTGTGCCAGATCAAATCTGGCACGGTTTTGAACTGTGCCAGAATTAGGTGTTCCAAAATGGGATTTTTTTTCTGGCACGGCTCAAAAGTGTGCCAGATTCATCCAAACAGGAACACTTCTGGCACACTTTTGGCACAGTTTTTAACTGTGCCAGATTCATCCAAACAGGAACACTTCTGGCACACTTTTAAACCGTGCCAGAATTTGATATTTCTGGCACACTTTTGGCACAGTTTTTAACTGTGCCAGATTCAGTACAGTTTAAAAAAATTTGACACAGTTCAAAATCGTGCCAAAATATGACACACTTTTGCCACGGTTTGGAACAGTGCCAATTTTTTTTTAATAAAAAAAAATTATTTGAAAGCACAAAATTCACAAATTAATAATATTGCGCGTTATTAATAAACTAATGTACATACAAACTTCAAAATATTACAAGTCTTTAACAGCTCACAGGTCCCAAAAAAATTGGGCAGAGTTTTCTCTATTTTCTGGACATTCCAAAACCTGTTAATACAAAACCTGCCTTACATAAAGCCCGCCGGCCACAAAATATAACAATTAACTTACAAAAGCCCTCATGGCCATAAAAGTCAATAATAAAACAACAAAAGACCGTATGGTCATGACACACAAAAATGGAATCATTAACAAACCCCTTGTTGTAAACCATTGAGTTCTTTGTGTGTTCCACGTGAATAAAAGTCAACGATAAACTGTTATCCTGCAAAAAAAATTGAATACAAAAAAATTATGATATCAGTAACCCAATAATTTACACAAAAAAATACTCAAAACAAAAAAATTACATATATGAGTGGAAATTATCGTCATACTTACAAACCAGGAGAACCGGGACTACGCGGTCAGTTCCTACAAGTTACATTGGTCCTGTGCGAGGTGTTCGAGCCTCCTACGGGGTCGTTTGGGGGCCGGTTTGGGTTTTCACCCTTTAATGGCATGTTTTTAAGTTTAAGTGTGATTTTTGCAAATTATCGTCATACTCTCAAACCGGGAGACCCAGGACTACGCGGTCAGTTCCTACAAGTTACATTGGTCCCGTGCAAGGTGTTCGAGCCTCCTACGGGGTCGTTTGGGGGCCGGTTTGGGTTTTCACCCTTTAACGGCATGTTTTTAAGTTTAAGTGTGATTTTTACAAATTATCGTCATACTTACAAATCGGAAGATCCGGGACTGCACGGTCATTTCTTACAAGTTACATTGGTCCCGTGCGAGGTGTTCGTGCCTCCTACGGGGTCGTTTGGGGGCCGGTTTGGGTTAACGGCATGTTTTTAACTAAGTGTGATTTTGGCAAATTATCGTCATACTCTCAAACCGGGAGACCCAGGAATACGCGGTCAGTTCCTACAAGTTACATGTGTCCCTTGCGAGGTGTTCGTGCCTCCTACGGGGTCATTTGGGGGCCGGTTTGGGTTTTCACCCTTTAACGGCATGTTTTTAACTCTAAGTGTGATTTTTGCAAATTATTGTCATACTCTCAAACCGGGAGACCCGGGACTACGCGGTTAGTTCCTACAAGTTACATTGGTCCCGTGCGAGGTGTTCGAGCCTGGTACGGGGTCGCTTGGGGGCCGGTTTGGATTTTCACCCTTTAACGTCATGTTTTTAAGTTTAAGTGTGATTTTTGCAAATTATCATCATACTTACAAATCGGGAGATCCGGGACTACACGGTCAGTTCTTACAAGTTACATTGGTCATGTGTGAGGTGTTCATGCCTCCTACGGGGTCGTTTGGGGGCCGGTTTGGGTTTTCACCCTTTAACGGCATGTTTTTAACTAAGTGTGATTTTGCCAAATTATCATCATACTTACAAACCGGGAGATCCGGGACTACGCAGTCAGTTCTTACAAGTTACATTGGTCTCGTGCGAGGTGTTCGTGCCTCCTACGGGGTCATTTAGGGGCCGGTTTGGGTTTTCACCCTTTAACGGCATGTTTTTAACTCTAAGTGTGATTTTTACAAATTATCGTCATACTCTCAAACCAGGAGACCCGGGACTACGCGGTCAGTTCCTACAAGTTACATTGGTCCCGTGCGAGGTGTTCGAGCCTCCTACGGGGTCGCTTGGGGGCCGGTTTGGGTTTTTACCCTTTAACATCATGTTTTTAAGTTTAGGTGTGATTTTTTCAAATTATCGTCATCTTACAAACCGGGAGATCCGGGACTACACGGTCAGTTCTTACAAGTTTCATTGGTCCCGTACGAGGTGTTCGTGCCTCCTACGGGGTCGTTTGGGGGCCGGTTTGGGTTTTCACCCTTTAACGGCATGTTTTAACTAAGTGTGATTTTGGAAAATTATCATCATACTCTCAAATCGGGAGACCCGGGACTACGCGGTCAGTTCCTACAAGTTACATGTGTCCCGTGCGAGGTGTTCGTGCCTCCTACGGGGTCATTTGGGGGCCGGTTTGGGTTTTCACCCTTTAACGGCATGTTTTGAACTCTAAGTGTGATTTTTGCAAATTATCATCATACTCTCAAACCGGGAGACGCGGGAATACGCGGTCAGTTCCTACAAGTTACATTGGTCCCGTGCGAGGTGTTCGAGCCTCCTACGGGGTCGTTTGGGGGCCGGTTTGGGTTTTCACCCTTTAACGGCATATTTTTAAGTGTAAGTGTGATTTTTCCAAATTATTGTCAAACTCTCAAAGCAGGAGACCCGGGACTACGCGGTCAGTTCCTACAAGTTACATTGGTCCCGTGCGAGGTGTCCGTGCCTCCTACGGGGTCGTTTGGGGGCCGATTTGGGTTTTCACCCTTTAACGGCATGTTTTTAAGTTTAAGTGTGATTTTTGCAAATTATCATCATACTTACAAACCGGAAGATCCTGGACTACACTGCCAGTTCCTACAAGTTACATGGGTCCCGTTCGAGGTGTTCGTGCCTCCTACGGGGTCGTTTGGGGGTCGGTTTGGGTTTTCACCCTTTAACGGCATCTTTTTAAGTGTAAGTGTGATTTTTGCAAATTATCGTCATACTCTAAAACCGGGAGACCCGGGACTACGCGGTCAGTTCCTACAAGTTACATGGGTCCCGTCCGAGGTGTTCGTGCCTCCTACGGGGTCGTTTGGGAGCCGGTTTGGGTTTTCCCCTTTAACGGCCTGTTTTTAACTGTAACTGTGATTTTTGCAAATTATCGTCGTACTCTCAAATCGGGAGACCCGGGACTCCGCGGTCAGTTCCTACAAGTTACATGTGTCCCTTGCGAGGTGTTCGTGCCTCCTACGGGGTCGTTTGGGGGCCGGTTTGGGTTTTCACCCTTTAACGGTATGTTTTTAACTAAATGTGATTTTGGCAAATTATCGTCATACTCTCAAACCGGGAGACCCGGGACTACGCGGTCAGTTCCTACAAGTTACATGTGTCCCTTGCGAGGTGGTCGTGCCTCCTACGGGGTCGTTTGGGGGCCGGTTTGGGTTTTCACCCTTTAATGGCATGTTTTTAACTCTAAGTGTGATTTCTGCAAATTATCGTCATACTCTCAAACCGGGAGACCCGGGACTACGCGGTCAGTTTCTACAAGTTACATTGGTCCCGTGCGAGGTGTTCGAGCCTCCTACGGGGTCCTTTGGGGGCCGGTTTGGGTTTTCACCCTTTAACGGCATATTTTTAAGTGTAAGTGTGATTTTTCCAAATTATCGTCATACTCTCAAAGCGGGAGACCCGGGACTACGCGGTCAGTTCCTAAAAGTTACATTGGTCTCGTGCGAGGTGTTCGTGCCTCCTACGGGGTCGTTTGGGGGCCGATTTGGGTTTTCACCCTTTAACTGCATGTTTTTAAGTTTAAGTGTGATTTTTGCAAATTATCATCATACTTACAAACCGGAAGATCCTGGACTACACTGCCAGTTCCTACAAGTTACATGGGTCCCGTGCGAGGTGTTCGTGCCTCCTACGGGGTCGTTTGGGGGCCGGTTTGGGTTTTCACCCTTTAACGGCATGTTTTTAAGTGTAAGTGTGATTTTTGCAAATTATCTCCATACTCTCAAACCGGGAGACCCGGGACTACGCGGTCAGTTCCTACATGTTACATGGGTCCCGTGCGAGGTGTTCGTGCCTCCTACGGGGTCGTTTGGGGGCCGATTTGAGTTTTCACTCTTTAACGGCATATTTTCAAGTTTAAGTGTGATTTTTGCAAATTATCGTCATACTTACAAATCGGGAGATCCGGGACTACACTGCCAGTTCCTACAATTTACATGGGTCCCTACGGGGTCGTTTGGAGGCCGGTTTGGGTTTTCACCCTTTAACGGTATGTTTTTAACTCTAAGTGTGATTTTTGCAAATTATCGTCATACTTACAAACCGGGAGACCCAGGACTACGCGGCCAGTTCCTACAAGTTACATGGGTCCCCTGCGAGGTGTTCGTGCCTCCTGCGGGGTCGTTTGGGGGCCGATTTGGGTTTTCACCCCTTAACGGCATGTTTTTAAGTTTAAGTGTGATTTTTGCAAATTATCCTCATACTTACAAACCGGGAGATCCGGAACTACGCGGCCGGTTCCTACAAGTTACATGGGTCCCGTGCGAGGTGTTCGTGCCTCCTTCGGGATCGTTTGGGGGCCGGTTTGGGTTTTCACCCTTTAACGACCTATTTTTAACTCTAAGTGTGATTTTTGCAAATTATCGTCATACTCTCAAACCGGGAGACCCGGGACTACGCGATCAGTTCCTACAAGTTACATTGATCCCGTGCGAGGTGTTCGTGCCTCCTACGAGGTCGTTTGGGGGCCGATTTGGGTTTTCACCCTTTAACGGCATGTTTTTAAGTTTAAGTGTGATTTTTGCAAATTATCGTCATACTTACAAACCGGGAGATCCTGGACTACACTGCCAGTTCCTACAAGTTACATGGGTCCCGTACAAGGTGTTTGTGCCTCCTACGGGGTCGTTTGGGGGTCGGTTTGGGTTTTCACCCTTTAACGACATGTTTTTAAGTGAGTGTGATTTTTTGCAAATTATCGTCATACTCTCAAACCGGGAGACCCGGGACTACGCGGTCAGTTCCTACAAGTTACATGGGTCCCGTGCGAGGTGTTCGTGCCTCCTATGGGGTCGTTTGGGGGCCGATTTGGGTTTTCACCCTTTAACGGCATATTTTTAAGTTTCAGTGTGATTTTTGCAAATTATCGTCATACTTACAAACTGGGAGATCCGGGACTACACTGCCAGTTCCTACAAGTTACATGGGTCCCGTGCGAGGTGTTCGTGCCTCCTACGGGGTCGTTTGGGGGTCGGTTTGAGTTTTCACCCTTTAACGACATATTTTTAACTCTAAGTGTGATTTTTGAAAATTATCATCATACTTACAAACCGGGAGACCCGGGACTACGCAGCCAGTTCCTACAAGTTACATGGGTCCCGTGCGAGGTGTTCGTGCCTCTTGCGGGGTCGTTTGGGGGCCGATTTGGGTTTTCACCCTTTAACGGCATGTTTTTAAGTTTAAGTGTGATTTTTGCAAATTATCGTCTTACTTACAAACCGGGAGATCCGGGACTACGCGTCCAGTTCCTACAAGTTACATGGGTCCCGTGCGAGGTGTTCGTGCCTCCTACGGGGTCGTTTGGGGGCCGGTTTTGGTTTTCACCCTTTAACGGCCTATTTTTAACTCTAAGTGTGATTTTTGCAAATTATCGTCATACTCTCAAACCGGGAGACCCGGGACTACGCGGTCAGTTCCTACAAGTTACATTGGTCCCGTGCGAGGTGTTCGTGGCTCCTACGGGGTCGTTTGAGGGCCGATTTGGGTTCTCACCCTTTAACGGCATGTTTTTAAGTTTAAGTGTGATTTTTACATATTATCGTCATACTTACAAACCGGGAGATCCGGGACTACGCGGCCAGTTCCTACAAGTTACTTGGGTCCCGTGCGAGGTGTTCGTGCCTCCTACGGGGTCGTTTGGGGGTCGGTTTGGGTTTTCCCCCTTTAACGGCCTGTTTTTAACTCTAAGTGTGATTTTTGCAAATTATCGTCGTACTCTCAAACCGGGAGACCCGGGACTACGCGGTCAGTTCCTACAAGTTACATTGGTCCCGTGCGAGGTGTTCGTGCCTCCTACGAGGTCGTTTGGGGGCCGATTTGGGTTTTCACCCTTTAATGGCATGTTTTTAATGCTAAGTGTGATTTTTTGCAAATTATCGTCATACTTACAAACCGGTAGATCCGGGACTACGCGGCCAATTCCTACTAGTTACATGGGTCCCGTGCGAGGTGTTCGTGCCTCCAATGGGGTCATTTGGGGGACGGTTTGGGTTTTCACCCTTTAATGGCATGTTTTTAACTCTAAGTGTGATTTTTGCAAATTATCGTCATACTCTCAAACTGGGAGACCCGGGACTACGCTGTCAGTTCCTACAAGTTACATTGGTCCCGTGCGAGGTGTTCGTGCCTCCTACGGGGTCATTTTGGGGCCGGTTTGGGTTTGCACCCTTTAACGGCTTGTTTTTAACTCTAAGTGTGATTTTTGCAAATTATCGTCATACTCTCAGCCTTATTCTTTACCAATCATATATCTTAAATGTTAATCAATTTCCCACTTACTATTTTATTCAAAACTCACTACTTAATAAGTCTCATTTTTATTAAGTCTCATTTATGCC
Organism: Sambucus nigra; assembly: GCA_949130495.1. Classification (NCBI taxonomy): domain Eukaryota; kingdom Viridiplantae; phylum Streptophyta; class Magnoliopsida; order Dipsacales; family Adoxaceae; genus Sambucus; species Sambucus nigra. The sequence goes on along the minus strand of OX422211.1, from coordinate 388,839,922 downwards.
TTTACCATAGTAAGTTACTTTTTTTTAAGTCTATGTTTGAACAAATTGGTTGCATCATTTTTTAAGGTCTCTGTATCATTTTGTAAGGCCACATCGTTTTTTGTCTTTGTATCAATTTCGGAGCGATCACTTCATGAGTAAATTAGTGGGAATCATGACGGATGATTGGAGATTTGACAGTTTGACAGTTTGACACTTTGGAGATTTGACAGTTTGACAGTTTGTATCAATTTGACAGTTTGATACCAAAACATTGAATTTCTAAACAATACTAACTATTTGATACATACTATTTTGATAGTATGTATCAAAAAGTTAGAATTCAAAGTTTTTGATCAATCAAAATCACACTGTCACACACATAATGCATTGACAGTTACTGCTGCTTCAAAATCACACTGTCACACACTGTCACACACTGTCACACACATAATCAAAATCATAGTTAGTGTTCTATAAATATGCAGTAGCAAAAAACTCCTGTTTAGAATCAGTGTTCTATAAACAAGAAGGTGCCGATATTGCATTGACAGTTACTGCTGCTTCAGTCAATCCTATCAGCAAAGGGGAAATCAAATGGTCCAACTACAATAAGGTGCCTATATTGAGTTGACAGTTACTGTGGTGAATTTCATCAGTAAGTGGGAAAGATGAATTTGTTCAATCAGCCTTATTTTTTACAGCTTTAACTGCTGTAAATACACTAATATATTAACCGCTGCTTCAGTTAATATATACAACTTTTGCAGTTAATATATGCAGTAGCATATATGCACGCAGCAGCATATATGCAATAACTGTATGCATATATGCATATATGTTGCATATATGCAGTAACTGTATGCATATATGAGTAGCATATTTTCACGCAGCAGCATATATGCAACATATATGCATACAGTTGCATATATGCATACAGTTGCATATATGTTGCCTATATGCTCACAATAACATATTTGTTGCATATAAATAAGAACCGACATAAAGATATATACATACACACAAATATTAATGGATGAATATTAATTAGTAAAGCGGAAATTGAAAGAGAGTCTAATCAGTGTGTTTATACCTGTGTTCATTCGTCGGTGTCACCAATGGGAGGACAAAGGTCGTCGAGCCAATACATAATTCCATTTTTACCAACATCTTCCAAGTTCTCACAACGATCTTGTTTTCCACCCCAAACTGGATACTCGGGCACTTTGATGTCATCGAGTAAAACTCGCACTTCATTCTTTCTCAACGCATGGAAGTGAACGGTCGAGACGGCTCCTGGTTGCGTTTTCCTCCCATAACCAACAAGTTCACGTGTATGGGATAGTATTTTGCATTCAATTAGAGAGGTGAAATTTGGAACCTCGAATGCAGGGGAGGAAAGAGAACACGAAGGAGCCGCGGTGCCTAAAGTAGGTAACTCCTAAACGTTGTGTCCAACACATGAAAATTATCCTGTTTTGAAGTCAGTAATGAATTATGATAATGTGGACTTTATCCCCTCTATGTCACTCCTTAGGTTATCAACATGATCCTTCCAATTTTCGGTGTCCTCTTTCACCTCTTCAATCATTTCTCTAGCAAATGCCGACCCTAATATAGCGGTTCTCGAAATTATGGACCCAACACAACGAACACGTCCTCGCGTATCTTTTCCAAAAACATCAAAAATAGGCCCGGCATCCAAGGTCTCCTCTTGACCACTCGCTTTGTATACATCCAGAAGCAATTGAATTTGGTCCTGTACAAAAATATATTAACATTAGGTTTGATGATACGATACTTTTTTTTGACAAAATGAACATTAAAAATTTTAAATTACCGCAAATACTTTATCATGAGGGGCATAACCACCTCCTTTGATTATATGAGTTGCCAACCACAATTCAGCATGAGTGGGTGCACGCCCATGCTTCTTTCTCCAATTCTTTGAAGCTCGGGCATAACCATGACGACCTGTGTTATGAGTTGTCTTTCTCACACAATTTTGTTTACTCTCTTTGTTCTTTCTTCGCAAAGTTTTTTGAACCTCTAAAGCTTCATTATTGCAAAACACCTCCTAGTCCTCAGATTTGACATTTCGTGGAATTTTCTCCTTCCACTTTCCAACATCACCATCCTTCAAATTAACCCTTAGCTTTGACTTAAACTTTTTCCAAGCATCGTTCGCTTTTTTCATAAAAAATTTCTTCTGACTTTCGCGCACATCTGGGAACTCTTTCTACAATATATGAAGAAATAAAATTAAAACATCACATAATTGATTACATTATTTGGAATAGAAAGGAATAGTATACCATTAATTATGACCAAACTGAGTTCTTATATCACACATCCACTTGTTTCCAACTCGTATAAGAAATGGGAATATGTGTCCTTGCTAAGTCTCCCAACCTGGTTGAGAGTGTATATGAACCTTCACCAACTGGAAGGCCGTGCTCATTAAATTTTAATTTCTTGGCGGAAGAGTCATCACTTACTCTTGAAACACCCGAAGCAACCTTAGAACGGGAGGTTGATATAGGTGTCACCCCATTTATTGACGGTTGAGAAGTATCACCAATATGAGACATTTATCTGGAAAAAAGTGACTATTGGACACCAAAATAATAAGAATAAGCATTACAAGAATATATGTTCAAATAGACACCAGTATATTACATGTTAAAACATCAGTAAGCATAGAATTACAAGTTCAAACAGCCATACATGTATTAAATGTTCAAACAACAATAAAGTATTAAATGTTTACAACAACAACAAACTAAATCATTGCACTAGAAATCCGTGTCCAAAAGCTCCAGCAATTTATCATTTTCCTCGAGAATGGAATCATACATCGTACGGTCAATATCAATCACATCTATTTCTTTTGTCAGTCTCTTGGGAGAGTGTAAAACAACTGAACACCACTTCAGCTTTACATCTTGACAATAAAATACTTGACTGGCTTGAGATGCAAGGATGAATGGATCATCGTGAATGGTATTTTTACTCACGAGCTTACTAAGATTCACCATCACCAATTTTGAGGTGGGTTCAACTTTGCAAGCATTCTTATCATCAACATCCACCCAATCACAATAAAAGACAGTATGTGTGAACTCAATGTAATTGAGGTCGAGTATTTGTCTAATTACTCCATAAAAGGTTGTTATAATCCCCTTCTTATTAAAGGCCTTAGTGGATACACCACTACTCTGAAAGTTATGATTCTCTTCATGTCCAGAAGCACAAAAGGTGTACCCATTGCATTGAAATTTCTCATAACTGGTAACCATATGGAGCGGACCATCAGCATATGGCAAAATTCCCGTATCATTAAATCTTGAGGCCTGTAAGGAATTGATAATTTTTTAAAGTGTCATTAAAAATAATTACGGTTGATAAAAAAGTACATGTATAAATAAAGACTTGCCTCGTTCCTTAGCCAAGGGATGAAATCATCAATTCTATGCCGCGATTGAGTCTCAGTTACCACAAATTTTCTACAAGAAATTAGTTTCAAAATTAAGAAATATCACATTACAATCAATTAATATGAATTAACATAGAACTAAGTGTGTACCTTCTCCATTCATCAACACCATCGCATTGAGATAAAACCCATCTTCGCACTTGCTCATATTGTACATTATTTAAGATCAATTCTTTACTTTTACCCAATGGTCGTTGGCATTCCGAGTCATCAAACTCATCACCAAGAAAATCCTCAAGATTCCTCTTATGATTTCCTTCACCTCTTTTCGATATGTACTCCATGGCATACAAATAAGCTTCATGTAACAAATATGCATTAGCAATGCTCCCTTCAATGTACCTCTTGTTTCGTGACCACTTTTTATATCTTCCCATTTCTCTCTCAAACAACCACATCGCCCAATATCTTGGTGGCCCAGCTGTCAAAGCTTCATCAGCTAAATGGTGCAAGAGGTGGATCATCACCACAAAAAAGGTAGGTGGAAAATAAATTTCAAAGACACAAAGTGCCTCTACCAATGCGTTTTTGGGCTTCAAAAGATGTTCCTTAAATATCACTTTGGCACACAACACATTAAAGAATATGCCTATCTGATGTATAGCTTTAAACAAAGGCTTATCATCCGGAAATGAATGCATAAACAACGCAGGAAGCAACCGTTGCATAATGACGTGATAATCGTGGTACTTGAGATTGGTAAATCCAGGTGGATCGAGGTTAACATTGTTGCTGAAATTTAATGAAAATCCAATCGTTACCTTTAATATTTTTAGTGTACGAAAACAGGCTTCTTTCTCTTCCTTTCCTAATGCTAAAGGTTCCTTTGGCATAAGCCTTTTGTTACTGCCTTCAACATCTTTCATCCATAATTTCCTTTTAAGTTTCAAATGAACTTTCAAGTTTTCACGGGCTTTGACCGTATCTTTATTTGATGAAGCTTTCACCGAGAGTATTGTACCTAAAAGAGTCTCTGTGAAATTCTTTTCAACATGCATAACATCTAAATTATGTCTAATATCATGGTCCTTCCAGTACTCTAAGTCAAAGAAAATTGACCTCCTTGAAAAACCCTCGGTACCCGCTAGATTCTCATCTTCACCCTCACTTGGATAATCATCATCTTCCATTACGACATCCTCCTTATCCTTCCCCTTCCCCTTCCCCTTCCCCTTCCCTTTCCCCTTTCCCTTTCCCTTCCCTTTTTATCTCCCTCTCCCTCTCTTTGAACACCTTCTCGAGCGATAAGTGACACTATCTGCTCAACTTCTACACTTGTTAACTTTCTTGGAGCCATAGCATCCTCTATTTTACCATTAAATGTTTGCTTTGATGTGTCAAACCTGTAAGGATGGTCTTTAGGAAGGAACATACGAGATCGTTGGTAACAACATTTCGTTGACTTAGAAAGATATTGAGAAGGTGTATTTGTAGAACAAACAGGACACCCATTGAAACCTTGAGTTGAACAACCTGATAACATCCCATAAGCTGGAAAATCATGTATACCCCACATCAACATGGCTTTTAATTGAAATTTCTCATTTTTGTATGCATCCCAAGCCTCAACTCCAGACCATAAGATATTTAACTCATCAACCAACGGTTGGAGGAAGACATCAATATTACTTGATGGTGACTTTGGTCCGGGAATCAATACAGACAACATTGAAAACTCACTTTTCATACACATTAATGGAGGAGGGTTGAGAGGTTGAATTATCACTGGCCAACAACTATACTTACGACCAAACATGTTATTCGGGCTGAAACCATCAGTTGCTATTGCAAGTCGAATATTCCGCGGATCTTTTGCAAAATCTCTCCACAAAATGTTTGAATTTACCCATTCTGCTGAATCTCAGGGATGACGCAAGAATTCCATACAAGAGCTTGCACGAGCGTGCCAAGTCATTTTCTCTGCTATCCATTTTATGGTATACAACCGTTTTAGCCTAGGGATTAGAGGGAAATGTCGCATTACCTTCTTAGGAACCCTAGAGTACCTTTTTTTCCATTAGTATTCTGAATTTCTACACCGTCCTCGTCTAGATAAGTAAACTTGTATCGTAAAGAACCACATTTTATACATCTAGTAGATTTTTCATGCTCTTTCCAAAAGAGCATACAGTTGTTAATGCATACGTCATACTTAACATAATCCATACCGAGATCTCTAACGGTGTTTTTCATTTCTGTATAACTAGTTATCAGGTTGTTCTGTTCAGGAAGTAGTTCATTTAACAATCTAAGAATTCCACCCGTAGCACCATCCGATAAATTGAATTATGTTTTCAAATCATTCAACTTTATAATAGCATACATTGTGGTATGACGCGAAGAACCGGTAGCTTGGTGTAATGGCTCCTGTGCGAGTTGATGTAAACGATCATACTTCTTGCCTTTGTATTTATGTGTGTACGGATCATTGGGAACCTCAGAAGTTGCGGGGGCTTCATCACTGCCTACGCAATTAGGTTCACTAGGTTCCGCTTCACCCATAAACATCTCACAAGCATCATTCACAAGATCATTCAAAATTGGAATATTTTGCACATCAGCGTGTTTTGTCGGTGTCACAGATTGCGGTAGTGGTTGGACTTGATCAACAACTAATGTCTCACCATGAAAATTCCATAAGGTATAGTTCATGTCCATACCATATGTCATTAAATGAACGAATATGTCATCTATAACAACATGTCCTTTCCCATTTCGACAACGTCTATAGGGACATGTATGCTTAGCATTCGAACTATTACTACGCACATAATGTAGAAACTGTAACACCCCATCTCTATATGTATCGGTCTCGCTATTTTTCTCATTTATCCACTCTTTGTTGATTCCCGACGACATCCTGATAAGTTTAAAGAACACACATTATACTATAAACCCTTATTGTAAATATATTGAAGTTTATTCAAGTGTAAATATGTATATATTTGAGCTCCTATATTTCCTCCATCTCCATTACAGGGTAAAGGTCCTATCCCATTCGAAAATGCATATTTTGTATTGGTCATAATGTCTCATGCCATGTCCTAATCTAGAAAGTTTCGCCAGCATCTCCCTACAGTTCTTCAAGTACACAACTTAAATTGGGAGTGTTCATGTGTTACTTAAGTTTTTCAACCAAGAAAACACAAAACACTACATCAATCTAGTTGCACCCAAAGAACATAAAGAGATGCCACCGAATTTTTCAAAATAGGACATGCATAATCATTATGTACAATACAAACTTTTGCATTCCCAAACTGTCCAAAAATGGAACAATTCAAGAGTTCTAACCACAGTCATAGTGAGACCTCTTGAACGGGTCTAAGGTTTTTCTACATGTGTAACATCATTATTGAATGTTTAGTATTAATGTCTACTTTTTCTTAAATTTTCAACACATAATCTCATTTATCCATTTAATTAGTGGGGTGTCTACTTTTCAATTTTTTATTTTTACATTATTATTGAATATTTAGCACTTAAATTTTCTTAAAACTCCGTAACATGTACAAATCAGATCAAATATGTATTTTAATTAAAGGGGTAAGAACATAAAAAGCCATGATTCAATAAAAAAAACAATAAATATTTAAATATGCATATATAAACCCCTAAAAAGCAAATAAGAATCAAATCAGACATTTCATAAACTCTAGGATCAAATCTTAAACCTAACTTAGGTTAAAAAAAATACAATGCTTTAAACAATTACCTGATTGGGATGAGTGCGGTGAGAGAACAGGGGATATAATGGTTCGCGACCTAGAGATTCCGACCAGCAGCAGAAGCTAGAGATTCCGACCAGCAGGGGATATAATGGTTCGTGACCTAGAGATTCCGACCAGCAGCAGCTGACCGCGAAGAGAGAGAGAGAGAGACCGAGCGAAGAGGTGAGAGAGAGAGACCGAGCGAAAAGGCGAGAGAGAGAGAGATCGAGCGGGAAGGGAACCCGTGAGCGGGAATAAGAGAAAGAGAGGAGTGTAATGTTTTTTTGGGGGTATTATATATTTTAGTAAGTGTACTCATTTTTGGCACACTTTAAAACAGTGCCAAATTTTGGCACTGTTTTAAAGTGTACCAAATTTCTATTAAACCGTGCCAAAATCTGGCACAGTTTTAAACTGTGCCAAATTTTTAATATCAGGGTGTGCCAAAATGCTATTTTTGGTGTAGTGAGCTCCACCAATCTTATCTCCATGAAAGCTCCAAGAAAGACCCCCTTCAAACTCCATCAATCTTCTAGTTTTCTTCTATAAAAACTTCTAACAATAACTCCACGAATTTACATCTTGTCTTATAAATGGCATTAATGGATTTTATTGGCTTAAATATGGTGGAATATGAGGTAAATATGGTGGTTTAGGGTGGAGGGGTGGTGGTGCTAGGGTGATGTTAGGTGGTTAGTGGTGTAAAAGATCTTAAGAACTAGAGAGAGAGAGAGAGAGAGAGAGAGAGAGAGAGAGAGAGAGAGAGAGGAAAATCTGATTGAAAATGTCCTAGAATTTCTAAGCATCACACTTAAATACCCCTAAACCCTTAGAGGTAAATTTCCCAAAATGCACAAAGCTCTATCCACGAATTGATCTACTATTGCAGGAGCATGACATGTATCTTAATCCAATTGTCTAGGTTTTGACAGCACTTTCCAAATCTTCGAAAACCGATTTTTTAAATCTCATTTGAACAAGAATGGATCTCGTTCAAATGAGAACTACCATTTTGTTCGAATCAAACTGCATTTCGTTTGAATGAGAGAGACATCTCAATAGAACACACATCGAATGAGGTTTTAATGAGGATGTTCATACCTATACAGAGGTGATTCATTTGAAGGCCATTAGACTACCGTTCAAATGAAATTTGAATCTCATTCGAATGACTTCAAATGTAATTTAAATGAACAACCTTAAAAATTTTCAAAATTGAGTTTAAGCCCATTGTAATTCCAATCAATTGCGCCAAGGCCACCATATTACCTAGATTTAACCCATAATTCATCTCACGAGTTATAAAGCTCAATTGTGTTACACAAATTCATCGAATCACGCGGGTATGGCCAAAGTAACGATGGTGGGTGTTACGAAATAACTTCTTGAAGTTGTTCATTGGATTTACTTCCTCGTGCATAACCTCTTTAGATGCCGAAATGGGGGGGCACTTTTGTGTAGGATGCCAAAGTGTTCCACAAATAGAATACATCCTCATATGGAAAAATACATCTTGGCATGGGTAAAATACATCCTAATATAGAAAAATAAATTTTGACAAGGTCAAGATACATCATGCTTTATGTTGTACCAAGATACCTAAAAATCACCAAAAATCTCTCTAATCCTTCTTTGAAGAATTGGATATCCTCTTTTAAAGTCAGTACATGCCTTTTGTGGGAAATGAGCTTCGCTTCACATGAAGAATACTTCCTTGACCCTATAAAAGATTTCATATAAAGTCAAATAACATATAAAATTCAAATAAAATGTATGCACATAAAACTAGATCAAAGGGTAAGAATTAAGGCCTCGAGGAAGATATATTGCCCCATATATATCAATATATATGTGCAATATTGGGCTCTAATCAACTGTACAATCCTTATTTTGTTCAATCAATATAGATTCCATAATAAAGGTGCTTAACCATTCGCGGCCTCTAGAGCTAATGACTTTTTTACCATTGACTCTAAATCCCTTAGGATGTTCTTATATAGTGATCCTCATAGTATTAGGGGAATCCTTTCTACTTAAGGCATCAACCACCACTTTAGCCATCCTGGTGTCATACTTAATTAAACAATCATAATCCTTAATCAATTCTAATCATATCCTTTATCTCATGTTTAAGTCTATTTAGGTAAATATATAATTTAGACTCTCATAATCCTTGAATTTCCCAAGTCTTGCTATATAAGTAATGTCTCCAAAATTTTAAGGCAAAGACCACATCTCATAATTATAGGCCGTGAGAGGAGTAATATTTCTCATGTGGCCTCAACTATTTAGAAACGTAAGAAATAACTTTCCCCTTCTACATCAAAAGAAATAACTTTCCCATTCTACATAAAAAATAACTCATGATGCGGTCGAAGAATCACTATAAATCACATGACCTCCTCCCTCTTTAGTCGAGGTAAAAACGGGCGCAGCTACCGACTTTTCCTTTAATTTTTGAAAACTCTCTTCACATGTCGCGGACCAAGTGAAATTTTTATTTTTATGTGTTAACTGGGTCCGGGGCATGACAATATTGGAAAATACTTCAACAAAACTTTTGTGATAACCTGATAGGCGAAGATAACTCCTCCTTTTTTTACAGTAGTTGTCCTTTCCCAATAAACAATGGTCGTGACCTTCCTTAAGTCAAAAGGCAATCCATCCTTGTTCACTATATGGAAGAGGAAGGCAACTTCCTTAAGTCAAAAATACACTTAGAAAATTTTTCGTCCAACTTTTCTTTCCTAAGTATATCAAACACATCGTCGATGTGTTCCTTATGTTCTTTAGTGGATTTAGAACAAATCAATATATCATCAATTAACACAATCACACATTTCTTTAGGAAAGCCCTAAACGCTCTATTCATCAAATCCATACAGGTAATAGGGGCATTAGTCAATGCAAACGGCATAACCACAAACTCGTAGTGGCCATATTTAGTCATACAAGTTGTCTTGTGAATGGAATCATCCTTTACCTTAAGTTGGTAATACTCTGACCTCAATTCAATCTTAGTTAAATATCTAACATCCTTAAATTGGTTAAACAAATCATCAAATATAGGCAAGGGGAACTTTTTTCCCACAGTTACTTTGTTTAGTTCCCTATAATCGATGCACATCCTTATAGATCAATTTTTATTCTTCATAAAATGTCGGGGGAACCCCAGTGGGAAGTATTGGGCGTATAAAACGAAGACCCAACAAATCCTTTGACTATTCCTTAAATTCTTTCAACTCGTGGGTGTCATCCTATATGGTGCCTTTGAAATGGGCGCGACCTCAGGTATAAGGTCAATATTGAAATTAATTTCTTTATACGGGGGCAGTTCTGGAAGTTCTTTAGGAAAGACATCTTTGAACTCCGCGACTACGGGGACATATCTCAAAACAACTTCGGTCCTACCACTATATTTAACATATGTTATATAATCACGTCATCCATCCTTCGACCTTTTACGAGCTCACAAAGATGATATCATTATAGGGTTCTATTTGGTTTATTTCCTCTAAAACTCACCGAAGTCTCTCTAGGATTACAATGGAGAATCTATTTACTAGCATAACCAATCTTAGCAAAGTGGGTGGACAGCCAATTCATACCTAGGATTACATCAAAGTCTTTAATCTTCAAAGAATTCAAATCAACTACAAAATGTTTAATCTCTTATCTCCACGAAAAATCCTATAATGATGGTCACGGTTGTGGCCAATTTTTTTACGGGGGTGTCAATTATTAATGTACGGTTCAGAGTTTGGGGACTCATCTTTATGTTTCGTAAGTAATAGATACAAATGAGTGTATGGAACCGAAATAAAAAATATGTAAGTTTTTATATCATTAATAATAATTATAAATGCTATAACATCCTTGGCCTTCTCATCATCCTTATAATTTAAAGTAAAGATTCTACCTGGAGCTCGTGAATTCTCTGCATCCTTCTTCGAAACCTTGCATTATTTGGACTTGTGACCTGGCTTGCCATAATTGTAATAACTCATTCCCAATGGCAAAATGTTTGCAAATTGTCCCTTCATGCCGCGGTTAAAGCAAATAATAGTCGTTATATTAACTTTCTCATAATTTTTTCCCTCCATGGTCTTATCACTTATCGCGACTTCTGGCTTGTCATCATATTTTGATCCCTCATATTTTCCTTTCCTCTTTTATCCCTTAGCCTTTATTTATTCTTTAAAGTCTTGCTCCATGACGTGATCCACCTCCACCAATATAGTTCACGTTCGCAGACTCAACCTAATAATTCTACTACGAAGTCTAAGTTTTAGGCCCCATTGAAACTTCTTAGCCTTTTTTCCTTGATGTTTATGGCGTAAGGATCAAAATGTGACAGTTCAGTGAACTTAGCTTCATATTCATCCACGAACATCGTCCCTTGTGTTATCTCTAGAAATCCCACATCTAGTTTCTTCTTAGCCACGACGGGTAATTATTTCTCAAGGAATATTTTCTTAAACCTATACCAACAAATGGTCATAGCCTCCCCTCAAAGTTGTGTTCTTTTGACCATTGTTCACTAATAATCGGCCTTAACCTCAAACATAAATAAGGCAAAGGACACCTTTCCTCTTCCGTGTAGTTTAGTACCTTAAAAATATTTTCAGACTTTCGTATCCAGGCATCGGCCTTCAATGGCTCAAGTTCTCCTTTAAAGGGTTATGTCTCCAACTTCTTGAAGCGATCAATAGTGAACCTAGTAAGACTTTCCTCGATTGTTCTTGTATCCATAGCCTTAGATAGTGCTTTTGCATGCCCAACCATCACCTCTGGAACTCTCTCCCAACTAAATTCTTCGTTGGGGATAGTAGTTTCCATAAAAATGACATTATTGGCTACAGCTCCTATAATTCCTCGATGTTAACCTCTTTCCATATATTCCCTACAAGAATCACACATGTCGAAGTCCAATATCCTAATCCGAGGTTCCCAAACATAATTTTACCCATCATACACACACACACACACATACACACACACACACACATACACACACACACTTATATATATATATATATATATATATATATATATATATATATATATATTCGTGTGTGTGTGTGTGTTGCCATCTAGAGGTCGAAGGGTCAGGGTCTTCGGAGTCGAATCCCTCCTTCCTTCTCCCTATTCTTTTTTTTACGTGCACACCGGATTGCGTCCATCATAAGGGTGCTCGATCGTCATTGATGTGGGGTGATATGTAGAGATAGAGTCGCCAATCTATTTTGCTCAAAATAGGAAGAAGAAATGTTGCCGCCCTGAGAGAGCGACACCAAGGACAATACTGATGCTTGCAAAATCAAGTAGTTCAAAGTTCCGGGGGGGACTAAGTTACGAAATGGAAAGGTCTCAGGCACCCATAACTCCCTTTCGATCACTCATGGGCATGTGTTAATATTTTCCTATAGAATTTTGCGATGTGCGTGCTTATGTGCATAATATAAATGGAGGGCGGAATCACTTGACTCGTGTCATGGCTAAAGGTGGAGCGAGATCATCCTTAGGAGTGTTCCCAAAATAGTAATTAAAAATATAATGTTAATGTTTGTCGCTTCAAAAGACGTTATGAAAGAATTATTGCGTATATCGGTCAAGACATAAGCAAACAAGCATATAAGATGTATATCTCATAAATATGTGAGAATAAAATTATGAAGTTAGGTGGGAGGACACGAGTCGAATTCACCCAAGATGCCTACATAGACTAGGAGCATCAAAGTACACAGAGTTAGAAAACAATATGAGGTGGGGTTTAACCCATAAATCCAATCGGGGACTTTATTATATGAGGGTGTGAAGAAAAAGGTGTTTTAGTGTGAGAAAGTTTAATGAGAAATCCTTGTTTGGAATTTACAAGTGAAACCCCTTTTTCTTGTTTTTGGATTTTTTAATGACTATAAAATATGTGTATATACTAATAATAAAACTTAGAATTAAGATGTGTGATGTAACGAAATAAGATACTAAAGTGAAAATGAAGTAACTAATGCAAAATTAAGAGAATTTAAAGACAGAGATGAAGAAATGGACCTCCTTATAATGAGTTGAAGTAGATATTCCTTGTAGATGCGTTGACCTCAAGGTGAAGTGATGGTGGTTTGAGAAGGTGGGTGGGAATTCACTCAAAATAGTATGAAAATAATGGGAGGAATGTAGGATATGCGCTTTTTAGGAAATAACATCTCTAACTTCAAGGGAATTCTCTCTGAATTGCTAAAAGGGATCTTTATGTGTGCCTTCCAAAGTGAGTTCATGGCCTCTATTTATTGGGATAAGGGGGTGTCGAGCGAAATGGTACTTAGCCTACCTATCGGCATAGAACCCTAGACACATTGTCGATAGGCAGGGTCTTGGGGTTATCATTCGGTAGTCTGAGGTAGATTTTTTAAAAAATGGACATAAAATGAGAATCGTAATCCAAAATCGCGAATGGGGTGGACCATTGAAAAGGGTATTAAGAGACCTTCAAGAATTTATCTACTCCTAGGTTTGGTAGTTGAACAAGGTCAAAAGGGACCCAGAGTCGCCCACTGGTCACTATATAGGAAATTTTCAAAGGAAAACGGATCGTTCGTTCGAACCGTAAGTTAGCATTGTGAACGGGATGGACCATTGTAAAGGACACTCAAAGACCATTGAATATTCATTTCGATTCATTCAGTTCAGAGAGTTAACCTTCGTCAAATGGATCCCGAAAGCATCCAGTGATCCTTCGGAGTAAAATGGGTCATTTGTCTATAACGTACATCTAATTTGTGCATGAGGTGGATCGTTGGAAAGGGTATTCAACGACCTTTGAGGATTCATTCAGTATCATTTGAGATGAAGAGTTGACATAAGTCAAATAGAGTGAGGGAGCTCCCGATGGCCTTCGAATTAGTTTTTAGTGTACAGCGAATTGTTCGTTTGAACCGTATGTCCGATCTATACACGGTATGGGCCATTGAAAAGGGGATTCAGAGCCCTTCAAAGATTAATTAATCTTATACTTAGGCAAAAAAGTTAATTGGGGTCAACATGGGACCTGGGTGTGTTCAATGGCCTCCAAATTAGTTTTTAATAACAAAACAAAACGTTCATCTAGACTGTTAGGCCCATTTGTGCACGGGATGGAACATTGGAAAGGGGAATTGGATACCTTTGAAAATTTATTGGGCTTTTGCTCAGATGGGAAAGTTGATCAGAGTTAACGGGGCTTGGGAGTGCTCGGTGGCCTCTAAATCTATACTCGGAGTATGGCCTAAGGTTTGTGATGGATGAGTGAGTGTTAGGGACCTAATGAGGTATTTTGGAGGGTCCTAGGATAAAGTGTCAATAGAGAGCCCCTCAACAGGAGAGTTTAGAACAAGTGAAGGTCGTCGAGTGATAGACATCACATCGATGTTGGAAAAGAGGTTTAGTAGGTCGATTATGAGGACCTAGAGGATGAAGTTGACCGATTCAATGGGTCGAGGATGATTCTAGGGACCTAAGGAGATGAGGATGATCAATTCAGTAGTGCCAAACTTACCTTTCAAGTTGTGCTTGGGATAACCAATTCTGAGGGTCGAGGTTAATTCTGAGAAATTGAGGCTTGTAGTGACCAATTCTGAGGGACAAGGTCAGTTCTGAGGACCTAAAGTGATGATAATTGATTCTGAGGCTCGAGGTCAATTTTGAGGACCTAAAGTTATAATGACTAATTTTACAAGTTAGGATCAATCCTGAAGACTTAAAGTTATAGTGACCAATAATGTGGGCCGAGGTGATTTCTGAGGAGATAAATTTGAGATGATTGATTCTGAGGACCGAGTTTAATTCTAATTACCTAAAGTTGTAGCGATCAATTCTGCGGGCTGAGATCAATTCTGAAGACCTAAAGTTGTAACCACCAATTTTAAGGGCCGAGATCAATTTTAAGGACTTATAGTTGTAACGATCAAATTTGAGGGCCAAGATCAATTCTGAGGACCTAAAGTTGTGATGATCGATTCTGAGGACCTAAAGTTATACCGAGATGCATTTAATTCTGAGGACCTAAAGTTATGATGACCGATTTTGAGGACCAAGGTCAATTCTGAGGACCTAAAGTTATGATGACCGATTCTGAGGACAAGGTCAATTCTAAGGACTTAAAGTTATAGCGAGCAATTCTGTGGGCCGAGGTCAATTTTGAGAACCTAAAGTTATGATGACCGATTCTGAGGGCCGAGATCAATTCTGAGGACCTAAAGTTGTAGCGATTAATTCTACTCGCTGAGGTCAATTTTGAGGACCGAAAGTTATGATGATCGAGTTTAAGGGTCGAGGTCAATTCTGAGGACCTAAAGTTGTAGCTAACAATTCTGTGGGCCGAGGTCAATTCTGAGAACCTAAAGTTGTGATGGTCGATTTTAAGGGCCCAGGTCAATTCTAAGGACCTAAAATTATAGCGACCAATTCTGTGGGCCAAAGTCAATTCTGAGGACCTAAAGTGGTTGATAAGCACCCAAAATTGTACATTTTATACCCGGAATTGACGTACTTTTGTTGTTAATTCTCGGCAATATGGTTCTTATTTGCTTAAATGTTTATCTTGTAGGTCAAACATCCGTTTGCGGTGTTAAAAGCTATATATCGAGGCAAATGCGCATTTTATGGAGCTAATTACCAATCCCGTAACCCTAACCTAGCCCAAACCTGTCCCAAACACTGTGTGTGTTTAGTTTGTGTCTTTTTATATTTTCTTAAATTTTTAATTTGAGTCGTTTTAATTTTAGGATTTATTTAGAATTTTTTAGGTTTTATTTTTTATTTTTATATTTCTTTTTAATTATTGTGATTTTATATTGATTTTGATTTTTATTAGTTTTTAGTATTTAGTCTTATTTTATTAGGATTAGTTTTTTAGGAATTCACTTATTTTTAGTTTTATTAGATTTCACATTTTATTTTTAGGATTTTAGTTTTAGTTTTATTAGATTTTATTTTTATTTTTATTTTTATTTCTTTTTAGTTTCAATTTTTATTTGTGTCTTTGTGTTTTTTTTTAGAATAGGAATTTAATTTTTAGATTTTTAGTTTTAATAGTTTTATTTTTATTAGTTAGTATTATTTGTTTAGGGTCATAAATTAAACATACACACATACCCAATACACACTCACAACCACCTATGATACACGCACACACTCACCCAAACTCTTCCTCACCCACACCAATTACCCTATACCCTCACCCACCAAATCACACCCTTCATCTTCTTCCCTACACCCATCTTCTCTCTCATCCACAACCACCATAGCCAATCTAACCTCCATTAACATACACCTACCCAACACCCAACTTTCATCTCACCCAACACCATCAACACCCTCACCTCCCACACCTCCGGCCATACCTGAACCACCCCAGCTAACCCATGCCGGAGATCAAACTAATCGGACCTCAGTTCCGGCGAGCGGAGCAAGACCTTAACCCTCAACCACTCTGGCGACGACCCCTGCCAGAGCGAACCTACTTCCTCACGGCCAGCCCCATCCCTGCCGGAACCCACACCAAAACCTGTTTAACCCGGAGCCCCAGCAACTTCCGTCCTACCTCCTAACTCGCCTTGGCCACCAACCCAAACACTAAAACCTTCGGTTCTATCCCTCCTCCGACCGTACCTCAACCCGACCACCTGCTAACCTTAACCCGACCTCTACAACCCGGCTTCTCTTCTACCCATTTCACCATTTCAAGACCCACGTCATTTCCAAGCCCCTTGCACGATTTTACCACCTACCAATTCCCAAACCAAATAACAAAATCCTTTTACACCACATGTGTTTAAAACCCTTTTATCCAAAATACCCCCAACTACTTATTTTAACCCAACTTCCCATTATACCCCTTTAACAAATTAGATTTTTATTCCCTCTCCCACTTATCCTCACACCTCACCATTTCCATGCACACTCAAGTCCATTCCCAAAAATACCCCTAGCTCCATGCCTATTATAAAATGAAGATGAAGACCCCATTTGGAAGGGAATTGTTTAGAGAGAGCTTTTAGATAGGAATTTTTAGAGAGATGGTTGTAGAGAGATAAATACCATTTTGTAAATAGTTTTTGTTTTTATTTTTTAGAGATTTGGTGAGATTTAATTGTGAATAATTGAATTGTATGGAAGATGATAGAGTTCAAATTGCCAATTTCAAGAAGACTTGTTGAAGATTTGTTCTCTTTCTCTACTCTTTTATTACATATGCCTTTGATTATTTGTTCATCATGTTTAATATCATGTTAAGATAAATCCACTTTCAAGGGGTGGGGGGAAACCCTTATTTGATGTTATTTTAGTTTAATTAGTTTGAATACTTGAAAATTCCCTTTGAATGTTATTTTTGATCCCTCACCCTTAAATTTACGCCTCGAGAGAGGGTAAATGATTTTCGAGAGAAAATCAAAATTCTAGTTATAATACCTATTTTAGATTCGAACTAGAGATAGGGGTTTCTTAAGTGGGGTATTATAACTTGAATTTCAACGCTAAATTTATTTTCTAAGATTGACATAAATTTTAATTGATCGATCCTAGCGGGTGATTAATTAAAAAAAGTGTAGATCTATTTTTCTAGAGTTGTGGGGTGTTAAACTTAATTTTCTAAAAGGTTACTATTAAAATTACATTTGCAACGAGAGTTGATTTGTAATTTTGATATTAATTTGGGAGAATACAATTAATTAAATTAATTAATTAGAATAGCTAAAATTTGTGGTGTAATCCCACTCCTTGATTGTTCTCTGAATTATTTACCTCACTTTATCTCTTATTTTAGTGTTAGACCTTATTTTTCACTTTTAGTAAATTTCTAGTTAGTTGTTTTCATCTCACAATTTAGTTTAGTCTTATTTCAGCTCACCTCACCCAATTGTTTTAATATTGAAAAAGCTAAAAAAAATAGAAAAACTGAAAAAGTACAAAAGAAAAAAATTGAACTACATTTGAGTTTGTCTCTAGCTTACCCCTTGATGTGGATTGATACCCTTTAACCTCTACACTTGAGTTTACATATTTTTGTAGGTAATTGAGGTTTTCATTAGAGGAGCTTTTTAAGCAACGACGAAAAACATACGCAAATGCACGCATGGTTCCACTAGGGATTGTGTTACTTCAAGAATTCGCTGGGGAAGGATTTATCTTTAAGATATATGGTTGGGGATTAAGTTGTCTTATAACTCCACTGTGGGGGTGTTTAGGTTGGGGCATAGTAGACTTAGATGCAGACGCATCGTTGCTTCTTCTTACGGAACATATTGAGGATAGGTTAGTAAGGTTAATCCGGTTGGGGATTCATGCGGGAGATAAGGGTTTAGAATTAATCC
Source organism: Sambucus nigra (assembly GCA_949130495.1). Lineage (NCBI taxonomy): Eukaryota > Viridiplantae > Streptophyta > Magnoliopsida > Dipsacales > Adoxaceae > Sambucus > Sambucus nigra. The sequence goes on along the minus strand of OX422211.1, from coordinate 388,821,389 downwards.
TGCTATGGATTTTGAGAGTTTATAAGGGTATTGGTGCTCCAAAAATGATTTTCTTGAGAAAATTAAGTATCTATATTTTCAGGGATTTTGGGGGGTTTTTCAGGTAATTTTTCAGCATTTTCAGTATGAAATTTGGATGGGGGTGCCGATAGGCAGTCCTAGGGGTGACAATAGGCAAGGGCACGGACTCCTTTCCTTCTTTAGGAAAGGGAAAAGACACATGCCAATCGACATATTCAGGGGGTGTCGATCAGTAGACCCCTTAGCCTTCTATAAAAAGGGGGCAAATCCCCCCCCCCCTTTTTCACATATTCAAGTGTTTTAATCTCTTGATTTATCTCTCTAAAAAATCATTCCTAATCCCTTATTGCTTCAATACTTCAAATGGTGAGTTGAAGTGAGGTGTACAATAATGCGTGGCTCGCCGTCGATGATTGCGTTGGCCTCGAGTGGCAGTCTAGGGTGCCCCTTGCCTTGGGCAACAAGAATGTAATTCATCTATTTAAGCCCGTTGCTGATGAGCGTAATCTTATACATGAGTTGGCACACCATCATTCTTCTAGGAAGAGGAACCCTAGTAGCTATGTAAGTGAACTTTAGGTATTGCATTTAATTTTTCATTTTTTCCTTTTGTGTTCGTGATGGATTTTCTTCTTTTTCTTTTGTAGACTGACATCACTCCTTTGGCTATCCGGTATCGGGGGATAGCGGGGTTGAAGGTGGTTTGGGATAAGCTTCCTGGTGCGGTATGCTGGATGGTCTCATATGCGAGCCTCGATCACTTAGCTGAGGCTTTGGATAAGACACTACGTTTTACTATAGTTTTTTGTGCTCTAGGAGAGAGGTGGTGGGACACTACCCACACCTTCCATCTTGTCTTTGGGGAGATGATGGTGAATTCCATAGATGTTTAGCATCTAACGAGTCTAGACTATGAAGGATTTCAGATAGTGGTGAATCGCACAGTGAGGGTAATGCCAAAGGTGGTACAACCAGCGTTGGGTGATGTGGGTAGGATCATTTTCGGGGATTCGATATGTATTTATTCTTTAAAGGAGACTCTTATGCAAAGGGGGTGGATGTGACTGAATGGAGGAAGGTAAGGCAGATTGCCCGTTTTCTTATTTTGCTTATGTTGGGTGGTTTTCTGGTGGCAATGAGCGACAATGTCATCCATCTCCAGTTCTTTCCCTTTTTGCGGACAATTTTTTAGGTATGTATTTATGATTGGGGGAGCCTGACCTTGGCATCCCTCTATTTTTCTTTGTATGCTTTCAGCCGGTGTTGCTGGAAGACCTTTATAGGCACCACGTATCTTTTAGAGGTAATCTTCAATTCATTTTCCTTTTTATGCATTTCCTTGCATTCTTCTTTGGTTTATTTCTTTGTTGATTCCTATCTTTAGCAAACGTGTTTTTATGAGGTGATAGGGTGTAATGCAGGGTTGATATCCCTGAAGGATGATAGCTTGGGGGACTTCTGTCGGATGTTCCGGTGGAAGAAATCCAACTGGACATTGAATCAGGATTTATCCATGGCAGACGTGTGACGGGCTTTAAACGCCCTAACGAGTGATCAGGTTATCTTTTTATCTTCTCTTAGTCTTTCAGTTTCTTCATTCTTGAATAGATATTGATTCTCTATTGGGGATTTTAGGTGACCATCTACCCCTGTGGGGTGACTCCTCATGATATGAGGGTGACGGGCCTACATGCGCAGATGCGGTGGTTATTCACTCATGAGTTCGGGTATGTCTGGTACCTAGGGGAAAGGGTGGTTAGACATATTATGGAGGAAGAGGTGGGGTACCACCATCAGTTCCCCCGATGTACATGAGGCGGGTGAGGGAGATATCGGATGATGCCCGGACGACGGCGATGAGCGGAGAGCCTTACATGCTTTATATAGATACGATGGTGAGCTAAGATTATCTAGACTTCGTAACGAGCTGGATGATGCCCCCTTGTATCTTTGACTTGGAGAACATGCCTTTATCCACTACAGCTTCAGGCAGGGGTACTAATACGTCAATGGGATTCGCCCATAGTGCAAGTGATGGCACGTCGGTGGTGGAAAAGGAGGCTCCTATTATTGAGGTTACTCCCATTTCTTATAATTTTTCACTGAGGAGCGGGAAGTCACTGAGAATGCCACATCATCCTATCGTGACACTGTCTGTATTAACAGGGCTTATTTATGATGCCCTTCGTCCAGAGGAATATCCTTTTCTATTTTTTCTTGTTCTATTGACTTTCCCTGGTTTCTTGACTGATTAATTTGACTTTTGTTATTACCGCTTGCAATATGTTTGGGTCTCGACTACCTGGCTAAGGGATATCAAGGATTGGATGTCCTCCATGTCGGAATATATCAAGATCTTGCCTTCTTCATGCTTCATGTCGTATGCCACTTCTGATGAGGGATCGGGTTCTAGGAGCGGAGGATCCACCGTTCGTTGTTGGGGAAAGAGTGTCCATCGTGGGGGTTGAGTGTTTAGAGAGAGAGAGAGGTAGTGGGTTCGGGCTGACTCCTGTTGTTTTCTATTTTTCTTCTTATCTGAAATATGTAAACTCAGTGAAGCAATTTATGTATATATATATATGCAAAAAAATGGATTTTTTCTTGAATTAGTGACCTATCATATATGCACTTTTAATTTTTTGCTGAGATTATTTATTTTTATACAAAGATATAGATAAGAATAGCAATGATAATGCAAGGCAAAAGGATTATTAATAAAAATGTTTTGAGTTGGAATTTTATGATTTGAGAGAAAGAATTGAGTAAATCACCCAGGGATAATTTTGCAAAATAAATATTTTTCTGAAATTGATTTTGATAAGAGAGGAAATATGGAACTTTCCAAATTAGGGGGTTATCGATCGGCATACCCCTTGACCTGCCTATTAGCATAGGAGTCAAGTCAAATAACCCTTAGGCTTTGATTGCACTTTCCTGCACTTCAGAGTACTCTGGTGGGGTTGGATTCTGCTCAAGTTTATAAGGCCCTTATTTTTAGCCAAAGTTTTCAAGTATAAAAGTGGGTGTGTGGAATGGGTTTTTCTCCATCCATACCCACATTATTCTCTCTTGCTCCAAATTCCTCCTTTTCAAAGGTCTCTTCCTATTCATAAAGGATTTTCTTCGTATCTCGACGGCTTGGAGAATATATGCTTGTATAATGCGGACTACGATGCTTTCAACCTGCGTCGAGTTTCTTTGTGGCGCAACCGTTCCATAGAATGGAACCTGTTAGCTGTAGCAGTGAAGTTCTGGTACCCCGAAGATCATGTTTTTTATTTCAATCTGGACAAGGTCCTCCCACTAATGAGGATTTCTCGGCCATGTTTGGGGTCAACCCCAGTATGGCAGAAACTATGCCTGATTTCTCCCGTTCTCCCCAAATTTATTTGTCAGAGTTACATCACATATCTCCCTCGATAGCTAGACCACTGGTTATCGGAGAGTCCATTTCTCTTTAAGAAGTTATATATTCCATGCGGCTGAGAGTTATTGCGGATGTTGGCTTTGCTGGGATTGTTGCCTTAGGCCTTACTGTAAGGCTATTGTTGGTGATGGGAGACTTGACTATGGATACCTAGGTTGCTGTGATAACGGCCTAGATGTCCTACCAGTAAAATCATGCAGTAGTGGTACTAGCTGAGACCCTGAATGGTATTGATGCTTGAAAAGACAATCATTCGAACTTTCTGAGGGGGATCCCCGTGATGTTGTTCATGTGGCTTGTGGGGAGGTTTCCCTTAGCGTCCCACTGAGTACCTTTTGGCGATTGTGACCAATTTTTTTGTTTGACCTTTATTCAGCTTTGACCCATTTGTGGAGAGCTGGGTAAAATGGCTTGTAGAGCATGGAGCCCGGTGCCTTTGCTGGTTAGTGCCATTGTGGGGAGGACTTACTCCCAGGCTTACAGCTTAGAGATTACCGGTATGTGTGGTTAGTGGGCCTTCAAAAGACTTATTTCTATTTCCCCTGGCATCTTCTACTCCAAGTTGGGTGGTACGAGATCGTTCCCCCTCATATAATAAATTTCTCCTCAGTGGGGGATTTAACTGAATTGCTGAAGATGAAGCTAGGATCTTTGTAGCACCTTCGTTGGCCATCTATCCATCCATCATAGTCCGTGGGAGGGTCCTAGCATGTACCTGGGGACTACCTAAAATGGATATAAAAGCAGGTAATAGAGAATGTTTTGGCGAAAGAGACCGATTAGAGATGGTTTTTTGCTTTCAACACCATGGAAGATGGTATTGTGGTTTTGTCCAATCTTGTCAGGATGTATCAATCCATAGAACGTACACAGAATGTCAATCAGGAATGGGAAACTTGGGGACCTCTAGGGGTTGGTAATGATGATGAAGCAGGGTCGTCTGGCAGTTGAAAGTAGCATCTTGTGAAGCTTTTGGTGTTTTTTATGAAGCAAGGTGATTGTAATGTTTTTGTGTTTGGAATTTTGGATAATTTCATGTAGCTTGGTTAGGGTTAGGTTTGTTTAGGAATATTTTTATCAGTGGAGAGGGGTGGTTTGTTTGACTCCCTTTGCTTATACTTCATGCGATAGCACCATTATCCTAATTAGAAATAAAAATTTATTTTGAACATATTTTATTGTGCCTCTTGATGAGTTTTATATTTTAATCCTACATAATCCTTTTGTTCATGTAAATGATAAAATGAATGATTGTTCTTGGAGGTTAGAAAGGAATAGCATTTTGTGAAAAGAAGGGAATCGGACCCATATATAACGTATGGGCTACCTATGTACCCTTGGGGGTTTAGAAAATTTTCATGAGTTTCATTTTAAAAAGAAACATTTTTTAGAGGATCAGGTCCCACGTAGTTCTAGGTATAAATAAAAATATTTTTTTAGAATAGATGGGGGTGTGAAGAGTTGTAGCACCTCGAGATTTCGGGCTAAGGATAAAACTTCTTGAAACGGTCCAGGTTGACTGGACACTCCATATCTTCTCCATCAAGGTCTATGAGCATAGGAGTACCTCCTGAGAGAATCTTATTCACTATGTAAGGACCACTCCAATTCGGTTTGAATTCCCCTCTGGGGTCTCAAAGGATTGCTATAATCTCTTTAAGGGCAACATCTCCTTCTTGGACACCATGGTCCTTGAATTTCCTATTGAATGATCGCGTTACCTGTCGATAGTACCCTTGTATATAGTACAGAGCCTTCAATATCTTTTCATCCAAGAGATATAATTCGTCCAAGTGACTCTGATGCCATTCTTATTCATCAACTTTTCTCTCGATCAAGACACGAATGGAAGACATTTCTAGATCAACGTGTAGAATTGCTTCCATGACATATACTAGAGAATAAGGGGTTGCTCTAGTAGGCATTCTGATTAATGTGTGATAGCCCTAGACAACGTAAGGGATCCGATCGGGTCAATCTATGCAACTCCCATTAGGCATTCTAATTGATTTGGGTCGATAAGTAGAAGATTTGTGTCTCTGAATCCCATACTCGTCAACTAGTTTTGTAACTTCAGCCTCAAAGTGTAGCCCATTATCTAACACTAATTAATGGGGAACTCCGTATCGGTAGATAATATTATTTCTGATAAACTTGGCCATTTTCTTGGCATTTAGAGTCGTGTATGACTGTGGGTACCCTGAATTTAGCATTATAGGCCTGGACGAGTATCCCCGCCTTAGCGGCCCAAAGCCCAGGCCCATCACCTTTTGTATTGATCCGATTACTCCACGATCCCATGAAGAGAAGTTGTGGGGGAGCGCGATCCCATGTAGGAAAGTTACAGGGGAGATGGACAATAAGGAGGAACCCATCACCCCCACTAACCAACATATACATGTATAAATTAAACCCTAAATCCGGGGCAAAGGACAAGTTGTATTATCTGTACTTATTCTTCAGAATATAGAGAAATAACACTGACTGCACCACCGTGGACGTAAGCACATCTTTGCTGAACCACGTACACTTGTTGTTGTGTGATTGGCATTTTATTTATCTTTTCTTAGTTATCACCTCTTTCACATTTATTTGTGTTGCATAATTATTGTCACCACAATTGGCGCCGTCTGTGGGAAACGTTCATCTTTCCCTGAGAAGAGCCCACGCCAAGAAAAAATCTAAGATGTCTGGTCACAGCAGCAACGCTCCTCAAGCAGGAGATATTCAGGAGCCACCTCCTCCTCGCAGGATTAGGTCTGAAGTCCTACGTTCAGATCAAGGGGCTCGCTTAGAAAGGCCAGCCTCAGAAGAGAGTCAAGGACCAGCAAGGTCCACGCAGATATCCAGATTGATCGATGCATAGGAGGCAAGGCTCCACGAGCAGAGGGAGTCTTCTCGCAGATATGAGGCTGAGAATGCTCGCTTGAAAAGAAGACTGGAAAAACTGGAGAAGGAACTACGTCCTGATACCAGGAGACGCCCCTATCGCACTCCTAGCCCTCAGGCGAGCAAATCTCGTAGCCGAGGAAGGAGCCCTAGGCGGCAATATCAAGGGTACGAAGGTGGCGACTCAGACGACGACCTCCGCGAATAACTAAGAAAAGCTCGCCGCTACCAAAGCCCTGCTCGCAGCGACGACAACATACGGAACCTGGTCCGCAGAGAAATGGACCAACATCCAGCTCACCGCGGCACCAGGTCGACCAGAGAACTCGCCAGGAGAGCCCTCAAGACCCAGATGAAATCACCCTTCACGAGGGAAATTGAAGAAGAAGAAGAAGAAGAAGAAGAAGAAGAAGAAGAAGAGGCTCCCAAAAAGTTTTCCATTCCAAGGTTCAAGATTTACGACGGGAAGACTGATCCCATTGATCATGTCAGGCAGTACCGGAAGGCTATGACCCTTTGGAATCATCGAGATGCACTGATGTGCTGTATTTTCCCCTCGAGCCTTCATGACGTGGCCCAGAAATGGTTCGAGAAACTCCCTCACCGATCCATCAGAAATTTCAAATCCGTGGTCGAGCTCTTTACGGCCCGGTTCATCACCAGCAGCTCCCATCCCAAAAGGATGGATGCTCTATTAACAATGAAGAAAACACCTCAGGAGACACTCCGAGACTACGCGAAGAGGTACTGGGAGTTATTCAACGAGGTCGAGGACTGCGCGGAAGAAGTGGCAGTGGCTTCATTCAAAATTGGGCTACCTATCTCTTCCCTCCTTTACCAGTCCATGACAAAGAAGGAAGCTACAACCATTGACGACCTGATGGCCCAGATTGATAAATACGCAAAGGTGGAAGATGTCACCCTCCTTAATGTGGGAGAAAATGGTCGAGCCAAGCTCACTACCAAGGGAAGTGAGAAAGTTGAGAACTAGAAAAAAGGAGGAAAGAGTGGGGGCAAGAATGGCTCCAAAAACGGAGGGAACCCTGACGTTACAAAATCATTCCAGGCAGTCAACACCGTCTTCAAAGAACCAATTTACAAAATTCTCGCAAAGATCAAGGATGAGTCATTCGTCAAATGGCCCCGGAAAATGGGAGAAGACCCCTCGAAAAGAAACAATGCATTAAGATGCACTTTCCACAAAGAGGGAGGGCATAAGACCGAGCATTGCAAGGCTCTTAAGTCCCACCTCGAGGAGTTGGCCCAATCTGGACATTTGAATGACTTTGTGGAAAAGAAGGTAGAGAGAGTGACTGTCCACAAAGAGGCAAACCCGACAACGTATTGGAAGATGACGCCGGACACGAATTCACTGTAATCCACGGAGTATCTGATGTCAAGAAAATCCAGGGTAACTCAGCTCGGATGGAGGTAAAGAAACTAACAGCGGTAATGCAAGCTTTTCAGATCGATCCAGCAAAATCACAGTCAGGAAAACATCGGCGAGCAGAAGACATCAACTACAACAAGCATGTTGTCTTCACGGATGAAGATCTTGTAGGAGTAAGGACCCCTCATCATGATGCCTTAGTCATTACACTCAGGATAGCCAACTTTGACATCGACAGGCTGCTCGTCGATCAAGGGAGCTCATCCGATGTAATGTACAGCGACCTGTTCCGGAAATTGAAGTTGAACATCGCCGACCTAAAGGGAACCACTATCCCTCTGGTCGGCTTCGCTGGGAAGATGACCATGCCTCTGGGCAAAATAGTACTGCCTGTGCGCGCTGGAAATGTTTCCAAAATGATCGAATTCTTGGTGGTCAACATCGATTCACCGTATCAAGCCATCCTCGGCAGGGGATGGCTTCATGCAATGAAGGCAGTCTCCTCGACCTACCACCAGAAACTCAAATATATCACCGAGCGGGGAGTGATGGAGATACATGGCGACCAGGCGATGGCAAGAAAGTGCTTCATAGCGGTCATCCAACCAAAGCTAGAGAAAAGAGCCGTTCAAACCAGCGAGAAAGTGGAGGAAGGTGCAATTCCTTCCAAATAGCAATTAAAATATGGAAGGCCTGGAGTGGAAGAGACCAGGCTCCTCCCCTCCAAGAGCGTCGTCGAGGACTTGGTAGAAGTGTCGGCTAAAGAAGGCAATAACAGCAGAGTCTTCCTGATCGGAACCTCACTCACTGACCAAGAGCAAAAGGATTTGTCAACCTTACTCAGAAGCAACATAGATGTTTTCGCTTGGGAACCCTATGAGCTGCCAGGAATCGATCCCAGTATGGTCTGCCATCAATTGCACGTCGATCCCACATTCAAGTCGATAGCGCAGAAGGCACGACGAACTGCTCCCGAGAAGGCCAAAGCAATAGAAAAAGAAGTCGAAAAACTATTGGATGCAAGGTCCATACGGGAAGTGAAATTCCCCAAATGGTTATCCAACCCAGTGGTAGTTCCAAAAAGCAACGGGAAGTGGAGACTTTGCATAGACTTCACTGACCTCAACAAAGGCTGCCCCAAGGATAGCTTCCCTCTTCCGAAAATAGACCAACTAGTAGACGCCACCGCAGCTCACGAACGAATGAGTTTCCTGGACGCATACTCAGGATATCACCAGATTCCCCTGTATGCCCCAGATCAGGATAAAACGGCATTTATCACGACGGTTGGTTTATACTGTTACAAGGTCATGCCTTTTGGGCTAAAAAATGCAGGGGCAACCTATCAGCGGCTAGTTACTAAAATGTTCAAAAATCAAATGGGAAACACAATGGAGGTCTACATCGACGACATGCTCGTCAAGAGCAAGGAGAAGGAAAATCACCTCTCGGACCTATCAAGTACCTTCGAAATCCTCAGGAAGTACCGAATGAAACTCAACGCGAGCAAGTGTTCCTTCGGTGTCTAGTCAGGAAAGTTTCTTGGGTATTTGGTCAGCAAGCGAGGCATAGAGGATAATCCAGACCAGATTGATGCAATCAAAAGAGTGCAACCTCCTCGCACAGTCCGAGATGTACAGAAGCTCACTAGAATGCTCGCTGCTCTAAATCGTTTCATTTCTAAATCCTCCGAGAGATTCAAGCCCTTCTTCCAACTCTTAAAAGGAAGCAAAACAGTAGAATGGGCCCCAGGTTGCTCACGAGCGTTAGACGAGCTCAAGTCCTACCTAAGCTCCCCACCGCTGCTTGTCATACCATAACAAATGGACTCTTTATACCTCTACCTCTTTGTATCCAGCCATACTATCAGCTCAGCGCTAATGTGTGAAGTTACAGGGATCCAACATCCAGTCTATTACGCGAGCAAAACCTTACTAGATGCTGAGCAGCGCTACCTACCATTGGAAAAGCTCACATTCGCCCTAGTAATAGCCTCGAGGAAACTGAAGCATTATTTCTAAGCTCATACGATCATCGTCCTTACATCACACCCCCTCAAGGCTGTCTTAAGGAAGGCGGATTTGTCGGGTAGACTGTCTAAATGGTCAGTCGAGCTCGGATGATTTGACATCCAATTTCAACCAAGGACAGCTATCAAGGGTCAAATCCTTGCTGATTTCATAGCTGAATTCACAGGCGAAGAACCCTTCGACCAGCCTAAGCCAACAGAACAAAACAACCAGACTACAAGGGAAGGCTGGAAACTATTCGTTGATGGAGCTTCCAACTCAAAGGGGGAAGGAGTAGGAATTGATCTCATCACTCCAGAAAATACAGTCCTCGAGCAAGGAATAAGGCTAGGATTTGTAGCCTCCAACAACGAAGCAGAATACGAAGCCTTGATAGCAGGTCTCCAAAGGGCGCAAACTCTGGGAGCAAAGCATTTGCAGGTATTCGGAGATTCGTAACTAGTTTCCAATCAGATAAGTGGAGATTATAACGCTAAGGATGAGAGAATGGCAGCCTACCTCTCCTTGGTAAAAAACTTAATGACGAACTTTGAAGAGATCAACATCCAACAGTTTCCCAGGGGGCAAAACAGCCACGCTGACGCCTTAGCAGCCCTGAGCTCGGCAGTTGATTCTAGCCTTAAAAGGATCATCCCTATCGATTTCCTCAGTTGCCCAAGCATTTACCCCAACTGCGAGCCGATAAAAGCAAAACCAATACTCCAATTGGAATCAGCCCCCAACTGGATGGATCCCTTGAGAGATTATTTAAAGAACGGAACGCTCCCAGAGGATAAGAGAATTGCCCACCAGATAAGAGTTAAAGTTGCTCGCTTTCACTTATCCACAGGAGGCGACTTTTATAAAAGATCTTTCTCCGGCCCCTACCTTAGATGTGTCCACCCAGACGATGTCAAAGCAGTGCTTCACGAGCTTCACGAAGGAATCTGTGGAAGTCACGTCGGAGGAAGGTCTCTAGCCTTCCGAGCAATGAAGGAAGTTTACTGGTGGCCATACATGCAAAAGGACTCCGCAGTATATGTCCACAAATGCCTAAAATGCCAACTTCACGCTCCCATGGTCCACCAGCCCGCCAGCAAATTAAAATCCCTGACCAGTCCCTGGCCCTTCGCCCAGTGGGGAATGGACATCGTGGGACCACTGCCCACCGCTGCCGGCAATCGCAAATACCTGTTGGTTGCAACTGATTACTTTACCAAGTGGATCGAGGCAGAACCACTGGCGAACATCCGAGATGCTGACATGATGAGGTTCATATGGAGAAATATAATCACTCGATTCGGGATCCCCAGAACCATCATCACTGACAATGGAATACAGTTCAAGAGTGGCCTTTTTCAAGACTTCTGCGACAAACACGGGATCAGGCACCACTTCAGCTCGGTGGCCTACCCTCAAAGCAACGGAAAAGCTGAGGCTTCCAACAAGACAGTGATCGCTGGATTGAAGAAGTGGTTAGAGCGAGCCAAAGGCGCGTGGACAACCGAGCTACTGCATATCCTATGGTCGTACAGAACGACTCCTAGGCGAGCCACAGGAGAAACTCCATTCTCACTAGCATATGGTATGGAGGCGGTCATCCCACTAGAAGCAGGATTTCCTAAAATGAGATCCGACCTTATCGAGTAGGGCCAGAACGATCAGGCCTTGCTCGCCGAACTCGACCTGGCCGACGAGCGCAGGGAACTTGCCCTAGTAAAACTAGCAAGCTATCAGCAACAACTCGCGAAGCACTACAACAAAAGGGTCAATCCGAGGAAATTCAAAGTTGGGGACTATGTTCTAAGAAAGGTCCTGGGCAACACAGTGAAGCCATCAGACGGTAAACTGGGCCCGAACTGGGAAGGACCTTATAAGATAATTAGAGACGACCTGCGAGGTGCCTATCATTTGAAAACGATGGAGGGCAGAGAGATACCACAATCATGGAACGCAGCTAATCTCAAGAAATTCTATTTTTAGGAGTTCTATTGTTAGATCTTTTATTGTACTCATTATGTGAAAGGGCAGTTCATTTCTTAATTCACCAATAAAAATCTCTCAGTTGATCACTCTCTAAAAAGTAACAATTGCATCTTATTGCACATCCCTTTCAAATCACAGGCATAATGGTTGACATAGCAGGAAAACACCCCTCCTCAGGTCATTGTCATGAAGCACGACAGACCTCTTAGCATTGTCCATGGCAATATATGAAGCCCTACAGAGTATTCTTAGGCATCAAACCTACTTTGGTTGAACAAAATCCTGATCGGATGAAGACATCCAATACCAGGTGTGTCCTCGCCAATTGCCCTACTTAGGCCTAAGGGAGTGTGACGACACGACCTAAAAGGTAAAGGGAGGGCACAATGGTATTCTTAATATTGGACTGGGCGGACACTCACATGACAAAATAAAAAGGATTATGAAGCTGCAAAAATATAAAAGGATTGGATGAACACGTTTAGTCGGCAAAATCGCCCAAAACTCGAACTTTCCATTAATCTTTTATTTTTACAAACAATAATAGTACATGTTTAGTCGGCGAAGCTCGCCCAAAGCATTTACAATTATTAAAAAACAAAATCTCAAGGAGGTGGAAGCCTCCGAGCAAGATAATCAGCAACTTTAGCTCTCCTTCCATCATCAGGAGCAGGAGTGAGCTCCTCCACGACCTCATTTGCGTCCAACTCCAATAGTCGCCGGGGAATAGCATCGATGGGGATCCATCGATCATCCCGCCTAAATGGATTGGGCATCAGAGTAGAGGAGGACATCTTGTGTCGATACCACAACGTCGAGTTCCTCGGGACCTGCAGCTCTTTGAGAGCACTCAACCACCCCCTAATGAAGAAGAGCTCCTCGAACTCTGATAACCTTGTGGGAGCATCCAGCCAGCCCTGATCATATCCATCAGACCACACTTAGCGAGGGCCCTTCTTGAATAGATGCCGCAGTCGGGTACCGTCCCTCTGGAGCCCAGCAGCAGTCACATAAGCTCGTCGAACATCGCCGCGCAGCTCCTCCATTTCCCTCTCACGCTGTTCCTCGGCTTCCCTGTTCCTACCCCTGGCACTCCTACCAGCACGCGGGAGGGGAGGCCGAGCAGCTCGCGATGAAGAGGAACCTTGTAGGACTGCCGAAATGATGCTCGGCGAATGCTCCTTAAGCCTTAGGACTTCCCTCCTCAAGTCTTCATTCTCCTGCTGCAGGAACTCCCCAACCTGGTTAATCTCGGTGGCCTCCAGCAACCTTGCTCTCAGTGAACTGACTTCTTCTTGCACTGAAGCACCGATTTCTTCCATCTCCTGGAGCCTGTCCTTCAACTTGGCCACTGGCTCGGACTGATCCTTATATTTCTGGTTCCTTGACTTAGCAAACTTGCAAAGTCTAGCAAAGGCCTGGCGAACTGCAAGGCTTGCATTAGGACCAAGAGTTCTACCTAGTTGGGAGGTAACAGGAATATAATCATCCACATCAACCAACTACAAGTAAAAGAAAGAGAAAAGAAAGAGATCAGCATAAACAAAAATGAAGCCTTTTCATTAATAAGGAACGAGGTTACATCAGATTGAAAAAGAAAAAATTACAAAGCATCCCTATCAATTAGCAACCTCGGCTGGCCCAGAGGTGGATGGTCCCTTGTCCTTATCAGCATCAGCAGGTGCATTACCCTCTGCAGGGGTGTCCTCTGTCCTCTCGACCAAAGGAACATTAGTAGAAGTCGCCTGAAAGACAGGACCGGTGCCTTCAGCAGTTGGGGCTGGGTCCTCATTTACGACTGGCTTTGGCCCTGGATCGTGCTCGTCAAAGAGGGGGGATGCAACGTCCACCCCAGCAGCCACGAGAACCTTATTCCACCCTTTCTTGAAGTTCACACGGCTGATATAGCCTATCTGAACCTCAGCGTCCTCATACGCAGCAGCCCAGTCAGAGTTGTACGAATCTTCCTTAAGAGTGGCTGCCTGGGCTTTCTCCGCCTCCAGTTGCTCGGCCAGAATCATGTTCTTCTCTGCAAGGTCTAGCTTGCTCGAGCACACCAGGTCATACTCCTTCCTCAGCTCGCCAAGCTCCCTGACCGCATCATCTCTCTCGCGAGCAGAATTAACAAGAGCCAAGTCAGATAAAGCTCGAGCTGCATCAGCAGCCTTCAGATCGGCCTCCAACTGAGACCCCTGGCTACCAGGGCAAATTTTTGCTGCTCCATCTCACCATTCCTTCTCACCAACTCGTCGCGAGAGCGATAAAGCACAGCGAAGTCGGTCACAAACTGCAAAGAACAAGGAAGGGATCAAGAAGAAGAAACCATCAAAACTGGTTAAAAGAAATTGAGAATTAGAAGAGAACTTTACCAAGGCGAGCCTCTGGCTAGCCTGCAGAGCCAATTGATTGGACCCCAATGCCCTCTCGCGATCTGCAGGAAGAACTGCTCTCTCGAGCAGCGCAGGGGCAAGCTGAGGAGAGGCAGCCACCGAAGCCCCCTCGGGCAAGGCAGACACTGGGACCAGGGCTTGACCAGTTTTGGTCCTTGATTCCACCTTCCTCCTCTCCTCCTCTTTTTCCCTCTCCCTTCTCTTTCTCTCATCTACTTTCTTCCTCTCCTCCTCCTTTTTCCTCTCTCTATCCCTCGCCTGCTCCTCCTCTCTCTTCTTCTTCTCTTGCTCCTGAGAAGAAGGCCGAGAACCAGTAGCTATGGCCCCAGAGGCAGTCTTCGGTTTCTTGGACCTCTGTGCAAGGAGCACGTCATCATCATCATCGTCATCTCTGATCAAATTCTTCCTGGGAGGCATCTCTTCACCAGAACTACTGGTAGTGCTCGACGAGTCTCGAGCCTCGGAATCCCCTTCAGAAGAACTGCTACTGTCAGCACTCCCTGCACCCAAATTACTCACAACGCCTGCAGGCTCACTCTCCGAGCTGCTCTCTTCTTCGTCCAACTGGATGGGCTCAGTCGAAATCTCTTCGGAAGAGTCAAAGTCTGGAACACTATCCACAGGTCGGGCTATGAAGCTGGAGCCTGTGTTCTTGTATTCAAGAGAAAAAGCAGCAGACCTAGGATGCTCGCCGTCACCCAGAGGCTCCCTAATATTCCAAGCTTTCACCAGTTCCGAGATACGAACCTCGCTGAGAGAAGGCTCCAAATTCTTTGTCCTCGCTGTGAAAGAAAAAGCAAAGAGAGGTTAGAAAAATCACAAGTCAGCAAAGGTTGAAATAATAATATAACATCTACCTATAGATTCTTCCCCATAAAAGGGAATAGTGAACCTCTCAGACCTCGACCCTTCAAATTGGGGGGAGAGTTGCCAATTCCTAACAAGAAAACCTTCTTGCCAGTAGTCCTTATGGGAATCAGGTAAATTTACTACCAATACCCTATCAGGGCTCCTAGCCTTAAGGTACAGGAAACCTGAACTCGTTCGAGAAAAGGAGTAACAAAAGCAGACCTCGGAAAGCCCTAACCTTGTGCCATACAATTGATTTATCCTATGCACATCGTTCACTATTTTCCATACGTTGGGCGAACATTATGCAGGCACAATACTAAAATAGCTAAAGAAATGCAGAAACAGATCATTAGGGGGAAAGGTAAGTCCCCCCTGGGAGAGCAACAAAACGTGAATCCAATGTGCATCCTCTATATCCCTAACGTTCCTAGGAGGCGAGGCACAACACTCAATCTCTACCCACTCAGGAATATTGTAGAATTTTCTAAACTCAGTGACTGACCTATTTCCAATCTTCGCCATTGGAAAAATACAAGAAAAACTACAAACCAAAGAGAAAATGCAAAGAGCACGAGAGACTTACAAGACAGAAGATCAGGTCAAATGGTGAAGAAGCAACAAGAGTAGAGATCGAAAACAGAAGGTACAAAGCGTAAGAGTTCTCAGAAGATAGAAGATTGCTGAAAAAACTGAAGCGACGAAGAGAAATGTACCTTATTCCAACAAGCCTTCAATTCTAATCATAGAGCACGGATAGCGAAGCGGGTGCCGCCAAAGCAACTTCATAGTTTTCAAAGAAATCAACCATAATAGCTGATCATTTAAATTCATTGGACCCGTAAAAATGGCCCAACAAATTTAGGGGCAATTATGGGTACCCTGAATTTAGAATTATAGGCCTGGACGAGTAGCCCCGCCTTAGCGGCCCAAAGCCCAGGCCCATCACCTTTTGTATTGATCCGATTACTCCATGATCCCATGAAGAGAAGTTGTGGGGGAGCGCGATCCCATGTAGGAAAGTTACAGGGGAGATGGCCAATAAGGAGGAACCCATCACCCCCACTAACCAACATATACATGTATAAATTAAACCCTAAGTCCGGGGAAAAGGACAAGTTGTATTCTCTGTACTTATTCTTCAGAATATAGAGAAATAACATTGACTGCACCACCGTGGACGTAGGCACATCTTTGCTGAACCACGTACACCTGTTGTTGTGTGATTGGAATTTTATTTATCTTTTCTTGGTTATTACCTCTTTCACATTTATTTGTGTTGCATAATTATTGTCACCACAATGACTCTGCTTCGACCCATTTGGTGAATTAACCAATGGAAACATGATGAATTCATAGTTGTTTGAGGCTTTGGGAGTAACCTTCCCCATGATGTCAATGCCCCAAGTGGAAAAGGGACAATGAGAGGTCATGTTGGAGATTGGCGAATTATTGGCATTTGAGGCATCATCGAACATAGGCTATGCAATCTTGAACTATTGTGGTTCGATAGTACCCTTGACAGATGATCTTATTGGCAAGCATATGGACGCTCGTGTGGGTCCTACATTCCCCACTGTGGATCTTTTGCATCATTTCTTCAATATCAACCCCTATAATATAGTGCAAATGTAATCTATTGAAGTTTCTCTTAAACATTGTTTTATCTCAAATGATGTACTGGGAAGCTAGTTTGTGAACGGTCACACGGTCTTTCTTATCGGTGTCTTTGGGATACCTACCATATTTGAGGAGGCATCAAATGTCCTAGTACCATAGCCCAACCATATCAGAATCTTCCTTGGAAATGAGTTCAATATGGTAGCAATGGGTAGGCTTATCTTGTTTCTGAACCAGGAAAGGGACCATTGTGATTCCTCGGGCATGTCGACCATGGAGGTCAAGGTAGTGAGGGCGTCAGCTATGATGTTCTTTGCACGGGGTAATTAGTCAAAGGTGACATCACTAAACTGTGAGGACAGATCTTCTAAATGGGCATGGAAGGGTAGGAGCTTCTTGTCTTTGACTTTTCATTTTCTGAGGATTATTCTGATAATAAGGGCATAGTCTTCGTAGACATCTAGGTACTGGATTCCTTTTTGAAGGGTGATCTTGAGTCCTACCATACATGCCTCGTACTCGGTCAGATTACTGGTGCAGGAAAAATCTAGCTTGATGGCAGTAGGGTGTGAGAGTCATTAGGGATGATCAGGAGTATCCCAATGTTGTGTCCTTTTTTGTTGGTAGCTCCATCAAAGAACATCTGCCATCTGAGGTCCTCTTGAAAAGTGCAGAGAATTTTTTTGTCTGGGAATTCAGAGACCCAAACATCGACTTCTTCCAACAAGGTAATCAGAGATGGATCTCCCCTTGATAGCTTTTTAAATAACATTTACAATATCAAACTCAGCTAATAACATCAACCATCGGACTATTTTGCTAGACAAAGCAGGCTTTTCTAGCAAGTACTTAATGGGATCCATACGGGATACAAGTCTGCTAGGGAAGGCAAGCACGTAATACACTAATTTCTGCGTGACCTAAATTAGGGAAACATGTTATTTCTCTAAAAAAGTGTAGTTGATAGCGTACCTAGCTAATTTTTGGCTGGCATATTAAATGGCTCTTTCCTTATGAGATTCTTCAATGTATTGGGCTAGCAAAGCCCCAGCTATAGTATCTGTGATAATTAAATACAGGAGTAAAAGGAGACCTAGCTGCGGAGGCATAAGTACTAGAGGTCGGGTAAGGTATTGCTTGATTCTGTCAAAGCTTGTTGGCAGGCCTCATTCTAGACTTTAATAGAATATTTTCGAAGAAGCTTGAAAATGGGTTCACAGATAGAAGTGAGCTGGCTGATGAACCAGTTAATGTAATTTAATTTTCCCAGGAATCATTGGACTTCCATCTCTGTTTGTAGTAGTGGCATCCCAAGTATGTCCTTCATCTTGGTAGGGTCTACTTCGATTCCCTTATCACTGACCATTAATCCCAAGATTTTCCTTTTGTGATGTCAAAAATGCATTTCTATGGGTTTAGCTGCATCTGGTATTGCCGTAGTCGCTCAAAAAACTTTTGAAGAGTGGGAATATGACCTTCCTGAGTCTTAGAATTGATGATCATAATGTCCATGTAGACCTTAGCCTCCTTATAAATAAGGTCATGTAGGATGGTTATGGCAGCCCTCTGGTAGGTAGCCCGATGTTCTTGAGCCGAATGGCATGACAGTGTAGTAGAGGTTCCCCATGAAATGATGAAGGCAGTTTTCTCCTAATGGTAAGGGTGTATCTTAATCTAATTGAATCCGATAAATCCGTCGATAAATGACTTGAGGGATTGGCTAGCCATGTCATCCACAATCATGTCGTTGTTGTGTAATGGGTAATCGTCCTTCGAGGATGATTTGTCCAAATCCCAGTAGTCGACGCATATGCAAACTTTCCCTATTGACTTCGACACAGGTACGATGTTGGTGATCCATGTAGGATATTCGGCTACGCGAATGAAACCTACATTTAGTTGCTTGACCACTTCTTTTTTTACTTTGAGCTACCATTCAGTGCGAAGTTTCTGTTTGACCAATTTGCATTCTGATAATGTTAAGATCCCATGTTGAGCTATTTTTGGATCGATGATGGGCATGTCATCATAGGACCATGCAAAGACATCCACGAATTCCTTCAGCAGTTCATAGAATTGCGCACGCTCATGCTCATTAAGGGGGGCCATATCCTAATCTCGCGTTGATGGATACTAGAACCGACATTAATAACAACCGTTTCATCACCCTTATTAAGATCAATTAAAAATTATTCATTTGCAAAACCATCATCATCAAGAGTTTGATTAGAATTAAGATAATTAATGTAAGGCATAGTAAGATAATCAAAATCTTAGTTTATTTCGATCCCAGAAAAAATAGCATTGAGAACCTCGTCAAAAGAGGTCACAATTACATTAATATAATAAAAGGGAACTACAACATAGGATGAAAATAATTAGATAGGGTAGATAGCAGGGTTGGTTTAAGTCTGGGCATGTGTGACAAGAATGGCATTCCGATTGAGGAGAGGCATGTCATCATCTCTGATCTGATAGACTGGTTCGACGATGTGGCATCTGAACGGATCATGCAGAGACTCAGACCCAGTGTCTACAGGTTGAATGAGTCCTTGGAATCACTTTCTTTAAAATCCTCAGCAACTGCCATGACATTCTCAGTGAGGGGTTGAACTTCATGCAGGAAGTCTGCGTCCCAATGGTTGTTATCTTCTTATCAATGTGGTCATAGCATGGTTTGGGGAAGCCGAAAAAAGATAAGTCTTCACCTTCCTTGATAAACCTTCCATTCAAAGAGTCTCTCGAAACAGTTATTTCTGCTTCCAAGCTTTTTTTCATTCGTGCCTCCAGAGGGCCTTGAGTTCTTCTGGTGGGGGTTGGTAGCCCAGGACTCATAGAGGAAAGTCCTCCTTCAAAACTATGGGCTCAAGGATCCCTTGTTGGCGTCGTCATGGCCCTATTCCGGGCATGAAGTGCATGTTCTTGAACATCTGAATCACGTTGACATTACCGTGAGGGTTGTGTTTCGAATAAACGATCTTTGAAATAATCTCCTACTAGAAGAGGAAGTGGGTCAACTCTGAAGCCAGAAAGGAGCATGTCATTCATTTTATGTTGGATCTCTAATACTAGGTAACTAGTACTGGCTGTTGTTGTCCCCCAAGATGGTGATAACCTGGCGGCCAAGAATTTCAATTTTTGATGAAGAGAATATGATACCCCTCGGATACTATGGAGCCATGGATGGCCAAGAAGAAGTTTGAAACATGCTGGTATATCAATAACC
Organism: Sambucus nigra; assembly: GCA_949130495.1. Classification (NCBI taxonomy): domain Eukaryota; kingdom Viridiplantae; phylum Streptophyta; class Magnoliopsida; order Dipsacales; family Adoxaceae; genus Sambucus; species Sambucus nigra. The sequence goes on along the minus strand of OX422211.1, from coordinate 388,801,582 downwards.
TGGAACTCAATTATAGGATTGATAGGGCCAGACCCTATTGTGACGTTTATGGTGTAATACCCCGTATATTTTTGGAATAAAATAAAATTTAATAGGGATTAATTTAATTTGGTGAAATTAATTAATCAAGGTTGTGAGTAATTAGACTCATTATTATTTATAAGATTTAAAGTTGGACTTTAATGGTTTGAATAAATCTAAATCGGATTTTTATTTTAAATAAAAAATATTTACATGCGTCCCATCATAATTAAAATACATTTTTTTGGGTAAAAATATTCGGGACACACTTTGAGAGGTATTACGGGCTCGTTTGGGCATTTTAGAGCCTTATGAATGGTGCCGAGGTATACATATATGAGTTAGGTTGTTATCGGGCTAATTAAATAATGTATTTGGGCAAATTTGGGGGTCCAAAGTTGTCGCCTAAGGCCCAACTCGGGATTTAAAGTCTAATAATGTTTATTAAGGGTTAATCCACTCATTGGGAGCTATCCAAGAACCCTAAGAACACCCACCCAAGAAGAGGAGGAAGGAACACCCTAGGAGGAAGAAAAGAGGAGGTTCTCCACCGTTTTTAGGCAAGGGTTCTCTTGCCATTCAAAGTGTACTAATCTTATATTAATATTAATTCCATGCTTAAACTAAGATTGAATCATATTTTGGGACTGTATATTTAGAGATATTTAGATTAGTGCAAAAATTGATGATAATCATATTATCCATCCGTAGATCTGTAACCCCTCGTATTGAATATGTATTCATGTGATTCAAAATTGAAGATTCATTGTAGAAAACATGTGGTAGGACCCTCTAAACAAATATGGAAATTATTATTGTAGTGTAAGATGAAATCTGAAAAATTGCATGTTCATGAGTTCTTAAAAGAATCTTAAAAATTGATGACAATCTAGGGTTGGATTTGAGGTTTAATCTTGTGTATAATGATTCTATTATATTTTATAGACTGCACCCATACCTTTCTTTAAGTTGTTGAATCATTAAAATGAAAGTTGATAAAGGAGGTTTTGATGATAAAAATCTCGTATGCAATTTCGTAATAGATCTGGTCTTCTGCCCAGGTCAGAATCGATTTGGCTTTGAAGTGAATCGATTCTGTTTTGCCCAGAAATCTAATTTGGGCTAATTTTAATGGTTTAGGCTTTAGGTATTGATCCAAGTGAGGGGCGATGGTTATTAAAACATATTGGGAGTATTATTATGGACTTGTATACATATTTAATCCAGTATGGGTTCGTGATATAAGGGTGAATGTGTAGTGAATTAGAATACAAGTTAACTATATAAAGGAGACGATTTATGTAGAATGCTTGGGTTAAGCCATATGGAATAAATATATTAAAAAGTAGAGATGTGCCTAAATGATTGGGTGATTTTGGTAAGGGCATAGAAGACAAGACCCTAAAAGATACGGTGATAATATTGTGATTAATTCGAGGTGAATTAAAATAAAAAGAATACTTATTTGAGAAAAGTTGAATGCATGAGGCTGTAATTAATAATTAATTTCCTCAAATAATTACTGTATAACGATGCTAAGTAGTAATGTATCCTAAGCCCAGTGGACTAAGTCTAAATGGTTAACAACGGTTGTGATAGTAGGTTGAGTGGACTACTTATCCGTATTAAAGGATTTCTTATATATGTACACATAACCCTTATTCACTATTAGTGGATTCCTTATATATGCACATATAAACCTTATTGAAAAGTTAATAAGAAGCAAATAATTATTAATAATCTGGAATGAATTAAGTCTAAGTCAAGAGGACAACATGATAAAATCATTAATTGTATTGGTAAGGTTAGTTTGGGGATAACTATACCTATAATTATATGATAAGGTTAGTTTAGGAATAACTGCACTTATAATTGTATTGGTAAGGTTAGTTTGGGGATAACTATACCTGTAATTGTGCTGGTAAGGGTAGTTTGGGAACAACTATACCTATAATGTTTAAAGAGAAAAAAAATGATGAAGCAAATGTCATTTTACGCCAAAAAACAATGTGTGGGAATTAATATTTAATTGGTAAGTAGTCGTAGGATGTCGACTTAAAATGTGTTATGTGATAACGGGTTAAAATGTTGTGGTTAAGCCGAAAGCGCTATATATTTATATGGATGGGGATTCCTTGGATTAAGGTAGTTATAGAGTAACTGATTGTACATATTGGATAATAATATGTATTATATTATTTTGTGTGGACATACCTGGGTTTGTGGACCGTCCTATCGGTTGCAGTGTGATTGGGACTGTGTAGCACACGTCATCACGGCTGGGGTAGATGTTGTGTTGATGGTAAGTGTTGATGCTGGGATCCTTTTTTACCGTTGGGTATGGCCGTGAACTGGTGTACTGCGTAGGTACCACCCCACTTTCTTGTGTTTTGTTACCCGTATAGGATAAAAGACTCCTCTGGGTATTACCGATAGAGAACGAACAAGATGCCTAAGATAGATGTCTTTGTGTGTCGTATATATATATATATATATATATATATATATATATATATATATATTTCTACATTTACACATTATGGTGTGTCTTGTATAGGAATGTGCCCTCTTAGTCTATAGATGTAAAGAATGATTAATGATAACAAAGTTGGGTTAATATAATGATGTGTGTATTAAGGACGAAGATGAGTCCTAATGAATAATATGATATACAATTATTAATGAGAATAATAATTGGACAGTCTAAGAATGTAGATAGTAATTAAAGAGAATGAATAATGTGGTAGATAATTATTAATGAGAATAATAATTTGGTAATCTAAGAGAATGAAACTTATAGTCTAATGGGGTAGACGATGAGGAGTATGAATTAAATATCAAATAGTCTGAAGAGATAGAATAAGGTTATGGAATATTATATGACATAAAAAAATGCACTGAATTTAAATCAGAGTGAGTAGCCAACAATATGAAATATATTCAGGGACTGAGGTGTTACGTATTAATACCCACTTTTAGTTAATGTATTGATAGATGGATTATTCTTTACATGTCAGATTAAAGAATGGAATTTACAATCGGTATTTTGATTCAAGATACGCGTAGGACTGCTTCTACATGAGAGGCGAGGTACTCGTTACGTGTGAGTGTCGATGGAGAGACGTGAATTATGATTTAATAACATTTTGCATATTTACTCGAGAAAAATCCTTGCAACTCTAGGGCTCTGGCCCAAATTATAAATGTTTTTACCCTAAGTATTCTTAATTACAGGGATAGCAGGATTAACGATGGATCAGACTTGTAGTTGCATTGGACGTAGTGGATTTTGCTCCATTGATTCTAGCATAGGTTGTACTTCAACATTTGGTCATTTTATTTCATACTGGGATTTGTACGGGCATAAGCCCAAGAGTTTATTTATAGTAGTTATTGATGATGCTAAGAATCAGCACCACCAGGTAAGGTGTTTCCAAGCTCAATACGCGAATAACAATGGCAGCACAGGTATATAAAGAGATAAGGGAAGGAGGTGAGGATATGGGGAGTCAACACCGGAATATGAGTGGTTCAGCCAATCTGGCCTACGTCCACTGTGAGTGTGTGAGTAATATCACTGAATGAAGGCACTAATGGCCATGGATACAATTCACTCAAGCTCTCTCTCTCTTTCTCTACTGTATCTTTAGACAGAGTTTTAGCTAGGGTTTTTATAACTGTCCCCCTGGCTTGGTAGGGGATGATCCCTTTATATAATGCCTAGGGGGTGTAATGTACCCCCTATGCATGCAATGTGCATGTGTGTAGTTTCCTCACCAATGAGGGTGTGCCAGCTGTCAGGTCCACATGTAAGTAATGATGATGAAATATTCCCCCCCCCACATGTGGGGAATAATCTTGTTGTAACTGATCTTGGCCCAGGTGTCCTTATCCAAATGCTTGCGGATACTTTGACAGTGGTGCTGGTGAATGGCCTCGGCCTAGGAGAGGCCGAGCTATAAGGGTAGGTCGTCCGACCCCTTCGCGGTGTGTCATGCGCTGTCTCGGCTTCAAGTCAGCCGAGGTAAACACATACATCGGCCTGGGCCGAGCCATTTATCGTGCTGATGATAAGTACGCACTGGTAACCTCGGCCTCCTACGAGGCAGGGTTCATGCTGAAGGCGTGTCTAGCTTCTTGTTATCCTGGCCTATTGTTGACCGGGGTCGCTATTCCTTGGCACCTGGAGTTGATGTTATCTGTGATATGAGAAGTGTTCCGGGGGGGGGGAGTGCATGTCTTAGTGTCGGCCTGGGCCGAGGTTACCTTGGCCGAGGGAAGATATCATGGTCCCCCCTGCACCGACAGGTCGGCTAACGTCTCAGCTCTCATCTCGGCCGATGTATGTTCCACTAGGCCGAGGTCATACTTGGGCATATCAATCACCCCCCAGCCCTTAGTCATTTGCGAAGAGTGGTGGCTAAGGGGTTCTTGCCTCCGAGGTTTATTTACCCCAAAGTCAATACCTGCATGACACTTGTCCATTGCTAAGGCGTGCCCACTTGGTTGGCATATGCTGTCAATTGTCCCCTTTGGCTTCCCAAGGCAATGATGAGCCTTGGGAAATGTGCCCAAATATTTAAAGGTTAAAACCCTCCTTTTTCTTCTTCTTCCTCATTTCTCTCCTGTTCAAGCGATTACTCTCCTGTTTTCTGCGATTTTCTCTCCGAAGCTAGCCTCTGCTCCAGCGATTGTTCCGCTGAGGGATACCACCTTTCCTGCGCGATACTCTCCACATTGTTCACCAACCTCACCTTCAGGTATCTTCCCTCTCCATCTCCTTCGTTTTTGATATTTTTAATTTTAAACTTTCCGGTTAGATCTTGAGTTTCCCGGTGAGTTCTTGGGATTTCCGATTAGACCTTGAGTTTTCCGGTGGAGCAGGCTACCTGCATAGGTTCCTTAGTTGGATCTAAAATTCCCTTAACTTTTCAAGCCATCTTTGTTTGTAGTTTTTAGGATATTCCCAAGTTTAAGGTCTGAAAAATCCTCGTGTCGTCCCCAGATGCTCAGACCCTTGTACTAACTTCTTGAAGACTTTCCATCTCTAAAGGAGAAGACCTTGGATAAAATTAGACAAATAGAGAGAGCTCAGGAAGAAGCTCGTAGGTCGCAAGAGTCCCCCATCAGACCCCTCTTTCCTCCTCCTCTCAAGGTGGTGTACCCTCGTCCTCCAGAAAATTTTTACCAGACAGACGCCTCTGCCAACAACTTGCCGATGTCCGAGTCTGAGTCTTCTACCTCTGATCCGATGTCAGTGGACTCTTTCCAAGAGGCCATGGACTTCACTACTCAGGCTGACCAGAACCCTGACCACGCCGAGGTCTCCAGTCGTGCCTCGTCTCAGAATGGCACAAGCACCTCTAGTTCTTCTTCAGAGGTTGAACTTGTGGAGCCAAGTGTGGTCGTGCCTGGCATCCTAAATGTTATTCCCCTGTCGGCCGTAACCGAGGCCGAATTTGCTCAGAGGTTCCCCGGTAACCCGTCAACGTCTGCTCCAGCCGACGTTGAGTCTGACGATGATGAGGATGCCGAAAGTGAAGTTGACACATCTGAGGCAGACGAGTACGAGAGTACCATTACCGAGGTGGATTTACTGCACTTCCGGTACTTATATTCCATTAGCCCCTCTATCCACTTAAGGAGACCTCTGAGGGAAGAGAGAGCCTACCATGGCAGGGATGGTGAAATATGCCTGTACGAGCAGATGTTCAAGTTAGGTTTTCGCCTTCCCTTCCACCCCGTCATTAGGACCATTCTATCATTCATTAACTTGGCCCCCTCGCAGCTCTCTCCCAATGCCTGGGGGGTCATTATAGGGGCAACCATCTTGTGGAGGGCGGTTCACCACTCTGACCTCCCAGTGCAGGTCTTTGCTGGTTGCTACGTCCCTACCTCGGCCAAGAATCATCCGAGCTACTATCACTTTGTGGCTCGGAGGCCTGAGAAAAAGATGCTCCTGGTCACTCAGACCTCCAACCACAATTGGAAACCCAGGTACTTTTTCGTCTCAGGGCCTTGGGAATTTGGTTCTTCTATTCCCTCTTCCATCTTCGAGCCAAGAATACCGACGAAATGGGGCAAAGTCTCCATGTCTGCCAGGGCCGACCCTGGACTAAGTGTGCAACACGGCAAGAGGGTGAAGGCCCTGCAGGACCAAGGGGCCCATGGGATGTTTGTCAAATTTGAACATCTGCTGACCCCCCAGTATCTCTCGGGGACGAGTCTGGGCGGAAGTCCCCTAGCTGACTTTGGTAAGGATTTTTATTTTGACCCCAAGTGTAGCCTCTTATCTTACGTGCTTTATTTCTGACTCATATCTTTTCACTTTTGCAGAGAAGCCACCAGAGATTTCAGAAGAGTTGTGGGAGATGGCAGCCCCAAGCTTAGCTAGGCTTGTCAAAAAGACCGGTCTAAATGCTCCTCCACCAGCTCCCTCAACATCTAAGTCCAAGAAGAGGGCACCTGAGGTCCCTCCTCCTGAGGATCAGAGGCCGAGCTCCAGGACAAGGAGGACCCCAGATGCTGCGGTCCCCATCACAGCCAACACATTATCGGCTCGTCTGGATCAGCTAAAACTTTCTGACAGTGTGCTCGGCCACAGCCGACAAGCCATGGACGCTCTTAACAACATGATGACAGAGGCCGACAAGCGTTTCCTCAGGGCCATGGAAACCTCTACGATGGTTGAATTCGGCCTTCACAGAGTAGTTCAGGTATAACTTGTCCCTTTGTTCGAAGTGCAACATCTGATCTTGCTTTTATCTAACTTCTTCATTTACTATGCAGGGTGCGGCCGCCATGTATCAGCTATCTAACTGGACCCTGAGGAAATTGCCTCTCATTCAGAAGGGCCAGGAGGCGGAGAAAGTGGAAGGCACCCTGAAGGCTGAGGTTGCTCGTCTGAGGAAAGAGTTACAGGAGGCTGAGACCAAGGCTCAGACCTCTGAAAATAAGGCCCAATCCCTAGAGAAGGACATCTCTGCACTTGTTCAGAGTCATACCAAGGCCCTGAAGGACAAGGACGATGCTTTGCAGAGGAAAGTTGATGCTGCAGTGAAGGCTTCTCTTGCAGACGCCTCGGAGACAATAATTGCCGACTATAAGGTCTCTGAGGAGTTTGTAGGTTTTGGCCTGGAGTACCTTGAAAGAGGTATCAAGGCCACCTCCAAGTGGGCCGAGGTAAGGGAGGCCGAGGTTGGCATCATTAAGGCCTCAGATTTTGTGGGCCTCGGCCTTGCCGATGCCCAATTTGCCCAGGCCTTGCAGGAGATAGAGGATGAAGCTGCTGCCCCTGGACAAACTGTCACTTTGGAAGGGGAAGACCTCGGGGACACTGACCCTGCAAACGAAGTAGCCGAGGTGACCAATACCGAGCAGGCCAACCCTGAAGAGGAATCAGACGTTCCTCATTCAGCTGTTTAACTTGTATTTTCCATTTTTATTTTGACTTGTAATTTCGCATGTAATTCTTTCACACTTAAATATTTTGCAATGTCAAGCTTTTGTTGAATGCAAGTGTCTCTTCATCTTTATTTGTGAATGTTCATGGATGCTATGCACCCTCTGTAGTCATTACTGGATGTGGTGTCATGACCATTACTTAAGAGTCTGAGGTCCTCACCTAAGAGGTTATCCCCACGATAAATTTCACCGAATGAATGTTTAAGGTCTGAGGTCCTCACCTAAGAGGTTATCACCTAAGAGGTCCTCACAATAATTTTCACCAAATTAATGATGTTTAAAGTCTGAGGCCCTATAGTCGAGGTGTCTGAACTCAGACCTCGTCACCCCCGAGTGGTGTTATGAGGGTCTGAGGTCATCACCTGAGCCGAGGTAAGCCTCATAATTTCACCAAATTAATGATGTTTAAAGTCTGAGACCCTATAGCCGAGGTGCCTGGACTCAGACCTCGTCACCCGCGAGTGGTGTTATGAAGGTCTGAGGTCATCACCTGAGCCGAGGTAAGCCTCATAATTTCACCTAATTAATGATGTTTAAAGTCTGAGGCCCTATAGCCGAGGTGTCTGAACTCAGACCTCGTCACCCCCGAGTGGTGTTATGAGGGTCTGAGGTCATCACCTGAGCCGAGGTAAGCCTCATAATTTCACCAAATTATTGATGTTTAAAGTCTGAGGCCCTATAGCCGAGGTGTCTGAACTCAGACCTCGTCACCCCCGAGTGGTGTTATGAGGGTCTGAGGTCATCACCTGAGCCGAGGTAAGCCTCATAATTTCACCAAATTAATGATGTTTAAAGTCTGAGGATATTTTGGCCGAGGTGCCTGAACTCAGACCTCGTCACCCCCGAGTGGTGTTATGAGGGTCTGAGGTCATCACCTGAGCCGAGGTAAGACTCATAATTTCACCAAATTAATGATGTTTAAAGTCTGAGGCCCTCTAGCCGAGGTGCCTGAACTCAGACCTCGTCACCCCCGAGTGGTGTTATGAGGGTCTGAGGTCATCACCTGAGCCGAGGTAAGCCTCATAATTTCACCAAATTAATGATGTCTAGATGACACAAGAATTTGCCATGGGAACTGTTCTTTATTCGCAACCTCTTCTCAATAAGATAGTACTTTTACAATTGACAATGGATGCAACATTATATGAAATATCTCTTTAGGTGGTCGGCATTCCACGGGTTGGTGAAGGGTTCTCCCTCTAGGTTCTCTAGCCTATATGTGCCAGGCACAACCTCTTCCGTTACTCTGTAGGGGCCATGCCAGTTCGGGTGTAGCTTGTTTGCCTTCTGTAGGGTTTTCTTAAGCACTAGGTCTCCTACCGCAATGGGTCTTGTCTTTACCCTTTGATTGTAGAATTTTGCTGCCCTCTGCTGGTAGGCTGCTTTCCTGACCTCCGCGTCTTCCCTTCTTTCTTCAATGAGGTCCAAGTCTAACCTCCTTCTTTCCCCAATGCTGTCCGGATCATAGGTCTGAATCCGATGAGTTGGTAGGCCTATCTCCGTTGGTATGACGGCTTCTGAACCGTGTGCCAGCATGAATGGGGTTTCTCCTGTGGGTGTCCTTGCTGTTGTCCTGTAAGCCCATAGCACAGCGTAAACCTCTTCTATCCATCTCCCTTTCACGTTTTCTAACCTCTTCTTGATTCCATCCAAGATTGTCCTATTTGTGACTTCAGTCTGGCCATTAGCCTGGGGTCGACCAGGAGACGAGAAGAACTGCTTAATCCCCACACTTTGGCAGTACTTCTCTAAGGAGGCGTTCTTGAACTGGGTCCCATTATCTGAGATGAGCGTGTTTGGGAGGCCATACCTACATATGATGTTCTTCCAGATGAACTGAAAGGTCTTCTGCTCCGTAATTGTTATCATGGGTTCAGCTTCTACCCATTTTGAAAAGTAGTCAATGGCAACTATCAAAAATCTATAGTTGTTGACTGCTCTTGGCAAAGGCCCTACCAAGTCAATTCCCCATACCGCGAACGGCCATGGCGAACAGATTGATGTCATAGGCTGATGGGGTTGGTGAGGGATAGTGGCGAACCTCTGGCATTTGTCGCACCTCTTCACATAGTCAGCGGCGTCCCTCGACAAGGTTGGCCACCAATATCCCTGAGTTATGATCCTCTTGGCTAGGGGTCTTCCTCCTATATGGCTAGAGCAAGAGCCCTTATGAACCTCCTGCAAGACCCGGGTTACCTCCATGGGATGCACACATCTGAGGAGGGGCAAGAGGAACCCCTTTTTATACAAGACATCCCCTACTAAAGAGAACTTGGCAGCTCTGTACCTCAACTTTCTTCCTTCCAGCTTGGACTCAGGTAGCTCCCCTTCTCTCAAGTACCTAACGAGCGGGTCGATCCAAGAGTCCCCTAGGTTCACGTTGTGACAAGGGCTGCGCACCTCATCCTCCTCGATGCTTGCCTTTCCCAGGACTTCAATTGGGATGGTTCTTCCCAAGTCTGTCTTCATTGCCGAGGCCAGCCTTGCCAATGCGTCGGCGTGATTGTTGCCCAATCTCGGCACTCTTTTCAGTTTGGCCTCTTCAAAAAATTCTAGCAATCCCCTTACCTTTTTTAGGTATCTGGCCATCCTCTCATCCTTGGCTTTGTACGCCCCCAATACTTGGTTGACAACCAACCTTGAGTCGCTATGTAGTAGAAGCCGCTTTACCCGCAGAGTTGTTGCCAATAGGAGGCCCGCTATCATGACCTCATACTCAGACTCGTTGTTTGAGGCCTGGAAATTGAATCTTAAGGCATACTCAATGTTGGCTCCATCCGGAGCCGAGAGTACCAGTCCCGCGCCGCTTCCACCGTCACAGGAGGATCCATCCACGAAGAGGCTCCACACGTCTTCCTCCGAAGAGAAGACCCCTTCTCTCATCACTCCTTTTTCGAAGAGGTATCGATCCTCTTCATTCTCTTCTACTCTCCTTCGAGGCTTGCCTGATACATCCTCTCCTCGGCCCTAGAAGACGTAAGGGTCTATCTCTCCCGAATCTCGGGAGACACCTTTGCCGCTTTCCAAGCTATTCTCTGACCCAGTCTCTATCCAAGTGAACTCTGCGACAAAGTCAGCAAGGGCCTGTCCCTTAATGGCTGTCCTGGGCTGGTAAGTAAGATCATACTCCCCTTGTTCAATGGCCCAGGTCGTCAATCTTCCGGACTTCTCAGGCTTGTGCAGGACCTGCCTTAAGGGGGAGTCTGTGAGGACTGTCATAGAGTGAGCTTGAAAGTAGGGTTTCATTTTCCTTGAAGCGTGGATAAGAGCATAAGCCAACTTCTCCATCCGGGGATAGTTCTGTTCAGACCCTTGTAGGGCCTTACTGTTAAAGTACACAGGTCTCTGAACTCCACCCTCTTCTCGTATGATGGCCGCGCTAATGGCCGACTCAGAGACGGCTAGATACACAAACAACCTTTCTCCCGCAATGGGCCGGGACAGCAGCAGGGGAGACCCCAAGTAAGACTTGAGCTGATCAAAAGATTTTTCACACTCTTCATCCCACTGGAAGGCCTTCCTTAGGACCTTGAAGAATGGAAGACACTTATCGGTTGCTCTGGAAACAAACCTGTTCAGGGCTGCCACTCTTCCCGTGAGTCTTTGGACATCCTTGATACTCCTAGGAGTCTTCATGTCAATCAATGCCTTGATCTTCTCTGGGTTTGCCTCAATCCCCCTTTAATTAACGATGAACCCCAGGAACTTCCCAGCTCCTACCCCGAAGACACATTTAGCCGGGTTGAGCTTCATTCTGTACGCGTCCATGACATCGAAGGTCTTCTCAAGGTCTGCCACATGAGTACATGCCCTCAGGCTCTTCGTTAGCATATCGTCCACGTACACCTCCATGGTCTTACCTATCTGCTCCTCAAACATCCTATTGATGAGACGCTGATATGTTGCCCCCGCATTTTTCAGACCAAAGGGCATTACCTTGTAGCAGTATGTCCCCTTGTCAGTGATGAAGGCTGTCTTCTCAGAGTCTTCGGCGTCCATGAATATTTGGTTATAACCCGAATAAGCATCCATAAAGCTCATGAGCTCGTGCCCTGCTGTTGCGTCCACCATCTGGTCTATCCTAGGTAGGGGATAGCTGTCCTTCGGGCAGGACCTGTTCAGGTCTGTGAAATCCACACACATCCGCCACCTTCCATTGGCCTTAGGCACGATCACTGCATTTGAGAGCCACTCTGGATAGGTGACCTCTCGTATGAACTCGGCCTCTTCCAACTTCTTCACCTCTTCCCGAATGACCTCATACTTCTCTCTGGAGTAAATTCTCCTCCTCTGCTTGATTGGCTTGGCATCCCTGTCCACGTTGAGTTTGTGGGTCATGACCTCGGGGTCTATACCAGGCATGTCGGTGTGGCTCCAGGCAAAGACACTCTGCCTCTTCCTGAGAAGGCTTACCAACTCTTCCTTAATCTTTGTTTCAAGGGCCTTGCCGACCTGGATGGTTTTTTCCGGCTCGTCCTCATTGAGGACGATGGATTCTACCTCTTCCGCGGCCTCGCCCTTCTTCAGCTTCGTTTCATCTCTCGGATCAAGAGTGTCTATGCTGTAGGTGGCGGTTGCTCTCTTATGGGCCTCCTTCTCTTCAGCTGAGTTGAAGTAACACTCCCGTGCCGTGGTCTGATCCCCCTGCACTTCCTCTACCCCGTAAGGGGTCGGGAATTTTAGCATTTGATGGACCGTTGACGGCACGGCTTCAAACTCCTTGAGGGCTACTCTTCCAACGATGAGGTTGTAGGCAGAGTAGACATTCTCATCCATCACAAAAAAGTTTATCTTCTTAGTCAGCCTCTTAGGCCATTCATCCCCCATACGCACATCCATCTCATACATGCCTAACGGGTGCACTTTCTCACCACTAAAGCCTATCAAGGGATGGTGGTATGGCACTAATCTTGATCGGCTGAGACCCAAGCTCTTGAAACAAGGCCATAACATTACATCGGCTGAGCTTCCCCCATCTATGAGGATTCTCCCTACGTCGCACCCATGTACCCTTGTCGTTATGACCAAGGGGTCATCATGGGGGGCTAAGATGCCTTTGAAGTCGAGCCGGGAGAAACCCACCACCAGGGTGGCCATGTCCACCTTCGTTCTCTTCTGCATGACGTCAAAAGACGTCAGGTTCACAACCTCTGGCCTGACTACCGACTTGGCCTCCGCGACATGAGCCTTTCTATCGGCTACCTCAGATCCACCCCCTGCGAATCCCCCACATATGGTGCTCACACCAAAGGAGATCATTCCTACCCTCTTCACTGGGGTGTTGTCATCCCTAGGTGGGAGATCTGGGTCATTTCCATCATTGCCATCTGAATCATTATGCCTTTTAGCCGGGACATCACCACGGCACTTGTCGTTTCTTCTCTTCCTAGGGTCTTCTCTGCCGCCCTTTGGGGCCTTGCCATCCACATACTTCCTTAGCTTCCCGGATTTTAGCATCTTCTCAATCTCGTCCTTCAGGGCAAAGTAATTGTCTATGACATGGCCGTGGTCCTGATGAAACTCACACCAGAGGTCTTTATTCCTCTTATGTGGCGGAGCCTTCAACTTCTCTGGCCATCTCAGAGCCCGGTCACTCTTGATCTCATTAAGAATGTGCTCATAGCTCACGGTCAGAGGAGTGTAATGGGAGAACTTGTCATCGGCTGAACGCTTCCTTCCTTCCTTCTTTCCCTGGGACCTCCCAGCACTACCGCGGTTCTCCTCCTCGTACTTGGTGTCCATCGCCTCCTCTGCATTCATTACTTTTCCTGCAGTGGACAACAGCTCCGCCATAGACTTGGGAGGGTCTTCCGCCAGCTTCCATAGTAGCTTTCCCTTCTGAAGACCTCCTATAAGAGCGGTCATGTCTATGCTCTCCTCGTAATCCTCCACCTCCAGCTTCTCCTTGTTGAATCTTTCTATATAGTCCCTTAGGCTTTCACCCTTAGCCTGTTTGACGTATAATAGGTGGGTGGTCTTCTTTTGGGGCCTTACCCCAAAGCAGAAGTTGTGGATGAATTGCTCGGCCAATCCCTTGAAGTTTTCGATTGAATTCTTTGGAAGAGAGGTGAACCAGCTGTGCGCGGCCCCTGTTAGGGTGCCCGAGAAGGCCCTGCACTTCATCTCATCAGGTATCGAGTAAATATCTGCCGCCGACTGATACATTTCGATGTGGTGCACAGGGTTAGTGCTGCCATCGTACTTAGGAGTCACTACAGGAGGCTTGAATTTAGCTGGGGTTGGGAACCCCACTATCTTAGCCACAAATGGTGAGCCCTCAGTGTAGCCCCTCTGTAAGGGGTCCTTGCTCTTTATGAGGTCCCCTATCTTTTCCTCAAGGCGTTGGATCGAGTCATTCCACGGTCTCCTCTCGTCAACTTGGCCGAGGTTGTCTCCTGCCACTTCTTTGCGGCGGACAGAAGGTTCCCCAGCCACGACCCTCTGACTGTTGACCTCTTCCTGTTCCCTTGCTCTTCCATCCATGGGTCGGCCTTGGTCTGGCCGAGCCCCTCTTTGGGAGCCTGCCGCGCTCCTTGACCTCGATAGCCTGTGTCTTAGGTCGTTAACTGGTCCCAGCCTCTCGAAGGCCGAGCCTCTGCTCAACCTGTTGAAGGCCGACCCTCTCTGCTGGGCCTCATCTCTTCTTCGGCTGACACATCCTTGGCTTTGCCGAAGAGGTCGTACGGTATCATCAGAAACCTCATATGGCTCCCAGCAGTCTTCTGGGGCCTCTTCTACTCCTATGTCATCGTACCTGTCCTCCGGGCAAGGGTTTCCTTGCCTTCCCAGGCGCAAACGCCTAGGGTCAGCAACATCCCTTCTCCGCTGGGGTGCAGGTTGGTCCTTCATCGGTGCCTGGGGTGGTCCCCTGGCACCCGGTTGGGGTTGAACTGCCGCTGGGGTGATCAGGTCCGGTGAGACTCCAGGTGGTCTCATCATCATGGTTTGGCTGAGCTGTGCAAATTGCTCCTTCATCGCTTGTTGTGTTGCGGCCAAAGATTTCAAGGCAGCTGCCACCTCCGCCATTTCGGACTGGGGAGGAACCTGACTGGAGCTAGCTCCCCCACCTCCGGGTGGCGGAAGAGGCGGCGGCAAGTCTGGTGCCATGTGTTAAACTGTATAGAGTCTTGGTTGCAGGGGAGCTTAATACCTGAAAGGACCTCTTTCAATGGTGAAACAGCTCCACACAAGGGGTGGTTTCTGGTTCACCACCAGAGTCTCCGGTGAGGTAAAGCAGGAAATAAGGATATTCCCACAGACGGCGCCAAAATGATGATGCTAAGAATCAGCACCACCAGGTAAGGTGTTTCCAAGCTCAATACGCGAATAACAATGGCAGCACAGGTATATAAAGAGATAAGGGAAGGAGGTGAGGATATGGGGAGTCAACATCGGAATATGAGTGGTTCAGCCAATCTGGCCTACGTCCACTGTGAGTGTGTGAGTAATATCACTGAATGAAGGCACTAATGGCCATGGATACAATTCACTCAAGCTCTCTCTCTCTTTCTCTACTGTATCTTTAGACAGAGTTTTAGCTAGGGTTTTTATAACTGTCCCCCTGGCTTGGTAGGGGATGATCCCTTTATATAATGCCTAGGGGGTGTAATGTACCCCCTATGCATGCAATGTGCATGTGTGTAGTTTCCTCACCAATGAGGGTGTGCCAGCTGTCAGGTCCACATGTAAGTAATGATGATGAAATATTCCCCCCCCACATGTGGGGAATAATCTTGTTGTAACTGATCTTGGCCCAGGTGTCCTTATCCAAATGCTTGCGGATACTTTGACAGTGGTGCTGGTGAATGGCCTCGGCCTAGGAGAGGCCGAGCTATAAGGGTAGGTCGTCCGACCCCTTCGCGGTGTGTCATGCGCTGTCTCGGCTTCAAGTCAGCCGAGGTAAACACATACATCGGCCTGGGCCGAGCCATTTATCGTGCTGATGATAAGTACGCACTGGTAACCTCGGCCTCCTACGAGGCAGGGTTCATGCTGAAGGCGTGTCTAGCTTCTTGTTATCCTGGCCTATTGTTGACCGGGGTCGCTATTCCTTGGCACCTGGAGTTGATGTTATCTGTGATATGAGAAGTGTTCCGGGGGGGAGTGCATGTCTTAGTGTCGGCCTGGGCCGAGGTTACCTTGGCCGAGGGAAGATATCATGGGCCCCCCTGCACCGACAGGTCGGCTAACGTCTCAGCTCTCATCTCGGCCGATGTATGTTCCACTAGGCCGAGGTCATACTTGGGCATATCAGTTATACTTAGTTCTACATTATGGACATTATATGATGATTTAGTTTTTATTAGTCATGTATTGAATCAATTTTATTCATATGTTTTTATTTATTGTGGATTTTGACATAGAATAAATAAACTTATATTTCTTCAGTGCTGAGAATGGTATAAATTATTGATAAATCCCATATTCAGCATACTAAGCTTGGTCAACCTTTATGTGAAGAAATGGGGATTATTACATACGGACCACGTTACCTCTCAGTAGGCATTGTCATAAGCACGCACAACGGTAAAAGTGGGAGTGAGATCACTAACTTTAAAGACCAAGCAATTGAAGGTTCTGAGAGGGTAAATGCTAAGGGAAGATCCATTATCAATAAGTGAGAGCATGACCATCATTTCTAACACGTCAACGGAGATATTAAGGGAATAATTATGGTTAGGGTCGATATTTGGTATTTTTTTCTTCGAAAAATAAAAGGAGTCTGGAAGAATTCAAGGACCTAACCATATTCATAGCTTCTTCAGGAGTAGTGGAAGGAGAGACTGCAGGCCATGTGAGAAGTTTTATCAGAGCATTCCGATGCAACTGGGGGGGACATAAAAAGCCCCCATAAGGTGATGTTAGCTTAGGTTGTATTCAGTTGGTCAAGGACTTTTCTTTCATCGTTGGTCATCTCTGGCATGGGGAGTTCTCTAGAAACTCCTTTTCCCTTATCTGTCTCGATCACATGGGGAATCAGATCTTCGTAGTGTCTCCTTGATCTGGTTATATGATTTATTAAGGTAGGGAAGAAAAATAACCCCGTGTCTTCGTCTAGTTCTGGCTAAATGGCTATCTTATTGATTTTCCCTAACAGATCTTCAAAGGATATCATTCCATAAAGACTGTCCATTAGACTGGTATCTTCTTGACTAGACTCATCATCTGGGATGTCAAAGTCATCTCTCCATTCGGTGGCAATTATATCTTCTAGACAAGAGAAATCAATAAATTCAATGACCTATATGTCTTGACCATACAGATCTTCCCACTAAACGGGGAGGTGCCGGAGTGAAGGGACCAACCATCCCTGACGCTTTAAAATAGTGAGTAGCACATCAATACTGCAAATTTCACTTATTTGTCAAAATGCATCAGCCATGATCTGTACTATGTCATCTAGATTGATTTCATCAGTAGGTGCCACCCAATCATCTGACTCCCCCATTTTTTGGGCTCCCATGAATAAGCCACTGAATTTGCGACAACCGACGGTCATCTCACCGGGCAATTTTAGTCTGAACTCCAAGAGGTGGTTCATTACAGCAAGAAACTCCATATACTTCCCTCCAGATTGAGTACGGACGATAATATAAGCCCTTATGAGGAGTGACAGATCTTAGTCGGTGAAGCAGATTGGGTGTAAAAGAAAATATGGGCAAACTTTGAGCGATTTTGGTGAAATTACGTGTATGATGGGAGCTTTATTGGGCATAATTTGGGCAGATCGATTAAATTCTGGGTCACTCTCTAGAAAGATGGCATTTGTATAGTTTGAAAGTGGGTTATGGGTGATGTTGGGTTTAGGATTGACTGGTGGGACGATGATACCCCGACCAATTAAACCATGGATTATATTTCGAAGGTCGGAGAATTGGTTGGTGGTATGGCTAGCAGTCTGGTGAAACTCATAACGGGCATTGACTTTGAAATTTTAAGGAGTGGATTTGGTAGTGGACGAGGATTAAAGGTTTAATGAGGTTCTGGCTTAGCAGGGCTTGGTAGACTTTTGACAGGGAAGCATGGAGCTCAGAGTAGTATTTCTTGGTAGGGTTGGGGCCACTTTTCAGGGCACAAGAAGTAGTGGGTTAGGAAATGTCGTTGATGGTTGAGACTGTAGCACTAGCGGGATTCTCATAATTCCAAGGAGTGAACTGCTCGGTCACTTTCTTCGGCTCAAATTTGACTTTGGAAACATTTTCCTTAATTTTTACACAGGCTTCTCAAAGGGCTCAGAAGTGTGGGTAGTACTGTCCACCCATGGATGCTCGGATATGCAATAAGAAGTTCCTCTTAACGATACTGACTTGTTCCTCCTCGTAGGGTCTATTGATCATGGTAGAATATTTATCTATCCACCTTCCTATAAAGCTACTAACTGTTTCCCCGAGGTTCTATTTAAAATACTCTAGATCTCGACATGTAACCTATAGATCCTCATTGTACTTTATACTATGACATGAATTCTCATGTGACATCCTCCTAACTATGGATTCTAGATTCTTCGAGGGACAAAATTCAATAAAGGGCACTTTTTTCTTGGTCTACTGGAACATTTGGGCCATTATCTCTTCAGAGGCACCAAGGAGAGTCATGGTTCGGTGATAGTTTTGAAGGTGAGCGATTGGGGGTTCGCTTCCCCTAAAATTCTCAATGTATGGCATCTTGAACTTTTTTGACAGTTTGGCTTTAGGATAGGGATACATATGGGTGTAGTCCATATACTTCCCTAATATATTGATCTGGTCAAACTTCTTCGACAACAGCTTGAGGTCTTCATTAACCTTGTTTTGTTCTTCCTCCTTAGGATCTATGGGTACTGGTAGGCTAGCCTCTGGTTGGGCAAGGTTCGAGATAAGGAGTTGAGCTGGTGGCGGCCCAATGGTAGGTGGAGCGCGTGGAGCATGTTGATACTCTTTCGGGACTTAAACAGGCTCAAGGGTGGGTGTACCTATAGGACGAGGAAATAGAACCTCAGGTTCTTCGAGAATCTGGGCCCAGTGATGCTGCATCTCATGGATCATGGTTTAAAGGTTGTTAATCTTATCACTGAGCTGGGCTAAGATGGTTATCAGATTGGGGTGCACATTTAGTGCTTGTTCAATTTTCTCTATAAAGAGCTTGTAAAGGTAGATCCCAAACTCGAACAAGGTAGCAGAAGAATCGGTGGATCCTTAGGGAGGTTTGACGAAAGATCGAAGCCAATATGGATCCAGGCCAAAGTTAGGTATGAGATTGCCCTTAGAGGAAAAATGTTTGAGTTTATTTTCGAAAGAGAAGGGGGGAAATTTTTTATATTTCGAAAGCATGGAAAAAGATTTTTGGTATTTTTTGGAAAATGAGGGAAAGAGTAGAGGAATCTCAGCATGATTATTATTAGGTTCTCACTTGTATTAGGCTTGCCTAAATGCATGAAAAATGTCGGACAGGACTTGATGATGCTATAAATAGCACCACCAGATCAAGGTGTAGTTGAGCTCAAATAGACGTAACAATGGCAACACAAATAATATAAATATAGAAAGAGTTGAGGAGAAGATGAGTTGAGACAAAAATTTAAGTGTTTCGGCCTATCTAGGCCTACGTCCACTGTGCAGGTGAGTGATCTTCACTATAAAAAAAGGGCTCTAATGGACTTGTGACATAATACACTCACTTTCTCTCTCTACTATGTATTTTGATTGAGCTTCAGCTAGGGTTTGTAATTGAGGACCCCTTTACAAGGTAGGAGATGACAAGTATATATAGTGCCTGGGGGTGTAGTGTACCCTTAGGCATGCAATAAGCATGTGTAGGATGGTCTAGCCAATCTAGTAAAGCCCCCTGTCACTATCACATGTAGAGGATGGTGATGAAATATTCCCTCACGTGTGAGGGAATCTTACCATAACGGTTTTTCCTACGTGGGATCTATAACCCACGCGCACTATTCCACGCGTGCCCCATTCCACGCACCCTGCCAAGTGTCACTGTGGGCCATATTGGGTTGGCCAAGGCTGAGACGACATTGATGTTGAGAAGGCCTATGTAGCTAATTATGGTTATATTCTGAGATGAGGATGAGGTTGGGTCTCTATCATAGACGAGGACGAGGCTGAGTCACTATCTTAGAGGAAGACGAGGATGAGGCACTATGTGATGAGCTATGAGACCGAGGATGAGGCCGAGGCTGAGTTGATGAGTCAGTCCCCTGATGGGAGTCCTCCTTGGTCTCTAATGTAGTCACTGTATGATGAGACTTTGGAGTTAGGAGTCAACATATAGGCCGGGGCTGACATCTTCTGTGCCGACCCCTAGGCCGAGGTACCAAGTTCGCTACCTGATAATCAAGGTAGCTACCATAATGTCTGAGGTTTCCAATAACAGACTGATGATCTTGCATTGATATGTACAAATGTAGTCTCGGCTGAAGTGATCAGGACGACCCCGCCAATGATTAAGCCGTGGCAGACCCTACTAAGGTCGACCCTCATCTGGATGACCCCGCCAATGATTAAGATATAGTCGGCCCTACTGAGGCCGGCCCTTATCTGGACAACCCCGCCAATGATTAAGCCATAGCCAACTCTATTGAGGCCGACCCTTATCTATATGACCCCGCCAATGATTAAGACATAGCCGACCCTACTGAGGCCGACCCTCATTTAGACGACCCCGCTAATGATTAACTAATGGCCGACCCTACTGAGGCAGACCCATATCTAGATGACCTCACCAATGATTAAGCCTTGGCTGACCCTATTGAGGTCGACCCTTATCTGGACAACCCCGCCAATGATTAAGCCATGGCCGCCCCTACTAAGGTTGACCCTTATCTGGATGACCCCGTTAATAATATGTGAGGCTCTTGTGATGACTCAGTTGTGAGATGTGATGCTCATCATCCTAAGAGACGAGGGTACATTTTGGTCATATCAAGACTCAGGCCAAGGAAAATAAGGTTTGAAAAAATATGTAAAATGCGGTTGGACTTATTTTTAGGCTCACGGATGGGGTCTTATTTTGAAAAAAGGCAAAATTGCGCGAAATTTGGGTGACGTGCCAACCCAAAATTTCGTCAAAGTTTTTCATGCTAATCGACAAAATAAATATGAGTTACCTAGGTTTGATATCTATATGATTTTTATGCAATTATTGGGTTTGTGGACGGATTCCCCCATTGGCATGACTTCCATGATATACTTCTTGCCTATAAGGGCAATCATTCATCGGTACGTGTGGACAAGCCATTTGATATACATGAGCGTATGTGAATTGCCTCACTATATACCTCATGGGGATAGTGTGTGTGAGAGCGCATTCGATATACTCGACGTACATGAGCGAGTTCCCTGCTATATACCTCCCATCCTTAGTTCGGTCAAGAGGTACGATACTGGGGGAATCGTTTAATATATGCCAAAGGTACAAGTCCAATATAATGTGAGAGTCACATATCGCTTAGGCTAACTACGACCCGCTAGCCCAGCGCCCATCACAAAGTGACCTCGCAGTACGGGCTAAAATTTTGGTCAATAACCATGCTTTTGGTGATGTAGTGTGCAAAAATGCATGAGTCTTAATTAACATATTATAGAAAGAGGGCATGTGCTAGTGAAGCCTAAGCATGGATATTCTAAGTGGTGTATGAAGCATATAGGTGTATAGTGAAGCTAAGTGTAAGTGTGAAGTTTACAAGTGAGTGTAAAGTGATATATACATGAGAGAGAGAGAGAGAGAGAGAGAGAGACGAAAGATAAAGAGATGAGAAAAATTCACATACAGGTAGGTGCATACGCTCACATGCAATAGCGAATAATACCCATGAAAAAATAGGGTATGGTCCTCTTATAAAATTCCCCAGTGGAGTCGCCACTGTGGGCATCCAGAGATCGGGGGTAGGGGTCTCCGGAGGTGGATATCTCCTTCCTTACCCCCTTTCCATTTTTTGAAGTGCACACGGTTTTGCGTTCTTCTTAGGGCGCTCAGCCACAATCGATGTGGGGTGATATGTAGAGATAAAGTCTCCAGCCTATTTTGCACACAACAGGCAAAAGAAATGTTTTCGCCTCGAGAGAACGACACCAAGGAAAATACTAATGCTTATTAAACCAAGTAGTTCAAAGGTCCGGGGACTAAGTTATGGAATGTGAAGGTGTTACGCACCCATTCCTCCTTTCAGTCTCTCATGGGCATGTGTTAATCTTCTCCTGTAGAACTACGTGATGTGTGTGCTCATGTGAAAAATATAAATGGATGGTGGAATCACTTGACTCGCGTCATAGCTAAAAGTGGAGTGAGATCATCCTTAGAAGTGTTCCCAAAATAGTAATTAAAAATAGCGTGTAATTATTTATCAATTCAAAAGTTATTATGAAAGAACGATTGCATATATCGAACAACACATAATCAAACACGCATATAAGACCTATATATCATGAATATATGGGAATAAAATAACAAAGGTAGGTGGGAGGACTAGAGTCGAGGGATTGACCCAAGGCGCCTACGTAGCATAAGGGCATCAACGTCTACGTACTTCGAAAACAATATGAGGCGGGGTTTAACCCATAAATCCATCCGGGGAGTTTATTATATGAGGATGTGTAGAAAAGGGTGTTTTAATGTCAAAAAGTGTGATGAGAAATCCCGTTTGGAATTTACAAGTGAACCCTCTTTTTCTTATTTTTGGATTTTTCAATGAATATAAAATATGGGTATATACTAATAATAAAACTTAGAATTAAGATGTGTGATCTAACGAAAAAAGATACTAAAGCGAAAATGAAGTAACTAATGCAAAATTAAGAGAATTTAAAGACAAAGACGAAGAAATGGACCTCCTTATAATGACTTGAAGTAGATATTCCTTGTAGATGCACTGACCTAAAGGTGAAGTGATGGGGGTTTGAGAAGGTGGGTGGGAATTCACTCAAAAGAGTATGAAAATGACGGGAGGAATGTAGGATATGGGCTTTTTAGAAAATAACAACTCTAACTTCAAGGGAATTCTCTCTGAATTACTGAAAGGGATCTTCAGGTGTGCCTTCCAAGGTGAGTTCATGGACTCTATTTATAAGGACAAGGGGTGTACTGATCGGTATGGAATTTGACATGCCTATCGTCAAAGAACCCTAGACACACTACCGATAGGCAAGGTCCTGGGGTTGCCATTCGACAGTCTGAGGTAGCTTTTTGGAAAAATAGTCGTAAGATGTGAATCGTAAGTTAGAATCATGCACGGGACAGACCATTAGAAAGGTTATTCAGAGCCCTTAAAAAATCCATGAAGCCACTCCCGAGTATGGGAGGAGTTGACCAAGGTCAAACGGGGCCCTAAAACGCTCGTTGGTCACTACACAGGAAATTCCCGGCAGAAAATGCACTGTTCATCTAAACCATAAGTCAGACTAACGCATGGGATAGACAATTAGAAAGGGTATTCATAGACATTCAAATATTCACTCATCGTCATTCAGAGAGTTGAACTTGCTCAATCGGGGCCAACAAGCACCTAGTGACCCTTAAGAGTAAAATGTGTCATTCGTCCATACCGTAAGGCTGATTCGCGTATGGGTTGGACCATTGGAAAGGGTATCCTGATCCCTTCAAGGATTCATTTAGTCATTCTCGTTGAAGAGTTAAACGGAGTCCGGGAGTGCTTGGTGGTCTGCGGATCAGTTTTTTGGGTAAAATGGATCATTCGTCCAAACCGTAAGTTCGATTCACGCACATGAAAAACCATTAGAAAGGGAATTCAGAGACCTTCAAAGATTCATAGAGTTTCTGCTGAGGTGAGGAAGTTGATTAGGGTCAACACGGGGCCCTAGAGCGTCCGGTGGCCTCTAGATCAGTTTTTGATAGTAAAATGAACCGTTCATCCGGACCGTAAGGCCAATTCATGCATGGGGCAGACTATTGAAAAGGTGATTTAGAGCCCTTTGAATATTCATTGAGCTTTCTCTTGGATGAGAAATTTGACTGGAGTCAAACGAGGCCTGGGAGTGCTTGGTGGCCTCTAGATCGGTACTCGGAGTATGACATAGGGTTTGTGGTGGATGAGTGAGTGTTAGGGACCTAAGGAGGTGCTTAAGAGGGTCCTAGGATGGGGTGTTTACAATATATATAAATACACACACACAAAAAAAAAAAAATTATGAAGCCAATGTGGATTAAATGTAATACCCCATACTTTTATTATTAATTAAATTTTGTGTGCTTAATATTATTAAATTACTTAGGGGAAATTAAATTGAATTTTAGTAAATATTAAATTGTGGGATAAAAAATTAATATTTATGTTATTATTATTTACTTGCATGCGATAAGTAAATAGTTATGTGATTTATTACGTATCGCGTACGAGTGAAAGCGACGGTTTATTAGTATATGTCGATAAAGTGTTACATCGGCAAAATCAATATAGTTTATAATCATTGCGTATGGTACGCACGTGTTGGATCCTTTTAATGAGATGTTAGCCTATCTGGTGGGTGACTCGGATGACCTTTTTGAGTATGTCAATTATCTAAAAAGGTTGAAACAGTTAGAATAGGTACCCGAGAGTTATGATTGATTTTGAGGGCTTTTTAGACATAGCATGACCCGTTTGAGGGTAGAAGGGTTATTTTACCCTTAGGGTTACATGGAAAAATGAGATTAGAGTAATTAAGAGGGTATTTTAGAGGTTGGTAAGGTCGATGGCATCCCACCTTTGATATTTCACATAAGAGATTGAGAGAGATTTCAAGTCAAGAGGAAAAGAAGAAGAAAAAAGAGAAAAGGCTTAGAAAAGAGGGAGAAAAACTATCTCCGGATTCAACCCATCATCAAACACACAGAGAACATCGGATATAATCCACCAAGGTAAGTACTTGTTTTATGTCTCAAATTAAGAGTAGTTATCTATTTTCATGATTAGAGGTAAAAAACTGAGATTTAAGATGTCAAAGATTGAAACTTGCTTAATTGATGTAAAGATCTAAATGATAAGGGATGTGGGATTTTAGATTTATTATTAATTAAGATTAATATTACTTGAATTTCAATATATATTCTGGGATTCAAATTATGAACACGAAGAACTTGAATAGAAATGTTGAATCTTTAAAATCGATTTGGGAAAAATTCTTTGTGGGATTAAATTGGTGTTTGATTCGTAATCCTAGGTGTTTGATGTCTGATTCATGATTAGAAATATGTTTAAATTCTCCTAGAATATTAGTATAATGATCTATTAGGTCTATTTGGGGTTTGGGGTGGTTTAGGACCTCCATTGGAGGGTTTGGGTGGAGAAAACATAATTTTTGGAGAAGATGACTTGAACAGGTGTTGATTGATCGATCAACTAGTGTTGATCGATTGATGAAACTAAAAGTTAGATAAGGTCGTGCATAATCGAATTACGAAGGCATGGGCACTAGTTTCGTATTTTTCTAAATTTTGTTTAATTTGTTATGAACTTTCTACTAAAAGGTGTGCGATACAAAAATTGTAAATCGGTGGTTTGGTATTGGGCTTTCTTTTGGAAAATTTGATTTTGGGGGTAAAAAATCTATTCGATTTGTTGGCCTGCCCTGTTTTTTTATTTGTTCATTATTTTGACCTATTAGGGCTTGGGGAATGATCGTAAGGGATTCCTATGTACTATGGGATTACTGGGGTAGACTTTCCAAGTTTCATTATGAGGGATAGGCCAGTGTTAGATGGTTTCGAGTGAGGAGAATTGATGATTTAAGTGAATGACTTTTGATTATTAATCGAAAAGTTGGGTTGAACGAATTGGGTGAACCGTGCGCTATAAGATATGCGTACGAGTTCGGTACCTATTTTATATACATATTAGGGTCAAAAATATATTTATGTATGTGTCTATTCTACTTGTCTTTATTAAACATATCTACTTAGAAATGTTATCCTAGGAGGTTGTGCATAATGAGCAGTCCACCATGGCATTGACTATCAAGTGTCAGATTGATTATCTAGATCATACGATTATTGCACGGCCACTATCGATGTGTGAGGATAGATATTGGTATGATTACCGGGTGGGTGCAATGTGGTATGGTCGCAATCCATGGATGTATGTCTATAACCGCCTCTATTGTATGTGTTTTCATTTGGGATCGGTGGTGAGATTCTGACCCTGTGGCTCAGTGTGATGCATGATGCCTGGAGCCGGATAGCACACGAGGGATTTATCCATGAGGTCCAATCTCTAGGGATACCATTTTATGTATATAATGAGTGATATATATGTATGTTTATAATGTATAGTTTATATATTTATTTATAGCTCAACCGTAGCTATGTTATGTTTATTACATGAATATTTATTTATAGCAAGTGTGTCACTACAATATTGTTCAGAAACGTATACCTAGTGAAGAAAGTTAAACTTTGCTAATAAACGGTATTATCGGGTATGGGGCTTGGATAGCAGTCACATGTCCTAGTTAAATCGAGTAGTTTAATTTGAAAAATAAAAATGAACATGTTAGGAGTGCACTATAGTTGAGAGATGAGGTTTATCTCATGTGAGTGAGATCGGTTAATTATGAAAGTAATACACTATTATTTTAGTCGATTTAAAAAATTATCTAATTACAAAATATTTTTTACTTTTCGGGCTTTGACTCGCAAGCTTTCATTTTTCCTTGTTTTTCTTTTTACACCCCAGGTGTGCAGTAACAGCAACCAAGACTGTAGGTATAGATCCATTCTTATCTTTACAATAGCTGGGGACACTACATCGTTGTTTAGACACCTCATCTTATTCTATCTAGTTAGGATCATTTCAGTCCCGTTTAGTTTTGGGCGTGTTTCCTGTAGATGGATAGGCTTGTCAAAGATTTTATTTTAGCACTCAGTTATTTATTCAGTTTTATATAGTGGATGTTATTATTTGATGACCTATGGTTTATTCAGTTCACACTTATTTCTTATCTATGCATAAGTATAATTATATTCATAGTGATGTATGGTTTTATTAATGGTGTTCATATTATATTCTTGTTGCGGAATTAATGCTGAGAATGGATCATACTGATATTCTTGTTTTATTTTAGTATGGATTGCCCACCCGATATTAAAATAGGCAAGTCTTCACATTAAGATAATTTATAATAAGAATAAACAGGAAGGAAAATAAATGTTTTATTCCAAACCCATAAAATATTCTAATGTCCTCAGGATTAATCTCCCCTGGTACAGCACTACTCAACTTCCATCAAGGCTCAACTTTCCTTAGTTCACCTTATATTCCGTGACCTTTATATATATAGGCTTAGACCTCTCAATCTCCACGACCTTATTTTAGGATCTATCGAACTATTCATGCCACAGGTCACGGCCTCCTCTCCTGCCTAATTCCACGATAAGTAATTTGTGGTCCACTATTAAATCCATAACCTTGGTCAAGCTCTATCAAGCTTCAAGTCTCATAACTAGCCTAGTCATAATCTCCCTAAGACTAGCCATTTTAACTGCGAGCACAAAATTGAAGGCATCTCTAGACATGATGCCTTGGCCTGATGCAATAATGCTACAGACTCAACACAAGAATCCAACAAAATCACTCTCAAATTAAGTATAATATTATATTTCCTATATCCTCGGCCTTAACAAAGGAGCTGGAACTCCTAATCTTCAAATAGTAAGTGTAATTTGGTAAAATGAAGGTCTAAAACTCAAAATAACTCATAACCTATATTTATAAATATCTTAATAGAAAACCCTAATGAAACCTCATAAGAACATTATGAATATTCTCAAAAATCCATTCTACCATAAAGCAACAAACCCTAGAATAAATCGACATAAGAAATCTGTATAATTAAGATATGGGATGAATAGAAAAAAGTCCACGACCATTAAGTCGAAAAACTCATAAATCATGATGAACAATAAAATTCTATAGATTTTAAACCTACAAAAAACTCATGAACACAAAGGGCTCATCTCATTTAATGAAAATAAGGGAAATCTTCCTAAAGAACATAGTCTGATGAACAGTGGAGTCCGTTGCCTTCAACCGCCTATTTCCAGCATCACATCCTTCTCTTATCAAAATCTTATTCTCTCTCTAAAAGTATGAATTAGGGTTTCTAGCAGCTTTGGGAAGTGAGCTAAGGGTTTCTATTCATAAAAAATGCTAGGGAACCTAGGGTTTCAACTTATGTCCTCACTTTTCCACAAATACCACTTCAAAAAGGCTTCTATAGTCATTACAACTTAATTTGTAAAATATGATCTATTTGGGACACGACACTAACCACATGTTGGGCCTTCCTTGAGTTTTTAAGGTATAAACTTTGCGGCCTCTTTCACTTATCTCAGTGGTTACTTTCATTTCGACGACCATCAAGGATCTTCATTGTCTAGGGACTATGGTTGTGGCTCTCACTAAGGTCGTAGTCTTCTAAGGCTCTAGGGTCGTTACAGAAGTGCATCGACAGGTCCTTGTTTAGATTTGATTTTTCTATGAGACATCCCATCCGTGGTGTTTAGAGATGGATAGTAGTGACGACTCTAGAATCTCTAATTAACATTTATAAACCCTTACTTTAAGGCTTCAATTTATGACTAGTTATATGGTAGATGTATAATACCTTAATTTCTTAATGTGACATAATAATGATTGATTGAGTAATGTAATTAAAAGGCCATATGGTGGGGTAATCGGGTAATTTTTATACAATGATGGGTGAGAAGTTATGATTGATACTTAACACATGATTTATGAACAAATGAATGAACATGAATTTTGGCAAGCTACTAAGAGAGAACATTCTTAAGTGAGCATAATCGGGGAGAACAATTATATGTGAATTTTGTTGTATTGTACAAGTTGTGAAATTCGGTAATAGGAATAAAAGGTGGCTACGGGATGAGAAATGGGATATTTTATGTATCACATGGGTTATGAATTGTGATCATGCAAATAAAAGGTGGCGACATGATGTGTAATGGAATGTTTCTGTGTCACATGGTTTACAAAAATCCGACAATGCATAATAGGGTGTCTCTGGTGCGATGAAGCAGGTCGCTGTGCTTATGTGATGGCTATTTACGGATGTACCGCATGCTTTATGAGATGGTTGGGAAAATGGGGCACATCACTACATCAAAGCAGTCTATTAGTAATGGTACTTTAGTATTACAAAAATTGTTAGCAACATTAAATTATTATTACAAAAAGGCGTGGGGAAGCAAAATACTAACGCTTTTTTACTGTTACTAAATTATGTGTTACAAAGACATCCCTACCGTTACTAAAATGTTACAAATTAATTAAAATCCTAACGGACTTTTACCATTACCAAAATTTCATAACACAATTATAACACAAAATTTTGTAACAGTCTAATAATGGAATAGGTCCAATACTAATATTAATGAATTTTTAAAAAATCTAACATATATTTTCTTAAAACCATACCAGTGAGTAAAATCCAACACAACTGACCATAAATAGATCAATTCTATTCTTATTTCTTTAATCCACACCAGACTATGCATACAAATTTAACCAAAAAAATAAAAACCGAGAATTTATGAAAAGGCCACAAAATAAGATCTTTGCAACAGTGCATAGTTATTCTTTTTCATAGTAAAACTAGTTGCAAGCCAACGTGATGCATGGGCTAGTTGTTTTTTAAATATTGTTGCAATCTTCACGGGAATAGAAAATGATAAAAATGCATAACATGCCACTGAAAACTAAAAAATCAACTAATGAGGGAGAGTAACACATAATGAGGGAGAGTAAATTTGGAACTCAATGCAACTACAAACCAATAATACTATAAACATATCACATTTACACATAATGTTTGTTAGATGTATGATTTTCACAATAAAGAAAGAGGAAATGTGGATATAATTTAAGTATAACATGGAAAAGATCTTATCACATTGACATAATATCTAATGTTTGTTAGATGTATGATATGCACTGTTAAAATATAACTTGGATAAGAAAACAATTGTGCTAAATTACCTTTACTAATTTACATATATATTTCCACTCGTTGTCGACCACATCATAGTGTTATGGCTACGTGGTAATTATAGCAGCAAACATACAGATCCAAGATTATATTGCATGGTAATCGCAGTTGCGTGGAACTCTGATAGTAATAAACTCTTCACAAACATAAAGAAAAATAAAAATTATAAATCCTAACTCACATCATAATCTTATACAGTAACTAAAAAAGTAAAGTAAAAAGTGAAAACCATCACCAAAATTTCAAAATGCTGAAGAGATAACACTACATCATAAATGTAACTACAAACCAAATACTTATAGATTCATTCACGTGCACACACACACACATATATTGTTGAAGATTTTTAAAATAAGAGAGTAAGAGTTTTTTGGGTGTAAAAGCCTTAAAAGCTTGTCCCACATTGGAAGTGTGAGGAAGAGGTGGGAAGCTAACCCAAATATAAAAGGGGATAGTGTCCCACATTGGAAAATGTACAAAGCTAAGTGTCACCACTAAGCTATAAAAGGGGTGGGCAACCTTTGAGTCCCACATTGGAAAATTGTTAAGAATTTGTACACTTAATAAGTACAAATGGAAGATGAAGAGTTAATTCATCTAGCATTTAAGAGGCTATTCAAGAGACCTCAATACGGTGCGAAGCACCGTACGCACACGCACACGCACACGCACACGCACAAGCGCGCGCGTGCGGGTGCGGGGCAGTGGGCTGTAGAGGCGCTAGTGGCGCACTTTGCACTTCGCACGCCGCGTGTCCGCAGTGGTAGCGGGTTGCCGGGATTCGTTTGGGTCGGATCGCGGTAGCTCGGGCGCGGTCACTTTTTGGTTGACCCGTGCAAAACCGATTCGGTATTATTATACCTGTTCGGAATGGACTTAAGACTGTTGGCAATTAACAGTCATACCTGTTCGGAAATGACTTAATTCAACAGTCATGACTCTTGAAGACAAAGCCTTTCATTTTCTATAAATAAAGGCTGCCTAAAAACGGAATTACATTGATTACAAAAACCAGTTTCAGATTTCCAGACCCTGCTATTACTCTCTTACAATTTTCAGGAGATACAAATTCTCTTATTCTGTTTTGTGCACATAAACAGAATAAGAACTTGATTGACTGTTCTTCGCTGCTACATCCAAGGGTTGTCTTCAAATATACAAGTTGCAGACAGTGCAAGTGCTTCATTGTATCTTGAGTACGGATTTGCTGATTCCCGTTTGTATACCAAAATTCTTCGTGTGGGGCAAATACTGTATTTAGGAAAGTGACATCACGCCTTGAAGTTTTATAGTGACTATTCAGAAATCACATTGTTGTATTGAAGATGACATTTTGAGATATATAAAGAGTTCCATTTCTGTATCTGCATTCATAATTTCCAACAATCTAAATACAGTAATTGGAAATGGCCGACTCTTCCAAGTCACTTCGACAAATAACAGAAAGCTTTGTCAAGTTGGACCGTTTTGATGGTGGTAATTTTCTGCGTTGGCAGAAAAAGGTTCACTTTCTTCTAACAACATTGAAGATTGTATATGTCTTGTCACAACCGAAACCAAATGAAGATGAAGATGAAACCGTGGAACAGACTAGGCAACGCACAAAATGGGAGACCGATGATTACTTGTGTCGTGGTCACATTCTCAATGCACTTGCTGATAATTTGTTCGACTTGTACCAAAATGTTGGGACTGCAAAAACTTTGTGGGAAACATTGGAGACCAAATATCTAACGGAAGACGCTACAAGTAAGAAGTTCCTTATCGGTCAGTTTCTAAGCTTTAAAATGCATGATAATAGGCCTGTGCTAGAACAATTTCATGACATCCAACGCATCATAAATCATTGCAAACTGAAAAAATTAAATATGGATGATAATGTAATTGTTGCTGCCATAATTGAAAAACTTCCTCCTTCTTGGAAAGACTATAAGAAAGAACTCAAACACAAAAAGGAGGATCTTTCACTTGAAGAATTAGAGACTCGTTTAAGAATTGAACAAGAGTCTCGAATTCTAGATGGTAAAGAGGAACAAGAAAATTCTGTTTCTAAGGTCCATGTGGTGGAGGAAGGAAAGGAGCAAAAATATGGCAATCATGGAAAAAATAACAAGTGGAAGAATTTTTCAAATAATTCTAAAGCAAACAAAAAGAAGAAAGGAAATTGTTTTCATTGCAACAAACTAGGTCACTTCAAGAAGGATTGTCGTGAGTTCAAAAAACTAAAGGAAAAAGGAGGGACATCAGACACAAAGCAAAAATTTGCTGCTATGATATCCGAGGCTAATATGCTTGGAGAAGACAACTCTTGGTGGGTTGATTCTGGTGCCACAAGGCATGTTTGTAAGGACAAGAACTTGTTCTCTGCCTATGAAACAGTGGAAGGAGATGTTCTCTATATGGGAAATTCATCTACAGCTGCGGTTAAAGGCAAAGGGACAGTGGATCTCGAATTCACTTCCGGGAAAATACTTAGCCTCACCAATGTTTTTCATGTTCCTGATGTTAGGAAAAATTTAGTTTCTGGAAGTCTTCTTAACAAATTTGGCTTTAAGCTTGTATTTGAGTCAGACAAATTTATTCTGACTAAGAATGGTACCTTTGTAGGCAAAGTATATTTGTATGAGGGCATGTTTAAGCTCAATATCAATGAAAAGGATTCTTCTGCTTATATCGTTGATTGTCTTTCATTATGGCATAGTCGTTTAGGACATGTTAATACAAAGAAAATGCATTTCATGGTTAATTTAAATTTAATTCCTAAATATGAGAATGATATGAATGAAAAGTGTAAAATATGCATGCAAACAAAAATAACAAGATTGCCTTTTCCTAAAATAGAAAAAACTACATCTTTGTTGCAATTAGTACATAGTGATGTTTGTGATTTGCATGGAACGCCTACTAGAGGTGGTAGTAAATATTTTGCTACATTTATTGATGACTTTTCAAAATATTGTTACGTATATCTTTTAAACTCTAAGGATGATGTGCTTAATAGATTTAAGACATATAAAAATGAAGTTGAAAATCAATGTGATTCTAAAATAAAATGTCTTAGATCTGATAGAGGTGGTGAATATCACTTTCCTCAATTTTGTGAAGATATGGGAATTATACATGAAGTTACTGCACCTTATACACCACAACAAAATGGAGTAGCAGAAAGAAAAAATAGGACACTAACTGAAATGGTTAATGCTATGCTTTCTTATTCTGGTTTAAGTAAAGGTTTTTGGGGAGAAGCACTTTTAACTGCATGTCATATTCTGAATAGAATACCTGTTAAAGATAATAAGAAAACTCCTTACGAATTATGGAAGAATAGAAAACCTAATTTAGGTTATCTTAAAGTTTGGGGTTGTAGAGCTATTGTAAGACTACCTGAAACTAAGAGAAAGACATTAGGAAGCAAAGGTGTTAAATGTATTTTCATAGGTTATGCACAACATAGTAAAGCCTATAGATTTTTGGTTAGTGAACCTAATGATTCTGTTGAGGTAAATACAATAATTGAATCGAGAGATGCAATTTTTTATGAACAAAGGTTTTCTTCTATTCCTAGAATTAATAATGAAAAAGAAGTAAGCACTCCTTCACAGTTACCTGTAACTCCACCAGTAGAACAAGAAGAGATTAGAAAAAGTAAAAGACCTAGGAAAGAAAAAAGCTTTGGTCCCGACTTTGTAGTCTATCTTGTTGAAGGAACTAGAGATACATCTTGTAATCAATATGCTTTGACTCTTAGCGTTGAAACAGACCCACAAACTTATAGTGAGGCAATTAAGTCTGTAGATTCAGCATTTTGGAAAGAAGCTATAAATGATGAAATGGATTCAATTTTGGGAAATAAAACTTGGAAATTAGTAGACTTACCTCCAGGATCTAAACCCATTAAGTGTAGATGGATTTTTAAAAAGAAAATGAAAATAGATGGAACAATTGATAAATTCAAGGCTAGATTGGTTGCTAAAGGTTTTACACAAAAGAAGGAATTGATTATTTTGATAC
Organism: Sambucus nigra; assembly: GCA_949130495.1. Lineage (NCBI taxonomy): Eukaryota > Viridiplantae > Streptophyta > Magnoliopsida > Dipsacales > Adoxaceae > Sambucus > Sambucus nigra. The sequence goes on along the minus strand of OX422211.1, from coordinate 388,768,097 downwards.
ATATGCACCTGTTGCTAGAACCGCCACTATTAGAATTTTAATTGCATTAGCATCTATATATAATTTTGAGATTCATCAAATGGATGTGAAAACTGCCTTTTTAAATGGTGACTTAGAAGAAGAAATTTACATGGAACAACCTGAAGGGTTTGTTATGCCTGGACAAGAAAACAAAGTATGTAAACTTATTAAGTCCTTATATGGCCTAAAACAAGCACCTAAACAATGGCATGAAAAATTTGATAAAGTCATTATTTCGTATGGTTTTAAAATTCATGAATCTGATAAGTGTGTTTATAGTAAATTTGCTAATGGTAAAGGTGTGATCATTTGTTTATATGTAGATGACATGTTAATTCTTGGTACTGATTTAGAAAGCATTAATAATACTAAGAGTTTTTTGTCTTCTAAATTTGATATGAAAGATATGGGTGTAGCTGATGTCATATTAGGAATGAGAATAATAAGGAAAGATAAAAATATAATTCTCACTCAATCTCATTATGTTGAGAAAATTTTAAAGAAATTTAATCAGTTTGATTGCACACCTGTTAGTACACCTTTTGAACCACAGCTAAAGATGATCCCCAATAATGGTAGAGCTATTTCACAATTGGAATATGCACGAGTAATTGGTAGTTTAATGTATGCCATGACATGTACTCGACCTGATATTGCTTATGCTGTTGGTAAATTAAGTAGATATACTAGTAATCCAAGTTTATTGCATTGGCATGCTGTCAATAGAATATTAAAATATTTGAAAGGAACTATGGACTATGGTATATACTATAGTGGATATCCTTCAGTATTAGAAGGGTTTTCTGATGCCAGTTGGATAACTGAGCGGGAGGATCATTCCTCAACAAGTGGATGGATTTTCACTCTTGGTGGAGGAGCTGTTTCTTGGGGATCAAAGAAACAAACTTGTATAGCTGACTCTACTATGGCAGCTGAGTTTGTAGCATTAGCTGCAACTAGTAAAGAGGCAGAATGGATAAGGAATTCATTAATTGAAATTCCAGTTTGGCCAAAACCAATGCCTCCAATATCTATACATTGTGATAGTGAGTCTACACTTTCCAGAGCTTATAGTAAAGTGTATAATGGAAAGTCTAGACATATTGGCCTGAGACATAGTTATGTCAGACAATTGATTACAGATAGTGTAATCACAGTGGATTATGTAAAATCAAGTCAAAATTTAGCTGATCCTTTTACAAAAGGTCTTGCAAGAGGACTGGTGTCTAAGACATCAATAGGGATGGGACTAAAGCCCATTAATAATAATCACTCTTGATGGAAACTCAACTTGAAACTTGATATATTCAAGTCTTAAGTTCAATGATTAAAGTACATCATACGACGTGATTGTAAGCACTATGAAATTTAACATCCCAAGGATAAGTGCTTAGAACATGTAATGAATAATGAAAGAGGAAGGGTTTAACCTTAATAGATTTATGGTGTTTTAAGTTACATGGACACCTATGATAATCTACCTATATGAGTGTGGAAGTGGTGCCGCTTCCTATGAGTATTGGGCTTGACTCTAAAGCACTCACGAAATCAAGGTACAGACACAAGGCTTAATTCATGTGTCGGCTTATATGGATAATCAGTGACTAAAAGATTTGTGTGTGAAGACAAATCCGGATAATCAATATAGATTGATAGTTCAAAGACAAGTCTACTATACTTTCATGGTTAACCTTGACGAACCTTCACAGGGTATTGGTTCAAGTCGTGAGACACCAATGCTTATACACAGTCTTACAGACAATCAAAGATTTACAAAACTTATTTTGAAAATGGTGGAGGAATGTTGAAGATTTTTAAAATAAGAGAGTAAGAGTTTTTTGGGTGTAAAAGCCTTAAAAGCTTGTCCCACATTGGAAGTGTGAGGAAGAGGTGGGAAGCTAACCCAAATATAAAAGGGGATAGTGTCCCACATTGGAAAATGTACAAAGCTAAGTGTCACCACTAAGCTATAAAAGGGGTGGACAACCTTTGAGTCCCACATTGGAAAATTGTTAAGAATTTGTACACTTAATAAGTACAAATGGAAGATGAAGAGTTAATTCATCTAGCATTTAAGAGGCTATTCAAGAGACCTCAATACGGTGCGAAGCACCGTACGCACATGAGCGCGCGCGCGCGCGCGCGCGTGCGGGGCAGTGGGCTGTAGAGCCGCTAGTGGCGCACTTTGCACTTCGCACGCCGCGTGTCCGCAGTGGTAGCGGGTTGCCGGGATTCGTCCGGGTCGGATCGCGGTAGCTCGGGCGCGGTCACTTTTTGGTTGACCCGTGCAAAACCGATTCGGTATTATTATACCTGTTCGGAATGGACTTAAGACTGTTGGCAATTAACAGTCATACCTGTTCGGAAATGACTTAATTCAACAGTCATGACTCTTGAAGACAAAGCCTTTCATTTTCTATAAATAAAGGCTGCCTAAAAACGGAATTACATTGATTACAAAAACCAGTTTCAGATTTCCAGACCCTGCTATTACTCTCTTACAATTTTCAGGAGTTACAAATTCTCTTATTCTGTTTTGTGCACATAAACAGAATAAGAACTTGATTGACTGTTCTTCGCTGCTACATCCAAGGGCTGTCTTCAAATATACAAGTTGCAGACAGTGCAAGTGCTTCATTGTATCTTGAGTACGGATTTATTGATTCCCGTTTGTATACCAAAATTCTTCGTGTGGGGCAAATACTGTATTTAGGAAAGTGACATCACGCCTTGAAGTTTTATAGTGACTATTCAGAAATCACATTGTTGTATTGAAGTTGACATTTTGAGATATATAAAGAGTTCCATTTCTGTATCTGCATTCATAATTTCCAACATATATATATAAGGATATAGATATATCTATATGCAGTTCTTGACCAACTGTGTCACATATCTTTATCTTTAATAAACTTGTGCTGAATAAGAAGAGTTCAAGTTTGAAATTCAACACTGATTATGGCTTTGAGTCCAAACTGAACTCATTATGAGCAAACTGACTTCACCTCTCATGGTGAGAAAAATAACGAAGAAGATACTTTAAACATTGATTACATTTTTTTATCTTCTATTTTTTAGAAGTTTGGAAACCACTTCAACATCTTTCTGCCTCTCTGTAATCATATGTTTTACCTCTAACTGTTCAGAATTCATATTATCACAAACAAATGAATTACAAAGGATGGAGGATATATATATATATATATATATATATATATATATATATATATATATATATATATATATATATATATATATATATATATATGTGTGTGTGTGTGTGTGTGTGTGTGTGTGTGAATGAGAGAACACCCTATAGGAGCATTCACTTTTATTTTCTGCCCATTTCTTAGCCAAGTTTTTAGGCCACAGAATCTACTTCTTCCATGAATTGTGAGAAAGTAGAGGTCATAATGATATCCCGAAAACATAGTTCCCTCGTCTCCATAACATTGAAGGGCACTCCCTATTGGAAAATCAAATACGATTACCACATGACATTCCTATGACATTCTAGATACATTCTTTCACACACACACACACACACACACATATATATATATATATTAGACTCTTAATCTAATCAATAAGAGTTTGTAAAATTATGAGGCAGAGGGGGGAGAGAGACTGGAGCGGGTAAATGGACATAAAGAAGTAAATATGTATTGGTAATTGTTGTCCTCAATTAATAGTATAGAAGTAAAAAATTATAGCTTTCGTACCAAAATAGTGAGGTAGAAGTAAAATTGTGAGGCAGAAGGGCACTCCTTATTTTCCTTAATTACTAGTATAAAAGTAAGATATTATAGCTTTGGTGCCAAGATAGTAATTCGGACCATTTCAGGCTAGAAACTATGTCCTTGGTCTCCCTCAATTAAGGGAAACAGATGTAATAGAACATGATTTTAGTCTTTAGTGCCAAATTAGTAATGTCAACAATCTCATGCTACAATTATCAAACACTGCTACAACTACCAAATATGACCGATCTAAAATGCTATATTCAAACAAAATCAATGGCCCCACTTAATTAATAGTGTAACCTTATTCAATTCTATTACTATAGTTTACTTCATTGATTAGTACAAAAATTAGAACATAACTTTGGCAGCGAATCAGATTTCAAACTAGAACTACCAAACAAATAACCAGTCTGCAGCACTACATCAATATTTTCCATTTCAAAAGTAAAAAGTTTTAAGAAAAATCCTCCTAAAAATGATGCATAACTTTGAATTCACTTAAATCATCGTTCTCTATTAGTATTGCACGGTTAGTTAACTTCACAATCTCAAGTGACTATTAAGAGTAATTCTAAAGAGAACCTAAAAATGTTATGTGAAAATCAAACAAAATAAATGGTATCATGAGGTCCGATTGAGGTATAATTTTGACCTCCTTGGAATTACTTATTGATTCTCTAAGGGTTTTGCATCATGGATATTTACCGGATGGGTAACTTTGTAATCTCTCATAATTATTAATTTGGGACGGACAAAAATAAAAAAGAACACAACTTAAGTGCCAAAATAGTACTTTCAAGCTATATTTCCTAACCCAAAACCAATCCACACCACCATATATATATATATATATATATATATATATATATATATATATATATATATAGGGAAAGGATCAAGTGAGGTCCCAGTTTGAGGACCCTGAATGAGGACTATTTTTTAAAAATAACAAAAAAAATATTTTTGGACTGATTTTTTTTTTATGATTTTAAAACATTTCGATAGGATCATAAAAAAATAATCAGCTCAAAATGAATTTTTTTACTATTTTAAAAAAATCGGTCAAACTTTGTCAATTTTTAAGTTGTTTTTAAGTTGTTAAAAACTGACAAAGTTTGACCGATTTTTTTTAAAATAGTAAAAAAAATCATTTTGAGTTGATTTTTTTTATATGGCCCTACTGAAATATTTAAAAACTATATAAAAAAATTACCTCAAAAATATTTGTTTTTCTATTTTATCGAAATTGGTCCGCGCCAACGGTATGCAAACAGGGGTCCTCATGAGATCCTCTCTCTCTCTCTCTCTCTATATATATATATATATATATATATATATATATATATATACTATATAGTCTCTCTCTAGTCTCTCTCTCTCTCTAGTCTCTCTCTCATATATATATAGAGAGAGAGATATATCTCTAGAGAGACTATATAGTATATATATATATATATATATATAGAGAGAGAGAGAGAGAGATAGAGAGAGACTATACAGTATATATATAGAGAGAGAGAGAGAGACTATATAGTATATATATAGAGAGAGAGACTATATAGTCTCTCTCTAGTCTCTCATATAGAGAGAGTCATCTCTGTCTCTCTCTAGTCTCTCATATAGAGAGAGTCATCTCTTTCTATATATATATATACTATATAGTCTCTCTCTAGTCTCTCTCTCTCTCTCTCTCTCTCTCTCTATATATATATATATATATATATATATATATATATATATAGAGAGAGAGAGAGAGAGACTATATATATATATATATATATATATATATATATATATAGTCTCTATATATATAGATATATATAGAGAGACTATATATAGATATATATAGTCTCTATATATATAGATATATATATAGAGACTATATATAGATATATATAGAGACTATATATATATAGATATATATATAGAGACTATATATATATATATACTCTCTATATATATAGATATATATATAGAGACTATATATAGATATATATAGAGACTATATATAGTCTCTATATATATATCTAGATATAGAGAGACTATATATATATATATATATATATATATATATATATATAGTAGAGAGAGAGAGAGAGAGAGAGAGATGGGGGGGATAATGATTTACCAGCTAATGTCTAGTGGCAAATCTAATGTCCAATCTACAAACCCACCACCTGATCTTAAACAGAATGGTAGTCCATCCCCAAGGCTCCCAAACCTCAGCAACCCACAAAACAATAATCATGTCACTATCATCACTAGTGTGGCCTCAAGAAACACATCTTGTGATCGAGTAAACTTCTTTATGGAATCAAATGAGAATATGGTCTCAAGAAAATTGATTGAATACTTTACACCAGAATCCTTCTCGAACAAAAATAAAAACAGATAAAACATCAAAAGTTTTCACGCATATATCAAAATGGGTTTATCATATGGGGTGTTCTCTTATGCCAATACCAGATACATTCTCTCATAATGCAACAAAAGATAACCAATAAATTAGATATTTATATAGTAAAAATTTAAATATGAGAACATAAATAAACAATTGTCTTCCAATTAGAGCTCTTTCGAGAATCACTATGTACTGAGCCAGTAAAGTTGTGAAGACATACTGACAAATTGCAGCATATTAATGACAAAAGCGAAAGTAATATTAAAATGTATTGATTAAGTTGATAAACAAAAGTTTAGTTCACGAGGGAGAGAAACAAACCGAAATCATTAGAAATATTTCATCTCAACAAATTATAACTTATTCCTGATACCCATAAAAACATTTCAGATCTAATATTTCACATTTGACAATTTTTGTCTCCATCCACCATTTAACTCCATTTATTTCTTTTAAACATATTACCCCGAGTTCTATTTCTTCATTCCCTCATAATCCCTAAGATAAACGAGGGGTGTATGTGTCTATACCATGTTGAATAAAATGACCCATGATATATGACACAATGAACTACTTCTTATTTCGACACTTAACACATGGACATGGAAATATTGAGAGATAATGTCCAGTTTTTGCAATTGCAGACTCAAGGAAAGATGTTACTCCATTTATGTAAACCTCGCTTACTCTATTCCTCTCATTGATCCATTATTTGTTCAATATTTGGTACATTCTACCAAAGAAAACATGCTATATTATTTTAACAATGATTCCTCTAATCAATACTCTAAGAAGCTCGGTAACTTTCTTGAACTCATTAATAGATAATCAATCAAATAATTTTATATATTTAACTGAATAGGTGACTTAACACATGCCATATAATTTTTTACTCCCATATGTTTATACAAAGCGAAGAAATTCATGGTGGCTTATATTAATAAGAGTACCTTTTGTGTAAGGAAATCAAACAAAAACCCAAATCAAACCAAACCCTAATTGAGAAATCAAACCCAAACACAAACCAAACCAAGCCCTAATTAAGATGTTAAACCTTGGTCGAAATAGGACTCAAATTCGAACTGAAGAATAGAAAATAATTGGTAAATTAGTGGAATGGAGATACTATATTTTAACTATTCATTTTATAATGAAGGAATGTGATCAACATTATGTATTAATTATATTATAAATCGACTTGTAAATGTAAAAGATCACAAATCATAAACATATTCATAGATAACAGTTGGGATGCATAGATCCTAATCTTTTTATTCCTTTATGTACAGAAATAGGAAACTAAGTAATTCATATAAATATGTTAATGGAATTTTGGTCATTCAGAAGTAGTTAATACGTAAGAAAAAAAATACAAAGCACTAAAAATCCTTACCTAGTTATTAAAGAAGTAGAACGATCCGCGAAGAGAAGTGACTTGAGGTCTGAGTAGAAAATGATACGAGAAGAGTTAAAATCAAACCCTAATCAGAATCAAACCAAGCTCTGATTATGAAATCAAACCCTAATCAAAACAAAACCAATCTCTAATTATGAAATCAAATTCTAATCAAAATCAAACCAAGATCTAATTAAGAAATCAAACCCTAATAAAAATAAGACTCAAAGCAAAGTCATTTAGTATATGTTTTGTTGTTGTAAATTCTTATAAGCAATGATATATATCAATTTAGTTTCGTCGTGTTGCCACTTGGCCCAATTGAATTCTTGTGATAATTTTTTGATGCGTTAGCATGAATTTTTTGAGTTAATATTACTCTATTAATTCAATAATTCTTTTTGAAAAAAATAAAATAATGTCAGCACAAAGCAAAGTCAAAATGCAAACCTTGATCTCAAGATGCATGGCCTTTTCTTATCATATCCAGTGCTACTATATTATCTTGTTCATAATTATAGTAATCACGTTATTAAGTTCTCGCAATTTAACAGTGCCTTGATTTTTTTGTCCCCTTATAGAAATTGTATTAGGCATGAAACCAAAGCATAAAAATAATCATCTAATTCATAACAATATTTTGTTATTAATTATTTCAATAACTCAACCAAGATATTAAGTGGTAAGGTATTCAGACAATGAAATTACAAAATCATCAATAATTTTCCTAATTCACCTAATTAAAAATTATTGAATGCACCTATGCTTTTTTACTCAACCTCAAAGATAGTAAATTATATGTACGGAGATCCCTCCATCATAAAGAGAGAAGGATGAGCAATTCTGGATTTTTCTTTATAGGATCATTTGACACGTCATGAATATTACATATTAGCACCCGTTATCTTTATGCATTCTAGCACTTTTATCTCTGTTATATCCAACTTTTATGCTCATATACTGTATAACCTCGATTTTGGATATATATATATATATATATATATATATATATATATATATATACTTTTCATGATTTATGTGAGTTTTATAGGTATTGAAACGCTTAACGGAAGAAGGGATTGCATTTAAAGGAATTTTATCATCTAACACAACTTCAACGATAATTTAGACCTTTCACACTTAATGTCCCTGTAATACCCGTAATTTTAATGACTTTTAAAATGGGTTATATTTTAAATTAATGGATTAATTGAATTTTATTATAAATTAATTCATTTGGGTTTTATCCGAATTGTGAATATTAAAATGAATGATCCTGAATATTACTTAAAGATATTTATCTAATATATGAATGTGATGTTATTGATATGGCTGTGTGATATTAATTCAGTAATTTGAATTTTTAGTCGGACGCGGTATGGGATGTGTCGGGACTAATTTGTTAAATTAAAAAGAAAACTTATTTTTATATAGACCTTATAGTCATTTTGACTGCGTCGTTGCATCCGGAAGGGTCGAAATAGTCTGAAAAGTCTATTTGGATGTTGGTTTTGGGTCTCGGGTCATTTGGAAATGAGAAGACAACCCAAAAGGGCATTTTGGACATTTTTACAAGGGGAATGAATAGTGATTTCGAATTTTGTCTTATTATAAGTATTTGGAGATTAGTTGTACCTGGGTTCATTCATCTCTTCTACACAATATTGAGAGGCCGTCTTTTTAGAGAGAGTGAAAGGTTGCTTGGAAGAAGAGAAGTTTGCTTGGAAAGGAGGAGAACCAAAGACCAAAGGTCACCACCACCTACCACCACCGGAAGTGACTGGAAAAGAGGAGAGCCACCTGTGTTATACAACCCCAAAGGATCAGACCTTCATTAGAGGCAAGTGTTTGATAATTTCAATCTAAGTTTGTATATTGTCCATGTTAGGATAGCTATATAAAAATGAGATTTTACATGTTTGGAAGATGAAAAGATAGAGTTGTTAATAGATTTCTGGAATCTAAAAATATATAGGAATCAAACTCATGTTGTAGGTAGTTAGTAATCCACGAAATAATTATAAATATGTTGAAGAAATGCGGAGAATCAATGGTGTGTTCTTGAAGATATCATGTATATAATTTTCTGAAAAAATAGGGTGAATATATGCTTTTAATTCAAACTCTTGATGATTCTAGGATGTTTGAGCATTAGAAATCATTCACATATGTTGCTATATCATGTAGTAAGGATTATATGGAATTTGGGTTGTTAATATGAAGGTTTGAATGATCAAAAGTGATGAAACTCGTAGTATAAGAAATGTAGAAAAACTGTTTTGTTATCTGGGCGATCGATCGATCGACCCCCTACCTTCGATTGATCGACCTCCCCAGAATCTTTGAAGTTGTTTCTTTTTAATACTTGTTCTTTTCCCAAACCTTTTGTAGATCTTTGGTGATTATTAATTGGATATTATGGGGCTTAGTTAAGATCAGTAAGCCCTAGATGAGAATCGAATTAATGTGGTTGGGATTTAATTGATTAGAATTATGAAAATTAAATTGAAAGAAATTTCGGTTACTAGATTAATGTGTTGGATTCTAATTGGTATGCATGAGGATTAAGGATAGGTCCAGTAGGGGAGATTTAATTTAACACCTGGGTAGCCTTAGGGTTACAATTTGAGCATCAAGGACTGAGTTTAAGCTCATTATTGATTGCGCAAGGACTGGTGTAGTACAAGTGCTTAGTGGTATGGCTCCTAGATAGAGATAAGAGTTCAGAACACATTTGGTTGAAAGAGGGGATGAGGTTATCCCGGTTGCGTATTTGAAGTTGACGGACCTACATGACCGACAAAGTTAAGTACTAGTGTATTATAAGGGTTCTTTGTTTGGATTTCGCTTTGCGAGATGCTCCGCGCATGAACCTTAACGACGTCAAGATGTTATAGTATGCGAGGATGTTGATTTTGTTGATAAGTCATATAGTGTGAATGAAACACTATAGACTATGGGTCATGTGATGATAGTATTCAATCCTAGTTGATAGAAGATGTGTTTATAAGAGATTAGAAACAATCGATTTTAAGCCTAATTAAGGGAGAGATTAACTCGAGGTAATTCGGGAGATAAGATGAGATGGACTAGTAGGATATTAGTGATTTCTTACTGAATAAAATGTTGAGGAAAAACCTATTTGAACCTTGAGTAATGAGTGAGGCTTGGGGATAATTAAATTAAAGAAGTAAAGTCATAATATTTTAATACGTAGTATTTAAGAGATATAATGCTACGTATGGGAATTATCTTAGGGTAGTGTGAGTACCTTGTTAAATATTATATTATAGGTAGATGATAATGCCTATTTGATTGATTGATAATTTATGTGTATGACATACCTATCTTACTTGCTATCGATGGCGAGGTTTGCGCGTGAGGGCAGTCATATCCTGATGAATCCATGGGATCTTTGATTTATCGCTCAAAAACATAGGTCTATGAAAGACTTATCGGGGAGTTGATAAGTCCGATGACTGTGGGTACGTAGGTATGTGCGTGACCCATGGATACGAGAACTATGTTTGCCTCCAATTTGTATGATGTTGTTTGTGGTTCGAGAAATCCTTACCGAACCTTTAGTCCCCTATTCGGCGATCAAAAATATTGGGACATGATAGCAGAGTAATGCATTGCATCGCAGCTGTGACTCGGGGTGCCATATTATCTATGTATATATATATATAATGAATTGTATGAATATATGATATATGGTGGGTATAACAATCTACTATGTGATAATTGTAGATAACGGTGAATAGAGAAAAGAATTGAAATAAGTTAATGAATATTTATTAAAGAACTTAATTCATGTTAATGAGAAACGATTCATATAAATGAGACATGTATAAGAATGATTGTACTACGTATGGTATGGGACATACGATGTTATGATATGGGATGGAATTATATTGTGTGAACTAGTTAAGAGGAACTTTAACTAAGAGTTTAATAGGAAACGTTAAGTGTGCACTCTAGATGAGAGGTGAGAATAGCAAGTGAGAGTTGGATACTAACATGTACATAATAAATGCTTTATTGCACTTGTTAAATACTTGCGGTTTTCAAAATCATTTTCGCATCGGGCTCTGACCCGTTTCCTTGCATATTCTCTTTATTAATTGTACCTTCTATATCAGGTGTCCAGCAGTAGGGACGCCAACCTTAGTGGATTATGATGAGCTATGGAGTATTTATTAGACGCCTATCTTCATTTGATTCAAAGTATTCTTTTAGTTAGGTCAAGTCACCCGAAGGAACTCAATTATCTATTTTCTATCTGAGTCAAGTACTCTTGTACTCGTGTCATTTTAATACATTTATTATTGTTGGGATTACTGTATTGGATTAGTATGTGGGAATGTTTATTCCAATTGCATTTAAAATTCTTTTGTGTCATCTGTTCAGTTATTATTGTGGTAGAATAAAATGTGTAGTGTTATTCGTAAACTAAAAATGGATTTTGTTGAATTAAAATTTGGAAAATTTTTAACACCAGCTTAATTGGGTATTGGGTGAGTTGTAAATGTTTTCGACAGTGATGCTAAGAATGAGCCAACTGTATATTCTGTTTTAATTTGGTATGGGACTGGCCATCCGGTATTTTATTAGGCGGGGTGTTACAGGTGGTATCAGAGCATCGGGCGCTAGTGTCCTTTAGGGTCTGTACGGCCAACTGTGTTTTCAGCTTAGCGTTCTTTGATGTAGTGCCCTATATATTAGGATTGTTGATTTCTTTGGTAAGATTCCGTATATATTAGTGAATCTTATTTGCGTTCCAACGGGTTCGTACAAGAAGTATGGCAGATGAGGGCCATTGTTCGGATAGCGGAGATCGTAGTTAGGAGGTTCTGAAGTATGTTCGAGTATGATGACCGTAGTAGAGGTCACCCCTATTATGGAAAATTGAGGAGAGTCATCAGTAGAAGTTCTTGAAATGCGGGAATTATGTGTGTTACCTAACGAAGGCAATATATTCAAAGGCTTGGGCATATAGTGGAGTGTGGTGAACTAGAACTGAAAATTTGGGGTCAAATTTTTTCTTGACTCATCGGAGCAAAGTTATAATAGTGGGAGTTAACAACCATCGCCCTAGAATGAGGGTATGTTTTCTATCTAAGGAATTATGAGGCGTATATTGATTTTTGTAGCGATTAATATTGTATGGGCTAAAGGGTTACTAAACTTAGCCTGTGGTACTTTATTTACGTTGGCTCACCGAGGGGTTGTGGGACAACTATATTTTTCATGTCATCACGTGGGTCTGATTTTTATCATGGGATTACTTACTTTAGGTATGTCCGATCATGATGTGACTATCGGCGTGGATTGATTTGTGGTATATGAGAGCGTATAGCCAGCATCTTGTCTTTAACAAGAGAGTAGATGAGTAGACTTTATTTAAAATCGATAAAACCTGTAGAGAGGTTATAAACTATTGACTAAGGACCTGAGAAGCTTCGATGACCGACTACTTTAGGTAGTAGTGTATCGAGGGGGTTCATTGTTTGGATTTCGCTTGCGAGACACCCCACGCATGAAACTAATAAACATTGGGAGTCGAAATAAGTTAGGTCTTTACGATATGAGTTTATAATCTTTGCTATAAATTAGAGTATTATGAGGGTAATCATATCCATATTATAATGAAAGTTATACGATAGGGTGTATAGGCGCCCTGGATGGTTGGATAGTAGTATTTTTCATAATTGTGAAAAAGTAAGTAGTTGTGACTTCAGGATTTATTTGTTTAATAAGTGAGGATCATTTTTCCCAAACTTTGTCACGAGGATGGTATAGGGAAGATTGCGTAAAGTTTAAATTCGATTCACTTGAACTATATGGTGAGGCTTGGCGTATAACATCAATGGGGATTTTCGTTAATTTACTGTATGGGCGGTACGACATAGATTATTTCCGATGTGAGATTTATACTCAGAGTTGACCTTACCAGTATGATTTATTTTTCTGAATTTCGGGACGAAATTCTGTTATAAGGGGGGAAGTATGTAATACCCCGTAATTTTAATGACTTTTAAAATGGGTTATATTTTAAATTAAAGGATTAATTGGATTTTATTATAAATTAATTCATTTGGGTTTTATCCGAATTGTGGATATTAAAACGAATGATTCTGAATATTACTTAAAGATATTTAGGTAATATATGAATGTGATGTTATTGATATGGCTGTGTGATATTAATTCAGTAATTTGAATTTTTAGTCGAAAGCGGTGTGGGATGTGTCGGGACTAATTTGTTAAATTAAAAAGGAAACTTATTTTTATATAGACCTTATAGTCATTTTGACTGCGTCGTTGCATCCGGAAGGGTCGAAATAGTCTGAAAAGTCTATTTGGATGTTGGTTTTGGGTCTCGGGTCATTTGGAAATGAGAAGACAACCCAAAAGGGCATTTTGGTCATTTTTACAAGGGGGATGAATAGGTATTTCGGATTTTTTCTTATTATAAGTATTTGGAGATTAGTTGTACCTGGGTTCATTTATCTCTTCTACACAATATTGAGAGGTCATCTTTTTAGAGAGAGTGAAAGGTTGCTTGGAAGAAGAGAAGTTTTCTTGGAAAGGAGGAGAACTAAAGACCAAAGGTCACCACCACCTATCACCATCGAAAGTGATCTGAAAAGAGGAGAGCCACCTGTGTTATACAACCCCAAAGGATCAGACCTTCATTAGAGGCAAGTGTTTGATAATTTCAATCTAAGTTTGTATATTGTCCATGTTAGGATAGCTATATAAAAATGAGATTTTACATGTTTGGAAGATGAAAAGATAGAGTTGTTAATAGATTTCTGGAATCTGAAAATATATAGGAATCAAACTCATGTTGTAGGTAGTTAGTAATCCACGAAATAATCATAAATCTATTGAAGAAATGCGGAGAATCAATGGTGTGTTCTTGAAGATATCATGTATATAATTTTCTTGAAAAATAGGTTGAATATATGCTTTTAATTCAAACTCTTGATGATTCTAGGACATTTAGAGCATTAGAAATCATTCACATATGTTGCTATATCATTTAGTAAGGATTATATGGAATTTGGGTTGTTAATATGAAGGTTTGAATGATCAAAAGTGATGAAACCCGTAGTATAACAAATGCAGAAAAACTGGATTGTTATCTGGGCGATCGATCGATCGATCGACCCCCTGCCTTCGATCGATCGACCTCCCCAGAATATTTGAAGTTGTTTCTTTTTAATGCTTGTTCTTATCCCAAACCTTTTGTATATTTTTGGTGATTATTAATTGGATATTATGGGACGTAGGGAAGATCAGTAAGCCCTAGATGAGAATCGAATTAATGTGATTGGGATTTAATTGATTAGAATTATGATAATTAAATTGAAAGAAATTTTGGTTGCTAGATTTATGTGTTGGATTCTAATTGGTATGCATGAGTATTAAGGATAGGTCTAGTAGGGAAGATTTAATATAACACTTGGGTAGCCTTAGGGTTACAATTTGAGCATCAAGGACTGCGTTTAAGCTCATTATTGATTGCGTAAGGACTGAATGTAGTATAAGTGCTTAGTGGTATGGATCCTGGATAGAGATAGGAGTTCAGACCACATTTGGTTGAAAGAGGGGATGAGGTTATCCCGGTTGCGTATTTGAAGTTGACGGACCTCCATGACCGACAAAGTTAAGTAGTAGTGTATTGGAGGGGTTCCTTATTTGGATTTCGCTTTGCAAGACGCTCCGCGCATGAACCTTAACGACGTCAGGAGTGGAGAGATGTTATAGGATGCGAGGATGCGAGGATGTTGATTTTTTTGATAAGTCATATAGTGTGAATGAAACACTATAGACTATGGTCCGTGTGATGATGGTATTCAATCCTAGTTGATAGAAGATGTGTTTATAAGAGATTAGAAACAATAGATTTTAACCCTAATTAAGGGAGAGTTTAACTCGTAATAATTCGGGAGATAAGATGAGATGGACCAGTAGGATATTAGTGATTTCTTACTGAATAAAATATTGAGGAAAAACCTATTTGAACCTTGAGTAATGAGTGAGGCTCGGGGATAATTAAATTAAAGAAGTAAAGTCATCATATTTTAATACATATGATTTGAGAGATATAATGCTACGTATGGGAATTATCTTAGGGTAGTGTGAGTACCTTATTGATATTATATTATAGGTATATGATAATGCCTATTTGATTGATTGATAATTTATGTGTATGACATACCTAGCTTACTTGCTATCGATGGGGAGGTTTGCGAGTGAGGGTAGTCATATCCTGATGAATCCATGGGATCTTTGATTTGTCGCTCAAGAACATGGGTCTATGAAAGACTTATCGGGGAGTTGATAAGTTCGCTGACTGTGGGTACGTAGGTATGTGCGTGACCCATGGATACGAGAACTATGTTCGCCTCCAATTTGTATGATGTTGTTTGTGGTTCGAGAAATCCTTACCGAACCTTTAGTCCCATATTCGGCGACCAGCGATATAAGGACATGATAGCAGAGTAATGCATTGCACCGCCGTTGTGACTCAGGGTGACGTATTATATATGTATATATATATATATATATATATAATGAATTGTATGAATGTATGATATATGGTGGGTATAACAATATACTATGTGATAATTGTAGATAACGGTGAATAGAGAAAAGAATTGAAATAAGTTAATGAATATTTATTAAATAACTTAATTCATGTTAATGAGAAACGATTCATATAAATGGGAAATGTATAAGAATGATTGTACTACGTATGGTATGGGACATACGGGGTTATGATATGGGATGGAATTATATTATGGGAACTAGTTAAGAGGAACTTTAACTAAGAGTTAAATAGAAAACGTTAAATGTGCACTCTAGATGAGAGGTGAGAATAGCAAGTGAGAGTTGGATACTAACATGTACATAATAAATGCTTTATTGCGGTTGTTAAATACTTGCGGTTTTTGAAATCATTTTCACATCAGGCTCTGACCCGTTTCCTTGCACATTCTCTTTATTAATTGTACCTTCTATATCAGGTGTCCAGCAGTAGGTACGCCAACCTTAAAGGATTATGATGAGCTATGGAGTATTGATTAAAAGCCTATCTTCATTTGATTCATAGAATTCTTTTAGTTAGGGCATGTCTCCCGAAGGAACTCAATTATCTATTTTCTATATGAGTCAAGTACTCTTGTACTCGTGTCATTTTAATACATTTATTATTGTTGGGATTACTGTATTGGATTATTATGTGGGAATATTTATTCCAATTGCATTTAAAATTCTTTTGTGTCATCTGTTCAGTTATTATTGTGGTAGAATAAAATGTGTAGTGTTATTCGTAAACTAAAAATGGATTTTATTGAATTAAAATTTGGAAAGTTTTTAACACCATCTTAATTGGGTATTGGGTGAGTTGTAAATGTTTTCGATAGTGATGCTAAGAATGAGCCAACTGTATATTCTGTTTAATTTGGTATGGGACTGGTCACCCGGTATTTAATTAGGCGGGGTGTTATAGTCCTAACTAGTGGATCTCCGTGGGAGCGTAATTCATTGAGTTAGCTTTGCGTGGCCACAAACGGCTTGTCATTTCGAGTCTGGATGATAAAGTTATAGTCGATTTTGTAGTGCAGCTTTTCTCCCTTGTGAAGACCAAAGAGCCCAGGAAAACAAAGCACCGGTCAATCGGTCCCCAGGCCCCGATCGACCCGCGTACCCCTTTATGCCTACGAAGGAAGGTAGTGACTAAATTTAATACCCCCCATCGATCGACCTCTTGGCCCTGGTCGACTGGGCACTTCAGATATTCGATTTTCCCTTTTACTTTCTTTTTTCCTTTTTTCTTTTACCAACTTGCTATATATATGTAAGTTGGTTTATTTTGTAATATATACACAATATATGCAATTTTAGGTTAGGTTTTTATTTTTATTTATTTTTTTTTTTTTTTTTTTGGGGGGGGGGGGGGGGGGGGCTCATCTCCTCTCCCTCCCTCTTAAGGTTTCACCCATTTGTGTTTGTAAGTAGCACTATTCATTGTCTTCCCCATTTATTTAATCTTCCATTTTTTATTTCTTTCTTCGATAGATAATTGTCTTCATTTATTTATTTATTTAATTTACTTCCTTGTTTTAAATAAATGTCTTTCATTATGCTTTGTAGCTAATTGAATTTAGGTTGAGATTGATTGAACTCGCCTTGGATTAATGGGTTGCTTTTCTTTAGTGATGGATTAGATGAGTTTAAATGGGTTAGGTTGTTTTTTATCTTACTCCTGGGAGATTTAAGTGTATATCATGTATGTATCGTATTTACGACCCTACATGTGTAATCTTGGGTATATTTGTTGACACCAAAATCAATTAAGCTTTTATGACCATTTTGGGGGTGACAACTCTAGATTTAATTAATTATGAAAATGAGATTTAATCTTGATAAACTTGTCTTCCCATGTAACATTTTATACTTATTAACCCAAGGTGAGGTATATTGTTCTTAACCTATAATTTTTACTCTTTTTGTTAATCTTATTTCAAACCCATGATTAGATTTATCTTTTGTTTTAATTCTCATCTTTTACACTTTTATTCCGAAAATAATAAACCAATTAAAGTCTCGTAACATTCCCCGTGGATTCGATACTCGAACTAGCCGTTGTACTCCCTTAAAGAGTGTAGTAATAGTCTAGATTTTTTGCTTGGCGGTGGGATCCGATTACAACGCTCGACGTAGGTAACACGAATGCTCGATTTTCACCTGGCTATCAAAATGGCGCCATTGCCAAGGATTGTTTGTTTCGGAAATTAATTATTTTAGTATTTCGTAATATTTTTCTTTCTATTTGTATTCTTTGTTGACTAATTTTGTAGTACTTCTACATTTGAGCATCAAGAAATGCTTAAATCTTTTGATCGCACATGATTTTGTGGATTTTTCCATCTTGAGCTTTTTAGGGTAAGCATGTCTTATTTCAATGTTTTCGGTAATCATAACGATAATTCTCAAACTCCCCCTAAACCTATGAATTTTGGTGAATACTCGAAATGTCAAAAACTTGAAACATCTAAAACGTCTTCGGGTGAGTATTATAAAAGTCAAGTTATGGATTATGGGAATTTTGAGAATGATCTTTTAGATTGTGCGCCACAAAGTCATTATAATAAGAATGATGAAATTAATTGCAATAGCTTTTAAAATTCTTCTAATAATGATTTTGATAGTAGTTCCGAGGATAGTTTTCAAAACCCTCATTTTTAAGAATTTGCGACTCCACCTATGACATTGCGTGAGGGCTTGCACATTCTTGAAAATGAGAACCTTAAAAACCGTTATTGAGAATAAAATCATTGTTGGGAACAAGAGTTGGATGCAGTATTCAAATCCAACTATGATTTTTCTTCCGAGACTTTTGAAGTTGAGGAATTTTTTGAATCAAATGAGGAATTTTGGCCTACTTTGGAACAAATAATTATTCACTTGGACCATGGTATAATAGAGAATGAAAGTGAGGAATAAATGGACGTAGTATCCATCTGCAATGAAATGATTTCTTCTTTGGTAATCATAGAAGAAAGTTTCATTGAAAACGATCTTATTTACTTTTAAATTCAATCTTCTAGCGATGACGAGTCATCTCTTGAGATTGAATTTATTTCCTCCGCATATTTATTCTATATTTTCAAATCATTACAAGTATCCTATGAATTGGTTCAGAAATTTTAAGTGTTCAACCCTTCACCGATGAGAATTACTTACTCGAGTTACTTTTCATGAAAGCAATTTTGCCTCCATGTACGCCACCTCCCATTCCAATTGCAAAATCTTTGACAGGAAATTCTATTTTTTTAGAACCCATGTGTATTCGTCACCCGTTCAATCTAAATCCCCCCATCATCCCTCCAAAATTTTTAGTTGGAGATGGTTCATTTCTTCCGCCTTATACATACCTTCTGTTGTTTAAATGGAATTATTGTTTTTCGGAAGGTCTACACTTAAATGAGGGTACACCAATTTTCCTTCAATGTCAAATTGTATTTTAGGTGGACCCTCAAAAATTTCAACTTCTAGTGTATAGTTAGTTAGAAGTTAAAATTTTAGGTTGTACATATTAGGTTTTTTTTTTACATTTTTGTCTAGTGTAATTAATTACAGTTTTAGTTCTTTTTTTATTCTAGGTGCTAACATATTTTGTAGAATCTTTAGGCTGGTACTTTTCGGAGATCGCTCCATTTTGGGTTATATCACTCTTCTCCTCTCTTTAACTTAGTTCTAGGTTCACATTGAGGACAATGCAAGATTTAAGTTAGGGATTGTGGAATATTCTATCCATTATTTTTTGAGTCCATGATTTGATTATATGCTCATCCCAAGCATGCCTTTGTTGTAAAAAATTGAAAATTTCAAAAATATTTCCTTTCTTTTTCCCTCTTTTTAGGCATTCTGCCTTTGTTTTTTATGATAAATTTCAATAAATGCCCAATCCAATAGATAACTCAATGATACATGTTCTCGATTTTAGAAGTTAGTTCTCAAACCATTGATATTATGAGAAATTTCATAAATTAAACTTGAAGCACATGCGCTCTTCTTATTTTAATGATTTGGTTTAAGGCATTTATTACTCGGTAATCTTTTATTGCACTGTATATACTTATACCAAGTGAGCTTTGTGATTTTTTTCGTTCCTGAGTTTTTAACATTACTCTTTACTCTTTGAAAACGTCAAATTCGTCGGTAATCTAACTATTCTTTCATTGATAGTTCATTAATTGAGTATGTTACTTAATTATGATTTTCAAAGTTGTTTTGAGTCAAGAATTGGGTTAACTTTAGGAGAGGATCATAGGCCATCTTTGTTATATCACACATATTTACCTTTACCTCACCTTATATATTTTCCCTCGTCAACCCTTTTCAGCCTAAATATAGCCTATTTTTTCAAAACCCAAAATCTTGTACCCAACTCCACATTGGATTCATAAACCATACATATTACCTTCCAAACCTTTATTTAGAATGATACTTAGGATTGAATGATGTTCGTGTTGTGTGGTTAAAATTAAGCATGTGAGAGTGTGTAAGAAAAGAAAAAGAAGTGAAAAACAAAATAAGAAGAAAATAAAAGGAAAAAGATGAGAAAAATAATAAAGTAAAAGAAAAGAAATTATTTCCATTTTGTACATAATCTTCAATAATCTTTGTTATTTTCCAATGTTATATCCAATGCTTGTGATGGAATCATATTCCAATTTTAAAATTACCCATAATTTTCTATTATCCCAAGTGCTTCATTTCCAAACACCATTGACTCCATCCATAATCCTTTCAATTCATAAACTCGACCTCAAACCTACATTACAACCCTATTAAAGTCCTATGTGATCCTAAGGTGAATGTAATTCAAAAGTTTAAATAGTTGCGGTAATCTGTGAAAATGCATTTCACTTCATTTAATGATGATATCCTTTCATTGAGATTACATTTTTTTTAGTTTTTATTTAGCGTTCTTCATTGATGACATGTGTACGGCTTAATGTCCATTTACATTTACTCTTTATGCCTGCATATCCCGTCTGTGTTACACCTATTTTTTTTAGTGATTCATTTAATGAGTGTATACACCGATGAGGATTGATATATGCATGATTTAATGCTTATCCGGATTATAAAAGTTTTGCCAAATCCTACTTTGTATATTCTTGCTCTTCCTCCCACGTCTTAAGGTTTTAATTCGATGAGTTTCATTCTATAATGTTAATAACTATGCACTTTTGTGTGAATTCATTCACTTTGCTAACAATGTGTTTGAAATATTTTTCTTTATTCGTAGGCTTGTTGTATTTTTGTTGGGCATATTTTGAGGAAAATTTGATGTTTGTGGGTTTCATCCTTGAAACCCTTCATGACACAACACTCGTCCACTAGGGTAATCTAGGGATTTAACGGCTTATTGCATATGCTAAATGCAATCATTCACCTGCAAGAGTGGCATTTCTATATTTTATGCTTATATAAATTTTGTATCGCTATTTATTGGTTTGGTTTGGTTTGGTTTCATCACTACGGGATAACAATGTCTAAGTTAGGGGGTGATACGTCACGACTATTGCATATTAGCACCCATTATTTTTATGCATTCTAGCACTTGTGTCTCCGTTATATCCTACTTTTATGCTCCTATACTTTACAACCCCTTGCTCCGTTAACCGTTCTATTACCTACAAAAACTCACATAAATCATGCAAAGCATATATATATATATATATATATATATATATATATGATTTGCATGGTTTATGTGAGTTTTTGTAGGTCATAGAACGCTTAACGGAGCAAGGGGTTGCATTTAGAGGAAGTTCTATCGTCTGATGAAACTTCAAGGGCAATTTATACCTTTCCCATTTCATATCTCGACTAGAGGATCTCTATGGAAGCGTAGTTCGTTGAGTTAGCTTCGCGTGGTCGCAAATGGCTCGTCTTTTTTAATCCGGATGATGAAGTTATGGTCGATTCCATAATACATTTTTTCACCCTTGTGAAGACCAAAGAGCCCAAGAAAAATAGCACCGATCGACCAGATCCTGGTCAACTAGCATTCCCTTTTATGCCCGCGAAGGAAGGCAGTGGCTAAATTTAATACCCCCAGTCGATCGGCCCCTTGGCCCTAGTCTATCGGGCCCTTCAAATATTCGATTTTTCCCCTTTTCTTTTCTTTTTTCTTTTTTCTTTTACCAACTTACAATATATATAAGTTCGTTTATTTTGTAAGATATACAAGATATATATATATATATATATATATTCACTATTTTAGTCTTGGTTAATGGAGAGGTTCATCTCCTCTCCCTCTCTCTTAGGGTTTCACCCATTTGGGTTTGTAAGTAGCACTATTCATTATCTTCCCCATTTATTTAAGCTTCCATTGTTTATTTCTTTCTTGGATAGATAGTTGTCTTCATTTATTTCTTACTTTAATTTACTTCCCTGCCTTGAATACATGTCTTACATTATGCTTTGTAGACAAATTTGTTTAGTTTAAGATTGATTGAACTCAGCTTGAATTAATGGGTTACTTTTCTTTGGTGGTGGATTAGATGAGTTTAAACGGGTTAGGTTGTTCTTGATTTTATGCCTAGGAGATTTAACGGTGTATATCATGTATGCTCTATATTTACAACCTTGTGTGTCTAATCTTGGGGATATTTGTTTACACCAAAAATAATTAAGCTTCCATGACAATTTAGGGGTTGATAACTCTAGATTTAATTAATTGTGAAAATAAGATTTAATATTGATAAACTTGTCTTCCCATGTAACCATTTGTACTTATTAACCCGAGGTGAGGGATATTTTTCTCAACCTATAGTTTTTACTCATTTTGTTAATATTAGTTTAAACACATGCCTAGATTTATCTTTTGTTTTAATTCTCATCTACACTTTTATTCCTGAAATAATAAAACAATTAAAGTCTAGCAACATTCCCTGTGGATTCGATACCCGAACTAGCCATTATACTTCCTTATATAGTGTAGTAGTAGTTTAGGTTTTTTATGTAGCGGAGAAATCTAATAACAATAACCGGCATAGGTAACACGAACGCCTGTTTATCCACCTGCCTATTAATCATATATAGGGAAAAGTAAATTCTAGTATTTTAAATTACTTACTCACTAGGGATTTATTCTTATCGTGATAACTATACTTTAACATATAAAAATCTAACGATCCAAGAAGGCTCAAAAACAAAATCAAACCCTAATCAAAATCAACCCAAGCTCTAATTTACTTGTCAAAATCAAACCAAGATCTCATTACGAAGTCAAACCCTAACCGAAATCAAACCAAGCTCTAATTATGAAATCAAACCCTAATCGCAATCAAACTAAGCTCTAATTATGAAATTAAACCCTAATCAAAATTCATTTCAAATCAAACAGTCTGAGAAGGCATCCTCCATTTCATAAAAAGGTACCCACCATTAGTATGTAATGCAATCAAATTTCTTGTTTCTAATTATACATAAATAAGAAATTGAATGTCGCATGATGATGACTACGAGTCTAAGTTAGAGTTGAAGATAACCAATATTCCTATTAGTAAAATAGTATTCAAGTTTGTAATTATTGTAAGCATGACAAGGGACACACATATATCATTCCAAATCACAAAAGAATCCAACATAACTCTATCTCACACCGTACATTTTGTTTAGAAAATAATTGATTTTTTCAACAACATTGAAAACTCCAATTAATTATTTCTTTCTTTGCTTTTATTTTGTTTCCATTTGTAGAAACCACATCATCCTCATGATATAACTAATACTTTTCCTGCTATATCCAAATTTAAAGTTACTAAATATTTAAGGAAATATATGCTAATCAAACTTTGAAATATACAAAGGCTTACCAAGATCGACGGAGAACTAGATGAAAAATCGAACTCTGAAATCTGTAAAAGGTTGAAGCTTTACCAGAAGTAGATTGAACTAAATGAAAAATATTATAATGAAATTGATTTTAAAATCAATTGAAAGTTACCTTGTGCATACTTCCATCGGTCTGAGGGTCGAGCCAAAATGTTTAAGTGTTGAGGGCTAAGGGTTACAACAACGCAAAGAACTGAGGGTTGAAGGGTTGAGAGTTGAGTTTTTTTTAGCGTTGAGCATTGAGGGTTGAGAAGGCAAAGCGCTAAAGCAATTTTGGAGCATTGGGGTTTTTTTTGGAGCGTTGAGAGTTATGTGTGTTAGGTAGGTGTTTGGAGGGTTTTTTATTTTATTTTTAAAATAATAAATATGTATTCGTAACACTTTTAAGGTATTAATAACACTAAAAGAATGTTACTTATAGTAATGCTTTAATAGCGTTAGTAATCGTAAAATAACTTTGTTACTAATAACCCATGTTGGTCTAGCGCATACCAATTACATTGTAATTAATTGAGAGGTTAATTAATTGATGAAATATATTGAGATATATCTAATGCACTGTGAGGTTGTGTGATATACTTTGGGTTATCACTATGGATTAAATTAATTATGGATATACTATTTGCATATATATATATATCTGATTTGAGTTGCGTAGCTTAGTTACTTACTAAGGTTTTGACCCAATTTATTCGTGATGATTTTCAGGTGCTAGAGTGAAAATGTAAACATTTTTATTATATAAAAGTTGACTATATTCCATGTCAAAGCATTGAATTATTTAGTCATTCGAGCTATCTAAGATTGAATCGTAGAGTGGGGAGCGTTTATTTAGACTACATGGACTTTTGGACTTTAAAAATTATGCTCTACAACATAAGCCTTATGTTGACATGTAATTTGAAGATGTATCCTTTTTTATGGTTTTGTGGCTAAACACTTTTGGCAACACACACTTGCACATTTTTTTAAAGTGGTTTTAAAAGGCTGAACAAGAGAATTTATCTATTAGATGTATTGTGTAAGCCAATTGGTAAATATCCTAGATTTTTACGTGTTCAAGTTTGAAGCTTATTTTCACTTTGGCTTCAGACCGTATGCATGGTCAGGATATGTCCCATGCCCACGGTGGAGCATATTTTTTCAAAATTCCTATAAATGGGTTCATTTTACTCCCTTTTTAATGTATCTGAAAACCTCATAACTTAAAACACTTCTGAGAGTATTTTCGAGGTTAGTTTTTATCCCGCTTTTTAATTTTCAAATTCACTTGTTCCCTCCAAATTGAGAGAAAACTTAGATATATACTTGATATATGTACTTGAGAGAGAATTTAAAAGATTTGATTCAGATCTAAATTAGCCAAGTTCAATTTAAACCATTCCACGTTTGAATTTCATAATCTAAAACTCCTAGATCTAAAATTGGAGGTGCCTCATTCTATTGGAGAGATTGGAGCATGGCGTGATTCCAAGGAGGAGAATATACTTCCTTAAATATACTTCCTCATTCGCTTTATAAAGCTTGAGGTAGAATTCTGATGTCAATAGAGGAAAGTCCAAAGTTCATAGGCAACTACTCGTGAGTGCATAAGTGATATCTATATTTTTGCTTTGTATAACTCTTTTCAAGTTGAATAACAAATTGGAGTGCATCATATTTTTTTATCCAAAAGTGGGGCTTTTCCTTATAAATTTTCTTATGAATTGATTGAATACATTGAATGTTAATTTAATCACTTATATCATACACAAAACTTAGATAGATAGATAGATAGAATAGATAGATAGATAGATAGATAGATAGATAGATAGATAGATAGATAGATAGATAGATAGATAGATAGATAGATAGATAGATAGATAGATAGATAGATAGATAGATAGATAGATAGATAGATAGATAGATAGATAGATAGATAGATAGATAGATAGATAGATAGATAGATAGATAGATAGATAGATAGATAGATAGATAGATAGATAGATAGATAGATAGATAGATAGATAGATAGATTGATAGATAGATAGATTGATAGATAGATAGATAGATAGATAGATAGATAGATAGATAGATAGATAGATAGATAGATAGATAGATAGATAGATAGATAGATAGATAGATAGATAGATAGATAGATAGATAGATAGATAGATAGATAGATAGATAGATAGATAGATAGATAGATAGATAGATAGATGGAGAGAGAGAGAGAGAGAGAGAGAAATTCATTAAAATTGATTTTAGGTCTTTAATTATAGTGAATTGTCCAGGATTTGCCTAAATTTTCTCATTCATTTGATCTAAGCTTTGCATCACATCAAGTAGTTATAACTTGTGCTAGGTCAATTAAAATTGGAAAACAAAATTTATCATGTATTTTAATTAAGCCTATTTACCTCCTCTAGGCTTATCTAGAGTGAACACTTATTTGTTTAACATACATCCTCCTAGAGCTAGACCTCTTGTTTAGAGTTACTCCTTCTAGGTAGCATGCGGTATTCCTTCCAATTCTAGTCAACTTCAGTTATCGATTGATGTAGGTCCATTTCCTACTTGGACTTTCATTTACTTTACGACTAAGAGAAATATAATTCATTAAAATTTTAGTCATCATCTATTTTAGATAGTGGTTTTGGCATGTATCATTTTGAGACATTATGATTGGCTCGTATTTAAGAGTTGATGTTTGGATGTTGATCTCTTTCTCTTCTATGGTTTTGGACACTCTATTATGAGTTTTATGTTGGAGGAATTTCATATCATATACTAATATTTTGGCATATGTCTCGTTTGTTTACTTCATACTGACCCGAGAATGGTATTTAATTATTTGAACATGTATAATTTAATAAATAGACTTATGAGTATTAAAATATGTGAGGTTTCACAAAGCTAGAATGGATAAATTAGAAATGAAAAAAATTCATAAAACGATAAAAGTAGATCGTTTAGAAGATAACTTAGGAAAAAATTGGCTTGGATTATTGGATGTCAAATGTAAACCAATGGATGCTTTCGTATGGGAGGTTTTTTTTTAGTATTTGATGAATCCTTCTTTAATTTGGGCTATACATGTTGGATTGCCTTCATAGATGATACATGAAACATCTGTAGTGGAAGGCAATTAACAAGAACTACTATTATGCTAAATTAAAATTTTCAGCCATATACATTCACGGCTATCTTCATGAAGAGATAAATTTCATAGTAGTTTGAAGAAGTATCTATTATAGTTTGTTTAGTAGAACACCAAGAAATTGCAGTATTCCCACTAAAAAATACATAACACGTCTGAAATCGACCCTTATGAGAATCAAATAGGTATCCACAACTTATACAACCTTTGAACTATGAAAATTATAAGAATAAATAAACCCATGCCAGCAGTTCCATCCAGATATCTTAGGACATGATGAACAACAACTCAATGCATTTTGGTTAGTTCATAACTATATCTTGCAATCGAGTTCACAAAGAATGAAATATCAGGAGTGGTGCATTGTACCAAGTACAACAGTGCACCAATTGCACTTAAATACGGTATATCTAGACCCAATATTTCTTTGCCTTCCTCTTTAGGACGATATGTGTATTTATTTAGGCCCAAAGACTGAAGAATCGTGGGAGTACTTTACGGGTGTGCTTTAATTATATTGAAGCGTTTTAATATATTTTGGCACAATTAAACCGATGGACTAAAATCCCACTAGAATTTCTCTCGATCTGCAGGCTGCAGAAAAATTTAATTTTCCTAAGATCTTTCATCTCAAACACCTTATTTTAATGGTTAGCAATATTTCGATATCTTTTGGAGTCCCAATTAAATTTATGTCTTCCACGTAAATGTTTACTATAGTATATCTTTTCGAGGATTTCTTTATAATGACATAAAGGCATATTGAATTTTTTCACACCCTTCCTTTAACAAGTATTCATTAAGACGATTATACCACATTATGTTGGATTTCTTTAACTCGTACAGCAAACTTCCTAGTTGGATTGAGTACGTATGATAACTATTTTAAAATCGAGCATTCATGTAAATACGTTTTCATTGTTTTCAGCTCCCACGCTATGAAAAGACCTAAATTATGACTTTACAAGAGTATAGCAGCTAGTCTGGGTATCAAATCCATATGGAACACTTTAATTAATTTATTATTTCTCAAATAGAAGTGCAAAAGTGATAGGGTTAACAAAATATTATTCTAGGCATGTATTTAAACTAAGATTAGTAAAATGACATAAAAATTATAAATTGAGAATAATATCTCTCACGTCTGGTTAATTAGTATAAATGGTACATGGGAAGACACGTTTATCAAGATTTAAATCTCATTTCATCAATTAATCAAATCTAGAGTTGTCACCTCCTAAACTGTCATAAAATCCTAATATGACTTTAATGCCAATAAATATCCCCAAGATTACACGTGTAAGGTCATAAATACGAAGCATACATGATATACACTACTAAATCTCCTAGGCGCAAAATTAGGAACAACCTAACCGATTAAAACTCATCTAATCCATCACGAAAACAAAGCAACCAAATTAATCCAAGGTGAAATAAATCAATCTCAAACATGTAATTATAGCAAGTAAGTAAATAAACCAATAAATAATTAAAGGCAACTAATTAACAAAGCTTGAAATAAGAAAAGATAGATTAAATAAATGGGGAAGAAAATGAATAGCAAAACAGACATACAAAATGGATGAAACCCTAAGAAGAATAAATGGAAAAGCTCCCAACCAACCTAACCCTAACCTAAACTAATAAAAAAATAAAAGATCTCTATCCAAAAAAACAACTTACAGATATATATGAAGTTTAATTAAAAGAAAAGGGAAAACAAAACAAAATGCAAAATTGTCAAATATCTGCTATAAACGATCGATCGGTGAATCAATCGATTGATGGTCTTAAATAATACCCACTGCCTTCCATCGTGGGTAAAACATGATTACCAATCGACAGTTGGAGAGGGACCGATCGATTGGGAGGGCATTTTCTTCTTTTAAAGGGAGAAAATTTGCATTATGAAATCAGTTCTAACTTGATAATCCAGACTCGAAATGACGTGCCATTTGTGGCCAGGCGAAGATAAGTCAACGAACTAAACTTCCACGAAGTTTGGTTATCTGGGCAAAGAAGTCTAAATTTGCTAAATTTCTCTTGAAATTGCGTCAAATGATAAAGTTTCTCGAAATACAACCCAATGCCCTGTTTAGCATTCCAATAACTATAAAAGCTCAAATAAACCTTGCACAGCATATACATATCGAATATCAAGGTTAACCAATATATGAGCATAAAAGTTGGATATAACATAGACAAAAGTGCTAGAATGCATAAGAATAACGAGTGCTAATATACAATATTCATGGCTAATCACACCCCCTAACTAGACATTAATAGTCCCTAATGATGACACAAAACAAAACCAGCCAGCAATGAGAGAGAACAAAAATAGGTGAGCGTAAAATATAGAAATTCCACTTTTATAGGGGCACGATTGCATTTAAAGTATGCATGGAATACCCCGTATTTTTATGAGTATTTAATTTCCACGTGTGCTGATAATTATTAATTTAATGGGGAAAATTAAATTAGTTTCATTAAATTGATTAGCGAGTTAAGATTATCATTTATTATTATTATTATTAAGTATGATAAGTAAATAGAGATGTGATTTATTATATGTCACGTATGAGTGAAAAACGATGGTTTATTATATTAAGTCTACAGAGAGTCATACCAGCATATTTGTATATTTTATGGACGATGCTTATTGTATGCACGTGTCAGGCCTAATTAATATGGCGTTGGTATATTTATAGTTAGGTGACTCTAATGACCTTTTGGAATGCACCGGTGATCTGGAATGAATCAAAATAGTCAAAATAGGTACCGAGTGTTATAGTTGGGTTCCGGGGTCTTTTTAGACATAGTAGGGGTCGTATAGGGGTATGCGTATCTTTTTTCCCTGAGGGATACATTTAAGAACTAGATTAGAGTGTCATTAAAAAGTATATAAGGATTAGAGAGGTGGATGACAGTCTCACTTTTGGCCTCTGCATTATTATGATTAAGGAAGAAAAAAATAAGAGAACCATGGAGAAGAAAGGAGAAAATCATCTCCAAAATTCAGAATTATCCCTACATATAGAGACTTCGGATTCATATCCAAAAGGCAAGTGTTTACTTGATTTAGATTGTAACTATGTAATTAATTACATTCATGATTAATTAGGAACCAAATTTTTTATTAAAATAATGAAACTTTAGGGATTAAAATGAAGAGATTTATGTTGCACAACCTCTAATCGTATTTGATATCAATCGATGATGAATATGTAGAAATTTTATGATTTAATTATGGGTTTATAAGTAAGAGCATGTTAAACATTGATAGTGTGTTAGAATCAATGAAATTTCAAGTTTGATTAATTCTGAATTTGATTGAATTGATTAATGATTAAGAATCCTAGGGTTTTGATAATGGATTCGGGTATATTTCAAAGTTTTAATGCTTCTCGGTTGGTTAGGTATTAATGTGGGTTATCAATTTGAAGTTTTATGAGGCTTGGGACCTCTATTGGAGGGTTTTAAAGGAGAAAAACGGAGGAATAAAATGATTAGCAGTCCATCAAACCAAAATGGGTCACTAGGGGAGAGATCGGTTCGGTTCGATGGTCTGCCCAGATTTTTTTTATGCGTTATTTTGACCCGTTAGAGCTTGAGGAGTGAACTTAGGGTCTTTCAAGGTAGAGTGGTACTACTGGGGAATATTTCCAAGGTTTGTTATGTGTGTTAGGTCAACAGTTAGATGGGTTTGGTCTAGACAAACTGGGAATTCAATTGAGTGAACACTTATATGTATAATCAGGAAGTTGATTCGGACTTCAGAATGGGTAGACTAGTACTCTATGAGATTTGCATATGAAGTCATAACTTTATATATACACGTAATGGGGTTACTTGTATATGTGTGTGTGTGTGTGTGTGTGTGTGTGTGTGTGTGTGTATGAAGGTTATTTATTTACGTTGAACTTACTTACTCGGTAGTGCTATAATTAGGAGGTTGCGCATAGTAGGCAGTCCACCCTAGCGTTGGCCAACAAGTGTTGGATTTATTCCCTAGGTCATAGTACTATTACATGGACACTATCTATGTGTGAGGATAAGTGTGGTTTGGAAACCGATTGGGTGCGATGTGGTATGATTGCAACCCCTAGGTGTACGTTTATGACTGCCTTCGTTGTTTATGTTTACATTTTAGGTTCGGTGGTAAGATTCTGACCTGGTGGATCAATGTGACGCGTGATATGTGATCGAGGTGAAAATCGAGCATCAGTTTAATACGATAATCGCTGTTATTGACTTCTGACCGCAATACAAAAAAAACTAAACTTTAACTACACTTCAAAAGAGTATAGCGCCTAGTCTGGGTATCGAATCCATAGGGAATGTTTGATAGACTTTAATTGATTTATTACTTCTAAAATAAAAGTGGAAAAGATGATGATGGTTGAAAGGGGGAAAAGGTAAAAAAATAAAGAAGTTAGCTATGCTAATTATAACTAAACAAAGAATTAGAAACGGGATTAGGATCACATCCCCGCCGTGGGCTAAACAATGGGTAAAAAGTATTTTGGTTCAAAATAATTTAACTGAACATATTCGATTGATTATAAACATCAAACATGAAGAAATTTAATTCAACAATGAAAGATTAAACTTTCACTCGAATATGGTCATAAGTGGATTAATTTCGTAATATCACATTAAACATTAAGGATGATGAATATCACAATAAAATCGAGTGGCCCCTCTGTCCAAAAGCAATGCAGAAAAGAGAATGACTAAGGATGAGGAAATCCACCACTAGGGACCCCTCAGTCACTCCAAATCAAACAGTGTAATGATGTGATGGTATGAAACTTTCGTATTCCAAGATAAAGTGATTGTTTCGTACAAAATCCTTTGGTCTACCCAACGCAAAGATTTTTGTACGAGGGAACTAATGTAGAGGGGTGTCCATCTGCTATTCTAAAATAGCCTAGGGTGAGTGAGCCCACCTAGAGGGGATCCCACTCCCCAAGTTAGTAAACAAGAGAGTTAGGGCGAGGATGTCCCCCAGAAGGAGCCCCTCGTCCCCAAAATGCTCAAAATTCACAGAAATGAAGTTTGGACGAGGAGGCTCACCACAAGAAGATGCTCATCCTAAAATGCTCAAAAGTCTCAGAAATGAGGTTTGGATGAGGAGTCTCACCACAAGGAGTTGCTCATCCCAAAATGTTCAAAAGTCACAGAAATGAGAGTTAGGGCAAGGAGGGCCACCAGAAGGAGCCCCTCGTCCCCAAAACTGAAGAAATCACAGAAAGAGAGTTAGGGTGAGGAGGTCCCCCAGAAGGATCCCCTCATCCCCAAAATGCCTAAAAGATCACAGAAAATGATTTTGGGTGAGGAGTCCCACCTTGAGGAGCTCCTCATCCTCAAAAGTCCAAAGATAACAGAAAATGAGTTTGGGTGAGGAGCCCCACATTGAGGAGATCCTCATCCTTAAAAGTCTAAAGATCATAGAAAATGATTTTGGGTGAGTATCCCCACTTTGAGGAGCTCCTCGTCCCCAAAAAGTCCAAAGATCGAAGAAAATGAGTTTGGGTGAGGAGCCCCACCTTGAGGAGATCCTCATCCCCAAAAGTCCAAAGATCACAGAAAATGAGTTTGGGTGAGGAGACCTACCTGAAGGATCTCCTCATCCCCACAAAATCTAAAGATCAAAGAAAATGAATTTGGGCGAGGCGGCCCACCTTGAGGATATCCTCGTTCCCAAAAGCCCAGAAATCGCAGAAAATGAGGTTTGGGCGAGGAGGCCCACTTGGAAGAGCTCCTCATCCCCAACAGACTAAAAATCACATAAATGTATCTTGAATGAAGAGGCTTAATCAGAGTGATTCCTCTACTCCAAAATGACTTACTCAAAAAGAACTAGTGCACGAGGAGGTTCGCCTAGATTGACCTCCTCCTCGAGACTTATTACTCAAAAATGTATTTAAAGTACTAATATTTTACTTTCTTATACAGGTAGCCTAGTTGAGAAAGTAGGGCTTTAAAAGGTAAGTTGGGATCTCTTGAGAGTTTTGGCTTAGTGGCTGAGGAACAAGGTTTGTTGAGAAAGCTCAACCACTTAGCACTTTAAGATTGAGAGAATACTAATAGAAAGACCCTGGGGGTCACCCAGTCATTACACAATCCACAGCTAGTGTCAAAGTAATGAACAGTTTATAAATATTTTAGAGGAGGTGGTCCTTGAGACCTCCCTACTCAAATTTATAAAGATTTTAGAGGAGGTGGTCCTTGAGACCTCCCTCCTCATATTTACAAAGATTTTAGAGGAGGTCGTCCTTGAGACCTCCCTCCTTAAGTTTACAAAGATTTTAGAGGAGTTGGTCCTTGAGACCTCCCTCCTCAAATTTACAAAGATTTTAGAGGAGGTGGCCGTTGAGGCCCCTCTCAAGTTTACAAAGCTTGTACAAGTTACCATTTTAAACGATATTTACCAAATCAGATATTTTGTCTCCATTAGGAGACACATTTGCTTTTTTAATCTGATTTTCACCAACTGTCATCTGTCAGAGGGGACAGGCGGCTGCAAACTCAGTAGGGACAGAAGGTACATTGCAAACCTTATCCCTCTAAGTTTCCCTCTCATTTTTGGCGCCCAAAGTGCCAACTCACCCCAGTGCCCAAGTATAAATAGGACCCCCAGGCAAGGTCATAAGGACCAGAAGATAACTCAACAGCACCGTTACTCTACCAAATTATCACTAAGCCACCTAGTATTCTCTTCCTTTTCTCTTTCTAATTGCCGAGTGCTTATTTCTTCACTCCCACCTTGACAACCATCATTCTCAAGAGATACTTCTTCTCCAAGTTGACATTGTTATTTATGAAGTTTCATATTTGTAGGGAGTGGTTCTATCTTGGACTCCATTTTTACCAAAAAAGGAAGTTTTCACCAGGAGCTTCTCTAGGAACTTTTGAAGACCTTGAAGGCAGAGTCCATTGGAGTGGGTCGCGCCTCACCAGTTTCAGTATTTTACCAGACTCCGTTCTAGCTACCCTCTTACATTCTCCTAGATGTTTCTCCTTGATTAGGATGTTTACAATGAATTAAATCTATATTAAAAGAACCCTAATGACTATATATATATAGGTTAGAAGTCATTTAAATTAGTCCCGAAAACATAAAACTCTCTAGGCTAAAAGATAAGGTCAAAATAAAAATCTCGCTTCTAGTAATTTATCACAGTTTTAAAGCGTAAATAACTATTTGTCACGATTTTGGTGTATAACTAATGGTGAGCCAGTTTCCCTTAAACCAAACCGGTTCTGATTTTCCAGTCGATCGAACCGGTTCTACTTCATAACCGAACCAGTTCTTTTTTCTGATATCTTTGATTATTCTCATCTTCAAATGGGTATAACTTCTTCACCGTAACTCAGATTGAGGTGACGTTTTTCTTAGTATTCTCATGACTTTAAGATCTTCAACTTTCCAGTTGGCTCCTCCTCTAAATTCTGGCTGAAAAATTACAAAAATTCCCTTGACTTCCCTTTCTTGCATTTCTTTCACTATTTTGATTTCTCTCTCGCACTATCGTGCACGAAACACTTGTAAAACATATGAGAAATACACAAAATAAGAAATAATCACTAAAAAGGGTTAGTAGCATAAATATGAGATAAATTCAAGTTAATTACGATGCACGGGATCATAAAAAGACCGAAATTAAAGGGATAAATATGAAATATTTATGCCTATTCAATATGCCTAGAGTCTGATAGCACACGAGGGATGCATTCTTGAGGTTCCCACACTAGGGATGTGGTTATATGTATATAGCGAGTGATATATATGTACGATTTGTGAAGATGTATCACCTTGAGCAGTGATCTATTATATGATTTATGTCCACCAGAGCCAAGGAGTGTAATATCGAAAGCACTCAGGGATGTTTGCACCACTAGTTGAATAAGTTGGAAAATCTAAAAAAAAGTTGAGTCGCGATTAGTAGGATGATTGAGTATACCATTACTGTATGGTCATACATAGTATGTATGGTTAATTTTTTTATGTATGCATATTGCATTGGTAATAATTATGTGTGTGCACGTGGTATAGGGTGTATGGGCATAGACCTGTCAAAATGACACATGACACGTTAACACGACACGACCCGACACGAAATTAAAAGTTAATGGGTTTATGATTCATGGGTTTGGGTCAATAGTGGGTTAGCACGATAGCCCCTTGTACTAACGGTTTGGTTTTGGAAATTTACATATACCCATTTTCACCTGTTTTTACTCGTTAATACCCGTTAGTATTAATGGGTGTTATTAGTTTACCCAACCCAACCCATATCCAATAAAATTAACCATTAAGAGAGCTTACTTGTCAATTAAAGAGCCCACTTGTCTCAATATATTTCATCTCGACCCTTCATTTGTTTACCAAACCAAACCCTAAAACTAAAAAATATCGTCAAACTCAACAACACCACTTCATTTTATTTCATTTCTGAGCTACGTAGCTCCTCCTTTCCCCCTTCACCGAGCACAACTCAAGTGCTTCACACCGCAAGTGCACACACAGTTGCTCCACCACCACTACAAGTGCACACGGTGGTCAGTTTCTATTATCTTCTTTTTTCTCTTATCTTTCCTTTCCTCTCTCCCTCTCTCACGCAATTTGTTCTCTCTTTGTTGCATTCATAGATTTGATTTTTTAGATCTATGGTGTTAATTAGCTGTAGGTGTTGATTTGATAACTGAGATTTATTGTCACCCCTAACCCCATTAGGATATAATTAACTCAATAGTTCACAAACCACACTTATCATTTATTTATTTATTTGGTAATACACATTAAAACAACTTCAAGGTTAAAATGCGGAATACTAAAAATACAATCGTTTTAAGGAGACAAAATTTAAACAAAACTCCTATACCATTTAACTTAATTACAACTAGTACAATGTATAAAACAAACTGACGAGACAATACAACTATTCACTCAACATCCTAGACTTAGCAGTGGCAACTTCAAAACCTGAAAATGTAAACATATAAAACCATGAGTTTAAAAATTGAGTGAATGTAATACGTTTATATATAGTAAAATTACTATATTAACATCTCAACAAATAAATATATCCATCTCTGGGCCAAATTAGGCCATATACATATCCGGAGTTAATAAACCCCACATCTCCTGCCCGTAGGAAATAATCATCTCTATAGGTTTTAATAACCTAACCTCTCCTGAATTGCATAGCAATTCAACATATCTTAACTTTTATAAAGTCATAACATCTCAACATCTCTTGACTTTTAATAAGTCATAACATCTCAACATCTCATGACTTTTAATAAGCCATATCATCTCAATATATAATACATACACATCATATCCATAATCAACTCAGTAAGTAAACTCACCTTAGGTTGTCAACTATGTATTCACGTTTCCCTCGGGTGGGGCTGAACTTGGTTGATTTGAACTTACACCTGTTAATCTAACTAAATCAGTACTGGATCTCAATCATAAGTATTATCTTAATATATCTATGTAACTTTCAATGACTATACAACAACAATATAATTCTACTCAAGTCACATTCCATGAAACATGTGTAAAGACGAAACAATGGTATATATGTCGATAAGGTTATGAACATTCAACCATAGGACTACCTCGTAAGGAATTTATAACTAAAATCAAGTAAACATAAAAATATACTTCTGAATGCATATACACATGAAACATGCACTCAAAAAACTCTTTGGAAAGAGAAGATAAAAACATTCTTTCATGGGGTATCCAGTATGGCCTCAAATTATTGTCCTCTATACTTAACCATCCCATATTCATAAATAGTACATATACGGGTGTCTAAGCTTATCAATATGAAAACATATTTGAATATACTTTCCGTTACAAGTGACGGTGTAATTTTCAAGCTTCTTAGAGCAAGTTATGACCATTTCTTTACAACACAAGAAATCTGCCCTACAAACTCCTCTATTGTTCCTTCAACTTCCAAGAATTTTCATAATTTTTCTCCAACATAAATTTCCATGATTTTCGGCCCATGTTCATTAAACATACTAAATAGTACAGAATTAAAGTTTCATAATTTTTTGACTTCATTTGCTATCTCAAAATCTTGACCAAACTCAGAGCATACCGAACTGAAATATACAAACAACAACTATATACCAACTTTCAACCATCACTAAAGCCTAACCGCAAGGAGTTAAGTTATAATTTTCGGATATAATATGAATATATGAGTCTAATTTCTGTCCAATTGGAATTTCTGAATTCCAGTAAGCACACAAAAAGATATACAAGTTTGAATGCAAGGGGTTTCAATACAAAGCAATATGACTTATAAACACCACTAATCTCACATAGGAACCAATACATATTATCCCAAAGGATAATAGAATTTTTATCAATAATTCATGATTTATATACTTTGAAATAAGTATAATATAATATTAAAACAATATTAACTGATATGACCCAAGTGTCACCTCGGCTCAGAGACATCAACCTCGGCCGAGGACATGGATGACGTTGGAAGAGCCTTGGATCGGTGACCAACAGCCTCGGCCATAGAAGGATCGGCCCTGGCCGACACCACTACAAACCTCATCAAGGGGAGGCTGCATGTATCATAAGGGTCAGCAGCTCTTCAGTTTACCTGGGAATGACAACCTAGGCCAGGGGTAGGCCGAAGTTACGAGGATACATACCTCTATCAAGGACAAACCCATCAATGAATCAGCCGATGTTCCAGCCACAGTCCATCTTAACCTCGACCTGGGTTGACCTCAATACTTGCCTCGGCTTCACTTAAGCCGGGACCATAATGACTCATCTCGGATTATATAGACAACATGACCTTACCAGCCTCAGCCTCTTCCAGGCCGAGGTCAGGACTAAGCATCGAGGCCGAGCTCTTATTGGCATATGTGTGGACAAGGACACGTGGACATAATTCAGTTATAACAAATCATTCCCCTCACGTGGGGGGAATATTTCATCATCATTCTCTACCTGTGACAGTGACAGATGTCTTCATCAGATTGGCTAGATCAACACACACATGCTCATTGCATGCATAGGGGGTACACTACACCCCCCAGGTACTATATATAGAGGTCATCCTCTACCTTGCAAAGGATCAGAAATTGGCAACCCTAGCTGAAACTCTATTCAAATACACAGTAGAGAGAGAGAAAGCTTGAGAGATTGTATCTATGGCCATTAGTACCCTCACATATTGATACACATCATACACTTGCACAGTGGATGTAGGCCTAATTGGCTGAACCACTTATATTCCGGTGTAAATCCTCTTCTCCTCATCTCCTTCTACTATGTGTGTATATACCCTATGCTGCCATTGTTAACATTGAATTGATCTCACAAACACCTTGAAGGGTGGTGCTGTTTCCAGCATCATCATTTTGGCACCGTCTGTGGGAACGAGAAGTTGTCTCTTCCTCTTCTTCAGCTTAACCTCACTGGAGACTCTGGTGGTGAACCAGGCGCCACCCCTTGCGTGGAGCTGCTTCACCATTGAAAGAGGTCCTTTAAGGTATTAAGCTCACCTACTAATCAAGCTCTTTATTATTAACACATGGCACCAGAATTACCACCGCCTCTTCCGCCGCCTGGTGGGGGAGGGCCTAGTTCCAGCCAGGCACCGCCTCAGTCCGAAATGGCAGAGGTAGCTACAGCCTTGAGGTCTTTGGTTGCAATGCAACAAGCTATACAGGAGCAGTTTGCACATCTCAGCCAAACTATGATGAGGCCACCTGGAGTTTCACCGGAGATGATCACTCCGGCGGCTATCCAGCTTCATCCTGACGCCAGTGGACCACCCTAAGCACCAATGAAGGACCAACCTGCACCCCAGCAGAGGAGGGACATTACTGACCCTAGGCACTTACGCCTGGGGAGGAAAGGAAACCCTTGCCCGAAGGACAGGTATGACGATCTAGAGGCGGAAGAGGTCCCGTAGGATTGTTGGGAGCCGTACGAGGTTTCGAATAATATGGTATGTCCTCTTCAGTAGAGCTGAGGCTGTGTCGGTCGAAGAGGTGAAGAGGCCCAATAAAGAGGATCAGCTTTTGATCGATTGAGCAGAGGGTCAGCCTTTGAGAGGTTGGGCCCAGTGAATGACCTAAAACAGAGGTTATCAAGGTCGAGAAGAGCCGTCGGCTCGTAAAGAGGAGACAGACAAGGTCGGCCTGATCAAGGCCGACCCCGTGTAGGAAGGGGCAGAGACCAAGAAGAGGTCGACAGCCGACGTTATGCTGCAGTAGGGAAACCCTCAGTCCATCCCTTAGAGGTGGCTGGGGACAACCTCGGCCAGGCCGATGGTAGGAGACCATGGAATGACTCTATCCAACGTCTTGAGGAGAAGATAGGAGACCTCATCAAAAGTAGGGATCCACTGCAAAGGGGTTACTCAGAGGGCTCTCCATTCGTGGCTAAGATAGTGAGCTTACCGACCCCTGCTAAGTTCAAACCACTAGTGGTGTCTCCCAAGTATGATGGTAGCACCAACCCTTTACATCACATTGAGATGTATCAGTCGGCGGCGGATATCTACTCGATACCGGATGAGATGAAGTGTAGGGACTTCTCTGGGACCTTGACAGGAGCAACGCACAACTGGTTCACCTCTCTTTCGAAGAATTCAATTGAGAACTTCAAGGGCTTGGTCGAACGATTCATTCACAAATTCTGCTTTGGGGTAAGACCTCAAAAGAAGACCACTCATCTACTGTATGTCAAGCAAGGCAAGGACGAGTGCCTAAGGGACTACATCGCCAAGTTCAACAAAGAGAAACTTGAGGTTGAAGATTACGAAGAGAATATAGCTATGAACGCCCTCATAGGAGGTCTTCAGAAAGGGAAGTTGTTGTGGAAACTCACGGAAGACCCTCCCAGGTCCATAGCAGAGCTACTGGCAACTGCGGGAAAAATCATGAATGCCGAAGAGGCAATGGCAACCAAGAATGAGGATGAGAACCGCGGTAGTAGCGGGAAGTCCCAAAGAAAGAAAGATGGAAAGAAGAGGTTAGCCGATGATAAGTTCGCTCACTATACTCCTCTAACTGTGAGCTGCGAGCATATCCTCAACGAGATCAAGAATGACAGGACTCTAAGATGGCCAGTGAAACTGAAGGCCCCTCCACATAAGAGGAACAAAAACTTATGGTGTGAGTTCCACCAGGACCATGGCCATGTTATAGACAGATGCTTCACCTTGAAAGATGAGATTGAGAAGATGTTAAAATCCGGAAAGCTGAGGAAGTATGTTGATGGCAAAGCTCCTCAAGGGGGAAGAGATGACCCTAAGAAAAGGAGAAACGGCAGATGCCGTGACGATGCCCCAGCTAGAAGAGGCAATGACTCGGAAGATGATGATGAAGACGATCCGGACCTTCCGCTGAAAGATGACAACACCCCGGTGAAGAGGGTTGGCATGATCTCCTTTGGTGTTGATACCATATGCGGAGGACTTGCGGGAGGTGGTTGTGAAGTGGCTGACAGGAAAGCTCATGTGGCAGAGGCCAAGTCGATGGCCAAACTTGAGGTTATAAATCTAACGTCTTCCGATACAGCGCAGAAGAGAAAGAAGGTGGACATGGACACCCTTATAGTTAGGTTCTCCCGACTCGACTTCAAAGGTATCTTAGCTCCCCATGATGACCCATTAGTAATAACAACAAGAGTGCATGGGTGCAAGGTGCATAGGATCCTCGTGGACGGGGGGAGTTCGGCAGACGTAATGTTTTAGCCTTTCTTCAAGAGCCTAGGTCTTAGCAGAGCTAGGCTGGTACCCTATCATCATCCCTTGATGGGCTTCAGCGATGAAAAGGTCCACCCATTCGGCATGTATGAGATGGACATAAGGATGGGTGACGATTGGCCTAAGAGGTTGACCCGGAAGATAAATTTTTTCGTAATGGACGAAAACGTCTTCTCGGCCTATAACCTCATCATAGGAAGAGTGGCCCTTAAGGAGTTTGAAGTTGTGCCGTCGATGATCCACCAGATGCTAAAATTCCTGACCCCCTATGGGGTAGGGAAGTGCAAGGTGACCAGACCATAGCACTAGAATGTTATTTCAACTCGATCAAAGAGAGAGAGGCACATAAGAGGGCAACTACCACCTATAGCATTGATACATTGGACCCGAGAGATGAAACAAAGTTGGAGAAGGGAGAGGCCACGGAAGAGGTAGAATCCATCATCCCCAAAGAGGACGAACTGGAAAAAACCATCCAGGTCGACAAATCCCTAAAGACAGAAATCAAGGAAGAGCTGATAAACTTCCTCAGGAAGAGACAGAGTGTCTTCGCTTGGAGTCACGCAGACATGCCCGGTATCAACCCTGAAGTTATGAGTCACAAGCTCAACGTGACCAAAGAGGCCAAGCCTATCAAACAAAGACGAAGAGTTTACTCCAGAGAGAAGTACGACGTCATCCGGGAAGAGGTTAAAAAATTGGAAGAGGTTGAGTTTAAAAGAGAAGTCATATACCCGGAGTGGTTGTCAAATGCAGTCATCATGCCCAAAGCCAATGGGAAGTGGAGAATGTGCATTGATTTCACTGACCTGAACAGGTATTGCACAAAAGACAGCTATCCCTTACCTCGGATAGATCAGATGGTAGATGCTACTACAGGGCATGAGCTCATGAGCTTCATGGACGCGCATTCAGGCTACAATCAGATCTTCATGGATACAGAAGACTCAGAGAAGGCAACCTTCATTACCGACAAAGGGACGTACTGCTACAAGGTGATGCCCTTCGGTCTAACAAATGCAGGTGCGACGTACCAACGTCTTGTGAATAAGATGTTCGAAGACCAAATAGGCAAAACCATGGAAGTGTATGTAGACGATATGCTGACGAAGAGCTTAAAGGCCTGCACTCATGTGCCAGACCTTAAAAAGACCTTTGATATTATGGACTTGTACAGGATGAAACTCAACCCAGCCAAGTGTGTATTCGGGGTAGGAGCTGGTAAGTTTCTTGGATTTATCGTCAATCAAAGAGGAATCGAGGCCAACCTAGAGAAAATCA
The DNA here is from genome assembly GCA_949130495.1 of Sambucus nigra. Classification (NCBI taxonomy): domain Eukaryota; kingdom Viridiplantae; phylum Streptophyta; class Magnoliopsida; order Dipsacales; family Adoxaceae; genus Sambucus; species Sambucus nigra. The sequence goes on along the minus strand of OX422211.1, from coordinate 388,725,910 downwards.
AGGCTTTACTTGATATGAAGACACCGAGGAGTATCAAGGACGTCCAAAGACTCACTGGGAGAGTGGCCGCGCTCAACAAATTTGTTTCCAGAGCAACGGACAAGTGTCTTCCGTTCTTTAGGGTGCTCAGAAAGGCCTTCCAGTGGGACGAAGAGTGCGAAGAAGCTTTTAACTAGCTCAAGTCTTACATTGGGTCTCCCTTGTTATTATCTCAGCCCATAGTAGGAGAGAAATTATATGTGTACTTAGCAGTCTCTGAATCGGCTATCAGTGCAGCCATAGTACGGGAAGACGTTGGAATCCAAAGGCCTGTGTATTTCAACAGTAAAGCCCTACAAGGGTCTGAACAAAACTACCCTCGTATGGAAAATCTAGCCTACGCCCTGATACATGCTTCAAAGAAGATGAAGCCCTATTTTCAAGCCCATTCCATGGTTGTCCTCACCGACTTCCCACTAAGACAAGTCCTACATAAACCTGAGACGTTTGGGAGATTGATGACCTGGGCCATTGAGTTGGGGGAGTATGACCATACCTACCAATCAAGGACAGCCATAAAAGGTCAGGCCCTCACAGATTTTATTGCTAAGTTCACATGGGAAGAGGCCGAGACAGAGAGTGACCTAGAGGGTGCTGAAGGGACAAACAGCAGTGTCCTCCGAGAGCTGGAAGAGATGACACCAAATGTCTTTCGAGAGCAGGAAGAGGTGGTATCGAACGTCTTCCGAGGCCAGGAAGAGGGCTTATCCAAAAAGATCAGGGGCAGAGTAGCGGAGAATGAGGAGGATCGGTACCTCTTCAATTAAGGTATCATGTCAGAGGGGCCTTCTCATCGAATACAGACATTTGGAACCTCTTCGTTGATGGTTCTTCCTGCGACAGTGGAAGCGGTGCAGGCTTAATACTTTCAGCTCCAGATGGTGCCAACATTGAATACGCTTTGTGGTTTAACTTCAAGGCATCTAACAACGAGTCGAAATATGAAGCCATGGTAGCAGGTCTCTCATTAGCAAAGGCTTTGGGTGTAAGGCGACTCCTACTTCATAGCGACTCAAGGTTAGTTGTCAATCAAGTATTGGGAGTCTATAAAGCCAAAGATGAAAGGATGGCTAAGTATCTTAAGAGGGTAAGAGCAATTTTAGAATATTTCGAAGAGATAAAACTAAAGAGGATACCTCGGTAAAGTAACATACACGCAGATGCATTGGCAAGGTTGGCCTCGGCGACGAAGACAAATGTCAGAAGGACAGTTCCGGTCGAGGTCTTAGGAAAAGCGACCATTGAGGAGGAAGAGGTATGCAACCCTTGTCTCAATTTGAACCTAGGATACTCATGGATGGCCCCCCTCGTCAGGTATAACAAAGAGGGAGAGCTACCCGAATCCAAGCTAGAGAGGAGGAAATTGAGATATAGGGCTGCCAAGTTCTGTATAGTAGGAGACGTCCTATACAGGAAGGAATTTCTGTTACCTCTCCTCAGATGTGTGCATCCCACCGAAGTTCCCCGTGTCTTACAGGAAGTTCACGAGGGCTCTTGCTCCAGTCACATAGGAGGAAGACCATTGGCCAAAAGAATTATTCCCAGGGATACTGGTGGCCAACCTTAGCTAAAGATGTTGCAGATTACGTGAAGAGGTGCGATAAATGTCAGAGATTCTCCACCATTCCTCATCAACCTCATCAACCTATGACGTCAATCACCTCCCCATAGCCATTCTCAGTATGGGGAATTGACTTAGTAAGACCCCTACCAAGAGCTGCCAATAATTATCGATTCCTGATAGTGGCCATTGACTACTTCTCAAAGTGGGTAGAGGCAGAGCCGATGATAACGATCACAGAATAGAAGACCTTCCAATTTATTTGGAGGAACATCATATACAGATATGGCCTCCCAAACACTCTCATCTCAGACAATGGGACCCAGTTCAAGAACTCCTCTTTAGAGAAGTATTGCGTAAGAGTTGGGATAAAGCAGTTCTTCTCATCTCCCTACCGACCTCAGGAAAACGGTCAGACCGAGGTCACGAACAGAACAATCCTCGGAGGAATCAAGAAGAGGTTAGAAGATGCGAAAGGAAGATGGACTGAAGAGGTCTACGCTGTGTTATGGGACTACAGAACCACGGTAAGGACACCTACAGGAGAAACCCCGTTCATGCTAGCACATGGCTCGGAGGCCGTCATACCAACAGAAGTGGGACTCCCTACTCATAGGGTCCAGGCCTATGACCCTAATAAAAATGGGGAAGAGAGAAGGCTGGACCTATATCTGATTGAAGAGAGAAGAGAAGACGCAGAAATCAGACAAGCAGCTTACCAGCAGAGAGCAGCAAAGTTCTACAATCAGAGGGTGAAGTCAAGACCCATTGTCGTGGGAGACTTGGTACTGAAGAAGACATTAGAGAAGACAAACAAACTCCACCCAAACTGGCATGGTCCCTACAAAGTAACAGAAGAGGTTGTACCCAGGACCTACAGGCTAGAAAACCTAGAAGGGGAACCTTTTGCCAATCCCTGGAATGCTGATCATCTGAAGAAGTATTACATATGATGTTACAAAAAGTTATGTAAATGTACCATCTTATGAAGATATTATTAATAATAGATTAGTTTCCTTGTCGGTTATTGCTTCATTGTGCTCTAATGGTAGGAATTATGAGGATAACATCTTAGGTGATGACCTCAGACCCTTAAAACATCATTAAGTGGTGACAAGGTCTGAAGTCAAACACCATAATTGGATGACCTCAGACCCTTAACATCATTAATTTGGTGAGATTAATTATGAGGGTAACATCTTAGGTGATGACCTCAGACCCTTAAAACATCATTAAGTGGTGACAAGGTCTGAAGTCAGACACCATAATTGGATGACTTCAGACCCTTAACATCATTAATTTGGTGAGATTAATTATGAGGGTAACATCTTAGGTGATGACCTCAGACCCTTACAACATCATTAAGTGGTGACAAGGTTTGAAGTCAAACACCATAATTGGATGACCTCAGACCCTTAACATCATTAATTTGGTGGGATTAATTATGAGGGTAACATCTTAGGTGATGACCTCAGACCCTCACAACATCATTAAGTGGTGACAAGGTCTGAAGTCAGACACCATAATTGGACGACCTCAGACCCTTGACATCACTAATTTGGTGAGATTAATTATGAGGGTAACATCTTAGGTGATGACCTCAGACCCTTACAACATCATTAAGTGGTGATAAGGTCTGAAGTCAGACACCATAATTGGATGACCTCAGACCCTTAACATCATTAATTTGGTGAGATTAATTATGAGGGTAACATCTTAGGTGATGACCTCAGACCCTTACAACATCATTAAGTGGTGACAAGGTCTGAAGTCAGACACCATAATTGGATGACCTCAGACCCTTAACATCATTAATTTGGTGAGATTAATTATGAGGGTAACATCTTAGGTGATGACCTTAGACCCTTACAACATCATTAAGTGGTGACAAGGTCTGAAGTCAGACACCATAATTGGACGACCTCAGACCCTTAACATCACTAATTTGGTGAGATTAATTATGAGGGTAACATCTCAGGTGATGACCTCAGACCCTTACAACATCATTAAGTGGTGACAAGGTCTGAAGCAGACACCATAATTGGATGACCTCAGACCCTAAACATCATTAATTTGATGAGATTAGTTATGAGGATAACATCTTAGGTGATGATCTCAGACCCTTACAACATCATTAAGTGGTGACAAGGTCTGAGATAAGGCTACTAATTTAGTTCAAGCAGACATCATTACACAGACTTCAGAGCTAAAACATCGCATGATAAGCATTCAATAAAGCAAATGAAGTAAAAACCCTCTTCAGAGGTTGTCATTCCAATTGTAAAAATCCAAAAGATATAATTTTTATATGTTCCTCAGAGGCTACATCCAATCAGGGGTTACAAAAAGTATCAGAAATCTTCACAATTAGCCTGAGGGTTAGAGGGGAGAGTGCTGGTGTCCTCAGACTGATCCTATTGGACGATGTTGGTCACCTCAGTAATGTCTTCTCTGTGGTCATCTCCTTCTATCTCAGTGCCATTTAGTGGTGTAGTCTCTGCAGGTGCCGCGACCTCCTCCTCCACCTCTTAAAGGGCTTGGGCAAGCTGGGGGTTAGCAAAGCCGAGACCTATAAAATCAGAGGCCTTCAAACTTCCTACCTCCTTCTCCTTGACAGTCGCCCATTTGATAGTAGCTTTAATACCTCTTTCAAGGTACTCAAATCCGAAGCTCATGAACTCGTCTGAGGCTTTATAGTCATCAAGTATCCTTTCAGAGGCGTCTTCAAGTGCTGCCTTTACGATAGAGTCGACCTTCTGCTGGAGAACATCGTCCTTCGCCTTCAGAGCCACATCATGGTCCTTCTTAAGTTTGGAGATCTCTTTCTCCAGCCCCTTCACCTTCTTCTCAAACTCGTTAAACTCATACTTCAGGCGGTCTATTTAGGCATTTAGAGTGCTTTGCACCTTCTCGACTTCTTGACCCTTCTGGATGAGGGGTAACTTCCTTAGAGTCCAGTTGGAGAGATAATGCATAGTGGCCAGGCCCTGCAAATTATGTGATCATGTGTATGAGTTGAAAGTCAAATCAGAGGTTACAGTTGGAAACCATAAAGAAATCTAAAGTCATACCTGAATGGACCTGTGGAGACCAAATTCAACCAGAAGAGGTGTATCCATTGACCGGTAGAAACGTTTATCAGCCTCGGTCATGGCAGAACCGATGGCATCAAGTGCCAGCAGACTATGACCTATTATGCTGTCGTTGATTTTTAGTTGCTCTATGCGAGCAGCCAAGGCAGTCCCCACCTTTCTTTTTTGCCTCTGATCCTCAGGGGGGGTCAGTAACATTCCTCTTTTTTGTGGCCTGAACCTTCGAGGTTGAGGGAGGAGGAGGAGGGGCGTTCAGACCGGCCTTCTTGGCAAGCTTTGTCAAACTCGGTGCCGCCATTGCCCAAAGCTCGTTTGAGATATCCTTCGAAAGTTCTGCAAAATTAAAAGGTATGAGTTAGTGAGTCAGACATGCATAAACTCAGAGGTATAACTTGAATAAAAACACTTACCAAGCTCTGTAAGAGGACTACCCCCCAAACCAGTCTCAGAGAGGTAGTGGGGGGCCATAAGGTGTTCAAACTTAACGAGCAGACCATACATCCCCTGATCCTGAAGGTCTTTGACCTTCTGAAGATTCTACAGGCTTAGACCAGGGTCGGCCTTAGCAGACATTATAACCTTGCCCCACCTTATGGGCATTCGCGGCTCTAGTAAGGAGGAGGGGGCACATGGGCCAAATTCCCATGGCCCTAAAGAGAAGAAATAGCGAGGCTTCCAGTTATAGTTGGAAGTCTGAGTTATCTGGAGCATCTTCTTCTCAGGCTTCCGAGCTACAAAATAATAGTAGCTCGGATGATTTTTGGCAGAAGAAGGAACATAACAACCTACGAAGACCTGGACTGGAAGGTCTGAATGGTGAACAGCCCTCCATAAGACGATGGCCCCAATTATTACCCTCCAGGCATTGGGTGACAACTGGGAAGGGGCCAAGTTGATGTAGGCAAAAATAGACCTAATGATGGGGTGGATTGGTAGATAAAACCCTAACTTGAACATCTGCTAGTACAAGCAGATCTCACCATCTCGGCCATGATATGCCCTCTCTTCCCTCAGAGTTCTCCTGAGCTTTATGGAGGGGCTGATGGAGTACAAGTATCTGAAGTAAAGAAGGTCTACCTCAGTAACTGAACTCTCAATCTCAGTCGCCTCAGAGACATCGACGTCACTCTCAGCATCATCGCCATCATCATCATTCATCTCAACATCGGTCAGAGCAGACGTTGGAGGATTACTTGGGAACCTTTGAGCGAACTCAGCCCATGTGACGGCCGACAAGGGAATGGCATCAAATATTGGTGGAATAGCCACGTTTGGTTCAATAATCTCGACCTCTGAGGAAGAGGACGATGTGCTTGAATGGTTGTGAGACGAGTCCCGATTGGAAACCTCTGCTTGATCAGGGGCCTGATCTTGTTGATTTGTAAAGTCCATGGCCTCTTGGAAAGAATCCACAGACATGGGGTCTGATGTGGAGGACTCAGACTCATACATCGGTGATGGTTCAGCAGGGACTTCGGTTTAGTTAATGGGTTCTGCTGGTTCAGGGAATACTACCTTCAGGGGTGGTGGAAAGATAGGTCTGAGGGGGAATTCCTCTGACCTACGAGCTTCCTCCTGCGCTCTTTCTATTTGCCTAATTTTCTCTAAAGTCTTCTCCCTGAGAGAAGGGAACTCCTCTAGAAGTTATTAAAGGGGTCTAAGCATCAGAGGCTGACCCTACACTTGCAACTCTCCTAAACTACAAACAAGACTGGTTAATGGAATAAAGAAATTTAAAGATCAAACTGTTAAACCTAGAGCAAGAACAGTTCGCCTGAAAATATGGGGACTCGTCGAAAATCCCCAAAAACCCACCGAAAAATGCAAAAGTAAGGAAAAATAGGGAAAATGAAGGAAAAGGAATGGAAGAGGATACCTTAGGATGAAATGGTAAAGAATAAGTAAGAAGACGCGAGGAATCACTGCCAAAGGCTTCGAACCAAAGCTTTTCTAGAGAGAGAAAATTCTGCTGAAATAAATCGTGCCAAGAAAGAGAAATGAGGAAGAAGTAGGGGAAATAGGGTTTGAACCCTTAAATATGGAGGCACGTTTCCCAAGGCCCATCATTGCCTTGGGAGCCCCAAAGGACGACTGGCAACACATACTTGCCAAGAAAGCCACACTTCAGCAATGGACAAGTGTCAAATGAACATTGGCACATAGAAGAAAGACCTCGGAGGTGTAGTGATCCCATAGTCACCTTCTCTCACATGTAACTAAGGGATGGGAGGTGATTGATATGCCCCAAGTGTCACCTCGGCTCAGAGACATCAACCTCGGTCGAGGACATGGCCGACGTTGGAAGAGCCTTGGATCGGTGACCAGTAGCCTCGTCCATTGAAGGGTCGGCCCTGGCCGACACCACTACAAACCTCATCAAGGGGAGGTTGCATGTATCATAAGGGTCAACAGCTCTTCAGTTTACCTGGGAATGATAACCTCGGCCAGGGGTAAGCCGAAGTTACGAGGATACATACCTCTATCAAGGACAAACCCATCAATGAATCAGCCGATGTTCCAGGCACAGTCCAGCTTAACCTCGGCTTCACTTAAGCCGGGACCATAATGACTCATCTCGGATTATATAGACAACTGGACCTTACCAGCCTCAGCCTCTTTCAGGCCGAGGTCAGGACTAAGCATCGAGGCCGAGCTCTTATTGGCATATGTGTGGACAAGGACACGTGGACACAATTCAGTTATAACAAATCATTCCCCTCGCGTGGGGGGAATATTTCATCATCATTCTCTACCTATGACAGTGACAAATGTCTTCATCAGATTGGCTAGATCAACACACACATGCTCATTGCATGCATAGGGGGTACACTACACCCCCCAGGTACTATATCTAGAGGTCATCCTCTACCTTGCAAAGGATTCAAAATTGGCAACCCTAGCTGAAACTCTATTCAAATACACAGTAGAGAGAGAGAAAGCTTGAGAGATTGTATCTATGGCCATTAGTACCCTAGCATATTGATACACATCATACACTTGCACAGTGGACGTAGGCCTAATTGGCTGAACCACTTATATTCCGGTGTAAATCCTCTTCTCCTCATCTCCTTCTACTATGTGTGTATATACCCTACGCTGCCATTGTTAACATTGAATTGAGCTCACAAACACTTTGAAGGGTGGTGCTATTTCCAGCATCATCATTAACACATTATATTACCTTGGAAACACTTTAAGGATTTTCTTGGGATTTTCCTAGCTTTTCTTGAAATCTTTTCTTCCTTAAACCTCCACTTTCTCTTTCCTCAAGAAAAAACTCTCCAAAACTTAACCTAGGGTTTTATTTGCTGAAGAAATAGATTAGAAGAAGAGTTTTAAGTCGGCCAAGGCATGCCTCCTTTGCATCCAATCAAATTAAACCACTTGGTTTACTAAAAGACAATTTTCCACTAAAAGGGAATGGACAGATTTTCCCCTTGTTCGTAAATTCGGCCTAACTTCTTACTCGAACATCCATTTAATGCACCGTTTGTTGTGTTACCACCCTAACTCACATGTCTAAAATTATCTAGTTTTCACCTCAAGTCATTTGTAATGTTATAAGGGTCAAAACTAGTCTTAAACAGGAATATTTCTATCGAAAATAACAAATTTTTATGTTCGTACATAACTCGACATTTCACGATTTATGAAAGTAGGATTAGACTAAACATAATCACTTAGCATTAGATATACTAATAACAAATTATCCATATCATATAAGATAAGAATGATTTAAATATAATTTATCATAATTATATCCGGGTTATCACAACCTCCCCCCTTAGAAAATTTCATCCCAGAAACTTAATATGAAGTTCACTTACCAAACAAATAGGGATACTATTTCTTCATGCTATCCTCCATTTCCCAAGTTGCTTATTTAATACCATGGCTTATCCACATAAATTTAACTAAGGGAATAACTTTATTTCTCAATACTTGCTCCTTACGATCAATAATTTCAATTGGTTCCTCAATGTACGACAAGTCTTCCTTCAGTTCAATTGGTTGAGTTTTCAACTGATGAGATGGATCTGCCAAATACTTACGAAGCATAGATACGTGAAATACATCATGTAAACTAGATAAATCTGGAGGTAATGCTAGTCTATATGATAGGTTCTCGATTCTTTCTAACACATCATATGGTTTAATGTATCTTGGACTTAGTTTCCCCTTCTTCCCAAATCTCATAACGCCTTTCCATGGTGAAATACGTAGGAATACAAAATCTCCCTTCTAAAATTCCAGTGGATACTTCCTTTTATCTGCATCAAATTTCTGCCTGCTTTGCGCTATCTTTATTCACTTTCGGATCATTTTAATCTTTTCTGTTGTCATATCTATCAATTCAGGACCCAAAAGTTTCCTTTCACCTATTTCATCCCAACACAAAGGCGTTCTACCTCTCCTCCCATATAAATCTTCATACGGAGGCATACCAATGGTGGACTGATAACTATTATTATACGAGAATTCCATCAATGGAAAATGATCATCCCAACTACCCTTGAAATCAAATACACAAGCTCGTAACATGTCTTCTAATATTTGAATCGTCCTTTCAGATTGTCCATCGGTGGATAAAATGCAGTGCTGAACTTCAAACTTGTGCCCATGGCATTCTGTAAACAAGGCCAAAACTTAGAAGTGAACATTGGATCTCTATCTGATACAATTGACACTGGTGCCCCATGTAAACGGATAATCTCATCAATGTACATACGTGCATACTTGTCAACAGTGTAGGTGGTCTTAACTGGAAGAAAATGGGCTGACTTTATCAATCGATCTACAATCACCCAAATAGAATCATTCCCCTTTGGTGACCGTGGTAATCCTATAACAAAATCCATCGTTATATGCTCCCACTTCCATTCCGGAATAAGCAATGACTGCAATAATTATGTCGGCTTCTGATGCTCCGCTTTCACTTGCTGACATACTAAACATTTAGCTACAAATTCTGCAATCTCTCGTTTCATATTATTCCACCAGTAGTACTCTTTCAAATCTCTGTACATTTTGGTACCTCCCGGATGCATAGAGTAAATAGAACTATGTGCCTCTTCTAATATATCCTTCTTTAAGGGTGGATCATTCGGTACACAAATCCTGTTTTTATAACACAACGATTCATCATTCTTAATCTCAAATTCACTCTCTTTACCATCCAGGACATCTTGTTTCTTCTTCTTAATGAATGGATCACTGACTTGCGAATTTCTTATATGTTCTGCCAATAATGGTCTCACTATGATATGTGCTAATAAGCCTCCCCTTTTTGAACAACTTAATTCAATACCCATTGATGCCAAGTCAAGGATATTTCCCACATGTGCACACCATATGCAACCTAGAATCCTCGATGATTTTTTACTCAAAGCATCTGCTACTACAATGGCTTTACCAGGATGATGATGAATGGTACAGTCATAGTCTTTAATCAGCTCTATCCAACACCTCTGCCTCAAATTCAAGTCTCTCTGTGTAAATAAGTACTTCAAACTTTGATGGTCGGTGAAAATTTCACATGTCTCTCCATATAAATGATGTCTCCATAATTTCAAGGCGAAAATAATAGCCGCAAGTTCTAAATCATGTGTAGGATAATTACGTTCATGCATCTTCAACTCTCTAGATGCATAAGAAATTACCTTTCCATGTTGCATGAAAACACAACCCAGACCCTGATGTGAAGCGTCTGTATAAATCACAAAACCTTCTCCACTGGATGGAACAGTGAGAACTGGAGCTGATACTAGCCTATTTTTAACTTTTCAAAGCTTTACTGACATTCACCACTTCACACAAATTTCATTCCTTTCGGGTTAATTTAGTTAACGGCAAGGCTATAGATGAAAACCCCTTTATGAATCTTCTATAATATCCAGCCAATCCTAGGAAAATCCTTATCTCTATTACATTTCTTGGTCTTTCCCATTGCATAATTGCCTCTACCTATTTAGGGTCAACATAAATTCCATCTCCCGAAACAACATGCCCCAGAAATACTACCTGATTCAACCAAAACTCACATTTGCTAAACTTAGCAAACAATTGACTATCTCACAAAACTTGCAATACAACTCTTAGATGCTTCTCATGTTCCTCTTGGCTAGGTGAGTATATCAAAACATCATCGATAAAGACAATCACAAATGAATCTATGAAAGGATGAAATACCCGATTCATTAAATCCATAAACACTGCAGTAGCATTTGTTAACCCAAATGGCATTACCAAAAATTCATAATGACCATAGCGAGAACAAACAGCTGTCTTAGAAATTTCACAATCTTTCACCCTTAATTGATGATAACCCGATCTCAAATCAATTTTTGAAAACACTTTAGAACCTTGTAATTGATCAAACAAATCATCAATACAAGGCAATGGATATTTATTTCGAATAGTTACCTTGTTCAACTGCCGATAATCAATGCAAAGTCGCATGGTGCCGTCTTGATTTTTCACAAATAATACCAGAGCACCCCATGGTGATACACTGGGTCGAAAAAAACCTCTGTCTAGCAAATCTTGCAGTTGAACCTTTAACTCCTTTAGTTCCATGGGTGCCATTCTATATGGAGAAATAGAAATTGGAGCTGTACCAGGCACTAAATCGATAGTAAACTCTACCTCTCTGCTAGGTGGCAATCCAGGTAATTCATCTGGGAACACATCTACAAAATCCTTAACTACTGGGATATCTTCTAATTTTTGTAATTCCCTGTTTGTATCCACAATATATGCTAAAAGGCCTTGACAACCCTTATTTAACAATTTCCTCACCCGAAGGGAAGAAATAAGACAGTTTGGAACCACATTTCTTTCCCCCAGTAAATTTGAATTCTTCCACCCCCGGCATATTAAATGTAACCTCCTTACGAAATAGTCAATCGATGTATGGTAGGAAGATAACCAGTCCATACCCAAGATAATATCAAAATCTCGAATATCTAATGGAATTAAATCAATGGTCCACTCCCTCTCCCCTATATACAATACACAATTTTTATACACAAGCTCCACTAACATCACAGCCCTCATAGGTGTAGAAATATATAAACCACAATCTAGATATGAATATGGTCTGCCCAAATGCATGGTAAATGATAGTGCTACAAATGAATGATTAGAACCTGGATCAATAAGCACGTAAGCATGTTTGTTCATGACAAAAAATGTACTTGTCACCACCTCTGGAGTAGCCTGAGCATCCTGTAAAGTCATAGAAAATGTCCTTCCCGGAGCCCTGGATCCACTAGCCTGTCCTCTACCTCCTCCTCTCCCTATGCCTCCAGGTGATGAGCCTCGACTAGTAATAGATGATTGATTCCCTCCGAGTAGCATAGGACAGTTCTTTTTGGTATGACCAATTTGATGACAGTGATAACACTCTACCCCCTTTAACTTGGCACAATCTGGACTGATATGGCCCTCAGCTTTGCAAAAATAGCATGTAACAGGCTTAGACTGCCCATTGTCATTCTCCTGCTGTCTATTATGTTGGCCCCTCGATCCTGCACCCCTAAAACTGCTTGGTGTCCTATTCTGAATAAAATTTCTAGACCCTACCGCGCTGAAATCTTTGACTCCCCTGTTTCGAGTATTCTATATTGCCTTCCTTTTGCTGAGATGGATGAAATCTACTCCTCTTTCCCCTTTATTCCCTATTCTTTATTGCATCATTAACATCTCCTTCAACCATCATAGCTTTGTTAACTAATGAAGTATGTAAGGACATTTTTGTCCATTATCAATTTATATGTCGTACACCGTTACACCGTTGAAGAAATTCAAGTTGCATACATTCATCAATGGATCTGAATATCAAAAGAAGAAGGGGAATCAAAGTCTGACAACCGGACCGGTCCGCCTGAAATAAAAGAATGGATCCGATCAACCGGACCGATCCGCCTCAGATCGGACCGATCCGATTGCTGCAGATCCAGTATACCCCGGACCGCAAGCAAACCGATGAAGCAGGATCAACCGAACCGATCTGGTCACAACCGGACCGATCCGCCTCAGAATAAAAGAACCGATCCGGTCAATCGAACCGATCCGCCTCAGATCCGGACCGGTCCGCCTGGGATAAACTCAAACAGATCGTGTTCAGATCGTGTTCAGATTTTTAAGGCCCGAGACTTCTTATTTAATCCCACTACGGGAAGTGGTTTTCTAAGACTTATTCACACGATTTACAAAGTAAATAAAGCCCTAAGTCTTCACCTATTGAGCATCTAGACTCTAGGTTTTTTGATTCACACAATTGCCAATCATTTGTGAATCTTTTTGGTAACCCAAGAACGCAGTTTTTCTGTTCAAACCCTTATGGAGAAGCCGTTTCTATTCTTCACGCCAGCCCTACTGGAAAGGGATAGTTCCAGCTGCGACTACAGAATCCGACACCTGAGGGTAATTCTTATTCACTTCTATTTTCATTGTAATTCGAAATTGTATAGCTACAATATTATAACGAAAATAAATGGTTTTGCCCCTTTGGGGGATTTTTCCTCAATTGCTTGTGTTTGAATGTTCTTGCTTAGATTATCATCTTATTCAATCACGTGTTGTTGCATGTTTAAGGTTTGTTTGGGTTAAAAGGGTTTAATATATAATTTGCTCATTTGAACGCAAGCACATTCGTTCTCAAATTGGTATCAGAGCAGGTTGCGCTAATTTATTGCGTATTCCTATTTTCCGCAAAATTTTTCTAAGATATCAATTTTTTGAAAAATTGATTTTTTGAAAAAGTGCGTGTTCAAATGGAGAAGTTATATAATAAAATGCCTATTTTTGACGGGACAAATTATGCTTATTGGAAAGCCCGAATGAGGTCGGCTTTAAAAGCCATTAATGAACGTGTCTGGATCCTAGTTGAAAGAGGGTGGACTCCTCCCTCCGTGACTGTTGATAATGTGATCAATTTGAAACCTGACACTTCTTGGACTGATGAAGAATTTAAATGGGCATCTTTTAATTCTAAGGGTCTAAGTGCTATTTCTGGGTCTGTCACACCTGATGAGTTCAAACGTATAATGACGTGCACCATGTCAAAAGAGGCATGGGATGTTTTACAACTCACCCATGAAGGAACTAATGCTGTGAAAGAATCTAAGTTGCAAAATTTGACAACTCAATTTGAAACCATCACCATGCATGAATCTGAATGCTTTGATGAATTTTATGCTAGACTTTCTGACATTGTGAATACTAGTTTTAATCTTGGTGAACATATTCCTAATGCTAGAGTTGTTAAAAAGATTCTTCGTTCTTTACCTAAGCGTTTTATCCCTAAAATCACTGTGCTAAATTCTATGGGTAATTTAAATACGCTAAAATTGGAAGAACTTGTAGGAGATTTGCAAACTTATGAAATTGATATGTTCCCTAAAACTGCTAAATCTAAAGATAAGGGAATTGCACTTAAAGCCCAAGAGAAAAGGAGTGAGGGGTCGGCTAGAAAAAGGGTAGAGTCGTCTAGAAAGAGAGAAACTCACACGTCAGATTCTGAGTGTGATTTTGACCTAGATGATTTGGCTCTCATTGCAAAAAAATTCAAGAGGATTCTCAAATTTAAGAAAAATGGCAATTTTAAAGATAAAAAGAAATTTGAGAAAAATAAGTTTGAAAAGAAAAATGAAAAAGACTCCAAAAATCCTCCTAAGAAAGAAAGTGAGAGATGTTTTGAGTGCGATGGTAGGGGTCATAGAGCCTTTGAGTGTGCCAATCGTCTGAATAGAGAAAAAGGGAAAGTTGTCCTTAATGCTACCCTTAGTGACGACAGTGAGGTCAAGATGGTGGATTCAGGAGATGAGTCACCGCATGAGTGTAACTTCACCACATTCATAGCCAGTCAAGTGAGCACTCCTAGTTCTCTTCACGACGATGAAGATGATGCTTCACAGGGACACCTCGACAGTGAGATCGATGTGAGTGAGGGGGAGGATGACTCAAGTGAGAGCGAGAGTGATATTCAACGCGCCTACGCTGAGTTATATTCTGAGTCATTTAAAACTAAAAGACGTAACAAAGATCTAGTTCTTAAGATCACCGGCTTAGAGGAAGATTTAATAAAGGCGAGAGAAAGAGAGTCCTCCACCGTCACCGCCCTGAGAGAGAGAGAATCTGCCTGTGTCGAGAAAGAGATTCTGTTTAGAGAGAGAGAGAGTGTTTTAGAGAAAGAGAGAGGGGACTTGACTAAACAAGTGGCTAGTCTTACGAGTCAGCTCCATTCCTCCGTGGAGACTCGGAAGAAACTTGAAGCCCTTGTTGCCCAGCTGACTCGTGATCTTGAGAAAGCACGAGAAGTCAAGGTACAAATCGAGGACAGATCTGGGAAGATGGGAAAGATGCTCCTCGGCCCTGCTTTAGGTTTTGGTGATCGGCAAGGAATTGGATATGATGGTGCCTCCACGTCCCAAATTGCACCTGGACCAGTTCCTGAGTTTACTACGAATCCTTATGGCCGTCGTCAAAAACCTCGAAGGAGAGTTCGACCAAGAAAAGCAAACCAAGGTCCGCCTTTGACTATGCTCTTTTGTACTTATTACAAAAGAAAAGGCCACCTTTGGGAGTATTGCTATAGCATGGGTCGAACACGACGTAATATTGCTCCACCGCGTCATACTGATGAGTTTTCTAGTCTAAGAGAGCGAGTTGAGTTCTTAGCTACCACGACCCAGAGTTTAATGGAAGAATTTCGACGGATGTCTTTGCCGTTAGTGAATGCTTCTCACATTCCAGCTAAAACCAACAACAACAAAGGCAAATAAAAGGTCATCTCTGCTTGGGTACCTAAGAAAGATAAAAAGTCCTTCGTTGTTCATGTTGCTCTCAAAGCAAACAATACCTCACAGTGGTATTTTGATAGTGGATGCTCCAGACATATGACAGGTGATGCCTCATTTTTTACGACTCTTGAGGACTATCAGGATGGCAGAGTCACCTTTGGAGATGGGAGCAAGTCTAGCATTATAGGACGTGGTACTATCGAGTTACCTCGATTTCCTAAGCTAGAAAATGTTTTGTACGTTAAAGGTTTGAAAGCAAACCTTCTCAGCATTAGCCAGCTGTGCGACACTGACTTTGCAGTAAAGTTTGACCGGGACACATGTAAAGTCTACAACCAAGCCGGTAAACTTTTGATGCAAGGGGTGAGGACCGAGGATAATTACTATGGGACTGAGCCCACGTCCTCACTTGTCTGCAACAGCGCCACGATCACTCCTATGGATCTGTGGCACCAACGTCTAGGTCACGTGAACGTTAGAGATCTAAATCGCTTAGCTAAAAAGGACCTAGTACATGGCTTACCATCTCTTGGAAAGTCAACTTCGACCATTTGTGGACCCTGTCAGTTGGGAAAACAAATTCGTAGTCCTCATAAGAAGTTGCACTCCATTACCACCTCTCGTGTTCTTGAGTTGATTCACATGGATCTTATGGGTCCCACTCGTACTGAGAGTCTAGGTGGTAAGAGGTACATCCTCGTGATGGTAGATGATTTCTCCAGGTACTCCATTGTAGGTTTTTTGAGAGAGAAATCCGATGCTGTAGAATTTTTAACGACCAAGTGCCGTGTCCTGCAAAATCAACACGGTGTCACTATTAACAGGATGCGTAGTGACAATGGCACTGAATTCACAGAAGCAAAGGTAGACCTTTACTGTGATAGCCTCGGGATCAAACATAAGTTTTCTGCTGTGAGGACTCCTCAGCAAAATGGGATTATTGAGAGAAAGAATAGAACGATCCAAGATATGGCTAGATCTATGCTTCTAGGTCGTAAAGTTTCTAGGAGATTTTAGGCAGAGGTAGTGTCTACTGCATGCCACACGGTGAATAGGGTTTATTTGCGTCCACACACACTACAGACTCCTTATGAGTTATGGACTGGTAAGAAGCCCAACCTGGCATATTTCCGTGTTTGGGGGAGTAAATGCTACATCCATGGGATAGAGAGCAATTAGGAAAGTTTGACTCCCGGAGCGACGAGGGAATATTTCTAGGATATTCATCGAATAGCAGAGCGTACCGGGTTTTTAACCTGAAGAGCTCTAAGGTTATGGAATCAATAAACGTCACCGTGCAAGATGACGAACCTTCGACGGTTATTGATCCTAACCTTCAGTGTGAGGATGAGGATTGTTCTGACAGTGATTTACCTATTCCTCTCTTACACTCTGTGGACCCTACTCCTGTGTTAGGTGACACACCTGCTTGGGTTCGTAAGAGTCATGACCCGTCTGCCATTGTTGGCGATCCCACTCTAGGGGTCAAGACTCGTGCTCAGCTAGAGAACGTTGTTAGCCATCTCTGCTACACGTCCAAAGTCGAGCCCAATAACCATAAAGAAGCACTCAAGGATGAACACTGGATATCTGCTATACAGGATGAGTTGCTTCAGTTTAAAAAGAACAA
Source organism: Sambucus nigra (assembly GCA_949130495.1). Taxonomy (NCBI): domain Eukaryota; kingdom Viridiplantae; phylum Streptophyta; class Magnoliopsida; order Dipsacales; family Adoxaceae; genus Sambucus; species Sambucus nigra. The sequence continues at coordinate 388,708,783 of OX422211.1, read as the reverse complement.
TGTCTGGGAACTTGTCCCCCGACCTAGTGAGACTAATGTGATAGGTACCCGGTGGATTTTTAAGAACAAAATGGATGAAAATGGTACCATAATCAGAAATAAGGCTAGGTTGGTCGCTCAAGGCTACACACAGATAGAGGGTGTAGACTTTGGGGAGATATTTGCTCCTGTTGCGAGGCTTGAGTCCGTCCGTCTTCTGCTCGCCATCGCATGTCATCTGCGCTTCAAGGTATATCATATGGATGTCAAGAGTGCCTTCCTGAATGGCATTCTACAGGAGGAGGTTTATGTGGAACAACTAAAAGGGTTTGAAGACCCTCAGCACCCAGAGCACGTCTACTATCTGAGGAAAGCCTTGTATGGTTTGAAGCAAGCACCCCGTGCTTGGTACGAGAGGCTTACTTCCTATCTCTTAGCTCGTGGCTTCAAGAGAGGGGGAGTAGATATGACGTTGTTCGTCAGGAGAGATGACAGTGCTATTTTGGTTGCCCAGGTCTATGTGGACGACATAGTCTTTGGATCCACATGCTCCCAGCATGCTCAACACTTTGAGGAGGAGATGAAAAGTGAGTTTGAGATGAGCATGGTTGGTGAGCTTACATTCTTCCTTGGTCTTCAGGTTCGTCAGCTAGAGGATGGGATGTTCATCTCCCAATCCAAGTATGCTAGAAACCTAGTGAAGAAATTTGGTTTAGACTCCGCTAAGCATGCACGTACACCTATGAGTACCACTATCAAGCTTAGTAAGGACACTTCAGGCAAGGACGTAGAGCAAACCTTATATCGGAGTATGATAGGTAGTCTTCTCTACTTGACTGCCAGTCGTCCCGACATCGCCTTTAGTGTTGGAGTCTGTGCGCTATATCAGGCGTCCCCTAAAGAGTCACACTTACTTGCTCTAAAATGTATTATTAAATACGTGAGTGGGACTCTCTCATACGGTATTTGGTATTCCTTTGATACCGATGACCGTTTGTCCGCCTATTCGGATGCCGATTGGGCTGGGGATGTAGATGGTTGTAGGAGCACTTCTGGTGGGTGTTTCTATTTTGGTTCTGCTCTTGTCTCCTGGATGAGCAAGAAGCAAAATTCCATTTCTTTTTCCACTGCGGAGGCTGAGTACATAGCCGTCAGGAGTTGTTGCACACAACTCTTGTGGATGAAGCAAATGTTGCAGGATTATGGGATTTCACAAGACACCATGATCATTTCTTGTGATAACACGAGCGCGATACACATATCCCGTAATCCCGTCCAGCATTCGCGCACAAAACACATCAGGATACGTGAGCACTTTATTCGTCAGTTAGTAGAGGAGAACACTGTATCCCTGAGTTTTGTCCCTACCGACCGTCAGTTAGCAGACATTTTCACGAAACCTTTAGATGCCCTTAGATTTTAGAGTCTTAGGAAGTCTTTGGGGATTTGCACTGTTGACTGAGGGGTTGGTCTATGTCTAGAATAGGATGCTTCTTCATGTTCATATCATATGCTTCCTATTGCTAGTCTGTTTTATATATACCATTGCTTAGTTGTACAGCTTTTATTTATTCTTTTTGCTGTTTATATTGCTTTTGAAAAAATACAAAAAGATTTTCCTTTTAGAAAAATTTTAAGAAAAGCACAAAAAGATTTTATTTTGATAAAAATTTTGAAAAATCCAAAAAGATTTCTGTTTTTGCTTCTTTTATGGATGAGAATTTAAGATAGCCAAGTCACAACTTCATTCCATTTATCCATGTGACTGTTTGATAGAGATTTGAGAGGCTACATCATTTCATCCATGTGCTTTATATTGTCTGGAGTCTTTGAGATGTAATTAGTGATATCTTCCTACATGTTTGACTCCTATATCCTTTATTGCACACATGCACGGCTATATTTGATTATTGCACTTGTCTATCTCATATTGGCTTGAGTGTTTCCATCTCAATTTTGTCTATACAATGTACAATATGCGATAAAACTTGACAAGATTGGAATGCATGTAAAAACCGTTTTTGGTGAGACTGTGTGTTTTTATATAATGGGGAGGGGCTGCGAAAGGTAATCATCTATCCTTTGCGCAAAAGCCACCGTTAAAATGGACCTAAAAAATGGAGGAATTTTAATATCCGAGGTCCAAAGAGGTTAAAAGAGCCCGAAAAAATTTAAAGACAATAAAAAGCAATTCATGCCAAATATGGGCCGCTTAGGTTTCACCATCAATTCTCCAAAGTTTGAGAATTTAGAATGCCTCTATTCAAAATTATATCTAAGGGAGTTTGGTTGGAGAATCTTTAAACGGGTTTGCACTTCCTTGAAAGTCCTGAAAAAGCATAAAATCGTTTTGGACGTTATTGGTGTGAAAATCACTTTGAGCTTTGATTTGTTGATTTGATTGAGTCAATATCTTATATTGTCATTTTTTTACACCAAAGGAAGCATTTGAGTTCATTCGCTAGGAATATCCAATATTCATCCTGCACATATGTCATGTTTGTATGCATTGATTTTCCTATCGAATTTGATCACACCTCTTCATTTACGCTATCATCGTCTTGGTTGCTTTGTGTTCATTCATGGTGTGATTTTATCCTAGTGACACCTCGCACTTTCTTATTTGATTTATTTCTCTCATTTGTCTATTTGGGGACATCATAACAAGGGGGAGAATGAATTATCTTATTATTGGGGAGATTTGAAAAGTTTGAGTTTGCTCATAAATTGGTATATAGGTTTATTTATCTCATTTCAAGCTCGATATGTCACTTGGTATTTTGCTTTGTCTCATGTGTGTAGGTACTACATGGGTTATCATTGGATTGCACACCTTGATGAGAAAAGCGTTGAGATTCCTGAAGAATTGAAGAGCAAACGTTGTAGTCTCATTCAATTGTATCTTTCTAGTTTTGGGTTCATGGAAGGGTAGATTTGTATAGGCATTTTTAGTTGTTTGATAATTCGGATGTTTGTTTTTATGTATGTACCGGCATAGACATAGGGGGAGATTTGTAAGGACATTTTTGTCCATTATCAATTTATATGTCGTACGCCGTTACACCGTTGAAGAAATTCAAGTTTTATACATTCATCAACGGATCCGAATATCAGAAGAAGAAGGGGAATCAAAGTCTGACAACCGGACCGGTCCGCCTAAAATAAAAGAACCGATCTGGTCAACCGGACCGATCCGCCTCAGACCGGAACGATCCGATTGCTGCAGATCCCGTATACCCCGGACCGCAAGCAAATCGATGAAGCAGGATCAACCGAACCGATCCGATCACAACCGGACTTGATCCGCCTTAGAATAAAAGAACCGATCCGGTCAATCGGATCGATCCTCCTCAGATCCGGACCGGTCCGCCTGGGATAAACTCAAACAAATCGTGTTCAGATCTGTTCAGATTTTTAAGGCCCGAGACTTCTTATTTAATCCCACTACGGGAAGTGGTTTTCTAAGACTTATTCACACGATTTTCAGAGTAAAGAAATCCCTAAGTCTTCACTTATTGAGTATCTAGACTCTAGGTTTTTTGATTCACACAATTGCCAATCATTTGTGAATCTTTTTGGTAACCCAAGAACGCAGTTTTGCTGTTCAAACCCTTGTGGAGAAGCCGTTTCTCTTCTTCATGCCAGCCCTACTGGAAAGGGATAGTTCCAGCCACGACTACAGAATTCGACACCTGAGGGTAATCCTTAGTCACTTGTATTTTCATTGTAATCCGAAATTGTATAGCTACAATATTATAATGAAAATAAATGGTTTTGCCCCTTTGGGGGATTTTTCCTCAATTGCTTGTGTTTGAATGTTCTTGCTTATATTATCATCTTATTCAATCACATACTGTTGCATGTTTAGGGTTTGTTTGGGTTAAAAGGGTTTAATATATAATTTGCTCATTTGAACGCAAGCACATACGTTCTCAAAGTATAATCTACCATTTCAAGTGCCGTTAGTCTAGACTTGATAACCAAATTCAACCCATCCTGAAATCTGGTGCATTTATCCTCCTCATTGTGTAACAAACGTAATAAAAATCGAGACAAAGATATGAATTTAGTTTCATACTCCCTGACCGACATATTCCCCTGAGTCAATGATAAAAATTCTCTCTCTTTTTTCTTCCGATACATGCGAGGAAAATACTTTTCATATAAGACTTAAATAAAGGAATCCCAAATAATTACCTCACCTCCCTCCGGAGTAAGCAATAAATGTTTGGAAGACTCCCACCAATATTTAGCTTCGCCCTTTAACATGAAAGTATCCAAAATTACCTTATGCGCGCCAGGTACATTCATCACCCCGAAGATAGTTTCTGTGTCTCTAATCGAAGCCTCAACTTCTAAAGGATCTACAAAACCTGAGAATGATGGGGGGTTCAATTTGATAAACTTCTCGTACAGAGTATTCTTCTCCTCTCGTTGTATTTCCCTCTCTCTTCTGGCCAAAGTCTGCTCCTCCAAGTACTTGGCTTGTTGTTCTGCTATTTGCATCATAAACATGTTTTGTTGTTCTGCCATTAAAGTCATGGCACGAGCCATTTTCTGCTTATCTGTAAGTTGTTCAGGAGCCCCCTCTACATTATTTGGATTTTGTTGATTTACTATATTTGAAGACTCCTCATCCACCCTCTCATGAACATTTTCTCCTTCCATAGCTTACTATCTGTCATAAACCACAATTATAGAAACAAGAAAACAACATTTATTTCTAACATGATTGTTAGTATTTCTCACAAGTTAATATAAATGACCCACACCATACTATTTCTGCCACTGCCACATCTAGACTCTCTAACCCCAGAATATAAAAACCTAAAGCTCTGATACCAAGTTGTCACCCCTTAAACCCCATTAGGATATAATTAACTCAAAAGTTCACAAACCACACTTGTTATTTATTTATTTGTTTGGTAATACACATTAAAATAACTTCAAGGTTAAAATGCGGAATACTAAAAATATAATCGTTTTAAGGATACATAATTTAAACAAAACTCCCACACCATTTAACTTAATTACAACTAGTACAATGCACAAAACAAACTGACGAGGTATATATATAGTAAAAGTACTATATTAACATCTCAACATATAATTATATCCATCTCTGGGCCAAATTAGGCCATATACATATCCGGAGTTAATAAACCCTACATCTCCTGCCCGTAGGCAATAATCATCTTTATAGGTGTTAATAACCTAACATCTCCTGAATTGCATAGCAATTCAACATATCTTTACTTTTATAAAGTCATAACATCTCAACATCTCTTGACTTTTAATAAGTCATAATATCTCAACATCTCATGACTTATAATAAGACATATCATCTCAATATATAATACATACACATCATTTCCATAATCAACTCAGTAAGTACACTCACATTGGGTTGTCAACTATGTATTCACGTTTCCCTCGGGTGGGGCAGAACTTGGTTGATTTGACCTTACACCTGTCAATCCAACTAAATCAGTACTGAATCTCAATCATAAGTATTATCTTAATATATCTATGTAACTTTCAATGACTATACAACAACAATATAATTCTACTCAAGTCACATTCCATGAAACATGTGTAAAGACGAAACAATGGTATATATGTTGATAAGGTTATGAACATTAAACCATAGGACTACCTCGTAAGGAATTTATAACTAAAATCAAGTAAACATAAAAGTATACTTCTGAATGCATATAAACATGGAAAATGTACTCAAAATACTCTTTGGAAAGAGAAGATAAAAACTTTCTTTCATGGGGTATCCACTATGGCCTCAAATTATTGTCCTGTATACTTAACCATCTCATATTCATAAATAGTACACATACAGGTGTCCAAGATTATAAATATGAAAACATATCTGAATATACTTTCCGTTACAAGTGACGGTGTAATTTATCAAGCTTCCTAGAGCAAGTAATGACCATTTCTTTACAACACAAGAAATCTGCCTTACAAGCTCCTATATTGTTCCTTCAAATTCCAAGAATTTTCATAATTTTTCTCCAATATAAATTTCCATGATTTTCATGCCATGTTCATTAAACATATTTAATAGTATAGAATTAAAGTTTCATAATTTTTTGACTTCATTTGCTATCTCAAAAGTTTGATAAAAGTCAGGGCATACCGAAATGAAGTATACAAACAACAACTATATACCAACTCGCAACCATCACTAAGGCCTAACCGCAAGGAGTTAAATTCTAATTTTAGGATATAATATGAATATATGAGTCTAATTTTATATCCAATTGGAATTTCTTAATTCCAGTAAGCACACAAAGGGATATACAAGTTTGAATACAAGGGGTTTCAATACAAAGCAATATGACTTATAATCACCACTTATCTCACATAGGAACCAATACATATTATCACAAAGGATAATAGAATTTTTATCAATAATTCACGATTTATATACTTTGAAATAAGTATAATATAAGATTAAAATAATATTAACACAATATATTACCTTGGAAACACTTTAAGGATTTTCTTGGGATTTTCCTAGCTTTTCTTGAAATCTTTTCTTCCTTAAACTTCCACTTTCTCTTTCCTCAAGCAAAAACTCTCCAAAACTTAACCTAGGGTTTTATTTGCTGAAGAAATAGCTTAGAAGAAGAGTTTTAAGTCGTCCAAGGCATGCCTCCTTTGCATCCAATCAAATTAAACCACTTGGTTTACTAAAAGACAATTTTCCACTAAAAGGGAATGGACAGATTTGCCCCTTATTCGTAAATTCGGCCTAAATTCTTACTCTAACATTAGTTTGATGCATCGTTTGTTGTGTTACACCCCTAACTCACATATATACAACTATATAGTTTTCACCTCAAGTCATTTGTAATGTTATAAGGGTCAAAACTAGTCTTAAACAGGAATATTTCTATCGAAAATAACAAAATTTTGTGTTCGTACATAACTCGACGTTTCACGATTTATGAAAGTAGGATTAGACTAAACATAATCACTTAGCATTATATATACGAATAACAAATTATCCATATCACATAAGATAAGCATGATTTAAATATAATTTATCATAATTATATCTGAGTTGTCACATTTATATCTGAGAGCTATACATGTAGGCGTTGATTTATATATCTGAGAGCTGTAGGTGTTGATTTATATATCTGGGATCTTTGATAATATATCTAAGATTTTTTAATTTTCTAACTGTGAGTATATTAACTGTGGTCTGTGAGTGTATCTTTGTATCTACGAGTATATCTTTGTATATTAACTGTGAGTATATCTCTGTAATCTTTGTTCCATTAACTGTGAGTATATTAACTTTATATGTGAGTATCTATTAATTTTATCTATTAACTGAGTATCTACGGGTTTTATCTACGATTTTTATCTTGTTAACCCTATAGCATGCATTTACGGTGATTAATAAGATAAAAATAAATAAAGCAAACAAACCATAAAAAGTCAATGTATGAGGATTGGATACCACTAGGGAAAAAAACTAGGATGGCCTAGGCCAGACAATCACTATGATACAGAAAATTACAAGGAGAGATATAGCCTTACTCAACGACTCGATCACCCACAAGACTTGACACCTCTTCTATCGCTCCTCCATAATGTCATGCAAGAATCCACCCACGTAAGTGTCCACAGTACATGAGTCCATGTCCACCTCGGTATTCGGATTCATTTTGGGACCTTTTCACCAAGAAAAATATTTTTCCTACATCCCCAATGGAATTCCAGAGAACAATCCTCCCCGGCTGTAAGGACATATTTTCATACGTCCGTTATCAATTTATTATGTCATATACCGTTACACCGTCGAAGAGCATTCAATAGACGTCTACATCAAAGACGGATCCGAATTACTCAAGTTCTTCATCATTCAAGACTCCGCGAACTTTACTTTGGTAAGGTTATGTTTTAAATACCTTAACTTTTCACTTAGAGCTTTTGGGAGATTTTTACAAAATATTTTCTAAGTGTTGGGGCGGACTTCTTTGTCAAATATTGAGAATGAGTATTTTTTCTAAGTTTTGAAGCGGACCTCAATTTTGACGCCCAGGTCGTTCGAGCGAGATTGGAAGTCGCGCGATGTCGTTTGAACGACATGCGTACTTCGTTCGAGCGAGATTGCTTCTCGTTCGAACGAGATCGGTTTTCGAGGCAACGCGATTTTCTATAAATACTCATTAAATGGTAACGTTTTCATTAAGAAGTCCATAGTTTTTGATAGATAGAAAACTGCAAAACTGCAGAATCCTTTTGGCTTCTTCTTTTAGGGTTTAATCCCTCTTTGTTTTCAATTCACAAAACCCCCATATGCCTTAGTGAATTATTTTGGTTTTCAAGAACATACTTTGCTCTTGTTTATACTTTGTGGGGAGATCTCTACAACCGACAGTTGCATGCTATTGTGGAGGGAGTCCTTATAAAGTTCACTCTTGTGGAGAAGCCGTTTTTCTTCTTCATTGTTGCCCTCCTGGAAAGGGAAAATTCCAGCCGTAACTTGTGGAGGAGACGTCTTCTTCTTCACTATTGCCCTCCTGGAAAGGGAAAGTTCCAGCCGAGACATCGAAACCGACACCTGCGGGTATTTCGTATGTCACCTTATTTGATTGTAATCCGTGTAAGCCATTTTCTTACAAAATTATAGTGAAATAAAAGGTTTTGACCTGCGGGGATTTTTTCTTAAGCTTGTGTCGCATGATTTATTTATGTTATGGTTTGACACACGCACGCACCGTAGATGAATGATTTGGGGATGATTTATTTTGGTTTAAAAAAAAGACTCTAATTAAATAAGTGTGCCAGTGTAGAAAGTTGCGGATTTAATCAATTATCACACAGTCGCACTCTTCTCAAATTGGTATCAGAGTGGGTTACGTTAATTTATCGCGTATTCCTATTTTCCGCAAATCGTGTGACATTGATTTTTTTTAAAATCCGTTTTGTGAAAAAATCGCAATTTTTTCAATGGCACGCTCATTTAATGAGGAGCCTATTTTTGAAAAAGTTCACGACCATGCTGAAAATTTAAAAAGTTTGAATTTGAAACTTTGCAAAAGAATTAAAGTTTTGGAAAAAGAAAATTCTCATTTTAAATCCGCAATTGATCTTTTGCAAACGGTTCAAAATCAAAAAGATTTTTATCGTGAAAAACTTGTTTCCTTGGACCATGACTTTGTTTCTTTAAAATTGTCCAAGAAGGAGAGTGATGATAGGGTCCTAGTTTTAGAAAACGAATTAGAGGACCTTGAAAATTCTATGGTTTGCGTTTGTGCCGTCGAGGATAAAAATTAATCGATGATTTTACGGCACGTGAAAAGACTCTTAGGGATAAGTTTGTTTTAATTGAGGGGGAGCGCAATAAACTGTTAAGTTTAATTGATAATTTAAAAAAGAAATCCCTATCTTTGGAAGAGTCTAATTCTTTACTTGAATCAAATATTTTGAAGTTGAAAAATGATTTAGACGATTCAAGTTGGTTTGATAGTGATGGTAATGGCTCATCGTGTTCTCAGGCTTCTAATGCTAAATTCAAAACTATTATTTATTTTAGAGGGTCAACTAATTCCAAGGATATTAGAAAATATCACACTTCAGGTGTTGTTCCACCCGTTTACACGTGTTCATATTGTGGTAGGATAGGTCACCTTAGTAGATTTTGTTTTGATCTTGGAAGAGGTCCTAGAAATTCGAAGTCTAGTGTTTTGTTGGTTCCCAAAACCCCGTGTCGACGTGTTACATCCACTTGGGTTAGGAAATCACTTTTGGATACGCTAGATTTTAGAATAGTTGATTCTCATTTGCTTGCACATGATTCTTCTCTTGCCATATCATATAGATGATTGTGTTCGCATGCTTGTCATACGATAGTTTTTGTTTCATGATATTTATGTTTTCTAGCGTTGTGACATGTACTTTTTGTATATATTTTTTTGTTTTGAAAAATTTTGAAAAATACAAAAAGATTTTATTTTGATAAAATTTTGAGAAAATCTAAAAAGATTTTTGTATTTTGTTTGCACCTTTTATGGATGAGCACTTAGGACGACCAAGTCACAACATCATTCCATTTATCCATGTGACTGTTTGATAGTGTTTTGAGACAATATGTCAATTCATCCTTGTGCTTTATAATATTTGGAGTCATTAAGATGTAATTAAGTGTTACTTCCTACATGTTTGACTCATGTTTCCTTTATTGCACACATGCACGGATTTGTTTGATTATTGTGCTTGTCTTATCACATGTTGGTTGGGTGTTTTCACTTCAATCCTGTCCTTTAAAACGAACCAAGCGCGATAAATTTTGATAAGAAAATTGTGCATATAAGAACCGTTTTGTGAGTTTGTATGCTTTATTTAAAAAATAGGGAAGGGCTGCGAAAGGTTCATTTTGCCTTTGCGAATACTAAGCCACCATTAAATTGGACCTAAAAATGGAGGAATTTTATTATCCGGGGTCCAAAGAGGTTTAAAAGAGCCCGAAAAAGTTTAAAGGCAATAAAAAGAAATTCATGCCAATTATGGGCCATTTAGATTTTTGCACCAATTCTCTAAAGTTTGAGAATTTAGATCACCTCTAAAAGAAAATATATATGAGGGAGTTTGGTTGGAGAATTAAAACGGGTTTGCACGTCCTTGAAAATCTTGAAAAAGCGCTAAATAGTTTTGGACGTTATTGGTGTGGAAATCATTTAGACTTTGATTTGTTGATTTGCATAAGACGATGTCATTTAAATTCAACAAATTTTTACACCTAAGGATTCTTTTGATGTTCATTCGTTAGGGGTACACGTATTCATCGTGCACATATGATTGATTGAGTTGATTTTCCTATCGAATGTGTTCACACCCATTCATTTCGTTTCCATGACTTGGTTGTTTGAGTTTAATTCCATTGTGTGATTTTTGTATCATATTTTTCAAAGTGGTATCTTATTTTTGTATAAAAAAATTTGAAAAATCCAAAAATAGTTTGTGAAATTTTTGGGGACACACCTTTGCATGCGCGTAGCTTGATCTTTATTTGCTATGCATTTTTATCGTGACACGCCATGTTTTGATTGTTTCTTCTTATTTGTCTATTTGGGGACATCGTAAAAAGGGGGAGAAAGAATTATCATGTTATGGGGGAGTTTTTGCATTATGGGGGAGATTTGATTATTAATGCTTTATTCTTACATCATTTGAAACTCGATGCATCACGAAGGTTTTTGCTTTTTCTCATGTGTGTAGGCACAAAATTGAATATTGATATGTTGCACACCCTGATGAGAAAAGCTTTGAGATTTGACGAAGATGATTGAAGAACAGTTTTGAAGTCTTCAAATTTATTCATGGGAGGGTAGATTTGTATAGGTAATTTGGTTTTTGATAATTCGGATTTTTTTATGTATGTACCGGCATAGACATAGGGGGAGATTTGTAAGGACATACTTTCATACGTCCGTTATCAATTTATTATGTCATATACCGTTACACCGTCGAAGAGCATTCAAGAGACATCTACATCAAAGACGGATCCGAATTACTCAAGTTCTTCATCATTCAAGACTCCGCGAAGTTTACTTTGGTAAGGTTATGTTTTAAATACCTTAACTTTTCACTTAGAGCTTTTGGGAGATTTTTACAAAATATTTTCTAAGTGTTGGGGCGGAATTTTTCGTCAAATATTGAGAATGAGTATTTTTCTAAGTTTTGAAGCGGACCTCGATTTTGACGCCCAGGTCGTTCGAGCGAGATTGGAAGTCACGCGATGTCGTTTGAACGACATGCGTACTTCGTTCGAGCGAGATTGCTTCTCGTTCGAACGAGATCGATTTTCGAAGCGACGCGATTTTCTATAAATACTCATTAAATGGTAACGTTTTCATTAAGAAGTCCACAGTTTTTGATAGATAGAAAACTGCAAAACTGCAGAATCCTTTTGGCTTCTTCTTTTAGGGTTTAATCCCTCTTTGTTTTCAATTCACAAAAATCCCATATGCCTTAGTGAATTGTTTTGGTTTTTAAGAACATACTTTGCTCTTGTTTATACTTTGTGGGGAGATCTCTACAACCGACAGTTGCATGTTATTGTGGAGGGAGTCCTTATAAAGTTCACTCTTGTGGAGAAGCCGTTTTTCTTCTTCATTGCTGCCCTCCTGGAAAGGGAAAATTCCAGTCGTAACTTGTGGAGGAGCCGTCTTCTTCTTCACTACTGCCCTCCTAGAAAGGGAAATTTCCAGCCGAGACATCGAAACCGACACCTGCGGGTATTTCGTATGTCACTTTATTTCATTGTAATCCGTGTAAGCCGTTTTCTTACAAAATTATAGTGAAATAAAAGGTTTTGCCCTGCGGGGATTTTTTCTTAAGCTTGTGTCGCATGCTTTATTTATGTTATGGTTTGACACACGCACGCACCGTAGATGAATGATTTGGGGCTAATTTATTTTGGTTTAAAAAATAGACTCTAATTAAATAATTGTGCCAATGTAGAAAGTTGCGAATTTAATCAATTATCACACAGTCGCACTCTTCTCACCGGCAATATCTCCAAAGGACACCCCAAAATTCCAAAAATTCCCCAGCTTAAAATCCTCGGATCATTCCCTCTTCCCCAGTGGAACTTAAAGCCAAATGCTTCCCCAAATCCCCAGATAAATATCACACATCCCTAGTGGACTCCCCAAATTTCCCAAAGAAAAAATAAGCCCTCAGAATTGGCTTTAACCCTCAGAATTGGTCGTCCCTATCATAATCCCTCAGAATTGGCTTCGACCCACAGAATCGGTCGACTCTATCTTAGCCCACAGAATTGGCTTCGACCCTAAGAATTGGTCATTTCTACATAAGCTCGCAGAATTGTCTTTGACCCGCAGAATTGGTCACTTCTACTTAAGCCCGTAGAATTGGCTTCGACCCTCAAAATTGCTCACTTCTACTCAAGCCCGCAGAATTGGCTTCGACCTGTAGAATTGGTCGCCCTATTCTAAGCCCTCAGAATTGGCTTTGACCCATAAAATTGGTCATCTCTACTTAAGCCTGTAGAATTGATCACTTCTACATAAGCCCGCAGAATTGGCTTTAACTCGCAGAATTGGCTTTGACCCATAGAATTAGTCATATCTATCTTAAGCCCACAAAACTGGCTTCGACCCATAGAAATGGTCACCCCAATCTTAAGCCCTCAGAATTGGCTTCGACCCGCAGAATTGGTCGCTTCTACATAATCCCACAGAATTAGCTTTGACCCGCAGAACTGTTCATCCTTATCTTAAGCCCTCAGAATTAGCTTCAACCCTTAGAATTGGTCACTTCTACATAAGCCCTCAAAATTGGCTTCGACTCGCAGAATCAGTCGCTACAGTTTAGATCCTTAGAACCAACCCTAGCCCACAAAATTGGTCGCCTCTTTAATCCTCACCTCGTCTAGGTCCACAGAACCAACCTCTATCCACCATTAGCTTCTCATCATTAACCTCGATCCTCTGAATCGGTCATCCTCATCCCTTAGGTTTATAGAACCTACCTCTATCCACCATTAGGTCCTTAGCATTGACCACAACCCTCTGAATCGGTCATCCTCATCCCCTAGGTCCACATAACTGACCTCTATCGTGTGGTGTCTATTCGATGGCTATCACTTGTTCCAAGATCACCCGTCGAGGGGCTCTATAGACATCACATTCTAGGACCCCCTGGGTCTCCCCTTAGGTCCCTATCACCTCCCCATCTCACTGTAAACCCTAGGTCACACTCCGGGTACCGATCTAGATCCCACCGGGCTTCCTTGGGCAATGTTTAACCCTAGTCAACTCTATCATCAGAGCAGAAGCTATTTGAATATTTGAGCAGCTCTGAATACCCTTTCCAACGGTCCTCCCTATGCACGAATCGGCATAACGGTTTTGACTAACTGACTATTTTGCTACCGAAGATCGATTCAGAGGCCACCGGGCACTCCCAGGCCCCAATTTGACCCCATTCAACTTCACCGTCAGAGCAAAAGCTCTTTGAATCTATGAAGGTCACTGAAACTCCTTTCCAATGGTCCGACCCGTGCATGAAATAGCATAACCGTTCAGACGAATGATCAGTTTTCCCTCAAAAATTTATCCGGGGCCATCGGGCACTCTCGGGCTCCATTTGACCAAAGTTAAATTTTCAGTTCGAACGAGACTGAATGAATCTCCGAAGTTCACTGAATACCCTTTCTAACGTTCTACCCCATGCATAATTCTGACCTATGGTACGAACGAAAGATCCGTTTTACTCCGAGAGGCCCCAAGCACTTTCGAACCCGATTAACCAAGTTCAACCTTCTAAAATGAGAAAAACTATTTGGAATGTGGAATTACATCTTTTAACCTTTTCAACGGTCTACCCCATGAGAGATTCCGACTTACTTTGCGGACAAATGATCCGTTTACATCTGATAACCTCCTATCTAAAGGATCGACGTGCACTTCCGAGCCATATTTGACCAAAGTCAACTCAAGAACTCGGGAGAAGTCAAAATTAATCTTGAAGTCCTCTAAAATACCTTTCTAACGGTATACCCCGTGCGCAACTTGGATCAACGGTTTGTGTTCTACGACCATTTTTCCAGGAAAATCTGCATGGGACTGCCAATTGGCAGGTCCTGAACCCTGCCAATCGGCACTGTGTATCGGGGCACATGCTGATAGGCACCCCCTTGGGTAGGCCAATCGGAACCCACTAACCCTATAAATATGGTCCATGACCTCTTTCCAAGATACAACACAATAGATCCATCAGCATCAGTGATCTCAGCAACACTCCCTCGAAATCAGCGAAGTCCCTCATGTGAAGTTCCATTCAAGCTTACATTCCCATTCTTTTCATACCCAATTTGGAACATTTCCTTTACTATCATCAACATTCATCAACATACAAGGGAGTTCATCCAAGATCAAATATCAAGCTTCAAAGAACGTCCAATTCTTCCCCTCTCTCTTTAAATTCCTTATTTTTGCATAATACATATTAGATTCATAATCTAGTTCTTACTTTAGTTCATACACATTAATATCTACACTTTTATTAATATATTGCACATACTTTATTTTCTACAAAAAATATCAAAAACAAATAAAAGAAGGTTACACCCATAAATTTCGAACGGAATTACCCATCACACCTTTTTTCAAAATCAAAACAACACATTTTCTACATACACGCATATAATAAAATTATGTTCGAATTTATGGGATAAACCCCACCCCTATGCTACATCCGAACTACGTGGACATTGATACCTTTATAAACTACGTAGGCATCCCGAATTAAAATCCAAGACTCGAGTCTAATTTTTTAATTTTCCAATTCTCTCTATTTCCCAAATATCTTATTTTCTAAATCCTCCCATTTTCATATATATATATATATATATATATAAAGTCTCCTGTAAGGACTCCTTGTGGTGCAGACCACAGTACATAACATTTTTTTAAAATAGTAAAAAAATAAATTTTTTGATGAAACTTCATGAATATGATGTCCATGGTTAGACGATCATCTCCAAATTTTTTCATCAAAAAATTCAATAAAAAAAACCGTTCAGACGAGGTGATACGTAAAAAAATGGTATAAATATTCATTTTCAACCGTTGAAATGTTAGGTCGGCGCCATCCACTTTATTGATTGATTTTTTTATAAAACTTCATGGATATGATCTTCTCACTGTTGAGATCATATCCATGAAGTTTCATTAAAAGATTCAATCAAAAAGTGCGTGAGATGATCGCCAACATTTCAACGGTCGAAAATGCATATTTATACCATTTTTTCACATATTACCTCATCTTAACGGTTTTTTTATTGAAGTTTTTGATGAAAAAAATTGGAGATGATCTTGTCACCGTGGAGATCATATATAACGAAGTTTCATAAAAAAAATCATTTTTTTACTATTTTAAAAAAATAGTATGTACCGGAGGCTGCACTATAAGGAGTCCTTACAGGAGAGGGCCTCATATATATATATATATATATATATATATATATATATATATATATATATATATATATCATACTTATTTGCATTTCTTCCAACACATATTATTGTTTCCTAATAAAGACTAATATCATGATGAACGCACAAATTATACTTTCTGCATATGATATTTTGGGAACATTCCTATGGATGACCTCACTCTACCTTGTCCATGGTATGAGTTGAATAAATTCGATCTCAATTATATAAACACGCTCACACACTTCACGGGGATATAAAAGGAAGACAACAACACTAGCCCATGAGAGATTGAAAGAGCGGGATGGGTGCCTAACACCTTTCCATTCCGTAACTTAGCCCCCGAACCTTCGAACTATTGGTTTCGTATGCATCAGTTTGTCCTTGATGTCGCTCTCTTAATGTGGCAACCTTTTTTTGCCTGTTTTGTGAAAAATAGCCTGGCAACTCTATCTCTTCACATTCACCCCCATATCGACGACGGCCGCAACCTTCCCAAGAAGAAGAGGGGTGAGAGACGGCGGCAAAACTTTCCCGAGGGGGGAGACGTATATATCTCTATTTCTCTCTCCTCTCCCAAAGTCACCCGGCCCCGAGATGGCCACAGTGGCGACTCCGTTGGGGATGTCTTTTTAAGAGGGCTAGACTCTGTTTGCATGAGTGTTTTACTTTCTTGTATATCCCCCCTATTTTTTACGTTCCCCTTATTATTCCATGTACATATGTACCTCATGTTTATGCCACTTTTCACACACTTGTAAAAAAATTCCATCTACACTTCACACCACGTGCAGTTAGGATCACCTATATCCACATATTGCACACACAATGTAGAAATCCATGCTTAAGTGTCACTAACACACACCTCCACTTGTATATATCCATTCTCACTTACACTTATCACACACTTGTTATCCCTACTCCGCTGTTTATACTTATACCTCATGCTCGGTTGGGCATGATCAATAAAGATACTCTTTCCATAAGATACTAATCAAAGAATCATGCATGATACACACAACATCACCAAAGAGAATTACTATTGACCAAATTTTGTCCCGTAACTGGGGAGTCACTTTGTGATGGGTACTGATCTGATAGGTCGCAGTTAGCCTAAATGATATGACTCTCACCTTCCATTGGCCGACATATATCAAATGGTTATCCCGCATCATACTGCTTGACCGAAGTCATGACGAGAGGTATATCGCAGGGAACTCATTCGTGTATGTTGAGTATATCGTATTCTCTCTCACACATACCGTCCTCACGAGGTATATAGTGAGGCAATTCACGTACACTCAGGTATATCAAATGGCTTGTCCACACGTACCGACTGCCCTCAAAAGTAAAGACGTATATCGTGAAAGTCACGCCAAATGGGGGAACACCTTTCAATTAACCCAACCAAATACATACCCGCAAATAGATGTCAAGCCTAGGACACACATGTTAGATTGTCGATTTTGACTCGAAACTCTGTCGAAATTCTGGGTCGGCCCGTCGCCCAAATTTTCGCATAATTTTTAAAACGGGAATTTGCCCATGAGCCTAATAACAAGTCCAAACCTAGTTTTTTCATATATTGCAAACCCAATTTTTCCAGGTTCGAGTCTCGCCCAGTATTTCTTTTTTACATCTTGGCAAACTTCATACAATTGAGAACCTAATAAACATAATAATCATGCTGAGACCCGTCTTTTGCCTTTTTATCTCCCTTTTAAAAAGTGTCCAAAAAACATTTTTATCCTCATATTTTCCAAAAAATAATTGTCAAAAACATTTTCCTCCTTATCTAGAAATAGCAAATTCCCCTTCTTTTCTTTTTCAAAAGTAAATCCCAATTTTTCTCCTTATCAGTTCGATCGCACACCCTTGGCCTGGCTCCCTATTGGCTTCGGTTTCCAGTCGAACCGCTCCGAAGTTTCGTTAGTCCTCTTACTTCTTCTGAGTTCGAGATTCACCCGCCTTTCATGGAGAACACGAATCAAGTGCTGAATCTACAGCCGTATTTGTTAATAGTTCTAGCTCAGCTCACTATCAAAATTAACAACCTTTAAATCGAGGTTCATGAGATGCAAAGAAACTGGGTCCCTATCCCCGAAGAGCTCAAGGTCCTCTTCCCTCGTGCTATAGGTTCTCCGGTACCCGAGTCTATTTAGGTTCCCGATGAATACCAGCACGTTCCTCGTGCTCCTCCTGCTAATGGGCCATCGCCATCCCATCTGCCTATGCCAAACCTTGCTCAGTCAGGGCCTAACTAACCCATGACTGTTGAACCCAAAAGAAGAAAAATTGAATAAGGTCAAGGAAGACCTCAAGATGTTGACTAAGAAGTTAAACCAAGTCAGACTCTCAGGTAACTACATGGACTACACCCATATGTCTCCCTATCTTAAAGACAGGTTGCCAAAAAAATTCAAGAAGCCCAATATCGAGAAATTCGAAGGCAGTGGACCCCTGATCATTCATCTCCGTAGCTATTACCGAGACATGACTCTCCTAGGATCTTCTAAAGAAATAATGGCCCCGATGTTCCAGCATGCTTTGAAAGATAGCGCTCTCTGTTGGTTCTTATCCCTTGAGAAATCCAGAATTCGTAGTTGGGAAGATGTTGCTGATGAGTTCATATCACAGTACAAGTACAATAAGGATCAAAAAGTTACCCACCGTGACTTAGAGATACTTAAGCAAAACCCTGGGGAATCAGTCACTACCTTCATATCAATATGGAGAGAAAAAGCAGCTACCATGACCAATCGACCTTTCGAAGAAGAACAGGTCAGTATTGTGAAGAAGAACTTCCTCCCCCATGTTCAAGCAATAATGGGAGGACATTATTACCCTCACTTTCTTGACCTCCGAGAAGCAGGAGTGGATATTGAACAAAGTCTTGCCTAGGAAAAATTTGAACTAAGGAAAAACTCTGGACAGTTTGCTCCGAGAAAGTTTAAAAAACCTGCCAGTACCACGATTTTTACCATCAACAATATCTCTCAGTTTGCCACTTCATGGGCACCAGAAAGTCACCCAAACCCAGTCTGAAAGGAATACACTGAGCTTCACGCACCTCTCTCCAAAGTCTACTACTCCCTTTTGAGCCAAAATCTAATCAAACCCTTGGAACCCCCCCCCCCACCCCCCCCCCCCCCCCCCCCCCCCGCGGTCAATTACCAAACCCACTTTCGAAAATTTTTAAACCTAATGCCCATTGTGACTTTCACCAAACTTCTGGCCATACCACCTATAGACACCCCATTCTAATACCCCTTAACCTCTCCTAAGGTCCCTAAAACCTCCCTTCATCATTGCAAACCCAAGTCATACCCCAGGTACTGACCTAAACACAATCGGGCACTCCCAAGCTCCGTTTGACCAAAAGTCAAACTCTTCAGCTCAAATGAGACTGAATGAATCTTCTAAGGGCACTGAATCCCCTTTCCAACAGTCCATCCTGTGCACGATTTTGACTTACCATGCGGATGAACAACCCATTTTCCCCTGAAACTCGATCAGGAGGCCATCGGGCGCTCCCGAGCTCCGTTTGACCTAAGTCAACTCTTCAACTTGATCGAGACTAAATGAATCTTCAAAGGGAACTGAAACCCCTTTCCAATGGTCCACTCCGTGCGCGATTCTGACTTACAATACGAACAAACGATCTATTTTACTCCGAGAGGTCACCAAATGCTTCCAGGGACTAGTTGACCAAAGTCAACTCCCCGAACCGGATCTAACACTTTGTAATGTAAAAGTACATCTCCTAACCTTTCCAACGGTCCACCCCATGCATGATTCTGACTTACCATGCGGACGAATGACCCATTTGCGTCCGAAGTTTTCCCGTCCAAAGGACCAACGAGCGATTCTGAGCCACATTTGACCCAAAGTCAACTCCCAAACTCGGGAGCAGTCCAAAGGACTTTCGAAGGTATCTGAATTAACTTTCCAACAGTCCATCCCGTGCATGATTCGGATCAACGGTTTGCACTTAACGACTAATTTTCCAAAAAGGCCTGAACGACAGTGCCAAATGGCAGGTCCCAGACCCTGCCTATCGGCAGTGTGCCTAAATGCACCAATCGATTGGCAGGACCAGGTCTATGCCGACCAGCAAGGCCCTAGGCCTATAAAAAGGAGGCCTTCACCTCATTGCAAAAGGATCCCAGATCAGATAGAGATCACTCTCAGCGAATCCAGAAAACCTCTCTCGAAGTCAGCGTGATTTCCACGTCCAAATCCCTTTCCAACCTTCACTTTTCATCATCCTTTTCATCAAACTTGGTGAATTCACTACCCTCCATCATCATCCAAGTGAAAGGGTTGCTCTCCAACATTCAAGATCAAGCTCAAGATCTTCAAGAAAGTTCAATTTTCTCAATTCTCTCTTCAAATTCTCATAAATTCGCATTAATTTGTTTTATTATTTAGCGCTTTTATTCTCTCACCTCACATATCCTAATATACTTTTTATTTAGTATTATTGCACATCTGTTATTTTCATACAAATAAAAAACCAAAAAAATAAGAAAAAGAGGGTTTGCCCATAAATTCCAAACAGGAGTTCTCACACTTTCCTTACACCTTGCTCACAACTAAAACACTTTTTTACACACACACACACACATAAGAGAAGTCACCGGTTGGATTTATGGGATAAAACCCACCCCCACGTTTTGCATGCGAACGACGTGGACTTTGATGCCTCTATAGGCTACGTAGGCGTCTCGGGGTAAAACCCGAGACTCGAGTCCTATTCTCAATTTTTTTCTCATTTTCTATTTTCTCTAAACTCAACTCTCTTAGATTACATATATTTATATATGCATATATATATTCTTAGTGGCGTATTATTCCACATACGTTATCGTTCCATTATAACGATCAACGCAAGGATAATAGCGTAAATCCTATTTTCTAATATTATTTCTATGAACCTTCCTACGGATGACTCGCTTTATCTCTCCCATGATACATGCCGAGGATTCCTATCTCCACTATATATACACATGCACACATATCACGGGGAAAATAAAGAAAAATAGCAAAAATCCATGAGAGAACGTAAGGGCGGAATGGGTGCCTAACACCTTCCCATTTCATAACTTAGCCTCCGGACCCTTCTCGAATCATTTTGGTTTCGTATGTATCAGTATGTCCTTGGATGCTGTCCTTCAGGATGTCTCCCTTTCTTTTATCTGTTTTGAGTAAAATAGACTGGCGACTCCATCTCTCTACAGTTTCACCTCATCAACGACGTCGGTCGAAGCTCTCCCGAAAGGGATACGAGGGACCTAGAATCCTCACTCTCCCGCCCGCCGCGAGGAACGTGGATGGCCACAGTGGCGACTCCGCTGGGGATATTATTTTGAGGGCTATACTCTATTTACATGGGTGATATGTTTGTTTATATTTTCCCCATTTTAACATGTTCCCCTTTTCCATATGTCCCCCATACTTATGCTTCTATTCACACACTTGTAGAAAATTCTCCATGCACACTTCGCACCACATGCACCTAGGATCACATATATCCACATGTTGCACGCATCACCCATCCATACTTGGTGTACCATTAGTACTTGTACTTTGCTCTCTGTTTGGCATGATCAAGAAAGACATTCTCATAAGATACTAATAAGATAATCATGCATGATTCACAAGACATCACCAAAGAGCATTGTGATTGACCAAATTTTGTCCAGTAACTGGAGGGTCACTTCGTGATGGGCGCTGGTCCGGGAGGTCGCAGTTAGCCTAAGCGATATGACTCTCACCTTCCATTGGCCAAGTACCTTCGACGTATATCGAACGGTTCCCCCGCATCGTACAGCTTGATCGAAGTCATGACGGGAGGTATATCGCATGGAACTCGTTCACGTACGCCGAGTATATCGAATTCGCTCTCACACGTACCGTCCCCATGAGATATATAGTGAGACAATTCACATACACTCAGGTATATCGAATGTCTTGTCCACACGTATCGATTGCCCGCAAGATCAAGACGTATATTGTGAAAGTCACGCCAAAGGGGGGAACCCTTTTCGATTCACCTAACCAACTGCATGCTCGCATATAGGTGTCAAGCCTAGGACACACATATTAGATTGTCAGTTTCAACCCGAAACTCTGTCAAAATTCCGGGTCGGCCTACAGCCCAAATTTTTGCGCATTTTTAAAACGGGACCCTGTCCGTGAGCCTGGTCACAAGTCCAGCCATAGCTTTGCATATATTACAAACCCAACTTTTCAAGGCTCGGGTCCCGTCCGGTATTTTATTTTGCATTTAGGAGAATTTAATACAAGTGAGAACATAATAATCATGCTGAGACCGTATCCCAAAAAAAAACCAAAAACATTTTTCCTTTCTTTATCAAAAATCCAAAAACATTTCTCCTCTCTTTATCAAAAAGCTAAAAATATTTTGTCTTCCAATCTAAAAAAAATGTCAAAAATATTTTCATCCTTTTTCCCAAAAATAAATCCCATTTTGCGCCTTCTCAGGTCGATCGCACGCCCTTGGCCTGGATCCTTACTGGCTTCGGTATTCAGATAAATCACCCCAGATTTCTACCCGTTCCCCTGCTACTTCTTCCTAGTCCGATATCCATTCGCTTTCCATGGAGAACACAGATCAAGCACCCGTTGTGCAGTCAGATCTGACAGTAGTTCATCTCAGCTCGTGTCCAAGATTGACAACCTCCAAACTGAGGTTCGAGAGATGCAACGAAACCAGGTTCCCATTCCTCAAGAACCCAAGGCCCTATTTCCTCGCATTATGGGTCCACCCGAGTCTATTTGGATTCTCGAAGAATATCAGCATGCTCCACGTGCCCCTCCTGCTAATGGGCCGCCTACCTAGCTTCCGATGCTAAACCTTGCCCAACCTGGGGCCAACTTGCCTATGATCATTGATACGTAAGAGGGAGAGTTGAACAAAGTCAAAGAATACCTCAAGATGCTCACTAAGAAGTTTGACCAAGTCAGAATCTCTGGGAATTATATGGAGTACACCCACATGTCTCCTTATCCTAAGGCGAGATTACCCGAGAAGTTCAAGATGCCAAATATCGAGAAATTCGAAGGAAGTGGACCCCCGATTTGTTCATCTTCGTATTTATCACCGTGCCATGACTCTCCTAGGGGCTCCTGAAGAGGTTATGGTCCAAATGTTTCAACAAACTTTGAAGGATAGCTCCCTCCGATGGTTTTTATCTCTCGAATAGTCTAGAATTCGTAGCTGGGAGGATGTGGCTCGAGAATTTATGTCACAGTACAAATACAACGAAGAGCTTGAGGTCACTTGTCGTGATTTAGAGCTGATCAAATAGAACTCTTGGGAATCAGTCAATAACTTCATAGCCCGATGGTGGGAAAAAGCAGCTACCATGACCAATCGACCTTCTGAGGAAGAATAAGTCAGCATAGTGAATAAGAATTTCTTACTCCATGTCCGGGCAACCATGGGAGGACAATACTATCCTCACTTCCGAGCTCTCAAAGAAGCGGGAGTAGAAATTGAGGAGGGTATGGCTAAAATAGAAATCGAACCAAAAAAGGTGTTCGGATAGTTCACCCCCAGAAAATATGATAAACCTGTCGGTGCTGCAGTCTCAACCATCAACAACATCTCTCAACCAACCACATCATGGGCACCAGAAATTCGCCTTGTCCCAGTCCAAAAGGAATACACCGATCTCCATGCTCCTCTCTCTAAAGTTTACCAGGCCCTGTTAAGCCGAAACCTTATCAAATCCTTGGATCCCCAAATTTTTCCAAATCCACTCCCAAGAAACTTCAAGGCAGATGCTCATTGCGCCTTTCACTAAATCGCTGGCCATACCATCGACCAATGATTTCACCTTTAAAATGTAATCCAAGGTCTAATTGACCAGGGTACCATTGCCCCACCAGCTAATCCTAAGCCAAACACTACTCACAACCCACTCCCAAATCATGCTAATGCCATCTTCTTAGAAGAAAACCCAGAATTTGATTCCTCAACACAAATCACACCCATATACTCTCCTAAAACTCTCCAAACTTGCCCATATTTCCTCCTACACCCTACTAGCCTCGTTTATTAGGTACTGTCACTCCTTACCAGAGCATGCATCGCTGTCCATACCCGTTCTGAAAATGGAGGTATGGAATTATCAGAAGTGTTAAACCAACTCCTAGAGTTCGGGCTGAAATTGCCCTCACAGATGATCATTGATTACCAGAGGTTCAGCACACTGTTCTTGGAAGCACGAAAATGGGCCCGAGAATCAGACCATTTGGTAGTATCGACCGATGAAGTCAGCCTAGATGATGTCGTCCAAATTATGGAAGAATTATTCAAGCAAACCA
The DNA here is from genome assembly GCA_949130495.1 of Sambucus nigra. Lineage (NCBI taxonomy): Eukaryota > Viridiplantae > Streptophyta > Magnoliopsida > Dipsacales > Adoxaceae > Sambucus > Sambucus nigra. Next base: position 388,684,454 of record OX422211.1, on the reverse strand, counting down.
ATGATATCTGTAGTATGACCGAGCTATTTGATACTCTGAAATTGCAAGGGCGCCTGGTCCCCTCACCCTTACACATCCCCACAGAATGGGAAGACCTGTATGAAGAAGTCATTGAAGTTGTGGAATGCATCAACTTTACATGGAAGGACATAATTATTTCCACCGGATGGGGGAAGAATTCAGAGATTCGAATAAAGAATAAGCTTTCAAAAAGGCTAGCTCGGTGGCCGACATGTGTGGGATGATATCATTTGAAGAAATCCTCGGGGAAATAAACAAAATGGCAGAACAACCCAAGATTGACGAGGAAATGGGATTCATGTTCTTCCCTTCTTCTATAAATCACATGACAATATCAGGGAGGCATTACTAGATCCCAATCTCACTACCATCCAATGACAAGGGGAAGGGAGTTGAAAACCTCCCTATTCCATAAATGACCCTCGAGGAGAGAAAAATCCTCGATCAACTAAAGAAAACTCAAGCTAACATCACTCTATGGGGGCTTTTCATGCCTTTTCAACTTCATATAAATGCTTTGATCAAGTTACTCACTGGACCCACAGTTCCTCCCTCTACCACACCAGAAGAAGCGGTAAATTTAGTCGGATCCTTGACCTCTACCCGAATGCTATCCTTTTTCAAAGAAGAAATCCCCAAAATTGGGCCAAACCACAATTATGCACTCAACATCTCCGTCGAAGTTATAGGGAAGGTCGTACCACTCTCTCTTGTCGATAATGGATTCGTCTTGAATGTTTTCCCACTAAGAACCTTCAGATGTTTAGGCCTAAAAGAAAGTGACCTCGCTTCAACCTTCGCTGTTGTACCTGCCTACGATAATACCCATCGGGAGGTGATGTGATCCATAAAGATTGTAATAGGGGCTGGCCCTATTAACCCTGTCATCGAATTCCAAGTTATTGACATCCCAGCTTGTTTCAACTTGTTGCTAAGATGACCTTGGCTCCACAGTATCAAGGGTATATCTTCCTCACTCCATCAGAAATAGAAGTTCTTCACCAACGAATGGGTCATCACCATTTTGGGCGATGATAATAATACCAAGGGTGCAAGTACCAGCAGTCCGATCCTTGAGATACAGCACGGGTCAAATGATATGATCCTATCAGGATTTTGAGTTAAATCACTTCTACTCCCGGCAGGGGATGACTTAAAAGAAAGGGTTTGTCCAGAATACGACCCTCATAGAAACGTCAATGTGATTCAGATGTTCAGAAAATGCACTTCATACCCGGACTGGGGCTAGGACAAAGACAACAAGGGATACTTGAGCCTATTGAACTAAAAAAAAAGTTTTCCCTCCTTGTGGTTTGGGGTATCAACCATCAGAACAAGAGCTCGGAATGATCCGCCAGTCTCGACCAAAGAAAGGACTAGACTGCATCCAGACTATCCCAGGTGACTCCTTGAATGGACGATTCATCAAAAAGGGTGAAGACTTCCCCTTTTGCGACTTTTTGGAACCATGGTATGACCACACAGATAAGAAGATGAAGCCTAGAATGGAGATATTTTTCCAAGACAGCTACCCATGGGCCAAAAGTTCCTAACACCGTGTACAACCTCTCATCAAAGATACCGAAGATTCTGAGGAAGGTGACTCCGAGGACTCGTTTAATTTACAGACACTGGGGCTGACACTCTGCATGGTTCACTCAGGCACTACATCACTGGATCCATCCCACATGATTAAAGATGCTGATACACCTCTCCTCAATTGGCATGTTACGCCGGTTCTACCTATTCAAATCCCATCTAACCCCAATGCTTACCCCATTTCTTCTTCTGTTATCTATCCTTGCTCAAATGTAATCGAGACCTCCTTTTATGAGGTTATTAATATTATTTTTCCTATCAATGAAATAAACGAAGATTTTGAGTATCTTGTTGTGCCTTAAATTAACTTCTTGGATTCTAATCAAACTTTTAATGATGATGATTTTGCAAATGAACAATTCTTTACTGATCTAAATAAGGTTAATAACAAATAACATAACCGCGTTCAATTTAATGAAGAAGAGGGTCTTACCGATCGGCACCGACCCCCCAACCACCGATCGGTACTGCCCTTTTACCTTCCCAAGGCAGTCCAAAAGTTCGTGCCACTGTCAAATGACATCCCCCGTACCATGCCGATCAAAACCCCCTTAAAATTTCGTACAAAAACTCCCAAAAAATCCTGAAAAATCCTCAAAAAATTCCTAAAAATCCTAGGAAGAATCTAAAATATTTTCACCAAGAGAACTCCACACTCCCTCAAGAGGAACCCCTATTTCCCCAGCGAAACTCTAAAAAGCCAAGTGAATTCCCTTCGGGAAATGTCCCTAGAGAATCTCTAAGGATCACCTCATATACCCCAAAGGTCTCAAACCTCCCCGAGCAAAATGTCCAATACATGGACCACCTAATCACTCCCTAGTGGAGTTTTTAGCATCAAAGTTGCCTTTCCTCCACAGAATCTCCAAAATCACAAGGATTTCCCCAGCCATCGTCTCCCCAGCTCAAATCAAGATCACAAGGTAATTTTCCCTAGCAGAATTCCAAAGAATCATTCTCCCCAGGTAAAGTATCCAAAAGCACAAAAGGATTTCCCCAACAATCGGCTCCTCAGCTCATTCACTATTCCCCAGCGGAACCCAAAATCCAATCTTTATCCCCAGCAGAATCCTTAATTTTCCTAAAGTAAATATACACCTCTCTTAGGTCAGAATTGACCCCGATCTTGGATCGTCACCTCAAGCCCGTAGAATTGGCTTCGACCCGCAGAATTAGTTATCTCATATTTAAGCTCACAGAATTGGCTTCGACCTGCAGAATCGTTCACCTCAACTTAATCCCGCGGAATTGGTCATCTCACCTTAAGCCTGCAGAATTGGCTTTGACCCGCAGAATTGGTCATCTCACCTTAAGCTCGTTGAATTGGCTTCGACCCACAGAATTGGTCACCCCAACTTAAACCCACAGAATTGGCTTCGACCTGCAGAATTGGTCATCTTTCCTTAAGCCCGCAGAATTGGTCATCTCACAAGCCCACAGAATTATCTTTGACCCGCAAAATTGGTCATCTCACCTTAAGCCTGTAGAATTGGCTTCGACCCGCAGAATTGGTCATCTCAATATGCCCTTTTAAGCCCTCAGAATTGGCTTTGACCCGCAGAATTGGTCACCCCCATCATTGCTTTGGTCATCACTTCCTTTAAGACCATCCCCAACATGTTCCTTGAAGCCCACAGAGTTGGCTTCGACCCGCATAATCGGTCACCCTCATCTCCAAGCCCTCAGAATTGGCTTCGACCCACAAAATCGGTCATCCTCATCCTTAGGTCATCAGAATCGACCTCGACCCATCCTCTTTCAAAGGAATCATGTGGTGTCTATTCGATGGCTATCGTTTGTTCCAAACTCACCCATCGAGGGGCTCTATAGACACCCCATTATAATACCCCCAACCCCTCCTAAGGTCCCTAGAACCTCCCTTCATCATTGTAAACCCAAATCATACCCCAGGTACTAACCTAAAGGCCATCGAGCACTACCAGGCTCCGTTTGACCAAAAGTCAAACTCTTCATCTCAAATGAGACTGAATGAATCTTCGAAGGGCACTGAATCCCCTTTCTAATGGTCCGTCCCGTGCGCGATTCTGACTTACCATGCGGACGAACGACCCATTTTCCCCCGAAACTTAATTAGGAGGCAACCAGTCTCTCCCGGGCTCCGTTTGACCTAAGTTAACTATTCAGCTCAATCGAGACTGAATGAATCTTCGAAGGGAACTAAAGCACATTTCCAATGGTCCGCTCCGTGCGCGATTCCGACTTACGATATGGACGAACGATCCGTTTTATTCTGAGAGGTCACCAAATGCTGGCAGGGACTAGTTGACCAAAGTCAACTCCTCGAACCGGATCAAACTATTTGGAATGTCGAAGTAAATCTCCTAACCTTTCCAACGGTCCACCCCATGCACAATTCTGACTTACCATACGGACGAACGACCCGTTTACGTTCAAAGTTTTCCCGTCCAAAGGACCGACGAGCGCTTTCGAGCCATATCTGACCCAAAGTAAACTCCCTAACTTTAGAGAAGTCCAAAGTACTTTCAAAGGTATCTAAATTAACTTTCCAACGGTCCACCCCGTTCACGATTCGGATCAACGGTTTGTGTTCAGTGACCAATTCTCCAAAAAGGCCTGAAAGACACTGCCAAACAGCAGGTCCTAGACCCTACCTATCGGTAGTGTGCCTAAATGCACCTGTCGATTGGCAGGACCAGGGCTATGCCGATTGGCAATGCCCTGGCCCTATAAAAAAGAGGCCTTAACCTCATTGTAAAAGGAGCCCATATCAGATAGAGATCACTCTCAGCGAATCCATAAAACCTCTCTCGAAGTCAGCGTGATTTCCACATCCAAATGCCTTTCCAACCTTCACTTTTCATCATATTTTTCATCAAACTTGGTGAATTCACTACCCTCCATCATCATCCAAGTGCAAGGGATGCTCTCTAACATTCAAGATCAAGCTCCAGATCTTCAAGAAGGTCCAATTTTCTCAATTCTCTCCTCAAATTCTCATAAATTCACATTAATTTGTTTTATTATTTAGCGCTTTTATTCTCTCACCTCACATATCCTAATATACTTTTTATTTAGTATTAGTGCACATCTCTTATTTTCATACAGATAAAAAAACAAAAAAAACAAGAAAAAGAGGGTTTGCCCATACATTCCAAATGGGAGTTCTCACACTTTCCTTACACCTTGCTCACAACTAAAACACTTTTTTACACACACACACACAAATAAGAGAAGTCCCCGGTTGGATTTATGTTATAAACCCCACCCCCTCATTTTGCATGCGAACTACGTGAACTTTGATGCCTCTATAGGATACGTAGGCATCTCGGGGTAAAACCCGAGACTCGAGTCCTATTCTCACTTTTTCTCTCATTTTTTATGTTCTCTAAACTCAACTCTCTTAGATTACATATATTTATATATGCATATATTTGTTATTAGTGGCGTATTATTCCACATATGTTATCGTTCCATTATAACGATCAATGCAAGGATAATCGCGTAAATCCTATTTTCTAATATTATTTCTATAAACCTTCCTACGGATGAATCGCTTTATCTCTCCCATGATACAAGCCAAGGATTCCTATCTCCACTATATATATACATGCACACATATAATAGGGAAACTAAAGGAAAATAACAAAAACCCATGAGAGACTGTAAGGGCGGAATGGGTGCCTAAGACCTTCCTATATCGTAACTTAGCCTCCGGACCCTTCTCGAATTATTTTGGTTTCGTATGTATCAGTATGTCCTTGGATGCTGTCCTTTGGGATGGCTCCCTTTCTTTTGTTTGTTTTGAGTAAAATAGACTGGCGACTCCATCTCTCTACATTTTCACCTCATCAACGACGCCGGTCGAAGCGCTCCCGAGAGGGATGCGCGGGACCTAGGATCCTCACTCTCCCGCCCGCCGCGAGGATCGGGTATGGCACACCACCGACTAGTGTTTCCATCTTCGAAATGTGATCCAAGTCCCAATTGACCGGGGTGTCATCGCCCCACCAGCTAATCCCAAACCAAACACTACCCTTAATCCACTACTGAATCATGCAAATGCCATCTTCCTAGAAGAAGACTCAGAATTTAACCCATCCACACAAATCATGCCGAGTAAATCACCAATCATACCCATATACTCTCCTAAACCTCTCCAAACATTCCCATATTTTCTCTTACACCCTACCAGCTTTACCGATCAAGCCATATCCCTTCTCACCCGAGCATTCTGGAGGTAGAGATATGGAATTGTCAGAAGTGTTGAACCAACTCTTGGAGTTCGAGCTAAAATTGCCCTCCCAGATGGCCAACGACTGTCAAAGATTCTGTGGGTTATTCTTAGAACTCAAAAAAGGGCCCGAGAGTCAGATAATTCGGTGGTGCCAACCAACAAAGTCAGTCTAGATGACATGATCGAGATCTTCACAGATTTGTTTCAACAGAATGGTGATATTTATAGTGTATCTAAGCTACTCGATGCTTTGAAATTACAAGGGCGCCTAGTCCCTTCAGTTCTACATTTCCCTGTCGAATGGGAGGAATTATACGAAGAGGCCGTGGAAGTTGTGGAGGGCATTAACTTTGCATGGAAATACAATATCGTTTACATCGAATGGGGGGAAGATTTCAAAGATTTAGATGAAGAGAAAGATTCAGAAAAGACTAGTTTGATAGATGACATAAGCGGAATGATATCATTCGAGGAGTTGCTAAGAGAAATTAACCAGGTGGCTGAACAACCCGATATCAACGAAGAAATAGGATTTATGTTTTTCCCTTCTTCTGTGAACCACATGACCTGGTCAGGAAGACATTACCAAATCCCAAATCTACAATCGTCAGTAAGCGATAAAGGTAAGGGTGTCGAGAATCTCGATATACCGAAAATGACCCTCGAGGAAAGTAAGATCCTCGATCAACTGAAGAAAACCCAAGCCAAAATCACTTTAAGGGGACTCTTTATGTCTTCCCAACTGCACCGAAATGCCCTAATCAAGCTACTCACAGGACCCACAGTTCCTCCTTTAACCATCCAAAAGAAGCGGTGAACCTAGTTGAATCCCTGACCTCTACTCGAATGCTCTCCTGTTCTGAAGAAAAAATTCCCAAGACTTGTCCCAACCACAATCATGAGCTTAATATCTCTGTTGAAGTGATGGTGAAAACTATACCCCTCTCTCTCGTCGACAACGGATCAGCTCTGAATGTTTGCCCGTTAAGAACCCTTAATTATCTGGGATTGAAAGTAAGCGACCTTATTCCAACCTCTGTTGCCGTACGTGCCTACGACAACATCCGTCGAGAAATAATAAGGATCTGTCAAGCTTGCAATAGGGATTGGCCATATAAATCCTGTTGTTTAATTCCAAGTTATTGACATCCCAGCTTGTTTCAATCTGCTGCTCGAACGATCGTGGCTCCATAGCATCAAAGGGGTGTCTTCTTTCCTTCACCAGAAATTAAAATTCTTCCCCAAAGGGCAGGTTATTACCATCTTGGGAGACAGTGACAACACCGAGAATGCAAGCACCAGTAATCCAGTACTTAAAATACAACACGAGGTGAATGATATGCTTCTTTCGGGATTCTAAGTTGAACCACTCCTACTCCGAGCAGGGGATGACTTCAAAGACAGAGTTTGTCCAAAATATGACCCTCATGGAAACGTCAATGTAATCCAAATGTTCAAGAACATGCATTTCATGCCCGAATTCGGGCTAGGGCGAAGACAGTAAGGGATAAGTGAACCTATTATGTTGAAGGAAGCAATTCCTCCCAGTGGCTTGGGCTATCAGTCGTCAAAAGAAGAACTCAGATTGATCCGTAAGCCTCGATTAAAGAGGAGGTTAGAATGTGCTAAAACTATCCTAGGAGATTCCCTAAATGGAATATTTATCAGAAAAGGTGAAGATTTCCCCTTCTGCGGCTTCCCTGAACCTTAGTATGACCATATAGATAAGAGGATAAAACCAGGAATGGAGATCTTCTTTCAAGACAGCTACCCATGGGCATAGAGTTCCCAGCACCGTGTACAACCACTCATTGAAGAGGCCACAACTGATATCGAGGATTCTGAGGGCAATGACTCTGAGGAATCTTTTAATAAACAGATATTGTGGCTGACACTCTGCATGATCCACTCAGGGACTACGTCGTCGAATCCATCCTACCTAATAAAAAATGTTGATGCACCTCTTCTCAACTAGCATGCTACACATGTGCCACCTTCTAATATTCAACCTAACACTGATGTTTACCCCCATTTCCCTTTTAGTTATTTCCCCCACTCTGATGTAATCGAGACCTCATTTTGATGAGGTTCTCAATGTTATTTTTCCTATCAATGAAATAAATCAAGATTTTGAGTATCTTATTATGCCTTACTTTAATTATCTTGATTCTAATCAAACTTTTGATGATGATGATTTTGCAAATGAATAATTCTTAACTGATCTAAATAAGGTTAATAACAAACAACATAACCATGTTCAAGTTAATGAAGATGAAATTATTATTATTAATCTCGATTCTAGTAGCCAAATGTGCGAGATTAGGATAGGGACCACCGTTAATGAGCATGAGTGCACACAACTCGAAAAACTACTAAAGGAATTCGTGGATGTCTTCGCATGGTCCTACAATGATATGCGCAGCATTGACCCTGAGATAGACCATCATGAGATTCCAACTCTCCCAGACAGTAAACCGGTCAAACAAAAACTGCGAAAGCTCGACACCTAATGGTCACTCAAGGTTAAGAAGAAGTAGTCAAGCAACTGAATGTGGGCTTCATTAGTGTGATTGAATATCCCACCTGGATATCCAATATCGTACCCATGATGAAATTAGGAGGGAAGTTCGCATGTGTGTTGACTACCGAGACTTGAATAAGGCCTCTTCGAAGGATGATTATCCATTACCCGACATCACACATGATTGTGGACAATACGGCCAGTCACGCTCTCAAGTCATTCATTAATGGGTTCGTCAGATATAATCAGATCAAGATGCACCCAGATCACCAAGAGAAAACTGCATTCATCACCCCTTGGGAACCTTTTACTACACTGTCATGTCTAAAAAATGCAGGGGTTACCTATCAAAGGGTTGCCATAAATATTCTACATGATCTAATACATAAGGAAGTAGAGGTTTATGTAGACGACATGATTATCAAGTCTAAGACTAGGGAAAGTCATGTTCCCTCTCTCCGAAAGTTCTTTAAATGACTGCGACAATACCATATGCAACTCAACCCACAGAAATGTGTCTTCAATATCACTAAAGGAAAACTTTTGGGATTCATGGTTAGTGAGAAAGGGATAGAGGCAGATCCTACCAAACTAAAAGCCATACTTGAGATGCCACCACCTCGAACGGAGAAGGAAGTTTGAGGATTCCTTGGGAAATTACAGTACATCGATCGGTTCATCAGCTAATTGACTTCCATTTGTGAACCTATCTTCAAACTCTTCCAGAAAGATTCAACCAAAGTCTGGAACGAATCTTGCCAGGAAGCCTTCGACCGGATTAAGCAATACCTAACCCAACCTCCAGTGCTCATACCGTCGTAGCCTGATCTTCCATTACTTCTATACCTAACCGTATCCGATACTACCTCTGGGGCTTTGCTAACCCAATACCTCAAAGAAACCTGCAAAGAGATATCCATTTAATATGTCAGTCGAAAGTTGGCCGATTACGAAGTTAACTATAGTGCCTCGAAAAAAGCATATGTCGCTCTTGTTTGGGTTACCCAAAACTTACGGCACTATATGCTCGCCTTCCCCATTAAACTTGTATCCCGAATGGATTCCATCAAGTACCTACTCGAGAAGCCTTCCCAATCCAGTCGAATGGCCTTTTTGGTTAATGCTTCTAGCTGAATTTGATATCACATATGTCACACAAAAGGTCATGAAAGGAAGAGCCATCTCTAACTACCTTGTTGACTACCCTATAAAAGAGGCCGATGTATGGATCTCTGAGTTCCCCGATGAGAATATCCTCTGTATCTCCCAATAAGACCTTTGATGGCAAACGTTCTTCGATGGCACTGCCAATAAGAAATGGTATGGCATTGGGATCCTCCTAATTGCCCCTGATGACTATCACACTCCCATTGCCTTCAAGCTGGACTTTCCTTTCACCAATAATATGACTGAATACGAGGCGTGCACGGTAAGCCTCAAATTCGTCCTCAAGAAAGGAATTTAATACATGGATGTCTATGGGGATTCAGCCTTCATCATCGGTTAAGTACTTAGAAAATGGAAAGTCAGGGACGAGATACTCTTACCCTTCCATGCCCACCTTGAAGATTTGGCTTCCCAATTCTAAGAAATCACCTTCCACTACCTACCCCGATCAAAGAATAACCTAGTCGACGCCCTTACTACCTTAGCCTCTATGATTGACATACTCGAGGGAATAATCGTGGCCCCTTTCCTTGTACAAAGATAAGACAAACTGACCCACTGCTACCACAATGAGGTTAACACAAAAGAAGATCCTGAGATAGCCGAGTACTGGTACGATGATATTTGGCACCTCCTCAAACATGGTAGGTATCCCCAAGGATCTGACAAAAAATATCGAGAAACTCACCACCGACTGGCTGCCCAGTACATTGTCTGTGATAAAGCATTATTTAAGAGAAACTTCGATGGAACCCATTTTCACTGCATCACAGGGGCTGATATTAAAGAAATGATGCAAGAAATCCACAGCGGAGAATGCGGACCCCACATGAACGGCCATTTGCTCACCAAAAAGATCACCCGACAGGGTTACTACTGGACTATCATGGTTCAGGATTGCACAACTTATGTTCGAAGATGCCTCAAATGCTAGTAATTTTCCAACCTACAGCACTTGCCTCTGCAGGAATAGTATAACATGACTTCTCCCTGGACGTTCTACACGTGGGGAATTGATATCATAGGGAAAGTTACACAGAAATCATTCCAACGGGCATGAGTTTACCCTAGTCACCATTGACTACTTCACCAAATGGGTCGAAGTCGAGTCATACACAATTTTGAATGCCAAGAAAGTGGCTAAGTTCATCAGGAAAAACATCATCTGACGATATGGGGTCCCGCACGAACTAGTATCAGACAACGGATTACACTTCAAAGCAGAAGTTACAGAACTGGTCGACGAGTATGGAATTCAAAGACACAAATCTTCTCCATACCGACATCAGACCAATGGTGCAGTCGAGGCAGATAATACGAACCTTAAAGACATTATCAGCAAGATGATCGAGAGTTATCGATATTGGGTCGACAGGATCCCTTACGCCCTCTAGGGCTATCTCACTTCAGTTCGAACCTCTATAGGGGCTACCCCTTACTCTCTATTCTACGGTATGGAAGCGGTCCTACCCGTGGAGATGGAAATCCCTTTGCTGCGCATCATACTTGAAAGTAAGGTCAGCAAGGAAGACTGCCACCAAAATCGTCTTGACGAGCTGTCCCTTTTGGACGAAAGAATGTTGAAAGCTATATACTACATATAAGGGTACCATCGTCGCATAGTGCGATCATTCAACAAGAGAATCAAGGACCGCGGTGTCAAAGAAGGGGACTTAGCACTCAAAGAAATAGTAGATCCCATCTGGGACCCCAGAGGGAAATTCAAGCCCAATTAAAACGGCCCCTATATTGTGAAGAAGATCCCGTCGGGTGGCGCCACTAGGCTCATCGAGCTTGATGGAGAAGAAATGGCACGTCCAATCAAGCTGGACTGTCTCAAGAAATTCTACCCCTAGTCTGAAATCTCGGCGCGCTACGACTCTTCTCATCTCCCTTCTATTCTATTCTTTAAAAAAAATTCTTCATTTCCGCCTAACCAGAACTACATGGGGCCTGATCCTCTAAAAATCGTTTTTCTTTCTTGCAAAAAAATGGATTTTAGAAAATTTTCAAAACCCTCAGAGGTACATAGGCAACTCATTCGTTTACATGAGCACAACTCTATTCTTTTTCATAAAATTCTATTCTTTTCTTATCACTGATAACGACAATTTATTTAACATATACTTGAACAAAAGGATTATATATGCCTTAGCGATTGGTATAGATAATTCAAAATGCTAAAGTCATCAAGAGGCACAACTAGATGATCAAAAACTTATTTATTTTATTATCTGAAAGTTCAGTACGATTACATCGGCCTAGGGAGTCAAACGACTTCCTTTTGCCAGCCTCTACCTACCTTCTTAAAAATCCCAGATAAAACCAAGCCCCATTACTCCTGAAAATCACTCCCCAATTATTCCCAAAATCACACCCATTATAAAAGCTTCACAAAGTCCTACTCGCAGTTGCCAGAGGAACAAGTCCCACACTCACCTGCATCCTGGGGTCCCTAAACCTCCAATGCATGAATGGAGTATCGCAGACGCTCTATAGAGCAATAAGACCGAACTAGCTTGGGGAAAACCACAATGCCTCCCTCCATGGTATCAAATATGGAAAACCACCTTTGCCCAGTCTCCACATCCAACATCTTGTCCACTACTTTCTTCCACAACCACTTCATGTAGTTCCCGAAGACGTGCCAGACTCTACCCACAGATTGGGAGGGACGGGTCGACGGACGACGATTCTCCCACAGAGATCCAAACTGCATGTGTATATGCTCTGTCGGGTCCTCCACAAGAAAGAAGTTCGGTGCTCGTGGTGTCATAATTTATTCCCAACCAAATTTGAACATCAACCGCCAGGGGAAGTAGAAAGAGGACTACTTGAGGCCTACTAACCACACATATTGGTACTCCCCGAGTTCCAGAATGAGTAGTAGCTCCCCGCACCAAGGAACAGTCCAGCACAAGCCCCGAGCCCTGTGCTCTATAAACCAGTCCCCCAACTCTCAATGTCCAGGCCTACGCTAATGAAATAGCGCGAGAAGAAGTTCGACACCACCAAAAAAGGGCAGAACGACCTTCCCTCCAGGCATCCAGACCATTCAAAGTCTCCGCCAGAATTACCGTCGCAGGATTGTGATGGTATAACATCCAGGAAACAATAGCCACAAGTTGGGGGTCTACCAGTGTTTCCCCAGTCACCAACAACACTTTTGAAACCAGGTCCATAATAACGGACACAGCATAGCCGGCATCAATCACATCCTGCAAATGCACAGATCAGAGCACGACCAGAAGAGAAATCATTCCTACTATAACCAATGGCCTGGCTATCTAAGGAGAGATATGAAGAAGTCTAGACAATAATTCCCTAAGAGAGCGGGAAAACTCAGGCCAAGTCGCAGCAACGCTGGGATTTATCCCCAGCATAGCAAAAAATTCCTCATAGGTAGGACAAATTTCATCCAACCCGAAGCGAAAAACATGGTCCTCAGGATACCAAAACTCAACTACCACCATCAGCATATTCTATTCAATGGGTCAGTTACGCCACAAAGAGACCCGTCGCATGTGGAAGGTGTCATAATCAACATTGTAGGAACATATTGCTTCCAAGGTTTCGAGGTAGCTGGAAAACTCAATGCTACCAGGGAGAGCCATCTTGCAAAATAAGGAGATAATAGGCAAGTGAGAATGTGAGAAAGAAAGGAAATAAAAGTGTGAGGAGAAAAGTCCCATTCACACCCCTATTTATACTTGAAAACTCTCAAGCAAAGACAAGAAACCTTGCGAAAATCTAAGTAAAACTTGCCCCACCAAGTACCAAGCAATTGAAGAAAGTGCAATCAAAGCCTTGGGTTGATTGGACTGGACTGATGTACAAGGCAAGACAGGGGTCATGCCGATCGACAACCCCCTATTTTGGGAAAATTCCCCTTTTCCTCTTTTGTCAAAATAAAAAAAACTCAATAAAAATAAATTTTATCTTAAGGGAATTCCGAATTTCCTCATACTTTTACTTACCCCATTTTAAATAAGTCCTTCTCAAATCAATTTTCAAATTCTTTTTACGGTCTCAGCAGCAAAGTTAAAAGAGTGTGTGCCTTAATCACTAAAGAAAGAATTAATAAAAACTTCATCTTCATTTGCACATATTTTTCTGTGTTACATTGATGTTTTGCAGGAAAAATAAAAAACAAAACAACAGGACTCAACCTGATCCCAATTTTCTTTCTCTCTCTCTCTTCGCCTACTCTTTCTCTCTTATTTCTCTCTTTTCTCTTCTCTCTCTCTCTAAGAGCCTCCATTCCTATGTCGTGCCCTCTTCCCCCTGCGGCGAGATGATGTGCCACCACTCCCAGAGCTCAACCCTTCCCCGGATAAGGCAGACGACACCAAGAAAGAAGGAACCAAAATTGCATCCTTAATGTGGGTAGTCTCTGAAGATATCCAATCCCTTATAGCCCGCAGCCAAGTGGTGGAGACCCGAATGTGCTGCAAAAGAAAACAGAAAAATCAAATCACTCAAGTCTGAAAGAAAAAAAAAAGGAATAAAAAATCAAAAGGACAAGGAAACACAAAGGGTACCTCAGGTCGAAGGACCTCCTCTGTCAAGCCCAACTCCTCCGGGTCCATCGCATTGGGACGATGTTATAAATGCACCGACCCTCCATCAACTCGCCGAAGGTTGTAACCAGGCGAGAACCGCCGTACAAAGGGAGCCTCCGAAGTTCTTGCCCCGTCTGCACTGTGGGAGGACCCCACCTACAGACTCGAACCCAGGCGAGGAAGAGGCATCACAACGTATACACTAGGGGCATCAGCCAGCTCGACATGAAATTCAGGTAGTCATACATCATAGTCGTTTCAGTATACAGCGAGTACGACTCTCCCACCATCATCACCCCCGGGCATCCTCTGATATCTCCCGCACTCGCCTCATGAACATAGGGGGCTTCGCTAGAAGCACCGCAACCTCATCCTCCACAATTTATCAGACTACCCTCTCCCCGAGGTACTAAGAATATCCAAACTCATGCGCCAGCAGACGTCGCATCTGCGCGTATCCCCCAGTCACCCCAATGTGATGAATGGTTGTCCCCCAAGGATAAAAGGTCACCTACGAATCCCCATCAAGAGCAAAAGATCAATATCAATAAAAAATTATCAGAGGAAAGGACAGTGTCAAGATAAAAGAGGGCTTACCCCATCGCTCGTCAGGCCATTCAAGACCTGACGCACCGCCTCCAGAGAAAGAGACTTTTTCGACTATCGGTTGGACCTCCGCCACCGGTACATCCGATAGAAATCCCCAACAGAGTCATCCTTCAAAGATATCAACTGGGTGTTTAACCCAATCACCTCATAAAACCATGTCAATAAAGGGCAAAGTCTAGCATTTAAGAAATCAAGAAAAAGAGCATGAAGGAAAATGCGAATGCATAAAAGGAAAATGCAAAAAATAATGAATACCTCCAGAAGATATGTGGCTCCATTAAAAGACTACCGATAGCACCGGCCAAATGCATCAAGAGAATGATAAAGGGTCACTAAGGTAAGGCTCCTCCAATCATAAAGGAGGATTTCCGAGAACACCCGCAAGAATGGCAAAAACCACAAGTGCACAACGTCGCCACTCGTCGACACCAGAAAACCTCCCAGCACAAGCAGAATAAACAAGTTGGCCATCTGATGCACCTGCTGCCTGTCATTCTCATTAATCCTCCTCTTCAACAACAGCTCCCTCAACAGAGACAAACGGAGAGAGTCCCCAGAAACCACCCTATCCACATCACCTAATGTCGATGTCACCGCCTCCAGCGTCACCCCCAGTGTCACCCTCGACGTCTCTGAGCACCGTTACAGTCCAGCCCCAGTAGCTGTTGCACATCAATGGGAGTCACTGTCATCTCCCCAAAGCCGAAATGGAATATGTAGGTAGTGTCCCACCACCTCTCCCCCAGAGCACACAGAACGACCATAGAATGGGGCGTCTCATCCAAAGCAAATGCCAATCTCCCAAAGTCGGCGAATGACACCATCCAGCACACCACAGATGGAAGGTTCTCCTAAACATCCTTAAGCCCCATCATCCCTCGGGCACATATAGTCGACATAGAGACGTCAGACTGTCGAAGAAACAAAGAAAACCATTGTCAAATTCAAGAAATAAAGCAATCTCGTCAAGAAAAAAGGAAAAAAATACCAAAGGTCATTCAATACTTACATAGCCACCAGGGTTCACCACCCTAGAAGAACGATGATGCGAAGGCTCACATAAAAGAATTCGATCATCCACCACCGGCTCAAATGCGTCAAATGAGTTCTCACTGCCCAATGCAAGGGGCACCCTAGCCCTCTAATCCAACCCTGCCCAATCGTCGGCATTAAGCCATGCCATGTGAGTAGGGTTGCTTAAAAACTCAGCCATCTCTTAACTTTGGAATGTCGAAACGATTTGCAAAAGGTAATTGCAGAAGAAGGCAAGTCAAAAAATTGTGAAAAATGAGGAGAACCCATCCCCTTTTTATAGGAGGTTAAGGGGCATGCCAATCGGCATCTCCCTACCACCACCGATCGGCACTGTCCCTCCACCTGCTTGAGGTACCCCAAAAGACCATGCCACTATTGTTTGGCATCCTTCTAACCATGTCGGTCGGCACACCCTTTAAAATTTCGTACAAAAAATCCTCGAAAAATTTCCAGATTAATTTTGGGACCTTTTCACCAAGAATTTTTTTTCTACATCCCTAGATGAGAACGTATGTGCTCGTGTTCAAATGATAAACTTATATATTAAACACCTTTTAACCCAAACAAACCCTAAACATGCAACAGTATGTGATTGAATAAGATAATGAACTAAGCAAGAACATTCAAACACATGCTTGTGAGGAAAAATCCCCCAAAAGGGTAAAACCATCTATTTTCATTATAATATTGTAATTGTACAATTTCGGATTACAATGAAAATACAAGTTACTAAGAATTACCCTCAGGTGTCGGATTCTGTAGTCGGCGGCTGGAAATGTCCCTTTCCAGGAGGGCTGCAATGAAGAAGAAGAACGGTCTTCTCCACAAGGGTATGAACATCAAAACTGCGTTCCTGGGTTGCAAAGTGATTCACAAGTGTTTGAAAATTTGTGTGAATCAAAAACCTAGAGTCTTGGGCTCAATAGGTGAAGAATTAGAGTTTTTGTGCTCTGAAAATCATGTATGGAAGTCTTACAAAATAACTCCCCCGAAGTTGGTATTTATAAGAAAACAGATGAAGAGATCCACGTTATTAAAACCCTAAAATTCAATCCAGTGTACAGGTACCCCGAATCGGTTCTGGTACCCTACGAACCGGTTCGCCCCCTCGAACCAGTTCGGGCTGGGTTCGGGGAAACTCGCTGGGAACAGGGGCTAAACACTTAGAAAAATTCCTAGTATTTTCAATGTAAATATCTCCATTTTCAACAGGCCATAACTTGTTCACCGTAGCTTGGATTGAGGTGCCGTTTCTTCCAGTATCTTTGTTGTGGAAAGATCTTCAACTTTTGAGTTGACCGGTCCTCCGGACGGTGGCTATAAAATTACCAATTTTCCCTTGAACATCCCTATCAAGCCTTGTTGCACTGTTTTGACTTCTCTTGCGTACCACTTGTATTACGAGCCTAAAAATATGGAACGTGAAGTCGTTGAGGCAGATGAGGGACACATTAATGGAGATCATAAATGCTTGATTCCCGGAATTCGGATTGAGGCCGTCGAGTGAGATCTTAAGGTGACGTGCCAAATGTAGCGGCGTACGACATACACAAATGTAACATGTTGGACATGAGAAAAATGTCCTTACAAATCTCCCCCTATGTCTATGCCGGTACATACATAAAAAATCCGAATTATCAAATACGAAATTGCCTATACAAATCTACCCTCCCATGAACTTAAAACTTGAAAAGGTACAAATGAATAGTCTTCATCACTTTTCTTCAAATCTTCAGGAATCTTAAATCTTTTCTCATCAGGGTGTGCAATTCAGAGATCATCAATGAAGTACCTACACACATGAGATCAAGAAAAAATACCAAGTGACGTATCGAGTTTGAAAAGAGATAAACATAGATACCAATAAATGATAAGCATAAGTCAAATCTCAAAACACTCCCAAAATTCAAACTCCCCCAAAATAAGATAATTCTTTCTCCCCCTTTTTATGATGTCCCCAAATAGACAAATAAGAAGAATGAACCAAACAAGCAAAATCGGGGTGTCACGGTATACAAAAAATACACAAACTATTTTTGATTTTTTCAATTTTCGTACAAAAAAATAGATACCATATGATACAAAAATCACACCATGGATTTAGACTCAAACAACTAAGTCATGGAAACGGAATGAATGGGTGTGAACACATTCGATAGGTAATTCAACTCAATCAATCATATGTGCACGATGCATACGTGTACTCCTAACGAATGAACATCAAAGGTATCCTTAGGTGTAAAAATTTGTTGAATTTAGATGACATCGTCTTATGCAAATCGACAAATCAAAGTCAAATGATTTCCACACCAATAACGTCCAAAACTATATAGCGCATTTTCAAGAATTTCAAGGACGTGCAAACCCGTTTTAAATTCTCCAACCAAACTCCCTCATATATATTTTCTTTTAGAGGTAATCTAAATTCTCAAACTTTGGATAATTGGTGCAAAAACCTAAATGGCCCATAATTTGGCATGAATTTCTTTTTATAGCCTTTCAATTTTTTCGGGCTCTTTAAACCTCTTTGGACCCCGGATAATAAAATTCCTCCATTTTTTAGGTCCAATTTAACGGTGGCTTAGTATTCGCAAAGGCAAAATGAACCTTTCGCAACCCTTCCCCGTTCAAACAAAACACACAAACTCACAAAACGGTTCTTATATGCACAATTTCCTTATCAAAATTTTATCGCGTTTGGTTCGTTTTAAAGGACAAGATTGAAGTGAAAACACCCAACCAACATGTGATAAGACAAGCACAATAATCAAATAAATCCGTGCATGTGTGCAATAAAGGAAATATGAGTCAAACATGTAGGAAGTAACACTTAATTACATCTTAATGACTCCAAACATTATAAAGCACACGGATGAATTGACCAATTGTCTCAAAACACTATCAAATAGTCACATGAACATAATGAAATGATGTTGTGACTCGGTCATCCAAAGTTGTTCATCCATAAATGGTGCAAACAAAAAACAAAAATCTTTTTGTATTTTTCAAAATATTTCCAAAAACAAAAATCTATACAAAAAGTACATGTCACAACGCTAGCAAACATCTATCAAAAAGCATAACTAGCATATGACAAATATGCAAACACACTCATCTATATGATATGGCAAGAGAAGAATCATGTGCAAGCAAACGAGAATCAACTTGTCTAAAATCTAGTGTATCCAAAAGTGATTTCCTAACCCAAATAGACGTGAAACAACGTGTGGGGGATTTGGGAACCACGGGAACACTAGACATAAATTTCCTAGGACATTTTCCAAGATCAAAACAAAAACGCCTAAGATGACCTTTCCAACCACAATATGAACATGTGTAAACGGGTGGAACGGAACCTATGGGTTGACCTTTTCTAACATCCTGAAAATTAGTTGACCCTCTAAAACAAATAATGGTTTTGGCTTTATCATTATAAGCATGAGAACACGATGAGCCATTACCATCACTATCAAACCTACTTGAGTCTATCAAATCATTTTTTAACTTCAAAATTTTTTACTCAAGCAAAGAATTAGACTCTTCCAATCTAAGGGACACCTTCTTCAAATTATCAATCAAACCTAGAAGGTTATCTCGCTCCCCCTCAATTAAAGCAAACTTTTTCCTAAGAGTCTCTTCACGTGCCACAAACTCATTGACTAAAATATTTTTATCATCTTTGGCACAAACACAAACCATCGAATTTTTAAGGTCCTCTAATTCATTTTCTAAAACTAGGACCCTATCATCACTCTCCTTCTTGGACAATTTCAAAGAAACAAAGTCATGGTCCAAGGAAACAACTTTTTCACGATAAAAATCTCTTTGATTTTGAACCGTTTGCAAAAGATCCATCGCGGATTTAAAACGAGAATTTTCTTTTTCCAAAACTTTAATTCTTTTGCAAAGTTTCAAATTCATACTTTTTAAATTTTCAGCATGGTCGTGAAATTTTTCAAAAATAGGCTCCTCATTAAACGGGAGTTCCATTGAAAAAATTGCGATTTTTCACAAAATTGATTTAAAAAAAATCAATATCACACAAATTTTGCGAAAAATAAGAATACGCGATAAATTAGCGTAACCTGCTCTGATACCAATTTGAGAACGTATGTGCTCGCGTTCAAATGATAAACTTATATATTAAACACCTTTTAACCCAAACAAACCCTAAACATGCAACAGTATGTGATTGAATAAGATAATGAACTAAGCAAGAACATTCAAACACATGCTTGTGAGGAAAAATCCCCGAAAGGGGCAAAACCATTTATTTTCATTATAATATTGTAACTGTACAATTTCGGATTACAATGAAAATACAAGTGACTAAGAATTACCCTCAGGTGTCGTATTTTGTAGTTGGCAGCTGGAAATGTCCCTTTCCAGGAGGGCTGCAATGAAGAAGAAGAACGGTTTTCTCCACAAGGGTATGAACAGCAAAACTGTGTTCCTGGGTTGCAAAGTGATTCACAAGTGTTTGGAAATTTATGTGAATCAAAAACCTAGAGTCTTGGGCTCAATAGGTGAAGACTTAGAGTTTTTGTGCTCTGAAAATCATGTATGGAAGTCTTACAAAACAACTCCCCCGAAGTTGGTATTTATAAGAAAACAGATGAAGAGATCCACGTTCTTAAAACCCTAAAATTCTATCCAGCGTACAGGTACCCCGAACCGGTTCTGGTACCCTGCGAACCGGTTCTCCCCCCCGAACCGGTTCGGGCTGGGTTCGAGGAAACTCGCTGGGAACAGGGGCTAAACACTTAGAAAAATTCCCAGTATTTTCAATGTAAATATCTTCATTTTCAACGGTCCATAACTTGTTCACCGTAGCTCGGATTGAGGTGCCGTTTCTTCCAGTATCTTTATTGCGACAAGATCTTCAACTTTCCAGTTGACCGATCCTCCGGACGGTGGTTATAAAATTACCAATTTGCCCTTGAACATCCCTATCAAGCCTTGTTGCACTGTTTTGACTTCTCTTGCGTACCACTTGTATTATGAGCCTAAAAACATGGAAGGTGAAGTCGTTGAGGCAGATGAGGGACACATTAATGGAGATCATAAATGCTTGATTCTCGGAATTCGGATTGAGGCCGTCGAGTGAGATCTTGAGGTGACGTGCCAAATGTAGCAGCGTAAGACATACACAAATGTAACATGTTGGACATGTGAAAAATGTCCTTACACTAGAGGAATTCCAAAGAACAATCCTCCCCAGCAATATCTCCAATGGATAAACAAAAATTCCCCAGATCAAAATCCTCCGATCATTCCCTCTTCCCAACCGAAACTTAAAGCCAAATGCTTCCCCAAATCCCCAGAGAAATATCACACATCCCCAGTGGACTCCCCAAATTTCCCAAAGAAAAAAATAAGCCCTTAAAATTGGCTTCAACCCTCAGAATTGGTCTCCCCTATCATAAGCTCTCAGAATTATCTTCGACCCGCAGAATTGGTCGTCTCTATCTTAAGCCCGCAGAATTGGCTTCGACCCTTAGAATTGGTCTCTTTTACATAAGCCCGCAGAATTGGCTTTAACCCATAGAATTGGTCACTTCTACTTAAGCCCTTAGAATTGGTCACTTCCATTCAAGCCCGCAGAATTGGCTTCAACCCTCAAAATTGGTCACTTCTACTCAAGCCCGTAAAAATGGCTTCGACTCGCAGAATTGGTCACCCTTATCCTGAGTCCTCAGAATTGGCTTTGACCAGCAGAATTGGTCATCTCTACCTAAGCTCACATAATTGACTTCGTCCCGTAGAATTGGTCACCCCAAATAAGCCCGCAGAATCGTCTTTGACCCTCAGAATTGGTCGCTTCTACATAAGCCCACAAAATTGGCTTTGACCCGTAGAATTTGTCACCCCAAATAAGCCCGCAGAATTGACTTCGACCTGCAGAATTGGTCGTCTCTATCTTAAGCCCGAATAATTGGCTTCGACCCTCAGAATCGGTCGCTTCTACCTAAGCCCTCAAAATTGGCTTCGACCCGTAGAATTGGTCACCCCTATCTTAAGTCCTCGGAATTGACGTCGACTCACAGAATTGGTCGCTTATATATAAGCCCGGAGAATTGGCTTGGACCCGCAGAATTGGCCATCCCCATGTTAAGCCCTCAGAATTGGTTTCAACCCGTAGAATTGGTCGCTATAATTTATATCCTCAGAACCAACCCCAGCCCGAAGAATTGGTCACCTCCTTACTCCTCAGCTCCTCTAGGTCCACAAAGCCAACCTCTATCCACCATTAGGTCCTGAGCATTGACCTCGACCTTATAAATCGGTCATCCTCATCCCTTAGGTCCACATAACAGACCTTTATCCACAATAGGTTCTCAGCATTGACCTCGACCTTCTGAATCGATCATCCCCATCCCTTAGGTCCATAGAACCTACCTCTATCATGTGGTGTATATTCAATGGCTATCACTTGTTCCAAGCTCACCCGTTGAGGGGCTCAGTAGAAACCACATTCTAGGACCCCCTAAGTCTCCCCTTAGGTACCTAGAACCTCCCCATCTCACTGTAAACCCTAGGTCGTACTCTAAGTACCGATATAAACCCAATCACTACACCAAAAATAGCATTTTGGCACACCCTGATATTAAAAATCTGGCACAGTTTTAAGCTGTGCTAGATTTTGGCACGGTTTAATGACAATTTGGCACACTTTAAAACAGTGCCAAAATTTGGCACTGTTTTAAAGTGTGCCAAAATTAAGAACACTTGAGTAGAATATAAAATGCCTTAAATTTTTAACACACTTTAGTTTCCCTCTTCTCTCTCCTCCCTCGTCTTCTCCCCCGCTCCCCCCTCTCTCTCACGACCAAAAACCCTACCCTCTCTCTCCGAGATCAGCTCACCGACAAGGACACTCGAATCGCCGACCTTCAATCCCAGCTTCACTCCCTCGACTCATCTCTCTCCGGCACCGCTGATAAGCTCGCTCAAGCCGACCGCGAAAAGGTTCATCTGAATCCCCTCCCTCTCTCTCTCACACACTAACAGACATAATATTGGTTATTGTTTTTTTAGCCCAGGAGAGGTTGTTGAAAGAGAACGAATTGCTCTCCAACACTGTAAAGAAGCTCAATCACGATGTTTCTCAAACAATCGTCAATTAATCAAACGACCTTCAATTCTCATGGCAACCAAAACCTAAGTTGTACCAATTTTCTGTCACACCCTTTAAATCGATTCAGATGAATTCATACCCAACACTGCAATTTCAAGGTATATATGATTTTTTTCTTTTATCATATTGCATCTTCTTTCGATATATTGCATTTTCTATATAGGTTTGATTAATTTTGGTGTTCTGATTCTGCATTTCCTATTGATTGCGTCTGGTCGTTTGTTCCCTCTGTTTGTTTTGAATTTATTTCTTGAAACACCTTTGGAAAACTTAATTTGGATTTCAGAAAGTGTTGTGAGTTTATGCAATATAGCTACGTGACAATATGTAGCATGGAGGAATAGCGAGGGATTAAAACATTCTCAAACTGTTCCATTCTATTTTAATGAAAGTGATGAGGTTTGTTTGAAGCATTGTTATTTGAATTACATTTGGGATTTCTTATGGTTTCATAGTAAGCATATATGTTTGAAATGTTTAGAATTATAACATTTGCAAATATGCCATCAGTTATACATTTATTTCGTACCATATGTGTTGCTTTTCAAAATGTCACCTCATTTTTTCGTTTTAGAACTCTATCGTCCAACTCACTTGATAAAGAGTTACTTCATATTTTACCCACCTCCACTGGGACTGTACACGGTGCTACTTAAATTTTACTAGTTTTTGTTACAAAAATAATGTGCACAAATTCTGAACATACAAAAATTAAAAATGCACAAGAAAATTCAATCAACTTATTTGTAGGCTTCTAAACAATTAAACTTGTTGAAACTCTCCAAAAAACATTTTTCCTCTCATTTAAACTTGTCATAACTCTCCAAAAAAATTTGACCCATCTTTGTTTTGACATTCCTCCTCTCATTATTCGAAGTCGCACGTGGTCGATGATCACATCGGCGTCCCCGTCGCCATCGCCATCGCCAGTCTCACCGCCGACGGCCGCGCCCCCTCCCCGTCGGCCGACTCGTTGTTCAGAGTGGTGATTCGCGGAGCACTCGGCTGCTGAGTTGATGGTGAGTTTTGATTTAGGGTTTTGGTTTAGTTGGTTTTGAATTTTTGTTGTGGTGTTTAGACCATACATATTTATTACTCTCTCAGTCCCAAATTAAGAGTCAGACCACTATTCTCTTTTGGTTCGTACTCCACTTTTCCTTTTTGAACATAATTAACGTACCAAATTTCATCGTAGTAAACGAATGTTGACCTTGGCAATTGATTTAGAGTAGCCTTAATCTATGCGAAAAAAGGATAAGGACTCTTAATTTGGGACGGAGGGAGTACTTAGGGTGTGTTTGGGAAACCCAATACCGTGCTTTGGAATTGGAATCGGAATTGGTAAATTTTTAAACTTGGACTGAATATTTTTCATCCATGGCATGGAGTTTAAATTATGATCATGGTTGATTTTTGTGGATTCTTGTGTGTAGGATGATAAAGCTTCTTTGCTTAACTTTTCTTGTTTTGGAGGGTACGAGGTGTTAGTGTCTATTTGTATATAATCATTTCAGTTTAACTACTAGAGTACATGTATTCTTATTCTTGAGTAACATTGACCATATGTGTTTTGCAGCCATAGGGAATGGCTAGATTTAATTACCTGATTCAGTATGCCATTTCAATTGTAAGTAAGTAATTCTATGAATATCATTAATTTATTTAGGTTTGATTATACATTTACCCCTCGTCTTTTTATCTACTTTAGATTGCAGCTGAAAGTGTTAAAATGTATGTAGCAATTACCGACGGAACTCTCAATTTGGTTGACAAGGTAACATTTGCTTTATCTATTTGACACAATCAAATTGGTCTCATTCGTATCATCTTATAAAAATAGCATTCACTTTGTGTTCTGTAACAGTTTTTTTGAGATTCAACGCCATGATGCCGTTAGAGAACTTGAAATTTATAAGAAATCAGGAGACCAGGTATATATATCATATGTGTGTTATTTGTGTCTTGTTAGGATAGATAATAAATGACCCCAGAATACACACAATCGTCCTGATATTAAGATGTTCAAGCAGATGACTGTTAACCATCCCAGGTTGGATAGTTCAAACTAGTGACAGTCAACCATCCCAACTTTTATCCACTACTCACCCATCCCACTTTGTTGTTTTACTCACCAAGTTAACCGTCCCAACTTTTAATACTGCAGTTGATTATTACTTGTTCATGCGATAATCCAGTACCTAATCCCCCTAAACGAAAAAAAAATCTTGTCATTGATATCCACATTTGAGTTTCCCCCCTCCCCCTCCCCCCCCCCCCCCCCCCCCCGGTATAACAATCTATGGTGCATCTCTTATACTGAATTATTTGCATAAGGCTTGTCTACCCTGTTAAGATGTTATATTGTCCTGTACTTAAAAGCATAGTACTGCTGAACATTATGGATTTGCATGGAGTATCAATGACATGAAAGTTGTATCCTTGTTTTGTTACAAGTCATGATATTTGCCAACTCCTTATCTCATTCAAAGAAGGCATTTATAAATTATAAATGAAGACGCAACATGTATAATTTTCTGGTCGTAATTACATATTTTTTTATCTTTATTGTATTTTCCTTGTCAGCGGAAGATTTTAGAATTTGAAGACATTGTTGGACCAAATGGGATACTTTCGAGAAGTTATGGCGCGAAGAGTTCATCGGGTGGCTATCAAAATACAAATGAAATCTGGTTAGTCTCAAAATCTCTTTGAATGTTGCAGCATTAAATAAAAAAATAGCTTGAAATAGCGGTAACAAGTAGCCAAACGTAAAATGGCTTACTTTATGAGCTTATTTAGTTAAATTGGTGGAAGGGATTTGCTGGTGGTTTGGTTTTGGAATTTGCTGGTGCTGTTGACTTTTTTTTAAATGTTAAAACATGTTGGATTTAACGAATAAACAAATGAAACTATGTCAAAATTTTCTAAACTCAATAACGTTTTAAATTGATTAAAAACATATCGTTATAGGATAAAAACCCAATGTAACTTGTAGGAACTTACCGCGTAGTCCCGGGTCTTCCGGTTTGAGAGTATGACGATAATTTGCAAAAATCACACTTAGACTTAAAAACAAGCCGTTAAAGGGTGAAAACCCAAACCAGCCCCCAAACGACCCCGTAGGAGGCACGAACACCTCGCAAGGGACCAATGCAACTTATAGGAACTGATCGCGTAGTCCCGGGTCTCCCGGTTTGAGAGTACGACGATAATTTGCAAAAATCACACTTTGACTTAAAAACAAGCCGTTAACGAGTGAAAACCCAAACCAGCCCACAAACGGCCCCGTAGGAGGCACGAACACCTCGTACGGGACCAATGCAACTTGTAGGAACTAACCGCGTAGTCCCGGGTATCCCGGTTTGAGAGTACGACGATAATTACCAAAAATCACACTTAGACTTAAAAACTAGCCGTTAACGGGTGAAACCAAACCAGCCCCAAAACGACCTCGTAGGAGGCACGAACACCACGCACGGGACCAATGCAACTTGTAGGAACTGACCGCGTAGTCCCGGGTGTCCCGATTTGAGAGTATGACGATAATTTGCAAAAATCACACTTAGACTTAAAAACAAGTCGTTAAAGGGTGAAAACCTAAACCAGCCCCCCAAACGGCCCCGTAGGAGGCACGAACACCTCGTACGGTTCCAATGCAACTTGTAGGAACTGACCGCGTAGTCCCGGGTGTCCCGGTTTGAGAGTATGACGATAATTTGCAAAAATCACACTTAGACTTAAAAACAAGTCGTTAAAGGGTGAAAACCCAAACCAGCCCCCAAACGGCCCCGTAGGAGGCGCGAACACCTCGTACGGGACCAATGCAACTTGTAGGAACTGACCGCGTAGTCCCGGGTCTCCCGGTTTGAGAGTATGACGATAATTTGCAAAAATCGCACTTAGACTTAAAAACAAGCCGTTAAAGGGTGAAAACCCAAACCAGTCCCCAAATGGCCCTGTAGGAGGCACGAACACCTCGCACGGGACCAATGCAACTTGTAGGAACTGAACGCGTAGTCCCGGGTCTCTTGATTTGAGAGTACGACGATAATTTGCAAAAATCACACTTAGACTTAAAAACTAGCCGTTAAGTGGTGAAAACCCAAACCAGCCCCCAAACGACCCCGTAGGAGGCACGAACACCTCGCACGGGACCAATGCAGCTTGTAGGAACTGACTGCGTAGTCCCGCGAGTCCCGGTTTGAGAGTATGACGATATTTTGTAAAAATCACACTTAGACTTAAAAACAAGTCGTTAAAGGGTGAAAACCCAAACCAGTCCCCAAACGGCCCCGTAGGAGGCACGAACACCTCGCACGGGACCAATGCAACTTGTAGGAACTAACCGCGTAGTCCCGGGTATCCCGGTTTGAGAGTACGATGATAATTACCAAAAATCACACTTAGACTTAAAAACTAGCCGTTAACGGGTGAACCCAAACCAGCCCCCAAACGACCCCGTAGGAGGCACGAACACCTCGCACGGGACCAATGCAACTTGTAGGAACTGACCGCGTAGTCCCGGGTCTCCCGGTTTGAGAGTATGACGATAATTTGCAAAAATCACACTTAGACTTAAAAACAAGTCATTAAAGGGTGAAAACCCAAACCAGCCCCCAAACGACCCCGTAGGAGGCACGAACACCTCGCAAGGGACCAATGCAACTTATAGGAACTGATCGCGTAGTCCCGGGTCTCCCGGTTTGAGAGTACGACAATAATTTGCAAAAATCACACTTAGACTTAAAAATAAATCGTTAACGGGTGAAAACCCAAACCAGCCCACAAACGGCCCCGTAGGAGGCACGAACACCTCGTACGGGACCAATGAAACTTGTAGGAACTAACCGCGTAGTCCCGGGTCTCCCGGTTTGAGAGTACGACGATAATTACCAAAAATCACACTTAGACTTAAAAACTAGCCGTTAACGGGTGAAAACCCAAACCAGCCCACAAACGATCCCGTAGGAGGCACGAACACCTCGCACGGGACCGATGCAACTTGTAGGAACTGGTCGCGTAGTCTCGGGTGTCCCGATTTGAGAGTATGACGATAATTTGCGAAAATCACACTTAGACTTAAAAACAAGTTGTTAAAGGGAGAAAACCCAAACCAGCCCCCAAACGGCCCCGTAGGAGGCACGAACACCTCGTACGGGACCAATGCAACTTGTAGGAACTGACCGCATAGTCCCGGGTCTCCCGGTTTGAGCGTATGACGAT
This sequence comes from Sambucus nigra, assembly GCA_949130495.1. Classification (NCBI taxonomy): domain Eukaryota; kingdom Viridiplantae; phylum Streptophyta; class Magnoliopsida; order Dipsacales; family Adoxaceae; genus Sambucus; species Sambucus nigra. The sequence continues at coordinate 388,656,363 of OX422211.1, read as the reverse complement.
AATTTGCAAAAATCACACTTAGACTTAAAAACAAGCCATTAAAGGGTGAAAACACAAACCAGTCCCCAAACGGCCCTGTAGCAGGCACGAACACCTCGCACGGGACCAATGTAACTTGTAGGAACTGAACGCGTAGTCCCGGGCTCCCGATTTGAGAGTACGACGATAATTTGCAAAAATCACACTTAGACTTAAAAACTAGCTGTTAAGTGGTGAAAACCCAAACCAACCCCCAAACGACCCCGTAGGAGGCACGAACACCTCGCACGGGACCAATGCAACTTGTAGGAACTGACCGCGTAGTCTCGGGTGTCCCGGTTTGAGAGTATGATGATAATTTGCAAAAATCACACTTAGACTTAAAAACAAGCCGTTAAAGGGTGAAAACCCAAACCAATCCCCAAACGACTTCGTAGGAGGCACGAACACCTCGCACGGGACCAATTCAACTTGTAGTAATTGACCGCGTAGTCCCGGGTCTCCCGATTTGAGAGTACGACGATAATTTGTAAAAATCACACTTAGACTTAAAAACTAGCCGTTAAGTGGTGAAAACCCAAACCAGCCCCCAAACGACCAAACGGCCCTGTAGTAGGCACGAACACCTCGTACGGGACCAATGAAACTTGTAGGAACTGAACGCGTAGTCCCGGGTCTGCCGATTTGAGAGTACGACGATAATTTGCAAAAATCACACTTAGACTTAAAAACTAGCCGTTAAGTGGTGAAAACTCAAACCAGCCCCCAAACGACCCCGTAGGAGGCACGAACACCTCGCACGGGACCAATGCAACTTGTAGGAACTGACCGCGTAGTCTCGGGTCTCTCAGTTTGAGAGTATGACGATAGTTTGCAAAAATCACACTAAGACTTAAAAACAAGCCGTTAAAGGGTGAAAACCCAAACCAGTCCCCAAACGACTTCGTAGGAGGCACGAACACCTCGCACGGGACCAATGTAACTTGTAGGAACTGACCGCGTAGTCCCGGGTCTCCCAGTTTGAGAGTATGACGATAATTTGCAAAAATCACACTTAGACTTAAAAACAAGCCGTTAAGGGGTGAAAACCCAAACCAATCCCCAAATGACCCCGTAGGAGGTACGAACACCTCGCACGGGACCAATACAACTTGTAGGAACTGACCGCGTTGTCCCGAGTCTCCCGATTTGAGAGTACGACGATAATTTGCAAAAATCACACTTAGACTTAAAAACTAGCCGTTAAGAGGTGAAAACCTAAACCAGCTCCCAAACGACCTCGTAGGAGGCACGAACACCTCGCACAGGACCAATGTAACTTGTAGGAACGGACCGCGTAGTCCCGGGTCGCTCGGTTTTAGAGTATGACGATAATATGCAAAAATCACACTTAGAGTTAAAAACATGCCGTTAAAGGGTGAAAACCCAAACCAGCCCCCAAACGACCCCGTAGGAGGCACGAACATCTCGTACGGGACCAATATAACTTGTAGGAACTGCCCGCGTAGTCCCGAGTCTCCCGGTTTGAGAGTATGACGATGATTTGCTAAAATCACACTTAGACTTAAAAACAAGTCGTTAAAGGGTGAAAACCCAACCAGCCCCCATCGACCCCGTAGGAGGCACGAACATCTCGTACGGGACCAATGTAACTTGTAGGAACTGCTCGCGTAGTCCCGAGTCTCCCGGTTTGAGAGTATGACGATGATTTGCTAAAATCACACTTAGACTTAAAAACAAGTCGTTAAAGGGTGAAAACCCAAACCAGCCCCCCAAACGACCCCGTAGGAGGCACGAACACCTCGCACGGGATCAATGTAACTTGTAGGAACTGACCGCGTAGTCTCGGGTCTCCCGGTTTGAGAGTATGACGATAATTTGCAAAAATCACACTTAGACTTAAAAACATGCCGTTAAAGGGTGAAAACCCAAACTAGCCCCCAAACGACCCCGTAGGAGGCACGAACATCTCGCACGGGACCAATGTAACTTGTAGCAACTAATCGCGTAGTCCCGGGTCTCTCGGTTTGAGAGTATGATGATAATTTGTAAAAATCACACTTAGACTTAAAAACATGCCGTTAAAGGATGAAAACCCAAGCCAGCCTCCCAACGACCCCGTAGGAGGCACGAACACCTTGCACGGGACCAATGTAACTTGTAGGAACTAACCGCGTAGTCTTGGGTCTCCCGATTTTAGAGTATGACGATAATTTGCAAAAATCACATTTAGACTTAAAAACATGCCGTTAAAGGGTGAAAACCCAAACCAGCCCCCCAACGACCCCGTAGGAGGCACGAACACCTCGCACGGGACCGATGTAACTTATAGGAACTGAACGCGTAGTCCCGGGTCTCCCGGTTTGAGAGTATGATGATAATTTGTAAAAATCACACTTAGACTTAAAAACATGCCGTTAAAGGGTGAAAACCCAAGCCAGCCTCCCAACGACCTCGTAGGAGGCACGAACACCTCGCACGGGACCAATGTAACTTGTAGGAACTAACCGCGTAGTCTTGGGTCTCCCGATTTTAGAGTATGACGATAATTTGTAAAAATCACACTTAGACTTAAAAACATGCCGTTAAAGGGTGAATACTCAAACCAGCCCCCCAACGACCCCGTAGGAGGCACGAACTCCTCGCACGGGAGCAATGTAACTTGTAGCAACTGACCGCGTAGTCCCGGGTCTCCCGGTTTGAGAGTATGATGATAATTTGTAAAAATCACACTTAGACTTAAAAACATGCCGTTAACGGGTGAAAACCCAAGCCAGCCTCCCAACGACCTCGTAGGAGGCACGAACACCTCGCACGGGACCAATGTAACTTGTAGGAACTAACCGCGTAGTCTTGGGTCTCCCGGTTTTAGAGTATGACGATAATTTGTGAAAATCACACTTAGACTTAAAAACATGCCGTTAAAGGGTGAAAACCCAAACCAGCCCCCCAACGACCCCGTAGGAGGCACGAACTCCTCGCACGGGACCAATGTAACTTGTAGCAACTGACCGCGTAGTCCCGGGTCTCTCGGTTTGAGAGTATGACGATAATTTGCAAAAATCACACTTAGACTTAAAAACATGCCGTTAAAGGGTGAAAACCCAAGCCAGCCTCCCAACGACCCCGTAGGAGGCACGAACACCTCGCACGGGACCAATGTAACTTGTAGGAACTAACCGCGTAATCTTGGGTCTCCCGGTTTTAGAGTATGACGATAATTTGTAAAAATCACACTTAGACTTAAAAACATGCCGTTAAAGGGTGAAAACCCAAACCAGCCCCCCAACGACCCCGTAGGAGGCACGAACTCCTCGCACGGGACCAATGTAACTTGTAGCAACTGACCGCGTAGTCCCGGGTCTCTCGGTTTGAGAGTATGACGATAATTTGCAAAAATCACACTTAGACTTAAAAACATGCCGTTAAAGGGTGAAAACCCAAGCCAGCCTCCCAACGACCTCGTAGAAGGCACGAACACCTCGCACGGGATCAATGTAACTTGTAGGAACTGACCGCGTAGTCCCGGGTCTCCCGGTTTCAGAGTATGACGGTAATTTGCAAAAATCACACTTAGGCTTAAAAACATGCAGTTAAAGGGTGTAAACCCAAACCAGCCCCCCAACGACCTCGTACGTGGCACGAACACCTCGCACGGGACCGATGTAACTTATAGTAACTGACCGCGTAGTCTCGGGTCTCCCGGTTTGAGAGTATGATGATAATTTCCACTCATATATGTAATTTTATAGTTTGAGTAATTTTTTTTTTTGCAAATTATTGGGTTACTAATATCGTATCTTTTTTGTATCCTATTTTTTTTGCAGGATAACAGTTTATCGTTGGCATTTATTCACGTGGAACACACAGAGAACTCAATGGTTTACAACAAGGGATTTATTCATGATTCCATTTTTTTGTGTCATGGCCGTGCAGTCTTTTGTTGTTTTATTGTTGAGTTTTATGGCCGTGCAGGCTTTTGTATGTTAATTGTTATATTTTGTGGCCGTGCGGGCTTTATATTAGGCAGGTTTTGTATTAACAGGTTTTGGAATGTCCAAAAAATAGAGGAAACTCTGCCCAATTTTTTTTAGGCATGTGAACTATTAAAGACTTGTAATATTTTGAAGTTTGTATGTACATTAATTTATTAACAACGTGCAATATTATTAATTTGTGAATTTTGTGCTTTCAAATAATTTTTTTTTTAATAAAAAATTTGGCACAGTTCAAAACCGTGGCAAAAGTGTATCATATTTTGGCACGATTTTGAACTGTGCCAAAAAAAATTTAAACTGTTTTGAATCTGGCACAGTTAAAAACTGTGCCAAAAGTGTGCCAGAAATATCAAATTCTGGCACGGTTTAAAAGTGTGCCAGAAGTGTTCCTGTTTGTCCAAATTTGGCACAGTTAAAAACTGTGCCAAAAGTGTGCCAGAAATATCAAATTCTGGCACGGTTTAAAAGTGTGCCAGAAGTGTTCCTGTTTGACCAAATCTGGCACACTTTTGAGCCGTGCCAGAACAAAATTGCCATTTTGGAACACCTGATTCTGGCACAGTTCAAAACCGTGCCAGATTTGATCTGGCACAGTTTTAAACCGTGCCAGATTCCTGTTTTTGGTGTAGTGAATCAAGTTCCCTCGGGCCCCATTTGACCCCGATCAACTCTATCGTCAGAGTGAAAGCTCTTTGAATCTTTGAAGATATCTGAATACCCTCTCCAATGGTCCACCCCATGTATGACTTGGCATAACAATATGACGAACATACCATTTTGCTACCGAAGATCGATTCGGAGGCCACCGAGAACTCTCGGGGGCCGATTTGACCCCAATCAACTTCACCATCAAAGTAAAAGACCTTTGAATATTCGAAGGGAACTAAAACCCCTTTCCAATGGTCTTCCCCGTGTGTGAAACAGCATAACCGTTCGAACAAATAATCAATTTTCCCTAAAAAATCGATCTAGAGGCAACCAGGCACTCCCGGGCTTCGTTTCACCAAAGTATAATCTTTAGCTCAAACGATAATGAATGAATCTCCGAAGGTCACTGAATACCCTTTCTAACGTTCTACCCCGTGCGCAATTCTGACCTACGGTACGAACGAACGATCCGTTTTAATCTGAGAGGCCCCCGGGCGCTTTTGAGCCCGGTTGACCAAAGTCAACCTTCCAAACCGAGAAAAACTCTTGGAATGTCTAATTACATCTCCTAACCTTTCCAACAGTCCACCCCCGTGCGCGATTCTGACTTACCATGCGGACGAACGATCCGTTTGCGTATGACAACCTCCCATCCAAAGGACCGACGTGCGCTTTCGAGCTATATTTGACCCAAAGTCAACACCTGGACCCGAGAGAAGTCCCATTAATCTTGAAGGTCTCTAAAATATCTTTCTAATGGTATGACCTATGCGTGATTCAAATCAACGATTTGTGTTCTACGGCCGTTCTTCTAAGAAAATCAGCATGGGACTGCCAATTGGCAGTTTCTAAGCCCTGCCAATCGGCACTGTGTCTGGGGGCACAGGCCGATAGGCACCCCCTGAGGTAGGCCGATCGGCACCCCCTGGCCCTATAAATAGGGGCCATGATCTCATTTAAAGAGACAATACAACAGATCCATCAGCATCAGTGATCTCAGCAACATTCCCTCAAAATCAGCGAAGTCCCTCATGTGAAGTTCCATTCAAGCTTACATTCCCATCCTTTTCATACCCAAATATGGAAAATATCCTTCCCTCTCATCAACATTCATCAACACACAAAGGAGTTCATCCAAGATCAAATATCAAGCTTCAAAGAAGGTCCAATTCTTCCCCCCTCTCTTTAAATTCCTTATTTTTGCATAATACATATTAGATTCATAATCTAGTTCTTACTTTAGTTCATACACATTAATATCTACACTTTTATTAGTATATTGCACATACTTTATTTTCTACAAAAAATCTTAAAAAACAAATAAAAGAGGGTTACACCCATAAATTCCGAATGTAATTACCCATCACACATTTTTCCAAAATCAAAGCAACACATTTTCTACACACACACATATAATAAAATTTTGTTCGGATTTATGGGATAAACCCCACCCCTATGCTACATCCAAACTACGTGTACTTTGATGCCTTTATAGGCTACGTAGGCGTCCCAGATTAAAATCCAAGACTCGAGTTCAATTTTTTAATTTTCCAATCCTCTTTATTTCCCAAATCTCTTATTTTCTAAAACCACCCATTTTCATATTTATAGATACATCATACTTGTTTGCGTTTCATCCAACACATATTATCATTACCTAATAACGACCAATATCGTGATTAATGCACAAATTATACTTTCTACATATGATATTTTGGGAACATTCCTATGGATGACCTCATTCTACCTTGTCCATGGTATGAGTTGAATAAATCCGATCTCCATCATATAAACACGCTCAAACACTTCATGGGGATATAAAAAGGAAGATAATAACACTAGCCCATGAGAGACCGAAAGGGCGGGATTGGTGCCTAACACCTTTCCATTTTGTAACTTAGCACACGAACCTTCGAACTATTGGTTTCGTATGCATCAGTTTGTCCATGATGCCACTCTCTCGAAGTGGAAACATTTTTTTTGCTTGTTTTGTGCAAAATAGGTCGACGACTCTATCTCCACATTCACCCCCACACCGGCGATGGCCGAAGCAACCTTTCCAAGAAGAAGAGGGGTGCAAGACCGCGGTGTAGCCTTCCCGAGGGAGGAGATGCATCTATTTCTCTCTCCTCTCCCAAAGGCGCCCGGCCTCAGGATGGACACAGTAGGCACTAAATACGGCATGATATCATCTTTAAAACTTTGTCGTAATGTCTTCAATACAACACGTCATAGGCTTTGTGGGATCACAACTCAATGATCAACCTACGAATCAAACAACTTTGTCCGGAATTATGCCAATTACAAATAAATTGACTCGATTAGAAATTTGCCATTACAAATCTCCCTATTTGGCTATTCCGTGACAAAACTAAGAAAATAGTGAAATACTAAGTCGGGTCATCAAGCCAAAAACCTATGCCCCATCCCCTAAACCCAAAAAGGAAAAATACAAGACGCGGACTAATATAGATAAAACCAGCGAAGCATAAACATGTCTGAATGTGATGTAGTCAAAATGTCTGAATCTTTAAAAATCACTACACACACGAATAAACAAATACCCAGTGAAGTATGAGGGGATACAAATTTATTAATAATGTTAGTATAAAAACTCAGTAAAACTCCCCCTACATCACATGTCTCTCCCCATTTTTGCCTGGAATAGAAAACGAGTGGGACAGATAAACCATAAACAATCATCTCTGGAAAGAGTATCAGAATTAATAACATGGCTAGATAAAAATCTCAGTAATAATGAAAAGTATAAGCATGTGACCATGGATAATCATCAAAATAGCCATAAATAATTATATGAGGCATATAATGAATAACGATGATAAACAAGGTACATTAATATAAATAACATGCTCCAACAACTAATATAACTACATAATAACGAAAACCATAAGTACTATATGATAATAACATAAGTATATCAAGTATAGAGGTACTAACACTAATCTCGAACTGGAAAAAAATTGAAAGAAATTTTGTAACGTGTTCGAATGAAAAATACCATCGTTCGAACGAAGACTTCTGGTGACATGAAATAGTGGACTCTCGTTCAAAGCTTGTTTGAAGTGTACATCAAACTACCTTCTCACAACCCAACACAGTATGGCCAAAACACCTCATTCGAAGCACGTTTGAAACAGGTTCAAATGAGGGAGGCCTGCAATCTCGTCCAAACGAAATGGGAAATTTGTTCAAATGAGGTTAAAAAAAATTGAATTTACCCTCAAAAAAATTATGACAAGGTACCACAAGTAGGATAAACACTCAGACGTAAAAGCACATTCCAAAACACAAAACTACTACTCTGACAAATAAGAGTTACACGGTTATATGGTATTAATGTGCCTAAACATGGAATGTAGTGAATGGGTATGAACTAACACAAATGAATTATGACCCAAACACATAGATACGTTCAAGAAGCTCTAATTGACCGCAAAATATTATCAAACTATGATTTAACCACATGTGACAATAATGTCAACAATGCACACAAATCTAGATTTTGACAATTCTACCAAACAATAGCGTCATGACATGACCATTAAACCTAGGACTCATTGTGTAAATCCGTTGTTCTTCGAATAAACTCCTTCAAAAGATAAACATATATATTTTTTTATTCTTTTTTAATTCATGATTATTTTGAAGCACTATCTTTCCTTTTAAGTTATTCTAAGTTGGCCCTTTTTGGCAAATTTTGATCTTTTTATTGCCTTTAGTTTTCCTTGGGCTCTTTTCAATGTTGGCTTTCACACAAATTCAGCCTGTCTTTCGCAACCCTTTTCGTGTACACTCATATTTCTTCAATAATACATAAATATTCTCACGAGCAACGGTTCTTATATGTACAACTGCCTATAAGTCATAAATACACGTAGATGACGAGATTGAGAGGAGAAATTCTCACCAAACTCAAATATACATGTCAAGTTATACGCTCATAATAACTAGTGCATGTGTGTACGATAACATATACACAGTCGAATCCATAATGCAAGTTATGTTCAAAATAACTCCATGAAAAGAATGGTTAAGATCAACCTAAGTATTTAAGGTCATAACTAAATGTCCTAGCCACATGGTGTAATACCCCATAATTTTGAGTAATTTTTATTGGGATTAATTAAATTACAATGGGAAACTAATCTGAGTTAAAATAAATGTTAATTAGCGTGATCAGAGTTAATATTTATGGATGTGAATTAAATTAAATACTACCTAGTAATCATGTAATAAAATATTGATAATGCACTATGTTTAGTCATGAGTGAGAAATACGACACTTTATGATAGTTTAGTCGGGACGCGCATGTGAGTCGTGTCGGACTTAAAATATGAAATAATTTGTAAGTGATATATGCGTGATCCAAATAGTTATTTCGAGTTCACCGATGTGTCCATACAGATCAAGATAGTCATAAAATTATACTCGAGGTTGTGTTTAGGTCCCGGGGTATTTTTAAACCATCTTGACACCCCGTAAGGGTATTTTGGTCTTTTGGTATTCTAGAATTAGAAGACCAACGAATTTGGGAAGACTATATCAGTCGATATATTGTAGAGGCTAGGGTTAGAACACATGAGAAACAGAAGAGGCCATTGAATAGGAAGAGAAAAGGGTTTATAAGCCATTCACCACCACCTAGCACCAATGTTGCTGTCGGAATCGAAAGGGGCACAAGGAGGAGATCCATCACCAAACTACTTAAATCAGACCATTATCATCTAAGACAAGTGTTTAAACTTTCAAAAATTGAGTAGTTATAATGTCCATGCTAGTCTATAATTGTCTCTATAACGAAAACAAGTTATGTTGAGTGATTTCATGGGATTTAATTATGGTTTTGGTTGCAAATCATATAATAATTTAACCTCCTAGGATTATATTTCAAAATTTGATTTTTAGGACACATAAAGATGGAATCTTGTTGGGTTCTTAGTTGAAGAACATGAATCTTCAATAACTTAGGGTCTAATTAATGAACATAAGATAACAATTTGCTAGAATTTTTTACGTTACTTTAAATGTATGCTATTTTAATTATACTTAGAATTAAATTACGATCCATAAATGTTTGGAAAGATCTTGGTCTTAGCTTTCTAATGAGATTTGAATGAGGTCATTTGGAGTTCTGTAGAGGAAGTAATCGACTTTTTACTATGGGGTGTCTAATCTGTCAACATATTAATCTGTCAGAATTTTTTATATTACTTTAAATGTATGCCATTTTAATTGTACCTAGAATTAGATTGCAAGCCATAGATGTCTGCAATAATTTCGATGTTAATTTAAACATATGTCATTTTAATTGTACTTAGACTTAGATTGCGAGCCATAGATGCCTAGAAAAGTCTAGGTCTTTTCTTTTCAATGAGCTTTGAATGACGTCATTTGGACTTCTGTGGAGGGAGAAATCGTGATTTTACTAAAGAGTGTTTAATCTGCCGGAAAATTTGCGACTCGATTCGGTTGCTCAAAAAATGACAATTTTGTTAATTTAGGTGTAAAACTTTAAAAAAAATTATTGGAACCATAACACGAGTAGTATGGTATTATGCAAAAATTAATAGAATACCAGTCGTATATAATTGAGACATAGGGATAGTTGAGGAGTCAAATTTATAGACTAGAACCTATCAGAAATTATTGAACGTAATAACGTACGAGAATTAAATGGGGATACGTAAAGAATTGAGATGAAGCCAAGATTTGGATTAGTAGAATAATGTGATATTAACTATTGAAATTATAAAAGAGATGATTAGAACTCTTTGAATAACGATTGATATTCGTAATAAAGGGAATTAAAATAAAGTGTGAAACAGTATTACATTGAATAATTGAGATATATATGGAACGTACTATATGAATATACATGAGTTGTGTGATTGACTGTTATGTATGATTTTATGTATATAAGCATACCTACACTGTCTGCTATCACAAGAGGTCACACGCAACGGGCGATCCAACCTTGGCGATGCCAGCAAGGTTTGGATGTGTGACCCAGAACACAGAACTTAGGGCTGACCACTATTTGAGTGTACGATAGTGTGACCGGTCATTTGGGTGCGTTAGGCATGTGTGTAGCCCAAAGGCTTAGGACTATGTGTTTCTTTGAATTATGGTTCGAGGGTGATTTCGAACCGGTAGTCCTTGATTTAGTATGTGAGGTACATGCACTCGATAGAAAAGTATGCATGCATCGCGGTGCTCATCCCAGGGATGTTGTAGTCGTATATATAGATAGTGTGATATATATATATATATATATATATATATATATATATATATATATATATATATATATATATATATATATATATATATATATATATATATATATATATATACACACGTGTGATTTGTTCTACTCTCGTGTGGTAGTAAAAGATATAAATAGTGTATATCTAAAGTAACCTAAGTAAGAGAAACTTAAATAATTATTCAGCAATAATATTCGGCTAATGATTATGGTCTTACAGTAGCATATCGTTTGGGTGATACGGGTAGGCTGAGAATATTAGTGGTTAGGTAAATGCTTATTGTGACTAGTTAGGTTGGGTAGCATAACAAGGTGGGTTTAGTAGGACATGTTAGGTGTGCACTATAATTGAGAGGTGAACAACTCAAGGGAGTGTACGTGAACCTAACGTGTATATAATGGATGTTCTAACTGCATTTTAAATACTTGCAAATATTTTTCAAATGTTTTGGGCCCTAACCTGTATCAAATCTATTTTCAACACTTTTAGGTGTCCAGCCACAACGACACCAATGATGATTGTTCTTTCCAGGGACATGTAGCTACAGTTAATATGAAGGCTTGCAGGATTTTCGAGTAGCCAATTCTATCATTGATATTCTAGATCAGGTTTTCTATTCCAGTATTGGTTGGCCGTGTTGCCTTTTTTATTTAGACTTATGTAATTAAGACTATTTCAGATGTTGGATTGGATGTATTGGATTTTTACCCGATGGTTTGTTCGGAGACTTTATTTTCTTCTCAGCTTCAGACATTACATTGTGGTTTCGTGTATATCAATCACTGTGGGTGGGGTTATTATTGTTTGATTTATATTGTTGCATGCTAATGAAAGATTAAAATTTGACATTGCTTGTTAAATTAATAGGTGGTTAGTAATTAATTGAATTTTGACAGTGATGCTAAGAATGAGCCATATGAGACTCTTGTTTTATTTTGCTAAGGGGCTGGACAGCCGTTATTTTAATAGGCAGGGTGTCATATATGGTATCAGAGCATCAGGTTCTAGTGTCCTTAGGTTCTATGTGACTTTTTACGTTTCATCGTAGCGTTCTTTGATCTAGAGCCTTATTATAGGATTATTGCATTCATCCTTACGTACACACACCTACGCTCTTCTGCTAATTATTTTGTATTTTACGAAGAACTTATACAAATTTCAATCTCGTTTCAGATGCTGTCAAAGAGAACCCATCAGACGAGAGCGAATGCTGGGGAGGAAAACCCACAGGGGAACATTAAGGTGGCAGAGGTGGCCGACATTGTGGCATGTGACACCCCGCCTAATTAAATATCGGGTGATCGGTCCTTTATTAAATTAAATCAGGATTTTCAAATTGGTTTATTCTTAGCATCGCTTTCGAAAACTAAATTAATTACTAATCACCTATTAGTTAATTAAACCGGTGCCAAGTTTTTATCTTGCATTACACAGATAACAACATGCGAAAAACCAAAATAAACCATACATCAATATAGAGTCCAATCCATCACCAGATATAGAAAAATAAATTCTAGCCGAATAAACCATCGTCACCAAACCAAATAAATCCAGCATAATAATCAGGGGAGGATCCACCCCAAGCCGAAGCGGGGCGGCCGCCCCAGTTCAATTTTAAAAAGATATATAGGGTTTTTTTGGTAAAAATTCAAACTTCGAGGTTACTTCTAATTATTTTCAAAGATGAGGGTGAAAATGAATTCAGCCTCATCTCATTACACGGATTCAGCCTCATCTCTGCTCCAGGCTCCCTCACCTCTGTTGCTGCTCTCTGCTCCAGCGTAGAGGTATATTTTGTTTATGTGTTTATTTTATATGTGCATATTTCTTATATGTGTTTAAATTTATTATGAATATTAAAATTAAAATCCCTAGAAACTATTAGTCTGAAATTAAATTTATAATGTAAAATTAGTCTAAAATTAAATTTATAATGTATGCTTGTAGTCTGAAATTAAATTAAATTTGTTGTAAATATAGGAAGTCAATGAAAAAATAATTTAAACGGAAAAGAGGAGACAGCACACCACCCATTAGGGTAATATTATTAAAAAAATCCACGAACAAAGTAGGAATCCAAATTTGGTTAATTACTACCTCAAACATTTTTAAGGTTAAAATTTGAAAAAAAAAAAAAAGTAAAAACAACCCAAAAATTCAGCTCGGGGGCTCCCGCCCCCGAACTCTCGGGGTTCGTCCGAAATTTTTGCCCCACTTGACTCAAATTCCTGAATCCGCCACTGATAATAATAACTAAATCCAATATAAGTCTGAACTGAATAAACCGAATGGGGCAACATGCCCAAATGAAAATACTAATATACTCTCAAAAGATCCTACACTAGGAAATGAAACGTCTAATAAAAAACTCATGCAAGCATCCACCTGTGCTGCAGCTGCGTGTCTCTGGAACAGAATATCAAGTTGTCACCCCTATGACTGGACACCTAAAAGGTTTTGAAAATATTTTATGGAAAGAGTTAGTACTCAAAACGTTTTGAAAATATTTAGCAAGTGATTTATCGCAGTTTAAAATCAGTTATTGATTACACATGTTATGCTTACGTACACTCACTTGAGTATCCTCACCTCTCCTTTATAGTGCACGCCTAACGTTCTCTACTTATCCCACCTAGCTATTCTACCCAAGCTAACTAGACATAAGTAACTATCTGGACTATCTACATCTCTAAGTCCCCTTACCGCCCATATAGGACACTATCCGAATTAACATTTCTCATATGTTAAGAGTTGAAATTAACATTTCATTTATATTCTCATTTACTCAATTAAATAAGTTTCACTACTTAATTAATTCATTAGATATACACTATCTATCAGTTTACTGTCACACACACACACACACACACACACACACACACACACACACATATATATATATATATATATACGGTGCCACTCAAAAGGACCACTGTGAAACAATAGGCATACTCTGCTATCAGTCCAACTACCTCTCGTACTGAATAGGGACTATTGGTTTGGCAATCTCCTCGAACCCAAAATCAAACAGCAAGCAATAGAGGCGAACATAGTTATAAGTTTTTGGGCTACGCACAGACCTAGTGTACCCAAATGACACACCGGTCCCACTAATACACGTCACATAGTGAGCCGCCCTAAGTTATATACTTTGGGGCACAAATCCATACCTCCCTATAATCGACAAGGTGGGATCACCCACTGCGCAGAAACCTCCGGTGATAGCAAGCATCGTAGGTATGTTAACTCATATCACCAGTCATTTAATAGGTACACACACAACCTATATATATATACATAATTAGTAAGTATTCACACCACCTAATTATCATCATTCGTACGTAGTATATATCACTCGAATACTCACCGTACTTCGAAATTATGATTATTCTCACTTCGAAATTATGTTTTCTATTCCAGTATTGGTTGGGCGTGTTGCCCTTTTTATTTAGACTTATGTAATTAAGATTATTTTAGATGTTGGATTGGATGTATTGAATTTTTACCCGATGGTTTATTCGGAGACTTTATTTTCTTCACAACTTCAGACATTACATTGTGGTTTCGTGTATATCAATCACTGTGGGTGGGGTTATTATTGATTGATTTATATTGTTGCATGTAATGAAAGATTAAAATTTGACACTACTTGCTAAATTAATAGGCGATTAGTAATTAATTGAATTTCGACAGTGATGCTAAGAATGAGCCATATGAGACTCTTGTTTTATTTTAGGGGTTAGCCACCCGTTATTTTAATAGGTGGGGCACATGGAAGTTGCGTCTCTAAGGGGATTTAAGCACACCGATATGATATACCATACATGTAAAACTTAAGACACAAAAACTGAAAATCTTTTTGAGTTTTTCTAAAAAAAATTAGACCCGGAAGAAAAATCTTTTTGTATTTTTTAAAAATATATGAAAGCAAAAAAATTTTATATTTTTTAAAATTATATGAAAACAAAATCTTTTTGTATTTTTCTTAATATGACTCAAGAAAGAAAAAAGATAAACATACAAAACATACACAAGTCATAACCCTAGAAAGCATATATCAACAAGTACAACTAGAGTATAATAACACGCTCAACCATAAGATCTAACATGGAGAGAATCGCATGCAAACAAATAAGAATAGCCAAGCCTAATATCTAAAGCCTCTGAATTCGATTTCCTAACACAAGTAAGTGTGTTATGATGAATAGGGATTTTGGGAACCGAAATGACCTATTCTTAGACTTCATAGGAGTGTTCTTAAGATCGTAGCCAAAACGTCTAAGGTGACCCTTCCTACCTCAATGAGTGCAAGTGTAAATATGGTGAGGAGTGTTACCTAAAGGTTGACCTTTCCTAACTTTCCTAGTCAACTCTGTTATATACATGGTCTTGGCTTTGGTAATAGGAGCAATACGATCATCAAAGTCAACTCCACACCTATTATCTTTGATTTGGACGATGCCTAACATCCTATCCAACTTTTTCAACCTAGCCTCCAAATCAAATGTGACCCTACTCGAATCTCTCAATCTCTCCTCAAGATCATCTATCTTAGACCCGAGTAAAAGTCTAACTCTAGAATCTTCTTATTCATAACCTTCATCAAACCATGAAGACTATCTCTCTCGCCCTCAACATATTCTAGTTTCTTCCGAAGAGTCTTCTCACGTGCCCTAAGATCCTCAACCAATGCATCATTATCATTTCCTATGGCACGTTCTTTCAACCTAGCTTCCAACTTCAAGTTAACCTTCTTCACCTTCATAGTTTTAGCATACAATTCATGGAAGGGGACTTGCAACTCACTCTCCTATACTTACTCATCCTCACTCACTTGGGATTCATTCACAATGGGCTCGAAAGTGTCATGCAAAGAAATATCTTCATGGGAAGATTTATCGTAGCCCCTTACATGAATAACCATGAATGCGACCAAGTTGTGCTCATTAGGTAAATCATTTCCCTCTTTCGAATCACTATCACCAAGGGTGGCATTAAATGCTATCAGAGTCTTTCCCTCCTTCCTAAGTCTAGTGGGGCACTCAACTACCCTATAGCCATAAACCTTGCAACCAAAGCATCTCTCTGAATCATCCATCTTGACATTCTCACTCTGGTTCTTAGGGATGCTATTGGCCTTGTTGTCCGTGTCTTTTTAAAACCTTTTTGCGTCTTTCGATAGCTTTTGGAATTTGAAAAATTTTCTTGAACTTCTTTGCCAACATGGTCACATCCTCATAATCGATGTTAGACTCATAATCCGAAACAATTGTTTCCTCCTTCTGTGCTTTCAAAGCAATGCACTTTTCTTTCTTTGTCACTTGCTTGGAGGTAAATATGTCAAGCTCATAAGTTTGTAGGCCACCTATAATTTCTTCAATTTTCGTCGAGTCAAGTGTACCTATAAAATTTAAAACATAAACCTTTGGATTAAATCTGTCAGGAAACGAGATTGAGCTCTCGTTCAAAAAATTTATGGCCTTAAGTGCAGACTTCATACACATTTTCCAATAAGCATAATTCGACCCATCAAACATAGAATATCTAAAAACATCAAACCCTCCGAAATTCATGCATAAAGATTAGGGATCATAGACGCAGTAAATTAGTGTTCTAGCTATGATGCAACCTAGTAACTGTCTACGGATCCGAACACGGAGTCCACCGTTTCTTCTTCACAATCAGCACGTACGGAGTCCACCGCATGAAAATAATTCATTTAATAATTAAGAACAAACTCCGGTGCCAAAATCAAAATCACTATAGCTTTAGAATAACGAGATTTGGATCTTGAAAAACTAAGGATATTGGAAACAAGTGGGAACTTTTGTAACTGGTGAAGAAACATTTTTTGACAAAAGTTCTTGTTGATTTCTGAGTGAAAGGCATCCTTAAATACGAAAACATGATTTTTGAGGTGAGGTTCCATTCTATCAAAAAATAGGTCTCGTTCGAACGAGAATTCTCTCTCATTTAAACAAAACTCCATCTTATTTGAACGAGAGCTCAATCTCATTTAAGCCAATATCGAACGAGTATTTCACGAGTCAAAACAGTACACCCTCGATCGATGCTCGTTTGATAAATTCTTCTAACGCAATTTCAAACGAAATTGTCCTTTTGTTCAAATGAAATGTCCATCTTGTTTGAACGACTGGAAATAAAAAATATTTTAAGTTTAAAATTGCCTCGATTTTTAAATCAAATAAAATGAAAGACAACTCATAAAATATTTCATAAAAAATACGTTTCCAAATGATTTTTCAATGTCCCGAAACATTTTAATTTAAAAATAAATCCTTAATTAAAATCCTAAATCTCAAAACTCATGTAGCATTCATACATGAGTGATCTAAGATAAACCAAGTGTGAAGAAAATGTAGGCGCTAAACACAACACGATATCATCTTCAAAGATTTGCCCTAACATCTTCAATACAACCCGTCGTAGGCTTTATGGGATCACAACTCAATGATTAACCTACGAATCAAACAACTTTGTTCGAAATTATGCCAATCACGAACAAATTGATTCGATTGGAAATTTGACCTTACACCTACTATAATTTTGGCATTAATAAATACACACACAAAGTCATAAATACATCGTATACAGGATATACGCCGTTAAATCTCCTAGGCATAAAATAAGGAACAACTTAACCCATTAAAACTCATATAATCCATCACCAAAGCAAAGCAACCAAATTAATACAAGATGAGTTAAATCAATCTCAACCTAAACTAACTTAGCTAGAAAGCATATTAAAACATGTAATTAAAGCAAGTAAGTATATAAAGCAAGAAATAATTTAAGACAACTATATCACAAAGCTTGAAACAAGAAAAGAGAGATTAAATAAATGGGGAAGAAGATGAATAGTAAAACTTACATACAAAATGGATGAAACCCTAAGAGGGAGAAAAAGAAAAGCTCCCCAACACCAACTAGGGGTGGAAAAAAAAAAGACCGACCCGAATGGACCAATTGGATCGAACCGGACCGAACCGAAAATTAAGGCTATTTTAAAATCGGTCCGAAAACCGGTTCACAAAAACTAAAAATCTATTAAACTGGTCCGGTCCGCATTCCATTATATTAAAAGACCAATTTGGATCGGACCGAACCGATTCCCATATATATATATAATAAAAATAATGTTATTGTGTTTCTTATATATAGTTTTTGAATTAATGTATATAACTTATGAATTTAATTTGGAACATTTTATATATGTATAGACATTTTTTTTATTTGGGTTAAGAAAAGCCATGTAAATATCAATTGGAGTTTCAAGTATTATTATTTTTTTAATTTTGTATATATATTTGTGAGAACAATAGATAAAAACATTCATAAAAAGTATATATATATATATAATAGGGTCAGGACCGAATTTTACCCCTGGACCGAACCGAAAAAAGCCTGGACCGAATTAGTAAGTTACCCGAATTAATCGGTCTGGTCTCGATCCAAAAAAATTGAGGACCGAATATTTGGTCCGGTCCAAAAAATAGGCAAAACCCTAACCAAACCGGACCGTGCCCACCCCTAACACCAACTAAACCCTAACCTAAACTAATGCAAAACAAAATATCTCTCTACAATAATCCAATTCATAAATATAAAGTAAGCTAGATTAAAAGAAAGGGGAAATAAAATAAAATGCAAAATTGCTAAATATATGCTATGACCATTTGATTAATGATAAGAGATTGGTCAACTGGTGGTCTTGAATAATGCCCACTGCCTTCCAGTGTAGGTAAAACCTGATTGACCGATCGATCGGGAATCTATTTTTCTAAGAACATTGTTCTTCAAAAGGGAAATAAATTGCATTATGGAATTGACTCTATCTTGATCATCCGAACTCGAAATGACGCGTCATTTGCGTCCATGCGAAGATGTCTCAACAAAGTACGCTCCCTTGGACCTCTGATGTCCGGACAAAAAATTGTGTATTTACTAAATTGCCCTTGAAGTTGTATAAAATGATGAACTTTCCTAAAGCGCAATGAAATGCTCCGTTTAACGTTCTAATACCTACAAAAACTCAGATAAACCTTGCACATTATTTATATATATATATATATATATATATATATATATATATATATATATATATATATATAAGGTTCATTAAAAGGGTGAATACGACCACAAATATCCCCTTGAATTCTTTGTAAAAAAGACATTGACCTAAAAGATATTTTGAGAAAAAATGCTCGTTGATCAATTTTCCTTGAGAACAATGGATGCAAAAATGATCATCAAGTAAAGTAAGTTCTTTATTTGTTAACGAGTGCCCGTGCGAGTTATTTATGATTCAACATAACATGTTTGATCCAAGGTTACCCAAACGACAATGCCACGATATCAAAGTACTAAGATTATTGAGCTTCCAGTTCATGACAATACGTGATTCTACAACATTAATTGTTATATGGTATAAATTGTAGACAATTTATTTAGTGTGAGTATCTAACTTCCAACACAAAATGTAATGTAAATGAACTTATTGTCACATTTATTACATGTTTTTATATGATACCCATTCATTCATATATCCTTAAAACTCAACAAACTTATTTTAGAATTGCTTGAGTATATGGCATTATTTATGAATAAGTGAGTACCATTATGTAACACCGCGTGGGTTCTTCCGAAACCTGTAATGATCTTAACAGGACCAATTATAGTGGAAACATTAAGGGTTTGTGTTGGTTGACAATGGGCAAAAGAGTGGGCATGACAAAAGTTGTCGTGGAAAAAATTTTGCCTTGGCAAAATTTACCTAGTTTTTTCACATGAGGCTATCAAACAACCATTAAGCGAAATTAACGTCAATCCAATTAGTTTATTTAAAAACAGTTTTTATATTATATTCAAAACTGTTAAAAATAATTTTTACAATATTTTTATATTACGTTTTTTTTAAAAATTTGTAAAACATTTTCTTAACAATTTTTATAATATTAAAAACAGTTTTTAAAATATTACAAAACAATTTTTAAATATTCACAACAGTTTTTTTAACTATTTAAAATTGTTTTTTACAACTTTAAAACTGTTTTTATATTATATTCAAAATAGTTTTTTAAAATGTTAAAAACAGTTTTTGCAATATTTTTATATTACGTTTTTAAAAAAAATTGTAGTACATTTTCTTAACAATTTTTTATAATATTAAAAATAGTTTTTTAATATTCACAATAGTTTTTTTAACTATTTAAAATAGTTTTTAAAATAGTTTTTTAAAACTTTAAAACCGTTTTTATATTATATTCAAAACAGTTTTTAGAAATGTTAAAAACAACTTTAACAATATTTTTATATTACGGCTTTTTAATAAATTTGTAAAACATTTTCTTAGCAATTTTTATAATATTAAAAACAGTTTTTAAAATATTACAAAATAATTTTTAAATATTCATAACAGTTTTTTTAACTATTTAAAATAGTTTTTTAAAACTTTAAAACTGTTTTTATATTAGATTCAAAACAGTTTTAAAAAAATGTTAAAAACAGTTTTTACAATATTTTTATATAACGATTTTTAAAAAAATTGGTAAAATCTTTTTTTAACAATTTTTTATAATAGTAAAAAAAATTTTAAATATTAAAAAATAGTTTTTAAATATTCATAACAGTTTTTTTAATAATTTAAAACAGTTTTTAAATTATTTTTTAAAATATTAAAACTGTTTAAGAAGTTAGCAAATTTGTTGACAAATATTTCTCACTCAAATAGGTAAGTAAAGTTTGCCAACAACTTATGCATAAAGAGTGTTGTACACTGACAAATAATGACACGACAAATTGTGCAATCAAACAGTCAAAAAATAAACAAATTTTCATATTTATCAACTTTTTAACATTTATCTAGAAAAAAACAACCAATCAAATGACCTAAGGGTCCGTTTGATAGAAAACTTGGAAAATGCAAATAATTTCAGGACATTTGATCCAGGTCAAACAATTCCAAGACAAATGAATATTTTCCAACTTGTGTCTGTTTGATACAAGTTGGAAAATCATCAATTTTCCACATTTTCTATCAAACGCAAAAGTTGGAAAATAGATATAAATGTGGAAAATTTATTTATGCAATATATATATATATATATATATATATATATATATATATATATATATATGTCCCCAAATAATATAATATATATTCATATATTTTGTGAATATATATTACACATATTCATATATTTTGTTATATTCATATATTTTGTATATTTGATAATATATATTAATAATATAATATATATTCACAAAATATATGAATATATTTTGTATATATTATTAATATATATATTCGAATATATATATATATATATATACTGAATATATATTATTTAGAGAATACACACACACACACACACATATATATATATATATATATATATATATATATATATATATATATTTGAAAGTAATATATATTATATATAATATATATTCATATATATTTAGTATATATACTAATATATATTTAGTATAAATTTATTTACAAATATATGTGTGTGTATTCTAATATATATTTAGTATATATACTAATATATATACTAATATATATTTAGTATATATACTAATATATATTCATATATGTGTGTGTGTATTCTCTAAATAATATATATTCAGTATATTTATAATATATATACGAAATATAAATATATATTAAAATATATGAATTATATAAATGTACGCAATATATAAATATATGAAATATATATAAATATACGCAATATACATATATGTGCTAAAATATATAAAATATACGAAATATGTGTGTGTGTGTGTATTCTCTAAATAATATATATTCAGTATATTTATAATATATATACGAAATATAAATATATATTAAAATATATGAATTATATAAATGTACGCAATATATAAATATATGAAATATATATAAATATACGCAATATACATATATATATATATATATATATATATATATATATATATATATATTAAAATATACGAAATGTATATATTTACATATTTATTAACAATATATATTTATATATATATATTTATGTAATATATAGAGTTTACAAAAAAAAAATGGTTTTGAGTGATTTGCCACCCAAAGGTGGCAAACAAAAACCTGGCCCCCCAAAGAATTGAATTCCACCCTAGAGTGGCAAATTGTGCTTAAGGGGTGTTGTACATAGAAAATAAATTCCAGGACAAATTAACGCTATCAAACCGCCTAAACCCCTTATCCCTTTTTCCATCTCCCTCCGTATTCTGATGGTTGGAGGGGATATGGGCTCAGTAGTCCATAAATCATTAAACATTTTTTATTTTATCCAAACCCTTATCTAATATCTAATCCAGTTTTAAAGGAAGGTTGGTATACAAAAAAGAAGTTGGAAAAGACCAGAATTTTCTAACTTTTCAGAATTTGCCTTGAAATTAGAAGGCTATCAAACGGACCCTAAGTGTATTGTATACCAATCTTGAGAAAATGTAGAGACCCACGTAAACAAAGATAATTATAATATAAACAAAGATAATTACAATATATATATAAAAATGCCAGGGGGAAAGTCGGTTATATGAAAGATACAAAACCAGAATGAAAATGATATCCTAACCTTACCCCCACCAACAAAAACAAAAGCCTAAAATTAATTTCAAACAAAGCCAAAGCCCAAAATATTGAATAACCAAACGTCTCAAAATAGACTATTGAGCTACCTGTCTCTCCGACTCCTGCAGTCAACTTAATCTCTACCCATACCTCATTTTTCTCTCTCCACAGAGAGAGTTAAATTTTCTAGCCGGTTGATTAAGGCTTTTCAAAGATACATTTTTTTTTTCTAGCCGGTTGATTAACAACAGACCCACACCTCAATTTCTCTCTCAAAGGAAAAAGATTGACATCAAAGGCAAGTTTTTGGTTATTTGTTTATCTGGGTCAATCTTCTTTTTAGGCTAATTTGATTGTAATATTGTTATTCTGATTATATGTGTGTGGATTAATTGTGGGTTTTGATTAGATTGTTGGGATTTTGTGTTGTGGTGGAAAATTGAAATAAGTTTGTTTATGACTTTATTTTTGTGTGGTTTTACTGTTACTTTAGTGTATTTGTTGTTGAGATCTGGTAGGATTAAGATTGAGCTTGTTTAGTTCTTGTTGGGTGAATATTGGGGACTAATTTTGGGATTCTTTTTAGTTTGTACGTTTCGTTCGAGGTTTGGAAAGAGAATAAGCATCATTGATTCCAAGAATTGTAAATTCCTGTAATCTTGAATTACTTTCAATTGTTTGGTTTCCTACAATCTAAAATTCCTTTCCCATATTTAGTCATATTTAGTCGGACAAGAATTGACAAGGAATAAATATCATTTACCTAAATACCATTTTACTTGATTTTGAGTGTGTGAAAGTGTGTGTGTGAGATAGGGAGAGTGTAAGTGTATGCGTGTGTGTGAGTTAGAGAGAGAGAGAGCGTGTGCATATGTGTAATTGTATGCATGTATGTGTATGTGTGTGTGTGTGTTATGTATATATAGAGAGAGTTTGAGTTTATGTGAGAGATGGTACTTTTTGTTTCACCACAAAAGTAAGTTAAAATTCTCGGGAATCTAGCATTCCCCCCCATTTTAGATGGGAAAGGAGAATTTTAATTTTATGGGAATTCTAGATTCCAGAAATTCGAAGTTTCCCCAAATATCCGACCAAATATTGTAATTCTAGTTGAGGGAAATTTTGAATTCCAGGAGTTCTAAATTTTCTTTGAACCTTGAACCAAACGAGCTCTAGATGGTTTTTGCAGGTTTAGTTTTTTCATTACCAACTAATTTCACAATAATAAATATGTAACAATTTACATTCTAGGGAGAGGTTCACAAGTGAACTTAAAAGATGAACTTTTTAATGAACCTTAACAAAATAGCACCTAACAACTCATTAATTTTAATTTCTATGTTGTAATTGGTCTGCGCCAGCGGCAACAAACACGCGTGTCGATTGAACCCCCCCCACTCCCCCCAACCACCACCATCACCATGGCAGCCCTTATAGCAGCCCTTATGGCAGCAGGGCTGCCATGGGGGGTGGGGGGTGGTTGAGGATCGATCGACACACGTGTCCGTTGCCGCTGGCACGGACCAATTACAACATAGGAATTAAAATTAATTGAGTTGTTAGGTATTATTTTGTTAAGGTTCATTAAAAAGTTCATCTTTTAGGTTCACTTGTGTACATTCTATTTGTTTTATATATATACCGAAATTATACATGCATAAATATTACTTTTTTTTATTTAATCCTCATTAGATACATTTTTTGGGTTTAGGACACAATGAAAAGGGTGCTGTCCTTGTGGGTGTTGTATACTTTATTATGTCAGTTATGTATACACGAATTTATTAATGCATACGTGAATTTTGTAATGTATACGCAAATTTTTTGTTATTGAATTTTATAATGTTTACATGAATTTTTGTAATGTACACGTATTACAGAGTTTGTGTATACGCACCTTAAACAGTATTAAAATACTGACTGATCAAACGTTTAGTACTCATCAAAGGCAATTTTTTTTTTCTTTTATCTGTGTCGATCTTTTTTCAGGTTAATCTCGTGTAAATATTGTTATTTTGATTATACGTGTGTGTTTTATTGGGGGTTTCGATTAGATTGTTGAGATTTTGTTTGTGATAGAAAATAGAATTAGAGTTTGTTTATGAATTTCTTGTTGTGTGGTTTTACTGTTATTTTGGTATACACGTTGATGAGATCTGTTAGGATTAAGATTGAGCTTGGTTAATTCTTGTTGGGTGAATTTTGGAGGCTGTTGGGATTCTTTCTAGTTTGTACACTAGATGGGTTTTTCGAGGTTTAGTTTCTTCAGTACCACCTAATTTCACAGTAATATGTAACAATTTACATTTTGTGTGAAACACACACACACACACACACACACACACACACATATATATATATATATGAAATTATACGTACATAATTTTTTTTTTTATTTTATCCCATGTAGATACATTTTTTTGGGTTTAGGACACGATGAAAAGTTTCTTAGAGTGCGATCCTTGTGGGTATTGTATACCTGATTTTTTCAGGATTGTATACGTGATTTTGTTAATGTATGCGTGAATTTTGAAATGTTTACGCAAATTTTTGTGATTTTTACGTTGAATGTGTACATGAATTTTTGTAATGTACAAGTGTTGAGTTTGAGTATACACGTCTTGAACAGTGTTAAAATATTTGACCGATCAAAGGTTTAATACTCATCAACGGCAAGTTTTTTATTTATTTATTCATTTATTTATTTTTAAAATCTTGGTCAATCTTTGTTCAGGCTAATTTCATGTAAATATTACTATTTTGATTATATATGTGTGTGCTTATATTTATGGGTTTTGAGTAGAATGTTGGGATTTTGTGTTGTGGTGGAAAATAGAATTAGATTTCGTTTATGAATTTCTTGTTGCGTGGTTTTTTCTGTTATTTTAGTCTACATGTTGAGTTCTGGTAGGGTTAAGATTGAGCTTGTTTAATTCTTGTTCGGTGAATTTTGGAGGCTAATTTTGGGATTTTTTTAGTTTGTACACCAAATGGCTTTTTCCGGGTTTAGTTTCTTCAGTATCAACTAATTTCACAATAATATGTAACAATTTACATTCTGTGTGATGTTCTATATGTATACTGAAATTATACATAAATAAATTTTAATTTTTTATTTACTTTCCAGTAGATACATTTTTTTGGGTTTAGGGCTCAATGAAAAGGTTTTCAGAGTGAGGTCTTGTTTTTCAGTTATGTATACGTGAAATTTTGTAATGCATACTTGAATTTTTTAAATGTATTCATAATTTTATGTAATTTATACGCTGAATTTGATAATGTATACATTACTTCTTGTTATGTATACGTGTTGGGTTTATACCCTAATATATAAGGTATACTAGTGGACTAGAGCCAAAAAGTCTTATTGGTTAAGGATTAGATGGGAAGCTCCCTAAATTTGAACGATGAGAATCAAGGTCATAGTAGTTATACAAATTTTACTGTCCAAACTTTGGTGTGATGGCAAGTGCCCTCGCTTAAGCTATGGTTGGTCTCGAGTTCGAGACATGGGAGCAGTCTCTCCATATACGGGGATAAGCCTGGCCGACATCTGCCTCCCTCAGACCATACAGTTAAGCGGGAGCCTTGTGCACTGGGTACGACCTATTTCTTTGATTAAACTTAACAACTTTTGCCTACGATGGAATGTAACTATTTAACTGAACTCTTTGTTGTTTTATGATATGTACATAATACTTTATTTTATTAAATATCTGTAAAGGGTGCCAATGGGTGGATTTGTTCGATCGTGTTTGTGCCAAAACAATACGTTTTCATACTGAGATCAGAATAGATATTCATACACAATTGGTTTTCTAATCGGGTTACAGGATACAACCCGTTATCCCCGTCAAATATACAAGTCATTTCGGTCTGGCACGCTAACAAATTTATGGTGTTCTTATCGGGCTTATCGTGTCATGTTACAAGAGTCACCCGATCATTATCGGGTCTAATGCGCCTTATGGAGTGGAAACAGATCAGCACTGACATGATTCGAAAAATTAGTGTGTCATTATACCCGATAAGGGTCCATCCATGAACTGATTATTGCATGTCGTGTTTCATTTGGATATGCCTATAACAACTGAATTAGATTTATGCAAACTTGTCCCCGTGTTCTTGCTACCATGTTTTGTACTCTTCACTTCCGTCCACTTGAATTTGAGTAGTAATTACCAGTTAGAAGCAGTTAGTGGCTCAACGTGCTTTCTCAGATTGTTGTCTTAATTACTTGATTCAGAGTCAGCACCTACTACTACACTTGTTGTCTTAATGAAGTGGTGGAGTGGATTGTGTGGTGAAGAAGAACCAGAAAAAATCCTCCCTTTATTTTATGGTTCTCATGCATGCAACATATGGTTGTGCTTTTAGACTTTACAATCTCTGCTAAGTTGAGTATTTCTCTTAATATCTTTCACAACACACGTTTAGAATTGGTTGACCCTTAATCGTTCCAACCTAATTAGTCCTTGTTTTATCAGCAATCAAGTGCCGTGTATTTGACTGAATGAAATCTCAACTATTAAGTTTCTGTTATCTTATATTTGAAGTGCTCTATAAAATACCTTCACAGGTGGGTGAAGGGTCGCAACAAAACTGAAGATCCACACCAACTGGACATATCAGCTCTATAACAGCACATATGGATCAGAGTAATAAATTGAAATTCTCATTTGTTTCATTTTAAGAGTAGAAATAATAATTTGGGATGTTCTATGATAGTTTATTTTTTTATGTGTTTTAACATTCTCTCTCCCGTGTTTTAAAACCATTGAGAGAGTATCAACTAGTATGAAATGCCAATATGTCAAACCCTTATCCACATTGTGTTACTCCCCGTAAAAGCATATTGCACTTGGTACTTGGATAATTCCCTACTTCAACATTCTTGCTAGTGCTAAAATACAAAGTTTATGAGGGTTTTGTCATAAAATATTATGCTATGTTTTGAACTATGCTGCTAATGCATGCCATATTGGGTCAAATGAGATATATTGTGAATTATATTCTGAAGTATGATCTAAGTTCAAGTTTTTCAGCGGCTGAGGGCCTTGCGGGATAGACATTGAGGGTTTGGTGTATAAACAATAGTTATTATAGTGCTATATATGCCAAATTCATGCAAGTTTCTATGTCAATACTCTAATTGGCTACCATCACTCCCAAGAAATAATCATGGCATCAAGCTAAGCTGCTCAGCTCTCATAATATCGTATCAAATCAAAATAAATTGTAGAGAATGCAGAAAATAACCTAGAGGCTCCCTTTATAGGCCAAGGGATCCCGTAAGACAAAAATACCCCTAACTAAAGGAAAAGACATAATTGAGTGTCTAAAGATACGAAAAATAAATAAAATAAAGACATAAATCCCATGCTTCTGCTTCACATATAGGTTGGCTGGTTTGGATTGCTATGTATTTCACACTTGTATTTGTTGCAATTAACCACATTCGGAATTGACACCCCTCCGGACACAGAATGGCTCATGGAGCTTCACGTCAGTGTCGGTTTGTTCAAAGAATGTGACGGGCATGAAGTAGAGAATGGTGGCGATAGGCAAGTGGTAGACGATGGTATCACCGCTAATGAGATGATTCAAAAATCTATTCGTCATTCTCCTGGCTGTGATAATCAGCAAGAGGGATACAAATAGAGGCACCACTGTCATGGTGCCCAAGACTTCCTCCTTGTTATTTTGTAGACTAACCGGCTTCTCGCAGAGACACTTCCCTCTTAACATAGTCGTACACTATCTGAGGAAATGCCACCACCTAGGAGGGCCTAGGCAACTAACTCACTTTGTGATTTCCACCATCTGCTGTACAGATTCCAGAATCCTCTAACCCCAGCTGTCCTCGCACCTCGTGGTGTAAACGACCGAAGCCTACCCTTACCGGTGTAATTTCCTTGGAATCATGTTCTCAACAATACTATTTAAATTCAACTAGTTCCCATATAAGAAGAGATAAATACAATCTAATAATCGGGATGTAACCCAAATAACCATGCTATAAAGCATAAAGCATATATATATATATATATATATATATATATATAAACTGTGACTAGCCCCTATTTGTTGAGAGGTCACTAGTATTCCAAATAACACGTGACTAGCCCATATATACCAGGTCACTAGCACGTAAGTCTGTCATTTTTTAGCTATAAACCAGTACACCCCTCTGCCCGCCTCCAAATAAATAAAATAATATTTTAAGACCATGACTTTCACCCGAGCCAAGCAATAAAATAACACATTCTAATGGAAATTAGGGTTGTTTATAGTATTTTCTTGCATTTTTTATTTCATTGTATTTTTCCTTTTATTAGTTATTTGGTATTTGTTTATATTTTTAGTTGTAGTAAGGATTGAGAGGGGAGCTTATAGTAGGTAGTTAAACATGTGATATCACATGGGTCAATACTCTTTCAACGAATAAGAGCTTACGAGACCCCTTTTAGAATCTTCTCTCCTCCCCTATAAATAGCCTCTCCCCCCCCAAAAAAAAAAAAATTAATGATTAATTCTATTTTGGATTAGTACTTTTCTCTCTCTAAAGTATGTATCTTTTGCGTCTTTGACAACTTTCATTTTACGTCACAATTATATAGGGCCCATAGTGTGTAGCCTAATGATATTCAAGAAGTATATTTTATCTCTTAGTCATTTATACCCACACCTTATGTGTAATTGCATCAACGTATATGCTATACATGGAGGCTAAATATACCAAATAGGTTTTATCATTTAGAATTATATAATTTACAGGGGATACCCCGTAAATTTTATCATTAAGAATTATATATTAAAAATTACGGGGGGCACCCCTTTATTTTTAATAATTAAGTTTATCAAGTCTATTTATTAAATACTATAGTGTCTCAACACAATTTAAATATCATCCTTAGCACGAGTGGAAACAAACGATATATATTATGCAACTGGAGTACAATAAGATAAAGGTCGTACCCAGTGCACAAGGTTTTCGCTTAACTGGAGTACGATAAGATAAATCCTATAAATAAATGAATAGGAAAGACAACACCACCAAACTCTAATGATGAATAAATCAAAATTCAACACTACATAAGGTCTCAAATTCGATATCTTAAATTAACCTCCACAGGCCAACAAAATAGCTCTGACCCAATAAATAAAGGGAGTATATGCTAAACTGGAAGTAGAAATCCTCGCGTCTCTCAAAGTAAAAAGACTGAATAAAATAAATTGAAACCTACATCTTCAAAATGATAGTGATGAGACTAGGATAGAACTTTGCACTGCAAGGAACGGAAGACTAAACTAAATAATCATGAGCACCTAAGGGGGTTTCAACAACAATAATCAAGCCACTGCAAGCTAATATAGCCACGCCAGCCAATGACAGTTATGCAATTAAATAATAATTCTACAATTTATCTCACAACGTATATCGTGCCTCACAAAGTATAACCGATTTAATTTTTATTTTTAAATAGAGAATTAATAAGGACCGTGAGCGTACCTAGCACCCCACGCCCCTTGGGGGAAATCATTCCGACTTAGGCAACAAGTAACGAAATCATGGAATTTACTAAATCGTACAAGTTATACAAATGGCCATTTCTCATGTATTACCAAGTTCACATAATCATACGAGTTTGAGTACATAATTATCTATAATAAATAACTTAATCACATTCCATAATTCACTAATATTTTTATTTAGGACATTACATAATTAAAGTGGGCATGGGAATTTACATGTGAATTTATCCAAGTTGTAATTATCAAGTTATCAATTTATAAATTTCATAGTTATCACAATTTATTACTTTTTTATTAAAATTATAGTTTTTGAATAATTTAACAATATCATAGTATTTAATTATAAAATTTCATGAGACAAATTACAAATCTAATTATCTCTAATGGATTTTATTTAAAAAAAATGTTGAGGTAGAATGTGGTATTTAAATGCATAATAGGGGAGAAGTAGAATGTTAACTTGCCTATTGAAGAAAATTCACAAAAGAAATATAAGAGTTGTAGAATAACTTTGTTGAAGAAGTTTCTTTGAATTTGTGTTGAAAACGTCCTCCAATTGCTCTCAAAATCAGTATAAATGTTGATCCAAAAAGTATCCCAGAAAAATACGATTGTTGTTGGAAAGTGTAGGGTATATTTTTAGGATTGAAACGGTGTAATTTGGGAGGGATTGTGATTAGAATTTTGGGTTGAGCTGTATACTTAAAATGAGAATGCAATAGGTTTTGGGTGCTGACTGTAGAGGAAAAATTGGGATAATGACCTGAAGGCTTCCTTTTAAGAAGGACATTTGTTGCCTAATTTTTTTTTCTTTAATTACACCTTAATTTCTTTCTTTAATAACACTAACCCTAAACCTTTCCCTAAGTAACTGCCTTATTACCAAACTACTATTTATCTGAAACCGTAATTCCTTTTGTTCTCAACCTTCCATTTACTTTCTGTAATTACAATAAAAGACCGTACTTTTAGTTATTTATAATTAGGCCCAAACACTTTATTAATTCACCAAATAAATTCTATAATTCATAATACATTCTATAATTCATCAAATAAAGTTCTACAATTATAATGATTTTCATAATTTCAATAATTTACACACCAATTCTAATTCAACATATAGAACTTTACATTTTTCAATTGTATTATCTAACATTCCAGTTTCTAATTAAATAACTAATTATAATTCCCCCTCAACTCAACTCAACAAAGCTTTTTTTCAATTATTTGGGGTCGGATACATGAATCCTATTTTTCCATTCCATTATGTTCAGTGCAATACCTTTGGTTAAATCACATAATATCATGTTTTATTTTACAATATCCAACCAAGTCAATTTAGGCCTACCTCTACACCTTGTTTTACCATCAATACTAACTAAATCACTCTTCCTTATGAGGGCATCCATTAGTTCATGCTTGACGTATCCAAACCATTTAAGTCGATTTTCTCTTAATTTATATTTTATAGGAACTACTTTTACCATTTCACGAATTTGTTCAATTCTTATTCTATCCTTTCGAATTCTACCACAAAGCCATCTTAGCATTCGAATCTCCGCCGCACTCATTTTCTGCACATTTCTTTTTTTACCCAACACTCGGTCTCATATAACATGGCGGGTCTAATGGTCGTCTTATAAAATATTCCTTTGAACTTCAAAGGTGCCTATCACACAATATGTCGGTAGCACTTCTCTACTTAACCCAACCTGCTTTGATCCTATGAGTAACATTATCACTAATATCTCCATCTTTTTGGATAATCGAGCCTAAATAATGAAAATAATCATTTTTAGGCATATCATGATCTTCCAATTTCACCACAATCCGTTTTTCCTCCTATTACTACTAAAATTGCACTCCACATATTCTGTTTTAGTCCTGTTTATTTTAAATCCTCTTGTTTCTGGACTTACTCTCCACAATTTCAATCTAGCATTAATTCCCGTCTTAGTCTCATCTGCTAAAACAATATCATCTGCAAATAGTATACACCTCAGCACCTCATCTTGTATTTTCTCAGTTTACTCATCCATAAGAAAAGCAAAGAGATAAAGACTTAGTGTTAAATCTTGGTTCAGACCTACAGTAATTGGGAATTCACTAGTTCTCCAGTTGATGTTCTTAATATAGTTATGGTCCCATCATACATATCCTTGATCACATCAATATATTTGCGAGTCACTCATTTTTTATGTATAACCCACCATATTATATCTCTTGGAATCCTATCATACGCCTTTCTCCAATTTTATAAAAATTATATGAAGGTACTTCTTTTTCTCCCTATACCTCTCCATTAATATCCTCAATAAATAAATTACTTACAGTGTTGAACTTCCATGCATAAATGTAAATTGGTTCTCAGTAGATACAGTTGTTTTCAATCTCAATCTATATTCAATCACTCTCTCCCAAAATTTTATTATTTGACTTTGAATAACTTTGTGTGCCCCCTTTATTTTTATAATAGGTACTAAAACACTCTTTTTCCATTCATCGCGTATCCTATTAGTCATTATAAAATATAATTTGGTAAGCTAAGACACACCTTCCTTCCCTAAGCACTTTCAAATCTCAATAATGATACCATTTGGTTCTAAAGCCCTCCCTGTTTTCATCTTTTCTAGAGCAATCCTAACCTCTGTTGTGAAAAAATATATTTTCTCGAGTTTCCCTAAGCTCCTCTATATCTAATCTACTCCCATTACCCCCATTCAATAACCTCTCGAAGTTGTCTTTCCATCTTTTCATAATCTCATCGTCCTTTACCAGGACTCTCGAATCATCACGTTTAATACACTTAACGTAATCAAAATCTTTTATTTTTCTGTCCCTAAGTTTAGCAAGCTTATAAATATTTTTTCCCCCTTTTGTTTTCCTAATTTTGTATCAAGATTATCATACACCTTTAACTTAGCATATTTTACCATTTTCTTAAATTCCTTTCTAGACCATTTATATTTCCGAAAATTTTCTTCGTTTATAGTTCTTTGCCATTTTTTCAAAGCACGCCCTTTTGATTTTTACTATATTTTGTACTTCTTCATTCCACCACCAAGTTTCTTTAGATTGTGGCTCCTGCCTTTTTATTCTCAAAGAATTTCTTTCGATATTCTCTTAATGCATGTGACCATCATATCCCATATTATGTTAGTCACATCTTCGGTATTCCATAATGCTTTATTTAATATTTTATCTTTAAGTAGTTTGAATATCTCTTTTTTTAAGTTCCACCACCTAGTTCGTAGGTTAATTTTCTCTTTTCACACTCGATTTTTAATATTTATATCCAATATTATTATCCTATATTGTGAAGTTAAGCTCTCTCCTGGGATAACCTTGCAATCTTTACATGTTAACCGGTTTTCTTTCCTAGTAATGAAAAAATCTATTTGACTCTTATGCATTCAACTTTTATAAGTTATTTAGTGTTCAAGCCTCTTTTTAGAACATGTATTTACTAGTACAAAATCACAAGCCATCGTAAAATCTAAGATAGACTCTCCACCGGCGTTCCTATCTCCAAAACCATATCCTCCATGCACTATCTCATATTCTACACGATCTTTTCCTATATGGTCATTAAAATCTCCCCTATATTAATTTTTTCACCTACGAGTATTTCTTGAATTAATTCGTCTATTTGTTCCCAAAATTGTACTTTAGTGTGTTCATCTAATCTATTTGCGGTGAATAAGCACGAATAATATTAATTATATTTTCACATAATACCAGTTTTGCAAGTACAAGTCACTTTTCCTAATAACAGTTACGATACCATCCTTAAAGGTTCTTATCTACCATTATTCCGACTCTGTTCTTAATTCTATGTTTTTCTATATAATATAATTTAAATCTTGTATTTTCTATTTCTCTAGCTTTCTCACCGACCCATTTAGTTTCTTATAAACAAGCTATGTTAGCTTTTCTTCTTATCATCGTATCCATTAACTCCATCCTTTTTCCTGTCATAGTTCCTATGTTCTAGGTTGCTAACCTAAGTCTACTATATTGGAGTAATTTCTTTACCCGCACACGTCTAGATTGTTGCAAGAAGCCTTACCTATTTTTTATCGCACTCCGGCGCCGATGCAACGCCTCTTGCCTATTTTTCTCGACACCCAGTGGCAGGCGCAATGCCCCTTGCCTATTTTTCTCGACGTCCGGTGGCAGGCACAATGCATCGCTCAAGGGGAATGCCCTTGTATTAACTCGTATATTCATAGGATTCATGTTCATAAGGATCTGAAAAAGTTTTACGCTGGCTATCAGCTACCTAACGCAACCCTCTTCCTTTATCCAGACTTGGGACCGAGGATGTCAAAAAAAAATATATATAAGAGGTTGAGCACGAGGCAGAGTTAATTAAAATTCCTCCAAATTTTCCCTTTAATTATTTACTAAATACTACTAAATTATGGGGTATTATAATCTTCCCCCCTAACCAAAAAATTTTTGTCCTCAGAATTCGTAATTAAAAATTTTTACCCGACTCAAAATAGATGTGGATCTTGTTGTCTGCTCAAATCCTCGCGCTCCCAAGTGGACTACTCCTCATTGTGGTGGTTCGACTGCACACGTACTAATGGTGTATCTCATTGGAATGTAATTTTTGAATTCGCCTATCTAAAATACCTACCTGCTAGTCTAACTCGATCTCACCCAAATTGATATGTTGATAAGCGTCTCTAGGGTGCAGGAATCTACGAAGTAGAAATACGTGAAACACGTTAGGCATGCTCAAGTTTGGTTTGAAAGGCTTAACGATTTTAATAATGTGTTTAAGCTTGACCGGTTTATTTCACGAGTCGAGCTCAAACAAACTTTTATTCGAATGAATATGAATTGAGATCCAACAACTTTATTTATTATACTGTTTTAGTACGATTATTGGTAATCGAGCCAAATTTGAGTTTAGTAGCTTAAAAATACGTTCAACTTGGTTCTTTCATTATTGGAGCTGATCTTGAACGATCTTTTATCAAAACGAACACTCTTCGAGCTCAAATAGCTTTGTTTGCTTACAACCCTACTCACGCCAGTTGGAGGACTGCCCTACCCTCAGTGGCG
This sequence comes from Sambucus nigra, assembly GCA_949130495.1. Lineage (NCBI taxonomy): Eukaryota > Viridiplantae > Streptophyta > Magnoliopsida > Dipsacales > Adoxaceae > Sambucus > Sambucus nigra. The sequence continues at coordinate 388,621,224 of OX422211.1, read as the reverse complement.
CCACGATTTGTCCCAGCTACTAGAGGACTCATTTGGCTTCTCTGTTGCTGCCAAATATTTCACCGATGACGAAGATTTGCCTCTCCCCAATACTAGATGCTACCTGCTCCACTTGACTTAAGCTCACCTTTCCTTTGGAGATCTAAGATTTCCCATACCTTGTAGGTTACACAATTCCAACTAAGTTCGCTTGTTTTCATGAGAAGAAGGGTAATCCTCATGAGCACGTTGAGAGAATTGACAAATTCTCATAGCTTATGTCACTAAACATTTAGCTGATTCGAGTTTTGAAGTCCCTATTTAACTGGTTTACAACCAAAATTACTATCACGCTCATCCTCGTTCAGTTTCACTGAAAGTTTTTCCAGATGGAGGGGGAAGTTCCCTTGTGCATTTAGTAGCAAACAAATCTTTTAACGTCCTTCAAACAACTCCCAGACTTTCGACCTGTTCCGACAACCTTTAATCCAATCCGACAACCTTTAATCCAATCCAGCGACTTCGAACAACAAGTCTTACAGGGATGAGAGGTAAGGATTCGGAAGAGAGGTAAGGTTTTTTTTAATTAGGGGGATGAGATATTGTTCTATGACTCTGCCTTTTCTTTTCTTTTTTAATAATGGTTGCGGAAGTGTGGATTGGTGGTGGTGTTCTTTGATTAAGGAGGTAGTCTACCTCAATGTTACCTGGTACGTGGGTTGCTCTGGTACGTGGTATGAGAACGGGTACAAGATATGTTTCTTTAGCCGATACGCGGTTCGTTGGGGATAGGCTTAATTGTTTCCCTAGACATGATTATAGTGCTAAAAGAACACCAACAAGAGTTCACTAAGAATATATGTAGTGTATAATCTCTACATTCTACAATATATTAATAAGATATACGAACCACTCTTGTATTATATTAGTTGTGAAGTCATTTTTCTTCTCATACATTATGTTATTGGAGTCGAAAGTTCCATTATTATCTATAATAGCTAAATTAATCATTGTTAAAATTGGGAACGCCACATTTAGCGATCCGAATTGAGAACCCACCATGTTTCGGATCGTGCGACCCCGGATCGCGGTACGTAGATGGGTATAGAAGTGATCCCAAAAACCATGGTCCACCTTTTTCATTATGTCGTATGTTGCTTCCTTTAATCAAACATTTCTTCTCTCAGCATTGGTGGGTTTTCTCGGTGCCATTGAGAGATTAATTTTTATGATTTTCTAACAATAACAACAAATGGGTGGAGCGTCCTCACTTTGATACCAATTAACGTAAAATGAACCGTCAACGGCAATACAGAAAGAAACATACGCGAGAGAGTAAGCACTGAACTAAAAAAAGCGTAGAATGAATTGCATTAACGACATAAGAGCATATTTATAGAGGAGTCTGGGAAGATATAGAGGGGGTTATTCATAACCTTAAATAAGAAAGGTAATGCTGACCCCGGCCCAAACTGGCTTTTTGGGGAGCCCGTTCCCACCGCGCTCACGACCTGGTCTACCAGCGGTAGTGAGAATTCTCCCGTTCCTTGGTCAAAGACTTAGTTGGATGAGGGATCTGCTCCACAAGGAGAGGTACGGACGTAGATGATATCATCACGACCTCTCTCAATATGAGGGATCCCTCCAAATAGAGAAGGGCGAGCAGGGCTTCTACAAGAGCCTCCCCCCTCTTCCCGATCAAGATAGATGGGAAGGAGCCCTATCAAGGCCATAACCAGCCTCTCACCTTCTTCAGGATTTGCTCCTAAATTCCAGCTATGATCGACCTTTCGAATGTATGAAGTTAGAAGCCAAGGACTTTGGTCGAGTGCTTGGCCGTCATTCTTCATGATCTAGACACACTCCTTTTACAAAATATGCCTAGATGCCCCTTCTAGAAGCCTCCACCTACTAGCCCTATAATACAACAAAAATAACAAAAATAGACGACAACTAAATAAAAGAAAAATACAACGAAATTAAAAAATGCAAGAAAATACTAAAAATAGTCCTAATTTCCATCTCGATGTATACTTTAAGGGTAGTTAGGTTGACTACAGTCAGACCATGATGGACCCTGCTGGTGCTAAGAAGATTGCTTTTTGAAACCCTACTTTTGTTATAAGGTCATACCGGGTTGTCATTAAAAAATGTGAGTGTAATATATCAGAGAACCATAATGGCGATCTTCAGCACAAGTTGGGAGTTATATGATGATAACTTGGTTGTTAAGTCATTTCAGGAAAGTTTCCATTGTCAACGTGCACCAACTTCTAAATAGGAGTATAAAATTTGAACTCAACATGAACCCACTGAAGTATATGTTTAACTTCACCACTTGGATGCTTTTGGGGTTTTATCTTTAGCAGGAACTAATATAGGTTGACTTACCCCTCACTCTTATCATATCTGCTTGTGTAGGGGAGAAATGGGGTGGAGCACCAAGTCCACGATAGTTCCTGGCTCTAAAAAATATGATATCAAATGCTTGACCCCATAGGCTATCAAGAGTTAATCCCTTGCCAACCTTGTGGTAAACTTACTAAAAGGATGTTATGGGCTGTCTACTGGGGTGGGCAGCCTCAACTTTACATGTGCTCAGAGACTGGTTAAAGGGGAGGGGGACTGGATACCAAAACTACAAATTTGTCTCGTAGCCAAATTGGAAAGATTCTCTCTTAATTTAAATCAAACTTCATTTCTAATTCAACCCAAACTCACATTTTCATTAAATCAACTTAAGTTCAACTAAATCCACCTCAAAATCAAGATTTCAATTTAATTTTCTTAAATTCAAATGAAACTTCAATGTAAATTCCAACTAACTCTCATTTTATCCAATATTAAACACACTTTAATCCTTCCTTTTAAAAACAACCCAGAACAATAAGGGAGTGTTTGATTGCAAACATTGAAAATGCGTGGAAAATACTTCATTCGGGTGAGAAGTTGAAAAATGAGCGGAAAAAGGTATGAGTTTTTTGTCGTACTTTTTCTATTTTCCATGGAAAACAATTCTTTGGTGGGTAGATATTCCAATAAAAATGAGGTTTGAGATGGAGCACTTATTACGTGAATGAGTGTTGTTTTTATGTAAAATGTTTGTAATCAAGGTACTACATGGGCAAAATATGAGTCCAAACGACTATTTTTCATGGAAAATTTTTCCACGGCAATCAAACACACCCTAAAGTGTACTAAATTAAAACTCTCTTGGTCTTCCAATTGTAATTAAAATCTAATCCACCTCCTAAAGTTAATAATGTAATATTAACCTCCAAAAAGTAGTTAGATGTGGTTATCATGTTTTGCCAAGTGACGCAAATGCTATACATTGCAGTTTTTTTATTCATTTACTAGTAAACCATAAGAGTTGTTAGTAGCATTACTTCCTACAAGGGACCGTACATGGCCATTAAATCTATCTTTGGCTCTCTGTATAACATAAGTTGCACATGTAGAATTATGAAGAAGGAACAAAAGAACACAAAAATTGTTTCAACCTCATAATGACTAAAATGGGGGCTTTCTGGTGTCGCAGGTGCTCCAACTGAAGAGGGAAAGGGTTTGAGAAAAGGTATTGAATTGGCGAAATCAGTTTCCGATAAGCATCTTGATCTTTTGAGGCCATCAGCTCGAGGTTATTCAATGTTTAAAGGTAGTGATTCTTTTTGGGTATAAAAATAAGTTATTTCTAGACTCTAGTAACTACTGTGCAACAATAATCAATGAACCTTTTTAGGTTAGTGACTAAGATATACAACACTATAATGTCTATTTACTTATTTAATGCCCTAATTATTTTGTTCTTGTTTCACTTGCACTCTTCGTGTTTATGGGTCCACTAGAAAAGTGTCCATGTTTAAAATGTGTCTGCTGCATCACAGGTGAAATGTTATCATTCTCAACGCAACTCAACAAATCATTTTCCTAATTATTTGGGTCGGCTAAATGTTATCATTCTAATTATCTACATAGCATTTGCATTTTTTCCAGCTTGTGTGATGACCTGACATGAATCTAGAAATCCTTAATGTTTCTTCTATTCTTCTTCTTATAACATTGAAAACCCGCTTTACGCACTTCACATTATGTATTTTAGAACTCTTCCCTTTCATTTGCTTCAATATTTCCAGATTTTGTTACTACTGTCATTTTTTATCAGAAATCAATAGAATTTTTATAATGAAAAGAGAAATTACAGAGAGAAGAGAACCAGGAATTCTTGTCTAGATTACATGAAGGAAAACAGAGATGAAAAGGGAGGCTAAATAGAAAAGTTCTGCAAATTAGATCCCGAACAGCAATAGCAGTATTGATCAAGGTCCCACAAAACCGTCTATTAAACTACAATTTCCTTCAATGAAGTGCGATATATAAGGGCTTCACACCTTTTATTCTTTTGACACGTTAATGTCTGAAGCCTGCAGAGATGATGTGATTTTAGTCTATCAGCGCCGGACCTGAGGGGAGGTCGGAGAGGCGAGCACATCGGGCCCCTGTTACTGAGAATTCTTGGGGGGGGGGGGGGCTTTTTCTTTTAAAACATCATAGCAAGTGTTTGAAATCTGATGTAAAAGTGTCAAACCAACCATGAATTTTAAAACCGACATAACAGATTATTTATGTCGCTTTTATGTCTTTTATGTCCTTTTCTAAAAATGTAATAGAAATCTGTTTATTGTTTTCAAATTTAATTAGTTGCAAGTCTCCATTCTAATGTTTTGCCTCGGGCCCGTAGAGCCTCGAGACTGCCCCTTATCTCGCCCATTACTATTCCCTGGATGTTTCCTCTCAAAAGATCCTGAAATTACTCTCTACTGAAACCAATTAAGCAAGAACCAAGACAACACATCTCCAGAAGAATTTTTATCTTTTTTTTTCGTCTATTATCCCCCAATTAACCACTGAAAATTTTGTCCACAATTTAAGAAAGACAATTTCCATGAAAAATCAGCCCTATAAGAATCCAGTTGATGTGAATTAAGAGTGCACGGGTTTAATTGTAATATTTTTTTCTGTGGTCTTTTTATTTTCTTTTACTTTTGTTGTATTTTTATTTCAGTTTGGAGTTAGTGGGGGTAACATTCCCTTTGAATATTCTTTGAAGTGTCCTCTTTAGTCCTTTTGCACTTTTAGGTTATCTTGGCTAGCAAGACAACTCAATTCTATAAATAGGGCCTATGGCCAGTCATTGTAATCACTTTACATTTGGATATTCGTAAAGTTTGTGCATGTTGTTATTCTTTCTTTTGGTGCCATTGGCGTGTCACGTCACCAGTGTAGGAGCAGGGCAATAAAACTTGATCTGTACTTTCGCTATCGGCCTTTCACAAGCACTGCCCATAACGGGGGAGGGTATGTAACATTTTGCTTTGAAAGAAGTCTCAAGTGTTGATCCTTGTTTAAGCGGACAACCACACAAAAACTGCAATTTCGCGGCCCCGGAACTCCTGCCTTTCGAATGATTTTATGTGATTGAAAAAGGGTGAGCGGAGGTGGGTTAATCAAGATATGAAAATTCGATTTACATGACAATTCCCTGGAAGTACTACTTGTACCACACCCTTTTATCCGGAGACCCGAAAGGTAATAGAAACCCTTTAATTGTATTTAGAAGAGAAAGATACTCACCGACATCCCTATTGTTAAGGATTCTTCTAAAAGTCAAGCTCGATGAATTGTTCTAAAGGTGAAGAATAAGATACTATAGAACAGACAGGTTCTTGAGATGAAATAAACAAACAAATGTTAAAGTCTAGGGAACCGCATACAAAGAGGAACCTCATCCACCCAAACATCCTCCCAGAACCGAAGTTTTGACCATCACCCGCTACAAACAGTGTGTTTGTAAGGAAAGACTTCACTCCTTGTAATTTAAATATTCATGGGGTATGAAGAGTCCCTATTTACGCTATTTGAATCCCATTCGTTGGGTTGGAGATCATATTTGCTATGAATTATATAGTACCAAAGTGAGTTTTGTTCAATGAGAAATCTCCAAAGACAATTACCAAGAATAGATAAGTTCCTTTTCCTTAAATATTTAACTCCCAAACCCCTTTCTCTTGTAGTATTTGACACCATTTTCCATTGAACAATGTCTTCTATCTTACTCTCCCCTAATGGTGGTAAAATGGACACCAAATAATAAATCAACTCATATTAGCTCATACATTTAAATATGGGACCCATATTTAAAAGTTATGAATCAAATATGGGGCACATATTTAAAAGTTATGATTCAATTATAGAGTCCATCTTTAAAGGTTATGAGTAAAATATGTTTTTTTACATTTATTTGGAACTGTAATACTTATTTGGATAGAAAAAAAAGGGGTTGGACCAGCCATATTTGGTCCGTCCCGTATTTGGCCCAACCCATAGTTTTGCCACTATTACTCTCCCCCCCAGTCCCCCAAAAGATAATCTCATTAAAATTTTAATTTTTTTTTAGAAACTTTAATAAGGCATTTTGAATAAAGACCCCTTTCAAACATTTTCCCCCCTTCATGAAAGAAGACCTTTTCTTCTAATTGGATGTCTGCAAACAAACTTCTACGTGTAAATAGCATTTCATTGCCAAATAATCTTAACTTCAGTTTACCTTCATGGTTCTATAATCCTCTTGATTTCAATTTCACAAATTCATTGTTTTTTGGGATTTTCGATCTTAACTTCAATTTAGCTTCATGGTTCTATAATCCTCTTGATTTCAATTTCACAAATTCATTGGTTTTTTGGGATTTTTGACTTGCTCAGTGTGCATAATGTGATATTTGAGATAAAACACAGTACTATTGATTATCAGATTATGGAATATTTTGTTGACTTTCCCTGTTGTTAACAATGCAATATTTTGAGATATCCCCAGCAATCGGTGCCAAGTCATATGATTATGAGAATAAAGGGTATCTCAGTATCACATTATCCATAGTTGTAATAAGGAAAAAAGAGAGTTGTTTGTATTGGTGTCCAGTAGTTATGTTTAGTCCCACTTTGTGGCCCAAAGTTTTGAGATCTTATATGAAAATTATGGACCCCAAGACAAATTCATATTTGCATTTCAGGATCCTTTAGCTCTTCATATTTTCACTTTGGGGTCCAAAGGCATCATAAACAATTTTTATGACGCTTTTTGAGAATCTATGATTTTTTTTTAAATGACACCTTTTGGATCCCAAACTCATAACATGAAACTTCTGGAACCCAAAGTCAAAATGTTAAGACCCCAAAGTGCAAATATGCATAACTAGTCCACCCCAAAAAAGCAATTAACCAAAAAAAAACTATTTTAGGGTGCTAAAGCAAATTTTTCATTACCTGGACCCGATGAAAAATAATGGGAATTGGTCTTTCAAGAAATCAATATTTGCACAACTAAGATATATTGATATTGCGGTGATGGCAGGGCAAACGACAGACAATGAAGATCGTGAAAAAGGTAAGTATACTCTCACTAAGGGATACAGAGGACTTCCAACCAGGGATTTATGACAAACCTCTTCCTTGCTTTGGCTGTGGAATAGGATGTTTTCGTAAGTATTTATCGTCCTTTTTCCCTCTCTTGTAACACCTCATATGAGTCATATCTAATGATAATATATTTTTATTTCCATCATTTTCCTTAGCTTTTTATTGGATTTGTGTGCCCACTGATGTGGTACTACCGCACAATTCTGTATTTCGGAAACTACTACCGCAAAGATCCTAGAGAGCGAGCAGGCCTTGCTGCTTCCGCGATTGCTGTAAGTACTCTCTCTCTCTCTCTCTCACCCCCCCCCCCCCCCCCATATATATATATAATATATATATATCACACATTCATGGCTGTAGTAGGTCTATTGTAGCAGGTGCACTATTGCAGATCTTTCTCATTTGTCACCTTTTCAAGTGATTTTGCTTGATTATCATTTCTTGACATTAGTATAATCCGTATTATATATATATATATATATATATATATATATATATATATATATATATATATATATATTTGTATTAAGCACTCAGTTCACATCATAATATATGATTTTTGTCATTTTATTAAAAAAAAATCAATATTTAAAGTCCTTTGAGAAGAAGAAATTGCAAAACAAAACCAGCAATTAGGGTTATTTTTATTGTGTACCCAATTTTTCAATTTTAACCTCGATTTTTTAGAAACTGCGATGTCCATATGTCTCACCTCTGTTGGGACGATTGCTGAAAAAGCTGATTGGGCTCAATTATATATGTCTGTTTTGGATTAAATTGAGGCCAGTCAGCTTTTTCTCTAATCCTCATAACAGATCTTTGACATTGCACTTTCTAAGATGTTACAGTTGACATTGCAACAATTGAAACTTCCGGTGTACCTTTGAAACTGACCCGTGACTTCAGGATTAACCCTGAAATTTTTCCTTCTGAAAAATTTCATATTTAATGAAAAAGGGAACATTTTAAGTCGCTTCTCCCCTCCCCTACCCCACCCACCCACCCACCCTACCTACACATGCACACATGCCAGGGCACCAAAGTCTCCCTATAGTCTAGGTTACTATAAAAGTAAAAACTATTTCAATAACCTAATTGAGCATATCTTTTCAATTTTATTTGTAGAATTTCAGTAGGTCACAAAGCAACAACTCGTAATTGTATAATTATTATGAAGGATTTATGTAATATTTTTGTAAGTGAGTTTCACACTGAAATTATTCACTTATATAATGGTCTATTTTTAAGTTCTTGAGTAAAAATTAGATTACAAATTTAGACAAATGACGTATAAATATTTGTAATATATAATAATTTAATAATAGCATTCCATAAAAGAGAGAGAATGAGTAATAGTGGTTCTATGGTGTTTGTGTCATCTCCTGTTTGCGGACGATGCCATCTTGTTTTGTGATACGGATGTGGCTCAATTGAGATCGCTGATGATGATTTTGGTGTGTTTGGAGGTAATGTTGGGGTTGAACATAGTGAGTTTATTGGTCAAGTGACCAAGTGGCCTTGCTGATATTTTGGGGTGCATAGTGGGGTGGCTGCCAGCTACTTGGCTTGCCTCTTGGGGCTAGTCACAAGTCTAAAGTGGCGTTGGAAAAGGTGTAGGGGAGGTTGGCAAGTTGTAAAGGGGCGTACCTTTCTAAGTGTGGGAGGTTTACTTGAGAGTACGTTGTCCAGCTTGCCTGTTTACCTTTTGCCTATTTGCATCCCGATTGGCATGCAAACAAGTATGATGTACGAAAAAGTTCAGCTTTAACCTATGGGTATCTTAAGTAGAAGTAAGGGTAAATCGGTTAAAAGTTGACTCAGAGAACTCGCACCCGGGCTTCTCAACCTGTTTCTTTGAGGAAGAGACGAGAGAAGTTCGTGTCATATTTTTGTGGAGAGGTTGTGAGGAGTTTTAAGTACAGACAAGGTGAAATGAGGTTTGTAAATCGTAACGGCCAGGTTTGGGGAGAGCCTTTATGGGTGGAGATCAGGCCACTTAGGTTACTTCATGGTCCGGGGTTGTAGAAGAATAAAGTCAGGGGTTGGTCTGAGTCGGTAAATTTTTTTCGTTCGCAATGGGGATGGTAGTAGAGTGAGATATTGGCAGGATTTAAGGTGTCGGATAACCTGTTCAATGGCAGGTTTCGTGATTTGTTTCTAATTGTGAGAGATAAAAATGGCTACTGTGGGGAATTACATGAGGGTAGTGGAGGGGAGGCCAGTTTGAAATCACTTATTATAAGGAAGAGGAGGCATTCTTTGGGACTCTTTAGGAGGTGGAAGCATTCCTCCGCCATGGTATCACCCAACTCACTCCAAAGCGAGTACAAAGTGAGGCCACAAGCCTCTAGGATTTTTTATTTTAAAATTTGAGGCTTACGCCTCACCTCGCACCTTTTTAAACATTGCTCGGATGAGATAAAATAAGTGTGGGAAGCATCTCCTTCCCCCCCCCCCTTCTGATTTTATGGTCATTTCGGAGGGAGATTAATAGCATATCCTTTGGGAACGTGGAATCGTCTGTTTGTAAATTGCAGTCCTCTTTGTTGTACTTTTGGTTTAGTGAGTGTTACCCTACCTCTTTCTATTCCTTTGTTGATGTTTTGGATGGTCTTAGATTTGGGGATGTAATTTTTGGTGTTCCCCCTATTTTGTGTAAAACATTGTTTGTACGCTGGGTGACTGGTTTTTGGTGTTCTCCCTTGGTAGCTATGTTTTGGGTAATGCAGGAGTATTTATAAAAAAAAAATACAAATCAACAAATACAAAAGAATTGAACAACTAACTTACCAAAAAAAAAATGATTTGTTTTACGAAAATTAAATGAGACATGCCCTTTTGTGCCTTCCATTCTTGTGTCTCTCTCTATATATATCTTATGTAATTGCATTAATGTAAATTTTGATACGTTGGAATTGTTGCAGGCAATGGCATGCACTGTTATATTGTTAATCATAGCTGCAGTTACGCTATTGAAGCCAAGCCCTCTCTAATTTGTGACGAATTTGCATCGGAAAGAGAGAAGTTAAAGTGCTGCGTGCGCGTGTAGATATAAATTTTCATGGACAAAGAAAGGGGAAAGAGAGTTATCGTAGAAATCCTTAAAGTAGAATGATAAAAAAAATATTATCTCCCAAACCATTCTGTTGGGAAAATCTTATAGAAGTGATGTGGTTTTGCACTGAAATTGTACACAAGTCCTCCCTCATGAAATCAATGTAAGCCATCTAATAATTTGTTGCTGGTTAATTGCCAAATATAAATTTATCATTATACAATTTACTTGGCTGTTTACATCTTATTTCTGTTTTTTGTGTCTTGTTTGAGAGTGAATGATGCACTTCATGGCTTTATGTATTATGTTCTATGTAATGCCCCCCCCCCCCCCCCCCCCCAACCCACCCCCACCCCCACCACCCAACCCCTCTCCTCTTTACCTCTTTTGTTGTTCACAAACTGACATATTTTGGGTCATTTGGCATCTGCCTTGTTGTGTATTGTGACTTCATCATCTAAAATATTGAAGAATATAAGTTTGTCATCATAAAGTGTCATAAATATTTTGTAGAGTTATTTTGAGTTACACCTCCAATTTTATCCCCGCCGCTATTTATTATAAATAAATAAAAATGAGTTGCAACACATCACTTTTGCAATGTTTTTGTGCGACACATTTGATCCTTTTGTGACGCTTTTGGTGGTTAAACTCGTATATAGCAACTCAAATTAGCCCTATTTCTTTTATAATATTTTAAGGAAATTAGGGTCCTTCAGTATCCATTTAATTGGCGTGAATTGTTTTTCTTGGAAAATATTTATTTTGGTTCATTTAATGCTTGTGGTGCTTGATTTTAAATGCATTGTATGTTTGTCATAAATATAAAAAGTGTTCCATAAATTATTTTTTTCATGGAAAACATTTCTTTTCCAAAAACATCCAAAGAATTAGTTCCAATGGAAAATTCAAAAAGTAAGACCAAACCACTCAATATTCTTTTTCCACTCTATCTTCCAACTTTAATAAAAATTAGGGGAAAATGCAAATTTAATCTTGAAATTTGGATCCATTTTTAATTTCAGTCTCAATGTTTAAAAAGTTGTAATGCTAACCATAAGATTCGCAGTTTGTACAATTTCACACTCCATTAAAGCTCTTTTAAGAGACTTAACGAAAATGTTGAGTATGCATATAAGGGTTATCAAGGTAACAAGTGACCAATAATTAGATGTCATGTGTTAAATATCACACAACTACAATTAAAAATCAAAAGAAGGAAAAAAACTTTATAATCATAAAAAAAAAGTATATTAATTGTCGGCCTCTCTCTCTCTCTCTCTCTCTCTCTCTCTCTCTCACAAGAATGCAAGTAGGGCTCATCCATATAGCTTCTGAGGCCAAGCCATTGTTGCCAACTCTATGAATTAAACTCTTTGTTTCATTGTTGATTTTTCTAAAACATATTATGCTTGATTATGTTGGGGTTTGACAATAAAATATTAATTGTCCAAAGGACGTTAAATCATATTGTTTCAGAAAGAAAAATCACGAGAACTAGAGCTAGGGTGTAAATCACTCTAACTTTGGGAATCTTGTAGGTGATGCAATATAAGAGACATATTGTGGGCACTTGCGGAGACGAAAACTGTGAAATAAGAGAATCGATTTTCTCTCCTCACTCCTCATAAAAACGCGAATAGCATTTTTCTCCTCCCTCTCTATCCTTTATGAATGCCTGATGCAACTTAAACTCTTTCCCTTGACCTATCTATATAAGTACATGAAATGGTCTTGGGCTACTTGATATATGGACTATACTAGGGAACCAAGCCTAATAATTATGTTTGTTTTTGAAAATAAATATGAAAATCCCAAATTACGCCCCATAATCTATTTTCTTTTTCCGTTTAATTGTAATCAGTTCCCCTAAATAATAATAATTGCACTCCAATTTAATTATCTCAAAATTACTCGAAAAGATAAGCATTGTTTGCAAAGTTAAATAACACATAATATGATTCCCCGCGCTAAGCATTCAATACCTGCTTGGTGCAATTCAATTTATCGTGAATCGATTTTCACCATCTTATTTATCCCTTGATCTAAACTTAACTTATTTATTACTCAACCAAATTATATAAACCATCGGTCGGATTTGCCGGTAGATTTAAAACTTGTAAGTTTATTAAGGTGGTGTGGTATCACAATCTGAAATATCTCTTGGATGTGAATTCCTCTAAAATATGATGTCAGACTTACTCACACAACGATTGCCCAACTTGCAGAGATTATTGCCCCAGTAAATTGCATTTCACCCATATCAATAAAAAGCAATAATTATGCAAATATTTCATTCCTCATATCTAGGGGTGTAAGCAGTACGATTTGGTCGGTAAATAGTAGATACCAATACCAAAATCAAACTCTGGATGGTAAAACCAAACCGTACTAGTTTATCACTTGGTACACCAAAATCAAACCGGCCGGTATTTCGATTTTTTCGGTAATTTCAGTTTTTCTGGTTTCAGTAAATTCTGTTTTTTTCTTGTTTCTTCTGATTTTTTCTGATTTCGATAAATTCTGATTTTTTATGGTTTCAGTGTACAGCACTAAAAGCCCCAAAAAATCAAAAACAAAACCAACCAACTTTTTTAAATATTAAAATCAAAACCAACTTTTTCTGGTTTCGATAAATTCGGTATGGTACAGTAATTTCGGTACGGTAATTCCTGGTTTCGATAAATTCGGTATGATACGGTAATTTCGGTACGATTTTTTCTGATTTTGATAAATTCGGTACAGTAATTTTGGTAAATCGATTTTTTAAATATTGAAGCCAAAATCAAAACCAACCACCTTTTTTGCGGTAATTTCGGTAAGATCGATTTCTGGTATTTTAATATATGAAACCAAAACCATTTTTTTCGGATCAAAACGGTACAGTACGGTAAAAACTCATACCCCTTCCACCCCTACTCATATCCCCCAGGATATATAATATGTGCACTCTTTGCAAACTGTGAGATTATGCAAGTCTAAATAGCCAGCACCTAAACTTGAATCTCACCATTGGTCATATTTGGTCATGTTCAATTCATTCATGATGTGTTGTTAAAATTCTCTATGAATTATCAAATAAGTTCCAGAACCATCAGAAAGGTTCTCATAGTCAACATAAACTATTAAGATTGTATATGCAGATTTAACGATAGGATGTCAACTGCCTATTTAGGCTGTGAATTGTTCAATTGCACTAGAATTGGAATTCTAATCTTCCATAATCAAGTCGTTCCCAACTCACAAGAATTTCTAATAAATACAATTGACCAATGTGGGGACCTGAATAACGGAGTCACTTGGCCCGCACGGGCTTAGCATGAGCCCATAAAATCAAAATTGATTGAGAGTCCATGTTACGGAGAATCTCAAAAACACGTCCCATAGAACGGCTTGGTTAGATAAAGGATAGATTCGAACTTTTGGGGGTAACTATTAATTGAGTTGGGACTCTCCCAGGATCCTTTATAAATGTAAACCCATCCCCGTGAGGGATGGTCATTCGAAATTGTAGCGTCGAGCAGTACTAGAACTCTATCAACTAGCTTTTTAAGTAACAAAAGCAAAACCTTAAACCTCGTGGACGTAGGCATTTTGCCGAACCACGTACATCCTATATTGTGTATTCTTTTATCCTGTTTGTTGAGACTTTTCAATTGTTTAAGCTTGTGTTCATTGAACATTAACACTATAGGAAATAGCCACCTACAATTGGCATTGTCTATGAGAATCGACTTGAGTTCCTTACCACTAAGTCAAACCTTTGACCCACTCAACCCAAACCATGTTAATATAAATAACCGAGAGGGTCATCAACATCATAACTATGGAGATCCAGAGGGATGTCATATCGATCACAAAGTTTACGATAACCAGGAGGGTCATCAATTTACCCATCCCTCCCAGAGGGTCAGATCTAATATTGGAGAATATTACCAATCTTCAGACACTCGGTATCGCCCTCTGGAGGATAGGATGGTAAATAGCAATGAGTGCAAGATATCCAACCAGATCTCAAGGCTTATGGAGAACTATGACAAACGCCTCCGATAAGAAAAGGCCACCAACAGGCTCCAACAGGATCAGAACGCCGAACTCCAGCGATATTTAGAGATGATGGAAAAGAAAGCCCACAAGGAAAAATGCAAGCGCGACCGCCGCTCGCAAACTCCTAGCCTTCAGACGAGTAGAGCTCACAGCTGAGGAAGGAATACTTAGCAACAAAGGGAGCATTCTCCTTGTAGAAGGTCTCCTAAAGGGTGACCATATTCCAACGATCGACAAGGAGATAGAGAACTCTGTGACTTTATCAGAAGGGAGGTAGAGAGGTGTCCAACCCACCAAGGAGCCCAGAAGACTAAGGAGCATGACAGAAGAGCGCTCGTCTGCCAGATGAAGTCACCATTCAGTTGATCTATCGAGGAGTTTGAGCCCCCTAAAAATTTCATTCCTCTAAGGTTCAAAGTTTATGACGAGTAGACCGACCCCATGGATCATGTCAATCAATACCGCAAAACAATTACTCTGTGGAGCACTAACGAGGGTTTGATGTGTCGAATATACCCTTATAGCCTCAGAGACATTGCTTAGAAGTGGTTTGAAAAGATGCCTCACTAGTCGATTATATCCTTCAAGCACCTGGCTAAGTCCTTCACAACCAGAGTCATTACCAGCAACACTCATTCAAAGTGGATGGACTCACTTCTGACGATGAAGAAGGCCTACGAGACATTCCTTGAGTACGCCACACGAGATTGCGGTGATCCATTGAACATCCAACCACATCCAGATCAAGGGGAACACTCTTAAAATTGAGGTCAAGAAACTCATGACGGTCGTGGAGGCTTTCCAGATTGATCCAGCTAAGCCCATTGCAGGCAAACGTCGGCGATCAGAGGACATTGATTACACAAAGCGTATCCTTTTCATCGATGACGATCTCGTCGGGGGTAAGAACCTCCCACCACGACGCCCTTGTTATCACTCTCAGGATTGCCAACCGGGATGTGGACTAGCTCTTGGTGGACCAAGGAAGTTCCTCAGAAGTTATGTACTTAATATTGTTCAATCGTTGAACCTACGCATGGAAGACTTGCAGAAGGCCAACGTCCCATTCATCGGGTTCGTGGGAAGAGTAACATTGCACTTAGGGAATGTAGTTCTTTGTGTTCAGGCTAGAGGGATCTTAAAGCTTATTAAGTTCCTCATAGTGGATATCGACACCCCATATAATGCTATCCTCAGCAAAGGGTGGCTACATATTATGATGGTTGTGTTGTCCACTTACCATAAAAAAATAAAGTGCATAACCGACAAAGGAGTCATGGAGATATGGAAATCAAAACTTATACAAAATGTGCTTCATAGCCGTAATTCGACCTAAGCAAGAGAAGAAGAAGGAAAATGTGGAGGAGCCATCAAAGATGTCAATGCCTTCAAAATAACAACAAAAATATGGGTGACCAGGAATTGAGGAAACCAGGATCTCCCCAGCCGATCGCATGATGGAATCCCTGCAAGAGGTAACATTTGACGACAGTCAGCTTGAGAAGAGGTTCTTGATCGGCAGTTCACTCATGGAAGAGGAGAAGAGAGAGTTTGTTGCCTTCCTCAAAGGCAACCAAGATGTGTTTAGATGGAGGCTATGCGATATGCCGGGGATAGATCCAGAGGTGATGTGTCATAAGCTCCATGTGGACCTATTGTATCCACTAGTGGCTCAAAAGGAGAGGCAAACTGTGTCCGAAAAAGCTAGTTATTGAGGAGGAAGTGGGGAAATTTCTGGAGGCTCAGTTCATAAAAGAATTTCAATTACCCAAGTAGATGTAAAACCCTGTTGTCGTGAGAAAGAGCAATGAAAAGTGGAGAGTATGCATAGACTTCACTGACCTAAATCGTGCATGCCCGAAAAATAGTTTTCCCTAATAAAGATATATAAGTTGGTCGAGGTTATGGCCAACTAGGAGCGTTTGATCTTCCTCTATGCTTACTCTAGATACCACCAAATCCATTTGTTCTCTCACGATCAGGAAAATACCTCATTCATCACCACCCTGGGGCTTTATTACTATAGGGTGATGACATTCGTATTGAAGAACGATGGGGCGACCTACCAGTGACTCGTGATAAAGATGTACGAGGAGAAGTTGGGGGCACAATGGAGGTGTGCATCGATGACATGCTCTTAAAGAGCAAAAGGAAGGGAGATCACCTTGCGAACCTAGCCATAACCTTCGAAGCACTTCATTATTATATGATGAAATTGAACGTAGCAAAGTGCTCCTTCGGAGTGTAATCAGGAAAATTCCTCAGATACCTGGTCAGTCGGAGAGGTATCGAGGCAAACATCGACCAAATTAAAGACATTAAAAGGGTTCAGCCTCCAAAGATTGTCCGTGAAGTGCAAAGTTGACCGTCAGGCTAGTTGACCTCAACCACTTCATATCCTGGTCCTCAAATAAGTGTCGACCTTTCTTCCAAACACTCAAAAAAGAAAGGAAATATGTATGGAATGTCGAATATACCAGGGTTCTTGATGAAATAAAAAGCCATCTCAGCCAAACCCCATTGCTAATCATCCTAGACAACGACGGTCCTTTGTACTTGTATTTGGCGGTGTCCATAAGCGCTGTCAGTTCAACTTTGGTTTGTGAGAAAAATGGGGGACAAGTTACGATTACTATGTGAGTAAGACACTGCTTGACACTGAAAAGAGGTATCTTTCGCTGGGGAAGCTCACACTATTGATGTCCTCCAGAAAGTTGAAGCACTATTTTGACGCACTATCATCGTTATATCCTCCTTCTCCCTGAAATCCATGCGCAAGAATGCCGACCTAACTGGAGGAATGTTTAAGTGGTCGGTAGAACTACGGAGGCTTGGTATTTAATTTCAGTCTAGAATGTCAATAAAAGGGAAAGTCATAGCAGACTTCATCGCTAAGTTTTTTAAATGATCAGGAACCATCAGAGACTGAAAATAAAGAGTTGGATTCCGCCTCACAGCCAATCAAAGATAAATGGGTGTTATACATTGATGGAGCCTCAAATTCCAAAGGGGCAAGAGTGGGGATAGTATTAGTGTACTTGGAGAAAAATGTTCTCAAATAGTCATTTCGCTTTGGAATTGAAGCCTCTAATAATGAAGGTGAGTACGAAGCCTTGCTCGGCGGATTCAAAAAAGCAGGTTCATTAGGGGCCGTCACCTTGATGTCTTCTATCAAGGATGGTGTCAAATCAAATATCAAGAGACTATAATGCTAAAAATGAGCGCATGTCATCATACCTTAAAGAAGTCTGACAGCTGGTCCCCAAGTTTGCGCATGTGCAAGTGCAACAGTTTCTAAAAGGGAACAACAGTCATGCTGACACATTGCCCACGATTGCTGCAGACATAGAAAGAGATTTAAAACAAACAATTGAAGTAGAGTACCTTGACTAGCCAAGTATCAACAAAGGGAAAGCTTCCGAGAAGGTTATGGTCACCAATACAACCCCCAGCTGGATGGATTCGATCATGCATTACCTGATGGAAGGTCCTTTGCCAGTTGATAAAAAAAAAGCGCATAACATATGGGAGACGTCCATCAGTTTCCACTTAGGGGAAGATAAGAAGTTTTATCGGCACTCTTTTTCAGGCCCTTACCTCCAATGCGTACATCCAGACGATGTTGAGCAGATCCTCTACGATCTTCACAAAGGGATTTACGAAAGCCATGCAGGGGGTAAATTATTGGCATTCAGGGCAATGAATGAAGGATACTGGTGGCCATACATGCAAAAAGATGCAATTTTCTATGTTCAAAGGTGCAAGAACTTTCAACTTTTCTCTCTATTGGTACATTATCCGTCCAGCGACCTCAAGTCTTTTACAATCCTTCGCCATTCTTCCAGTGAGGACTCGACATCATCGACCTGTTGCCCCTCGCGTCTAGCAGTAGGAAGTACCTGTTGGTCGGCACCGGCTACTTCTCTAAATGGATTGAAGGGGAACCCTTGGAAAATATCTGGCATTTGGATATGACCAGATTTATTTGGCGAAAGATTATAACGTGTTTTTCGATTCCTTGAATCATCATCACTGATAATGGGGCCCAGTTTGAGAGTAGCTTCTTCCAAAACTTTTGTAACAGGCATAGTATCCGACATCACTAAAACTCGGTTGCATACCCCCAAGGCAATGGGTTGGCAAAGGCTTCCACCAAGACGGTCCTTGACGGGATAAATAAGCTGCTGGAGAAAATAATAGGCGCTTGGGTCAACCAACTCCCCTTCGTTCTCTAGGCATTCCGTACAATGCCTAAGTGATCAACGGGGGAAATACCTTTACAAAATGGAGGCAGTGATCTCGCTAGAAATAGGTATGCCGACCATGAAATCCACCTTGGTTAACCAAAACCTTATCGACGAAGCAATCCGAGTAGAACTTGGTTTGGCTGATGAAAGGAGGGAACTGACTTGTAAAGCTGACCACCTGCCAGTAATAGTTGGCAAAGAAATACAATAAGGGGGTTACGGCAAGAGGATTCAAGGTTGGATACTACGTTCTGAGTAGGGGTGGCAACGTGTCGAGCCGGGTTCGGATCGGGTGATAAACAAATCGTGTGATAAATGGATCCACCCATACACGATTCGTTTACTAAACGGGTGGGAAAATTGAATTCGTACACAGTTCGTTTGCTTAACGGGTGACACGACACGACTCGTTTAACTAAACGAATCGTGTTAACCCGTGTGACCCGACACGACTCGTTTTCACTCGTTAACCCGCTTCATTCATTTCACTCGTTAACTCGATTCATTCGTTTCACTCGTTAACCCGTTTCACTCGTTAACCCGTTTCAAGTTTAAGTGTCAATTTTATTCTAAAATGATAAAAATTATTCAAAATCCCAAAATTCAAATAAAATGAAAATAGCACAACCAATCTTATTCCACAGCACAACTATTACAACCCCAAATTGTTCAAAATTCAAAATCCAAAAAAATTGTTCTTCAAAATGAAAATAGCATAGCCCTTCAACAAAAAATAATAAAGACTAAGACAAGTCTATTGAAATTTTCTTGAACTTCATCTTCATTATATCAACTTGTTGCCTCCTCCATATCATAGCTCCTCCAAATCAATATTGCATATCAACTCCATCCAAATTTGTCGCCTCAAATAACTCTATCTGAAAAAAATGTAAAAAACAGGTAGTATGAAAAAATTAGTGTAAATCGCATATCCTCCCGATAAATTTTTACATTAATCAGTAAATAAAACGTAATCTATTCAAACACATTTAACAAAAGAGGATTTTAGGTTTATAGCGTAAATCACGTATCCTCCTGTTAACAAAAAAAGGAGAAAAAAGAATTTTGAAAAAAATAGTTGGTTTGATGTTGTTCAGGTATGGAACGAAAATGGAAAACGATTGTTGAACGAAAATGGAAAATGAAAATCAATTTAAAAAAATCAATTGTTGAACGAAAATGGAAAACGATCAGTGATGAAAAACGAAGCAGGTTGGCGGTATGAAAAACGAAGCAGTATGGTTACCTTACCGGTGTTCAGTTATGAAAAATGAAGCAGGTCGACGGTCGGTTTCGATGAGAAACGAAGATGAATGCAGTCACTCTCGATTTGGTGTTGATGAGGTGAGGAGGGGGCGTAGGCTGTAGCTGTTCTCGGTTTGGTTTTGGAGTGAGATTGAGAAATGAAATGTTAAGAGTGAAGTAGGGCTTTTGTGTTGGGACGCCTGTTTTTACTATGAAAATACAAAAAATATCCCTCTCTTATGCGGGTTTAACGGGTTTATACGGGTCACACGACCCGTTATTAATTCGTTTAATAAACGGGTCTGGCGGGTCATAAACGGGTTAAGCGAATATACACGAACCCGATTCGTTTGCATAACGAGTCTGGCGGGTCCACCCGTTTATTACCCGAACCCGTTAAAGCTAAATCCAAACCCGCTTAAAGCGTGTCGGGTTAACGGGTCGTGTCGCAAATTGCCACCCCTAGTTCTGAGGAAAATTATGGGTAGTGCTAAAAAGCCCTCGGACGGGAAACTTGGCCTCAATTAGGAAAGTCCTTTCAAGCTCATTCATGACGACCTAACGAGAGCCTACCACTTGGAGACAATGGAAGGTAGAGAAGTCCCCAGAGCTTAGAATGCGACCAACCTCAAGATATTTTATTTTTAAAATATTTCAGTCTTTTATTTTTTAGATCCTTTAGTGTTTACTTATTCCAGTATTTGAAGTTTCTTCATTCAACTTTAGTGTTTCTTTATAAAGTTATTTATGACTTCTCACACGTAATAAAGAAGGCCAGTTGTTTGAATGACTTATTCTTGACATATAACTCATAATTATTGTCTTTTCTCTAAACGGTCTTCTTTAAGGCCAACCAGTTAGGATACCGAAGACTAATTCTAGAGCCAGGTCAGCCAGTATAAAAGGTTTTGGCGAATAATAAAAGATCAATGATGGCTTTACTATCTTAGACACCCCAACCAACTAGGTCACAGAAAAAATCCTCGTCGGTGAATGACCCCACAAATAGGTACATTTTTTCTTTTTTGGCTATAGGGCTAATGTTAGATGTGATGACATCACCTAAAAGGTAAGACCAAAAGACCTCACATTACATAGGAAGGCAAAAATGTAAAAAAATTCCATTAATACTTATAAAGCCATTACAAGGAAATAAAAAAAGCAAACGATTTACATTAAGAATGATAAATGTGGCCATATTAACAGCGCAACCAGGATTGTTTAGCTGTTGAGCTCCTAACTCTGGCTCGGGGAATATCCAACGCATAAGGAGTAATTGGGGCTCGCATATCCCTGATCCTTGACGACCCACCAGGACTCACCCTATCAACTAAGTGTTGAGGTCGGTAGAGTTCACCATCACCGTCAAGCCCAAAATTACCAAAATATTTTCTGATAAGACTGATCGGAATAGCATCTGGTGGGGTCCACGATGCATTGACCTTAAAAGGAGGCTCGAGATTCTCCAATCAGCCTAGGTCATAGTAATACCACAGCTCAAAATCCTTACGGATCTTTGCCACAACAAGATCATTAAGCCAACTGTGCTTATAACCAACACCCCAAGCATCATTCAACACATAATCCATGTTTGTGAGATCCTTTCCGTAACCATCCATCCAAACTTGGCGAGGTTGTTTATGGAGCTGGAACGTGAGGCAGTCAATTTTCTCATTCATCTTTTTAATAGTTGATGCCTGATATTTGATTTGGACGCCTGGTTAAGCAGGGTCTTCTTGATCTTTTCTAACTCGTCGGCGTGGAAATTTCCCTACTATTGCTGAGAGGAGGATTGACCCTTGGTTTTTTTAATCTTTTCCAGCTCTTCCCTTAAACGGGCATTCTTTTTTTTCAGAAAGAAAGCGCCCCTTCATCCTACTCGGTCGATTTGGGGTTCTTGAGTCCCTTAAGCTCAGTCCTTAGAGCATTATTCTCTTTTTTAAGCATTGCGACGACCTCTATGGAACCTAGTAGATCAGAATAGAGAATGTACTCCTTCAAATAAGCAGAAATAATGACAGCCAACTTCTGGTCAAAGCCACTCATTTGCTATAGATCGGTCAGCTTGCTTTTGTAGTTAGCCTTAAGATTCGACAATGATTCTTTGTGATTCTATTGGGCAGCACAAATCATGTCATGATAAGTGGCATTATTGACAATTGCTTGATGAAAGAGGCGACATAAGCTAAGTATGCTTCTTTGGCCTGGACAAACACAACAAGGCCTAGTAGCTCATCAATCTCATCATCATCAGCTTCGTGATGACCAGCAGCGAACAACCTGCTACGCCTTTGCTGAAAATCGCTTTGACTAGCGACCAGTTTTATCGACCTTACGTTAAACTTCATGAATATGTGGTCAGACATATGAAGTTTACAAAAGAAAAAATTTATGGAAAATTAAATGAAACAATAATGATAAGAACATGTCTTTTATTTCATTAGTAAGGGTTAAGTATAACAACCCTAGCACACTAAAGATCCTAGTTCCCAACCTTCTCCTTGTTGTAAGCGTGTTCAGCCGAGATCTGGTTAGGGTCATTGGTTGGCTCAATAGTGACTAAATCTTGATTTGGAGCCTGCTCTTCCATGCCGACCTCATTCTCATCATCAACATCCTCATCAAATTGTAAAGGCGAGCCTCGGAGATGCTAGTTAAAGATTTCGAACCCCTCTGCAGTACCAACCTTGTCCAGGGCTTCATCCCAGCCATTTATGAAGAAAATATTTTTCAGGTAAGCAATCTGCATGGCGGCATTTTCGAAGGCCTTATCCCAGCCACGGGTGAAAGCATCATTCTCTACATTTGCTACAGATACCAAGGCTTTCTTGGCCTTGGCCTTAGCCTCATATTCTTGCTCTTGTCAAGGTATGTAATTTTGGCATTATTGGCCTCATTTTTTGCCTGCTCAGTGGCAGCCACGACAGTAGCAGACTCATCTAGTTTGTTTTGGAGGTTAACCTTCTCCATATCCAAGCTATGAACCTTGTTGTCTAACTTCTTCTTATCAACCATTTGGGCCTCTTTAATGCATCGAGCTGCCTTAAGTGATATGCGTAGCTCGTTGAACGTGACCTCGGTGTCAGAAGAGGATTCTTTCATTAGATCATTCCTCTCCATCAATTGGTCGTAATTAATTAGGAACTGCAAAACAAAGGAGCAAATAAAACTTTAGAAAAATATAAGGAAAATAAGGGAGCATGCATAGAAAAAATATACCGGGCGACTAACTTAGGTTGTGGTTGGCACGCTCCAACACCCTTGAATGAGGAAGTGTAGAAGAAGTCGCCTTGTCTGCCAGGAAAACCCCAGATTTAATCAAGCCCCTGGCATGATCGGGATGAGGAGCCATAGATTGGGCATCACCTTTGCCCTTATCAGAAGTCTTCCTCCCCACAAGTTCCATCTGGAGAGGTTCATCTCTCCTTACCCTCTTAAAAAGAGGTTCGTTTTCCCTCGTAGGGGAGTCATTAAGTTCCAAGGAGTTGGAACAGCCCTCAGCGTCATATTTTTTGCTCGTCATCCAAGCAGGTGGGGACGACCTGGTATAAGCGTGTGTGGCACCCACATTAGGGTCGGTCAAGTTAGTCATCTTCCTCTTGGTTATGCCACTTAGAGAGATGGTGGAAGGGGATGAAGAAACATTTAAGGGTTCAAAGGAGGATGAAGTGCTCTCCTTCATGAAATCGTCCCCTTCTAAATATTAGGGAGACGAGCTTTCTGAATCAGAAGTGGAGGCCTTCGGATCGTCCAATGTGATTGGGATGATCGGCCTTTCTTCAATCGGTATCACGACGAAGGAGGTGGTAGTGCTCTTGTAACCGATAAAAAATATGGTCGGCCTTGAATGCTCGGGAACCCCCACTCTTTCTTGGATGGACCAAAGAGTCTTGAGATCAGCAAAATTGATGTCGATGTCGCGGGGGATCTTGTTCTTGCTCTTCGCTGCAAAACAAAAAAGCAAAAGATTAGCTTTAATCGGTAAAGGAATCACATAGACAATAAGAAAACTTTCTAACCTATTTATTCATTGCCCGTCCTGAAGGCATCTTGGACCTTCATATACCACCAATATTTCATAATAAGATCATGGTCCCAACAGTATTTGTTGGAATCAGGAAGATTTACGACCAGGGCCTGTTGGTCGCCCTTGTCTTCATATAATTAATGTTTTTCGTGGTTGTTACCCACTGATAATTGTACACGATCTCGATTATTCTAAGATGGTTCCGTACAACACATTAATACAATTTACCCCATTGACAGTCATGTAGGAGTTTGAGGTAACCAGGGCTAGAACCACATCAAAATGTTGACAGAACTCCAAAAACAAATTATTTGTGAGAAAAGTAACCCCACACTCTACGATGAAGATTGAAGCTAACCACTGGCCTTTGGCAAGAGCACAAAGGTCACAGGGACCATTAACTAGCTCTGCTCTCACCCATGGAGGGATTCGATGCTTGATTTCAAAATCTTCCAACGAATTCTCATCAATAACATACACCATTTCTAAAACTCAAAGAAAGAACTAAAAAAACAGAAAAGAATGAAGTGAACAGAGAGTTTAGAAAGAAGTTCTTATAGTGAAATGAAGGAAGTGACAAGCTCTCCTTTAAAAGGCTGTAAAATGAAGGAAAAAATGAGATTTTTGAATGAACTATGAAGTGAGAAAAGGGGTGGAACCATCACCTAATAACTAAGAAGTGTCTTCACGATTCACCAGGAAAAAGGTAATGATTAAACGCATATGACGGTTGATCAAGCGACGATTCGCTGTTAAGAATGAATAATTACCAGTGTACCCCTGAGGCATTTAGCTTTTCAAATATTGTGTGTATTTACAAAACTGTTCTTAGCTTCAAAAGGCAAAAACTCTAACGCGCCAACTTGTTGAAGTTGCCAGCCGACCAAGTCACAATAAAGCCCAGGGAGCTCAAACTCAAAGTGGCCCTCAACTTTGGGGGTAATTATGGGGACCAGAATAATGGAGTCACATGGCCTACACGTGCTCAGCACAGGCCCACAAGATCAAAATCGATTGAGAGTCGATGTTGCAAAGAATTCTCGCAAACACGTCCCATAAAATGGCTTGCTTAGATAAAGGATAGGTACAAACTTTTTGGGATAACTACTAATTGAGCTATGACTCCCCCAGGATCACCTACAAATGTAAACCTGTCCCCGTGAGGGAGGGGCATCCGAAATTGTAACGTCGAGCAGTACTAGAATTCCGTTGACCACCTTTCGAAGTAAATAAAATTAAAACCCTAAACCCCGTGGACGTAGACAATTTGCTCAACCACATACATCTTGTGTTGTGTGTTCTTTGATCCGCTTTGTTGAGACTTTTAGTTTGTTTAAGCTTGTGTTCATTGAACATTAACACTTTAGGAAATAGGCACCTACAACTAACATATATAATATATTAAAAACAAATATAAGGCATTCCCATAAATATAGTTCTTTTTTAAAATGAGTTTCAACAATCTTTGTTAATACGTAATAAATGACATAGATCATGGTTTAAGAATAAAACCCCAAACCCTAGTTTTAATCTAATTCAAGAGGCAAAATGTGTTGGATGCTGAATTTGGAGACGAAGACAAGAGAGGGTTTTGTGAAAAGAGACATGCAAATTCCACCGCCTCATATGGATGGATTTAGATTTTGGTTAATCTTTGTTCGATGCCCATGGGATCTAGGTGTGGTATCAGAAATAGAAAGGACAACACCTCCAGCAAACCCACAAATACAATGAGTGAAACCCAATACAACCTGATTTAGAGAATGAATCGAGCCTTAAAGAGAAAGAGGAACCCGAATCTAGAGAGAGAAATGAACTCGAATGAGGAAGAGAGAGAAAGATGAGCCAAATCAAGTGGAGGATTTTTAGGATTTGCCAACGGTGCTAATAGTCTTCAGATCATCTTTTGTGGTCACCAAAAACAAGGGATTTACAGGAAGATAAGCAGTAGAATTGGAAACACCCCACCCCACGCGTGCGTCGCTTTTACTTATAACATAAGCCCATTTGGGTTTGAAAATTTTCAATTAAAGAAGGCCTTGTTTGTTTGGCCACGGGAGGCGATACTTCTTTTTGTTGGTGGTGAATGTGGGGATGTAGGTTATTCATGGGTTGCTACTTGTTGGTGGTTGATGTGGGTGGTGATAGTAGGTTTGTGGTGGTGCATGAAGGATGGTTAGTGGTGGTGGATGAGAGTTGTTATTTTTTTATTTTGAAGTCTAGTTGTCGTGTCGGCCCGTGACCCAGCCGAAAATCACGAATTGTCACCCCTATTTCACGCAAACAGCCTCAATTGTATGTGGTAAAGAATTTCAATACGTGTTGTCATCACGCAGACCAAATAATAAGTGCATGAATAATAAAAATATACCTCACACATGAAAGCAAGGAGGTGTAAGGTTTAGCAAGGTGCCTACAATTTGCCAAGGGTTTTCAATTTCACGTGCCCCCTTGAAGTCCCTAATTTCTAGGAGTTGGACACTCCCCTTTGTACTTAATACTTATCCTAATAAGCCATCAAATGCTTCCTTATTTATCCCGTTTGTCATATATAAATTGTCCTTGTGTAGGAGACATGTGGCATCTTGGCATTTGAGCCCTCACCAAACCCAATCCCTTAGTGATCTAAAATTGTGAACACTATTGCTAATCTTTATTAGAACCAAACGTACTGAAAATGCATCCAAATTTGTGAAATATTCAAGTCGTGGAAGATGAGATCGATTTTTAGCAAACCTTACTCGAGTATTTAAATAAATAAATAAATCAGGTATTTCCCTGTTGATCATTTACTTTCCCTTAATGAAGGTGCAATGCCCGTCCTTAGGATCATCGCCAAATGGAGATCGAAGAAGTAAGATCAAGCACCCCCTTCAAAAGAGTTGGTGGGATTTCCTTTCCCAAGTAAAAGCAACCGCCAAATCAAAAGTATGTTTAAGATGGAAGAAGGGGGAATGAACCTTCAAGGTTCTGTATGGAGGCCATTGGAGAGCTTAATAGAACAGGTTCTTGAGTTTGTCCATTAGGTCAATAGCATCCTTTGCCGTCTTGATCAACGGATCTCCATCTTGCAACCATTAGGTGACTTTCAATAAAGGCATGAACATTAGTAAAAACTTTCTTCTAGCTCATGCACTCGACCAAAACTACCATAGAGATGGAAGGTTCTCCCAAGTCCTGCACAAGTTAGACATTCGTCTACAACTTCGTTCCCTGGGTGTGGTGTCGTCCTCAATACCCTTGAATCCTTGAAGCTATCGATTGGAATGGAAAATGCTCTATCTGGTTTTATTCCAAAATTTATTTTCCTTCCAATTCCAAACTTCTTAGAAAATGGAACTTTCATAAAAATCAGTCCTTTTGGAAATTCTTCAAATAATTAAACAATTCCTAATCAGACTGCATAATGGAATGTCGAATTATATATATTTTTTTAAAAATTTGGAACAACGAAATCTTCAAAATGAAATTACAATCCCAGTTCCAATAACATTTTTCTGCTAAATAAAAAATAATAATCATAAATATTGTTTCATAATCAGGAAAAAAATCAGATTAGACAGAAACATCAAACAGGAAATAGTTGCAGCCCTATTTCCAAGTAATTTTGATTATCAACCAAGTCCGTCGGCAGTGCAACCTGTGTCTTGGAATTGATTTACAAGAACGTCACAATTGTGTAAATTATACAAGGCAAATATTTTTTTTAGAACCATAATCAACTACAATGTTTTAGTCAGATCCCGCAAAATACCAAATCAACTACAATATTACAGCCACCAAATACCGAATCTCTATTGATTTGTCTGCTCAGGTCATAAAATAATGTACTTTGTTTTCTCAAAAAATACATTTCCCAAATATAACATCTAGTTTATCCCCCAAAACCAAAAGTACAATGATAAGGCTCAACACTGATTCTGAAAGCTTTTCCCAGTGAGAAAGTATAAATAATCCCTCATGCTCCCGCATTAGTTCTAAATTCATCGTGCGAGCAACAAATTGATGATCAAAATGTCAATTTTGATCCCATAGGCTGCTCAAAAAAATTAAATAGATGGTAATAACTCATCTATAGATATTTAGTTCTACACTGAGACGGTACACTGAGACGGTACCTCCTCTCAACTTTTAGCCACGAGACGGACACATTTGCCATCAACATTGAATTTGGAGCTTGTATTAATCTGCGTGATAAATAAATAAATAAAATTAATATAATTCACGATATCACCTTAAGATTGTTATATGGGTAAATCACGAGAAACCCCTCGAATCATCACACTAGCTGCAACTACCTC
This sequence comes from Sambucus nigra, assembly GCA_949130495.1. NCBI lineage: Eukaryota > Viridiplantae > Streptophyta > Magnoliopsida > Dipsacales > Adoxaceae > Sambucus > Sambucus nigra. The sequence continues at coordinate 388,592,847 of OX422211.1, read as the reverse complement.
CATGAAGTATTTTTTTTGCAAAAATAAAAACTCCCTGGATTATTCCGAGTGTATGCTAGTTCCTCTTTAACACAACAGGTTATTTGCAACCCACAGGAATATATATATATATACACACGTCCAAGTTGTATTTTTGGATGAATTTTTTTGTAGATGATCCCCCCATAATGGAGATCATGTATAACAAATTTGATTGAACGATATTTTTTTTTACTATTTTAAAAAAGTGGGTATGTTCATAAATATGTTGTTAGGAGATATGTTTGAGAGCCTCAATAATATATATATATACATAGCCAGGCTCTAATGCGAACGCAACTTGCGGATTTAACTTGCGGATGGATTTTTGTGTATTTTTTAAAAATAGCAAAAAATTAAATTTCGACTTGATTTTTTTTTCTGTGGTATTTAAACATTTCAGGGGACTCATGTAAAAAAAATCAACTCAAAATGATATGTTTTACTATTTTTAAAAAATCGGTCAAACATATGTCAGTTTTAAAGAGCTTTAAAAACTGACATATGTTTGACCGATTTTTTAAAAATAGCAAAACAATTCATTTTAAGCTGATTTTTTTTATAGGGGTCCCCTGAAATGTTTTAATACCACAGAAAAAAAAATCAAGTCGAAAAAAGTTTTTTTGCTATTTTTAAAAAATAAGGAAAATTCCGGCCGCAAGTTAAGTCCGCATTAGAGCCGGCTTGTATATATATATATATATATATATATGTGTGTGTGTGTGTGTGTGTGTGTGTGTGTGTGTGTTCCATAATCCTTATCATAATATCATGAGAAAGAAAAAAAGAAGAAAGTACAAAGGATCGGCTCACCTTGCACTCAAGCATCTCAGTGAGTTGGCTTTCATCTTGTGTGAAACCAGATTCCTTGAGATTCTTCAGAACAAGTTTTCTCAGCTTCCTCATTTTCAGAACATTGTCTGGATTCTGTACCTCATGCAGAAGATTATTAAAAAAAATGAAAAGAATTACGCATATAGACAACATTAGAGAACAAATAATGTATTTATGTTTCAGATGCTGTATTATTATAGAAGGAAATCTCATCTTTTCAAGCACTCAAGATTATCTTATTGCATGTCTATATATATGAGCAACAATTACAGCATGGCTATAAGTTATCCCCTGCTTGCTACTGCTACATTTGAAATAATACTTGGTGTTTAAAAAGGCAAAAGTGAAGCGCAGGTAATTTTCTGGTAAAAAAATATATTAAAATAGTAAACAATGTGCGTTAAAAAATACACTCACATAATCATTATGCAGACAAAAAATTATCATTCAAAAACTAAACTCAAACATTATGCGACATTTCACTACTATATAATAATTTTAAAACAAATTCGTTTACAACAATACAACACACAATAAATCAATATATAAGATAAATAAGATAAGATTATCAATTTTCTTTTTTTATAGGTGGGGTGGGGGTGGGGGGGAAGCAAATCATTTCAGCAAGATTAATTAATGGCATAATTGAAAGCAAAATAATAATAATAATAATAATAATAATAATAATAATAATAATAATAATAATAATAATAATAATAATAAAAGGTTTCAAACAAAATAAAAATAGAGATTAATAGAAGGTTTTAGTTTTGACTTCCCTGCCAAAGTGGTGACATATAAAAATATTTATAAAAAATAATAAATTAATAAAGGTAAAACTGTAAACTTTTTGTGCTACACACAAAACCAAGATACCCTTGAGGCATTTCTACTCCAAAAGGCCTTGAGGAGTGTTTTTACGCTCTTTAAAACATTGGTTTTCACAATTATTAGGATTAAAGCCTGGGGTCAAGTCTATTGATTATGAAGATTAAGTCTAATGGTTGGATAAAATGCAAGAAAACCCCTAAATTCTCCATCTGATTACAAATACTCCCTAGAATTGCAAACGACCTCCAGAACTATGAATAATTTGCAAACACCCCCTTTGGGTCGCTAACATTTTATTTTATCGACATGGGGGAAGTTCAAATGACAACGAGTCTGCTTACAGAATTAATAATTTATGGAAGTATCCACAACTATTGTGATAGTTCCATTTGGGATTCCGTCCAATTTAGCTAATGATTAAGAAAACTTAAGCCGACCCCAAATAATTGGGAAAAGGCAGAGTTGAGTTGAGTATTAAGAAAACTTAGTATCTCAAATATCGCACCAGCAACAAAGATTTAAGTCGAGAAAAATCTAAAACAAATCAGAGTATCAAAGCGATAATTTCTACAAATACATACAGATTTCAGGACCGAAGTAATCAGCTTCTTCCACTTGATTTTCATCTCACCATCCTCTTTTGGAGAACCAAACCCCACTACCTCATCTTCTTTGGCCACACTGTGTTTGCCCTTCTTCTTCCTGCACCTGGTTTCTTCTGTTTCTGCTTTTACAACTTGAATTACTTCGCCACTGTCTAATTCACCATCAAGTTTTCTCTTCTTCCTTTTCCCACTTTGTACTTCAGAGACTTTGGATGGTTCTGGTTCCTTTGATTCCTCAACCTCTCTATTCTCATCTTTTTTATTGTTTTCAGTTGGAACTTGGGTGTTTGAAGTGGATTCTTCTGTCAGTTTAGGGGGCTGTTTGGATGCATGGAAAGCTCGAGCTTTTGCTTTGTGCTTCTTTCCTTCAGCGTGGAGAAGCAGCGTTTGCTTACTTGTAGCATTAGTATTGCAGAGACTGCAGATTTATGTATATACCAGTGAATAAACTCAGACCCCCTATTTATGAAAACAGAAAATCAATATGACAAACAACCCTAACCGCTAAATTTGTTGTGCATCATGGTAGTTATAACAGGGACCAATGTTTGATGCAATGTTTAATAATTGAGCAGTAAATACTGAGATGCAAACGATGATGCCGCGCTTATGGAAAATCAAAACATGGAATGGGTCCAGGAAGAGGGTTATTTTTAATTGTAAGTTGTTATTTTATATTAATTTGTCAATGTTAGTAGAATAAATAATATTCCTGTGTAATTAACTGGAGATAAATTTGAATTGAGAGGTGAATTCCCATCATAATGTGAGAAGAACCAGCCCACGCCTTCCAACTCCCCACACTGGAAGGACCAACCTTAGTAACACTTACATGTTATTCACACTCATGTTTGATTTTAGCCTCCACTGTTTTTCTCTTTTAAGTTTTATACACTTCTTAAAGATTTTGAGTGAGTCGTAATATTTTCTCTACCCCATCAACCTTTAAGATATCCTCACACATCCATGTGTTACTTTTGAGTGGGGCTACTCTTTGTTCTTTTTCTTTGGAACAAAGTTTGCTACAACTTTAAAGAAGATTTAAAAGCAGTTCAAAGGCTGCATTATAACGAGGTTTACACATTGCGGCGTGGTGGGTGCATAGATGTGATCCATACTTACTTTTGCTACTATGATCTGTTCAAGTTTGTAAGTCCTGTTTCCTTTCATGTAATCCTTCACCTATACTAGTGTAAGGTGTCAGTTTGGTAAGGTGTCAGTTTGGCCCGAGATTTTTCCCGCAAGGTTTACCACATAAAGATCATTGTTTAAAGTGCAAGTTTTTCTTTTCCGCATTTTGAGTCTCTTAGATGCTTAATGAACATATATCAACTACAAAATCACTTTTGTAAATTACATTTGCCACTTAAAAGTTAGTATATAATTCTGACAAAACCTTCTTCTAATTTGGGTAACTAGTAACTGCCGTCGAGTGCAGGCACACTTACATACAAAATGACAACCAAGGGTATTTTTCTCAACAACATGATGAGTTAACAGCAAAGAGACCCTCGACAAAAATGAATAACTACTTCTCCTTAATCTTAAGGGTATCTTATGTATGTAATTTGACGAGTAAGGAAGAGTTTTTGCACAAAAGACGATATAAAATATGCAATTTGACCTTACCTACAAAACCATGGAGGCCAGTTTGATAATCCAACATTTATATCATAATCGGGTTTCTGCTTTGAATCACTGTTGGGCTTTGGAGTGGTACTACCATTCGAAGAAGGTTTATTTTGGCCCTTTGGGCCATATTTTTCCTGAAAATAAAAACTAGAAAATTAGTTCATCAACTATATAATCCTTTTACTAGATCTGTAACTAATACAAAAAGAGAGAAAATGATTAGCAAGGAATTTTTTTAATTACGATCGTCTTCTCCTGCAAGAAAAGGTGGCACTGTAGGCAATTTATCTGCAAGCTAAGACATAAATCAACATGTCATGGGAAATCGCAAAAACTTTTATGAAGGAGCGTCATATATAGATGCTCCTCTTCTTAAGCAATTTCAAATATTATCTTTCCTTTATTTATAATTTTATACAGTTCATTTTACTGGAAAGCTAAGCTCTGAAAGTGAGGCCAGAAATGCTGTTTGATTAGGAGCTGTTTTTATCGTATTAATATGCTATACTCCCATGGAAGAATTTTCATTATAATATGAACTCAGATGTAGACAGCAGCATTCCCAAAACAGTAAATGGGGGCTATAATCTATCATAATGTTATCAACAAAACACCAATTACTTGCTGCAGTTAACATGAGATAAGATGGCTACATGCACTAAAAGAATATCAAAACAGATTCTTGGAGAATCAAAAGGTAGAGGGCCACAATCTAAAGAAACTTGTGGTGGAAAGAAGAAGTACAAAATATGGTAAAAAAACAAACGGGAGTGCTTTAAAACATGATAAACAACTAGAAACAAAGAAAACTTTGAAAATGATAAATGGACTAAGAAAGAAGTTAAGAAAATGGTAAGAGATGCTAAGTTTAATGCGTATGATTATATATATACAAAACTGGGAACACAATAAGGGAAAAAAGTATTTATATAAGCTTGTTAAACTCGGGGGCATAAAAACAAAAGAATTTAATAGGGTTAAGTTTATTGAAAGTGATGATTCAAGATTCTTAGTCAAAGATGATGACATTAAGGAAAGATGAAAAAATTACTTCAAGAAGTTATTGAATGAAAATAATGGGAGTGGATTAGATATGGAGGAACTTCGTGAGACTTGAGAAAATATATTTTATCGCAAAATTAGGAAAAGAGAGGCTAGGAGGAATTTAGGAACAAATGACATCCCTATTGAGGTTTTGAAGTGTTCAGGGAGGAAGTAGTGTCTTAGTTAACAAAATTAAATTGTTTAATAAAATTATAATGACTAAAAAAAAAGAATGCTCAATGAATGGAAAAAATAGTAATTAGTATCTATTTCTAAAAATAAAGGAGACATACAATGTTGTTTAAATTATCGTGATATTAAGTTAATAATTCATACAATAAAACTTTGGAAGAGAGTGACTGAAAATAGATTGAGGTTGGAAACAATGGTATCTGAGAATCAGTTTGGATTTATGCATGGAGGTCAACAATAGTTGTAACTTGTTTATTGAGGAGACTAATGCTAAGGTATAGGAAGAAAAAGAAGGATCTTCATATGATTTTATACATTTGGGGAAGACGTATGGTAAAATACAAGATTGATAACATGATGGATTTTAAATAAAAAGGAGTGACTCACAGATATATTGATGTAATTAAGAATATGTATGATGGGCCATGAGTCCATGACTATAATAAGGATATTAAATGGAGAAAGTAGTGAATTCTAGTAGGTTTTGCACCAATATTCATCATTAAGTCCTTAACTCTTTGCTATTGTTATGGATAAGTGACACAAATACAAGATGAGGTGTGAAGAGATATGTAATTTGCAGATGATATTGTTTTAGTGGGTAAAACTAAGGCACAGATTAACGCTAGATTAAAATTGTGAAGAAAATTTCTGGAAAAAAAAGGGTTTAAAATAAGTAAAACTAAAACAAAATATGAGGAGTGCAATTTTAGTACTAAGAGGACAAACGGGAATGTGATACCTAAGGGTCGAGAGATGGCTAGAAATTATCATTTTCGTATTACTAAATTACGCTTATATCGTGTTAATCTGTGATACCTAATGTGATACCTAAAGATACTTGAGTTATGATCAATTCCGATGACACTTATATTGAGATGACACTTATAAAAAAATCGGTCTATGATCAATTCAAAAAAAAATATATATATATATATACATATATATATATATATGTACGCGATGACACTTAACAATTGATGATATTTCATAATTGAAAACAATAGAATAAGTTAAGAAGGAAAACAAACCGTTTCTGTAATACACTGAGTATGTCCTTGAACACTTTGCTGCCCAAATATTTCTCCGCAATCAATGCACGATAACTATATACACAACAAAATGCAAAAACATTCCAAAATCCAATCAAATATATATATATATATATATATATATATATATATATATATAAGCGTTTTGAGAGGCAACTGAAAAGACCTTATTTGCAGAGCAAACCCTAAAGTGACTGATCAGCTTCGGCTTCTTCAAGTTGTCTCCACAATCCTCGCATTGAAACCAAACCATCTCCCTCTCTCTCTCTCGCTGTGTATATATATATGAGTGGCGATATAGAGAGAGAAAATAAGGGCGAGCTCTGCAAGTGATTGAAAAGTGTTATTGGATTTTAGAGTTAGGGTTTATACTTCGGTTTTGTAAAGGGGAACCAACGGCCCATTAACATAATTGGGCGGGTGGGCCTTTTCACTTTTAAATTAGCATATAATTCGCGCGATGTGCGGACGTTTATCATTGACATTCGTAAATCAACTATTATAAAAATGACTTGCATCAACCAGTTTTGGATGACAAAAAAATCTTAATATATGAAATAAAGACTTTTTTGTTTATATTCCTCTATAATAATGGTGACAAAAAGAATATAAATTAGTGGATTTTTTAACCTCACTCATTTGCACCCAGTTGAATTGGTGGAAGAGCCTATTTGTATCACATACCATTTACCTCAACAGATTCACAAAAAAACAATTAAGAAGAGAATATTTTACAAACAAACAATAATTTATAATGTGTTCATGAAAATATAAAATAATTAGCTCAACAAAATTGAAGAAATGATCGCTATAAATTTGACGTAAACCACCCGTCAAAAGTCTCCAACTAATTATCTAAACACCAATTTAGAGAGAGAAATATTCTTCTTCTATTCAAAATTCAAGACTACCTCAAATGAGGCTATGAGAGGGTATTTAAAGGGAGGAGTAGCTTAGGCTCTAAGTTAAGGCACTAATTACAAAAATGTCATTACTACTCATAGCTTTTAAAAACTAAAACAAAACAAAAGAAATGCTTTAATAAAAATAAAGGAAAGAATAACAAAATAAAGTAAAATACTTTTTTGCCCAAAAATAATCCAAAAATGGCAATTATGCCCTCGATTCACATCAATTTTCCTCCTTGAAAAGAGTTCGTCCTCGAACTCAGAAGGGAAGACCAACTGAATCACCCTTTAAAACTATAATCAAGGCATATTGGGAATGCTCCTCGGATGCGTCCAAATAGTCAGGTAGATGATCCATCGCCAATAGAGCATGGTGTCGCGGGAGAGAGCAATCAGAAGCTCGGTGCCCAACTTTGCCACAGTTGTAGCGCCGAAAGGTGGAGGTCCTGAAGGCGGAGTAACAGGGGTAACGAAAGTAGGAACTGAAGATACCACTGGTGGAGGAACTAGGGCGGAAATCGGTGTAGGTGGAGCCCGTGAGGCCGGGAGAGCTGTGGGTATCGTGTAGTACGCCTCAACCTTAACCGCGCACTCGACTGCCTTCAGGAAGGTCAGTATCTCTCTCAGACCCATATCGTGTTGAATATGCGGTTGTAAACTCAATATATAGCGTTTGATCCGCTAATCCTCCATCTCGGGAAGGCGAGCTGTGGTGCATAAAAGCTAAACTTGCTCTATATACTCCACTACCGATAAGTTGTCATGTCTAAGAGATTGAACGCGAGCGAAGACGTCGCGCTCGTAGGTAGGTGGAATGAAGGACACCTGGAGAGCGGCTTTTAGCTCAGGCCAAGTCTGAATAGGAGGCAATCTAACCGTCGTGCGGTGGTAACAGAGGTCGTTCCACCAAACCTGGGCAAATCCCTGGAACTTAGTGGTTGTAAGGACACAAAAACTCTCTCCATCGAAGCTAACCAATCGACCATGGCATCTGGAGAGAATCGCTAATCAAATATGGGAACATCAATGCGAATATCCCCGTGGAGACTCCGAAAAAGAAACTGAAGAGCCATAGATAGCGGGACCTCATCCTGATGGACATCAAGGCCCATCACATCAGCCGGCACAAGCGGAACAACATCAGTAGGAGGGGGTGGCATCTGTGCAGGTTGTGGATGAAGAGGTTGGCAATGCTAGGGCACGGGTGGAGCTGGGGGAATGCGGGGGTAGTGAGGACACGTGTCGATCAAGTGGCCACGCTCACCGCAATAGAAGTAGTGTCGATCTCGAAGTGGTGCATGACGGTGGGCATCGGGTGGGGGTGGAGGTATTCAATCCAAAATACTGAGGTGGCTATCCCCAGACTCGGAGGAGGAGGAGGAGGATGAGTAATATGAATGTAGTAGTGAGAGGGTGTGGTGGGAGGGTGAATGGTGTGAAGGTGGAGGGATAGGGTGTGTGACGAGTCGAGGGTCAAAAAGAACGGATGGGACGTGTGGGGGGGTAACCAGATGGTCCGTTGGGGTTCTGGGATGGGTTAGGGGTTTTGGTAGTTGGGTAAAATAGGCTTGGGGTGAAATGAGGTGGAGCCATAAAAAAAAATTAGATGGGTCGGGTGCTACGTAGTACAGGGGCTACCCATAACCCAGGTTTGAGCCGAGGTGTGGGTACGTGGGGTCGGGTTGATCGGGGTGGGGGATTAAATCTAGTTGGGGATATTTTGGGGGGCTGTCGAGGGGTTGGGGTTGGATAACGACGCATTGGGGGTGTAGTAGGGGTTGGAGGTGAGTCGGACAGAGGGGATAAAGGTCGGACGGGGCTCGGGGAGGGTGAAATGGGGCGTTCAGGCAGCGGGTAGGGAAGGTGGGTTGTCCCGGGTCTGGACAGGGCTAGTCGGGTGATTTTTTTGGCTGAAGTGTAGGTCGACTGGGGTGGGGTTAGGTTCCGGTGATCTGGAGGGGCGAGAGGTGGGGTTTGTGGCATCAGCTGGCAGGGGCTGGCAGTCGAGGGCTGAAGGGTTGGCGGAAGGGGACTTCCGAGCAGTAGGGTGGTCCGAGTTTGGGTTTTGGTTTCGTAGGGTCGAGGAATAAGGGTGGGGCAGCTCGTTAGGGTTGGAATCTAGGGTTTGGGATTTTTTTTTATTGGGAAAGCAGTGATAGAGAGGCTAGGGTTAGGGTTTTGCAATTTAGCAAAGTGTTGCATAAGGGTTTCAAATTGGGTTTGTTGTGTTCTTGCTAATTCCCCGATTTGTTACCGTAACTCTTGATTAATCTCCTCTTGCTGATGCTTGAATATTTTAGGAGACATTGAAGAATAGCGCACGATTTTGATACAAAATACACTGATACACTAACACCAATGTGGAGCTTCACCCGCTTTGATGCCAATTTGACGTAAACTACCCGTCAAAAGGCTCTTACTAATCATCTAAACACCAATTTAGAGAGAGAAATACTCTTCTTCTATTCAAAATTCAAGACTACCTCAAATGAGGCTACAAGAGGGTATTTAAAGGGAGGATGATCTTAGGATCTAAGCTAAGGCACTAATTAAAAAAATGCCATTACTACTCCTAGCCTTTAAATACTAAAACAAAACAAAAGAAATGCTTTAATAAAAATAAGGGAAAGAATAACAAAACAAAGTAAAATATTATTATGCCCAAAAATAACCAAAAAATGGCAATTATGCCCTCGATTTACATCAAAATCCCAAGGTAGATTGGGAAGAGGAACACATAAACTATGAAGTTGCTTTTTTATAGATTTGTAAATATTTAATTTTTGATAAGTTTGGATTTAAATTTTTAGTTTTTGTTGTCTTAGTAGATTTTTTTTAGTTATAGTTTTATTAATTTTATTTTTTTAATTGAGTTTTAGGAAGTTTTATTTTTATTTGTAGTTAGGTGTACATTAGACACACGCCATCTCTACCATAGACACACATATACCTAACCCCTTCCCCCATCTCTCTCTCTCTCCTCTCACCAACTCACCTACACCCTCCATTTACACAAAACTAGGGCTGTAAATGGATATTCGAAAATCTGCATCCGTCCGATATCCGCATCCGAATTTACGGATATTTATCCAAAAATATGGAAACGGATACGAATATGGATACTCTATAAAAATATCCGAGAAAACGGATACGGATATGGATAATACTAGTATTCGACACGGATAATCCGTATCCGATGCGGAGTATCCATTTTATCGGATATCTGTTTTACCGGATATCCGTATCCGTCAAACATATGTTTAAAATATTACTAATAATATTATTATTAGTATTACAAATAAAATAATATTAAAAAAAACCTTAATTGTTTCCCTAAAACAAAATAAACATATACTCCACTCAAAACAAAAACACCCTAAAGTTATTATTTTATTGGGTATATTATAAAATGTCATGTATTACCATTTTATTGGGTATATTATCATGGAGTTACACTAAAGTTACAATACACCCTATCACACACAACATACACCCATTAAAGAACATATACTCCACTCAAAACAAAATAAAAACTAACTTCATTTCATTTCTTTCATACAAAATAAGAGAAAAGAAACCCTCGTGTGGTTGTTCGTTAGTTTCCTTAATTATAAATAAATGTATGAGAGAAACAAAAAAGAATGTAAGAGAGAAACATATTAGAATGTAAGAGAGAAACGAAAAAGAAAGAGATGGTTTTGATTGTGATGAGAACTGAAGTTAACATGTATATTATATACAAAATAAATATGTATACTTATTAAAATAAAAATATCAGTAAGTTTTTTAAGACAAAAGGTCCACGAGGTTATCATTCTCAATAAATTTGATTTAATCTAAAATGTGCATAATTATTTCTACTGTCATGGTGTAATACCCCGTGATTTTATTGACTTTTAAAATGGATTATATTTTAAATTAATGGATTAATTGGATTTTATTGTAAAATAATTCATTTGGGTTTTATCCGAATTGTGGATATTAAAATGAATGATTCTAAATATTACTTAAAGATATTTAGGTAATATATGAATGTGATGTTATTGATATTGCTGTGAATTGTTAATTCAGTAATTTGAATTTTTAATCGGACGCGGTATGAGACGTGTCGGGACTAATTTATTAAATTAAAAAGGGAACTTATTTTTATATCGACCTTATTGTCATTTTGAGTGCGTCATTGCATCCGGAATGGTTGAAATAGTCAGAAAAGTCTATTTGGATGTTGGTTTTGGATCTCGAGTCATTTGGAAATGAAAAGACAACCCAAAAGGGCATTTTAGTCATTTTTACAAGGGGGATGAATAGTGATTTCGGATTTTGTCTTATTATAAGTATTTGGAGATTAGTTGAACGTGGGTTCATTCATCTCTTCTACACAATAGTGAGAGGTCATCTTCTTGAGAGGGTGAAAGGTTGCTTGGAAGAAGAAAAGTTTGCTTGGAAAGGAGGAGAACTAAAGGCCAAAGGTCACCACCACCAACCACCACCGGAAGTTGGCTGGAGAAGGGGAGAACCACCTGTGATTTACAACCCCAAAGGATCAGACCTTCATTAGAGGCAAGTGTTTGATAAATGCTATCTAAGTTTGTATATTGTCCACGTTAGGATAGTTATAAAAATATGAGATTTTTACATGTTTGGAAGATAATGAAGAGTTGTTAATGGATTTATGAAAAATGGAAGTTTATAGGAATCAAACTCATATTGTAGGTAGATAGTAATCCATTAAATAATCATAAATCTGTTGAAGAAATGCTGAGAATCAATGGTATGTTCCTGAAGATATCATGTATATAATTTTCTGGAAAAAGAGGTTAAACATATGCTTTTAATTCAAACTCTTGGTGATTCTAGGATGTTTAGAGCATTAGAAATCATTCACATATGTTGATATATCATGTAGTAAGGTTTATAAGGAATTTAGGTAGTTAATATGAAGGTTTGAATGATCTAAAGTGATGAAACTCGTAATAGAAGAAATGTAGAAAACTGGACTGTTATCTGGGCGATCGATTGATCGACCCCCTACCTTCGATCGATCGACCTCCCCAGAATCCTTGAAGTTGTTTCTTTTTAATGTTTGTTCGTATTCCAAACCTTTTGTAAATCTTTGGTGATTATTAATTGGATATAATGGGACTTAAGAAATATCAGTAAGCCCTAGATAAGAATCGAATGATTGTGATTGGGATTTAATTGGGATTTAATTGGTTAGAATTATGTTAATTAAATTGAAAGAAATTTCGGTTGCTATATTCATCTGTTGGATTCTAATTGGTATGCATGAGTATTAAGGATAGGTCCAGTAGGGGAGATTGTATATAACACCTGGGTAGCCTTAAGTTTACAAGAGAGTTTAATCCTATGTGATAGAGGTTGTGTTTATAAGAGATTTGAAACTATCGGTTTTAACCCTAATTAAGGGAGAGTTTAATTCGTAGTAATTCGGGAGATAAGATAATGCGAACCAGTAGGATATTAGTGAATTCTTACTGAATAAATACATTGAGGAAAACCTATTTGAACCTTGAGTAATAAGTGAGGCTCGGGGATAATTAAATTAAGGAAGTAAAGTCATAATATTTTAATACGTAGGATTGAAAGAGAGATAATACTACGTATGGGAATTATCTTAGGGTAATGTGAGTACCTTGTTGATATTATATTATAGGTATGATAATGCCCATTTGATTGATTGATAATTTATGTGTATGACATACCTAGCTTACTTGCTATCGACGGGAGGTTTGTGCGTGAGGGCATTCATATCCTGATGAATCCATGGGATCTTTGATTTGTAGTTCAAGAACATAGGTCTATGAAAGACTTATCGGGGAGTTGATAAGTCTGCTGACTATGGGAACGTAGGTATGTGCGTGGCCCGTGGGTATGAGAACTATGTTCGCCTCTAATTTTTGTGCTGTTGTTTGTGGTTCGAGGAATCCTTACCGAACCTTTAGTCCCCTATTCGGCGACCAACGATATTGGGACGTGATAGCAGAGTAATGCATGCACCGCAACTGTGACTCAGGGTGTCGTATTATATATGTATGTGTATATATATATATATATATGTATGTATGTATAATGAATTAAATGAATGAATGTATATAGTGGTTAAATCAATCTAATGTGTGATAATTGTAGATAACGGTGAATAGAGAAAGAGAAATGAATTAAGTTAATGAATGTTTATTCTTATAGATTTGAAAAGCTTAATTCATATAAATGAGAAACAATGCATGTTAATGGGAAACGTATATGAATGATTATACGACATATGGTATGGGACGTACGGGGTTATGATATGGGATGGAATCATATTATGGAAATTTGTGAAGAGGAACCATTAACTAGGAGGTGAATAGGAAACGTTAAGTGTGCACTCTAGATGAGAGATGAGAATAGCAAGTGAGAGTATGGATACTAACATGTACATAATAAATGCTTTATTGCACTTGTTAAATACTTGCTGTTTTCAAAATTATTTTAACATCGGGCTCTAACCCGTTTCCTTGCATATTCTCTTTTCTATTGTACCTTCTATATCAGGTGTCCAGCAGCAAGGACGCCAACCTTAGCGGATTATGACGAGCTATGGAGTATTGCTTAGACGCCTATCTTCATTTGATTCACAGTGTTCTTTTAGTTAGGGCATGTCGCCCAAAGGAATTCAGTTATCTCTTTTCTATCTGAGTCAAATACTCTTGTATTCGTGTCATTTTAATACATTTAATATTGTTGGGATTACTGTATTGGATTATTATGTGGGAATGTTTATTCCAATTGCATTTAAATTCTTTTGAGTTATTTGTTCGGTTATTAGTGTTGTAGAATAATCTGTGTAGTGACCGTAAACCTAAAATGGATTTTGTTGAATTAAAATTTGGAAAGTTTTTAACACCAGCTTAATTGGGTATTGGGTGAGTTGTAAATGTTTTCAACAGTGATGCTAAGAATGAGCCAACTGTATATTCTATATTAATTTAGTATGGGACTGGCCACCCGGTATTTAATTAGGCGGGGTGTTACACATGGAATGCGACTGCTATTTTTTTTATGGCTTTAAGCTTATATGGTTGTAAAGTATGGATGGCTTTAAGCCATATTACCATTATGGAATGATAATATTATTATGGAATCCATAATTGTTGATGTTAGGAGGCAGTAATTTTGTTATATATTTATTTGGATTCGATTGGATTTCATTGGATTAGATATTTTAATAGCTATTTTTTGTGATGGCTAAATAATGTAAACGGATACAGATATTATCCAAATCCGAGGTATCCGAGTGGATACGGATATGGATAGTTGTTTTAACTATCCGGGCGAATACGAATACGGATAGTACATTCAGATAGCGGATACGAATATGGAAAACATGGTATCCGATCCGTATCCGTCCGTTTACCACCCCTACACAAAACCAAACGACCTGACCAAACAACCACTTAGCCTAAAATTGGCAACCTACAACTCCGATCATCCATAAAAAAATGGTGACCTAACTATCTTCTACCATAAACTAAGCATATCTGACTTCAACCCGATCGACCCCAAATCGGTTTGAACCCTCCATATCCTTTTACCCGAGCCTTTCAACCCAAATTCCTCAGCCCGCAAAGCCCAACTCCTACACTACCAGCCTTATACCTCCGGCCATAATCTCCTCACCATCCCAATCCATATTCGGCGACCATATATCTTGGAAATTATAAAATGAATAAAATGGAGACTGAGTTCCATCTTTACCTCAACAAATCTGAGATCAAAGTTGGCGACTTTTGGCGTTTGCAGAAATACAAAGAAAGAATAATAGGATCAATCAGTGAGATAATATACCAAATCGTATACATCTAAACACTTTCAACAACCATTCACACCCAAAATCACTTGGAAGCAACACTCTTAATTCCCCCTTTGGAGTTCTGATACAAACAACGATTCCAAATATTAATTCTAAAAGCACGAATATAAAAATATACCAAAAGGGAATGAGAGGGAGAAGGAAAAATATAGAAATTTACATAGTTACATGATTATAAATCTTGGTCTTGAAATCCGAATGGGAAGTAAAAATAGATCCAGTGGGCAAGAGAAAGAAAGAGAAACCTGGTTCGCTGACTTCTCCTTACATCTAAGCAGATGTATCTGAGTTATCAAAATGGACTACACTCGTCATATCTGTACATGACAAACACCAACAACCCATTGACTTTGTCAAAGTTCCTATTGTAACAACAACTATATATATTATTTCCCATACAATTGTAAATCCAACGTTGAACAACAATATTAAACAAGACTACTACTTGTATCATTTCAGTAGGTTTACACGCTGGATCAAATAAAGGTAAGGTGAAGGAGGTTGAACGAACCACTTTCTTGGAGCATTAAAGCGAGAATAAGAGGAGAAAAGGAGTTTGAGTGCAGTAGAAATGAAGAGGTAAAGTGAGGAAAGGGGAAAACATTTGGAATCAAATGAGGAGGTTTGAGGGAGACGTACAGACTTAGAGAGAGGAAGGCCCAAGATTTTACGTTTGGAAGAGGGTTAATTGTATTAAAGTCTAATTAAACCTCTAATACTATTGTATTAGAGGTATAATATAGATTAGACATAAAAATAATAAAAATTTTAGATTCAAATTTTGAACAAATACAATATACTACATAACGGTGGGAACTAATCGTAGACTTTACCACCTGTAATGATTTCAAGAAAAATGAAAAAACACGTCATATCAATAAAAAACTGAAGAAATAAGTAATTCAAATCAGTGCATTAAATCATGCAACTAGATCCATTGAAAAGTAAAAACCAGGATCAATACAATGCATAACAACATGTTTTTTTAACTTAGTCGGTTAATGTTTGTTGCCCTATTCTTTGTTAAACTTCCTATTTCATCACTTATCATATTGTTTCTTGAATTAAAATATGAGAGTCCTTTTCATAATAACTTTGATGCTTTCAGTTATAATGAGGCGACTTAGTTACTGAGAACATCAACATGTTGGTTTGAGATTGATTAGAAGAGTCTTTACTCTTAATAATGTTCATCAAATATTAGTTTGAAGAAATAAAACTGAACGACCTCTCAATCACACAATCTCTCTACTCGTAACTACAAAAATCATACTAGTGCATTGTGTATTCTTACGATATGCATATGATATATAGCAAGTTAATTATTAAAGTGATATTAATATATCTCACTACATGATCCATGTATTCTTAGACAAACAACTTGTAAACATGCCAAATTCTAACATGACCAAAACCCAATCCTCTTTAATAACACAAACCTTAATCGAAGAACACAAAACATAAACCTAAAAGAACAAAACGCAAAGAAAACTATCAAATCAACCATAATCTCCATTTTATACAAATGCTGGTGAATAAATAATTTTTTATAAGATTTTCGCAACATTACAATTTGATAACTATGAAACCCATCCATGCTCAAACCCCATATCTTATTCAAAATGAAAAAAGAACACGTTAAATTAATAAATATGCATTACATTCATGGTAGTAAATAAAAAATGATAAAAAAATATACTTTCCTACACATATTTAACCTAATGTTGAACCCTATTATGTTGTAAAAAAAAGGTCACTGGAACCTCGGTACCTAAGTGCCGAGAACGAACATATTTTGGCACCTAAATGCCTAAATTATACATTAGTTTTGGTACCATACCACCGTGAAAAAATAAATTGTTTCAACAATAGGGTACCGAATATTGTTCTCTCTCTCAGTAGTCTATTATCGATGGTAAGTATTTAGTATTAGGATGACAAAAGTTATATTTTATTTCAATCCTTTAGGGTCGGATGAGTTATTTATTTCCCAACCTAATATTTATGTTCAAACTAATGTACTTTATGTTTAATTATCTCTTGTAGATAGGGGTGTGTACAAACCTGAATGGACCGAAGGAACCGAGTCGGACCCGCTTTTCCCTATTTTTTTTAATTTGATCTTAAAATATGAAAGACCCAATTTTTCGGTCCGATCTCGGTTTTGGGTCTTAAAAAGCGGGACCGGACCAGATCTCTTTTATTATTATTACTGTTATTATATATATATATATATATATATATATATATATATATATATATATATATATATATATATATATATAAGAAGAGATTTTAGGGTTGTAACTTGTACACTTGATGACAGCCGTAGTGTAGAGAGAGAGAAAGGGATTTTAGATTTGGGTTGTTTAAGTGTGTAAGAGAGTTTGCATGTGTGAGTGAAAAAATTGTGTATATTAGGTTAGCATCAAGTTACTTAATTAATGTATATATATATATATATATATATATATATATAACATCTCAACAACAACCAATTTTCTACGGTTGTCATCATCATCAACAACAAACAACCATTTTACATCGATCTTACCTCATAAGCGAGTTTTCATCAGGTGAGTTATTAAACCACCATTTTTCTTATTGATAAGTTATGAACTTGTGGTGAAGTTAACCCGTGTTTGGATCTGTTTTGATGAAATATTACTTCTTGATTGTAGTTGCATTGGCTAATTATAAAATAACCGAATCATTATTATTACTATTTCTTCTTTTTCTTAGAATCAAATGTTAATGGTACATAATGATGGGATACACCCATTTGAGTTTTGTACCTCTTTCTTATGCAATATATTTGGGGTTATTCTCAGTATTCTGTTAATGAATGTTTTGTGAACTAGTTTTGAATTTGAATTTGATCCGTGTTTAGGCCTATTTTGAAGAAGTATCAATTCGCGATTTAAGTTATATATGTTGATTTTGAAGGGTACCCGAATCAATATTTTGTTTCCCGTCTATCTGATCTAGTAATTCATGATAACTAGTATAAATCAATTATTGTATTTGTCAATTTTACAAATCCTTCTTCCTTTTTTTTCAGGTTTAATTTATGATCAGCGTCTAGCGCCATGGAGGGTCTTAATGTTTTTGATGGCGAACCACACTCACAATCACAGGTGCCATGAATTTTTTATATATGTTTGGTTTGTTTCATATTGCTTTTGATTACTTTAATGTTATTGATTATTTTTCTATTATTATGAACTTTTGATTGTCGATTGATCCAAAGTCCATCAATGCTACTCTGCATGGATTAATCTTGATGTCAAGCCGCCTACATCACCATAGAAAAAGAGGAAAAACTCATTTACGGTATGGGATCATTTCACTAAGAATAATGATAAAAAAATCCTAGGGTGTCATGTAACTATTGTGATGCTATGTATGCTTGTCATGCTAGAAAAAACCAAAATGCACTATTTTTTTAATATATAAAATGTGTTATTTTAATAAAAAATGAGCTATTTTTTTATATTAGTTATTTTTTATATTAATATTTTATGGATCGAATACGATCGAGAGTGAACCTGGACCGCTTAAAAATCAAATAGGACTGAAACCGATTATTCGGGTCCGATCTTGGTTCATAATTTTCTCGGATCGATTAATGCGGTCTGGTCCCAAAAATACCTCAAAATCGGACCGGGTCGGACCGCAAACACTTCTACGTGTAGATTAAATGATGGGTGGGGAGGCAATATCATAGGTTAAGGATGGGACGTCGTCGACAAGTTCACATCACAAGAGGTGGGAAATAGAGAATATTATGGGTGTCACTCAAAAGAGGACAAATGAAGAAGGAGATATTGGTGCCAAAAAGGTACCTCAAATGGGGATACAAAAAAAGGATAAACAAAAACAGTATATACAGCATTTGGGAGTAGGGGTGTTCGCGGTCCGGTCCGGTTTTGGGGTATTTTTAAGACCGGACCGCATTAATCGGTCCTAAAAAATTATGGACCGAGACCGGACCGGTATAATCGGTTTCGGTCTTATTCGGTCCAACTCATATAAAACAACACATATTTTTTTTTATTAAAAACAACACATTTTTTCAAATTAAAAAAGCACATTTTTTTTAAAAACATCATTTCTCCTTAAAAAAACATTCAATATCACATTCTTAGTTGGGTAAAGTCTAAGTCATTTTTAAATATGCATGTCACTTATTATGGTCTTCAAATAAAATAAAATGGATGTCATATTGTCCATGAAGATATTGCCCAATTCGATAAAAAAAAATGTCTCTTATGGTCAATGGCATCATTGCTTAGATAAGGAATAACTTCTCTTATCAAATATGCATGTCACTAATTATATGCAGTTTACCTTGTGAATTTTCTGGAGGGGACATTGTCTCAAAAGCTGCCTCATCAAGACAGAAAACAGAGGAAAAAATCCCAGAAATCTTTTAATAGAGCACACAAAGTCTACAACTCTGGCTCTCTTTGATTATCAAAAATTACCAATAGCTTCCAGTAATTCTTAGAAAGCCAAGACACATATATTAGAGTTATGACCTTTTATATACATCTGCAGTCACCAGATCTTGAAAATATTAAAGAGACGCCCTTTGTATAAGTTTTTTTTTAACATGGTATGTTGAAGCTAGTATTATAAGTTACCATAACATGAAATTTTAGCAGAAATAATTTAAGAAACCTTTTAGCAATTTATATACATCGAAAATGGAGATGTACCGTGTGTGGTCGGATCTCTGTAGTAGAGAGGGGTTGTGGCCAGATCTCCGTAGTAGAGAGGGGTTGTACCGTGTGTGGCCGGATCTGCGTGGCTATGGACGGATCTCTGTAGTAGAGCGTGCTGCGTAGTTGTGGCTGTGGCCGGATCTCTGTAGCATAGCTAAGGAAGATGAAGTGTGTGGTGTGCGTGTGGCTGCTGCTGTTCGTGTAGAACTTAGAGAGAGAGAGAAGGAAATTAGTTTAGGTAACTTGTTATGAACTCGTGTTGGGGACGGTAGTTGTTGTGGTACGCTGTGCGTGTGTGGATAAGAAAAATATATATATATATATATAATGAAAGTGGTCCGGTCCGGTCCGGTCCAAACCCGAATTTTACAAGTCAAGACCGAAACCGAACCGAATTATGCGGTCCTGAATATTTTTAGACCGAATTAAAATCGAATTAAAAAAAACCCGCAAAAGCGTGTTCGGTTCGGTTCGGTTCGATTTTTTCGGTCCATTCGGTCTATTCGGGTTCGTGCACACCCCTATTTGGGAGTGGGAGAAAAAGTGATAGTGGAGAAGAGAAGGAGGTTGAAAATGAGAGTGGGAATGAAAGTGAGAATGTGGAAGGGAAGGGTGTAGGAAAAGTTAAAGGTGAGAGTGACAATGAGAGTGAGGGTGATGGTGAATATGAGGGTAAGGAGGTGGAAGTGGCCCTGTTAATGGTGAAAACAAAAGATTTTAAGGATAGTGAAAATAGAGGTAGTGAATATCGAATACAATAAGATTGAACCTAAGTTATGTCGATGTCAATCTTATATGGTTGGTAAATATACTTAGCAACAATAATTATAGGAACAACTTGACGATATCAGTCTTAGCGATGTGAGTTTGTCTTATAATTGTTTCATTTGTTTTCCCAATTATAAGTCTAATATGATTTCAATAAATGTAGGTCACATGGGACCCCTAAAAAACAATTACCTAGTTCAAGAAGTTGCATGGTATACTAGGATTTTAATATGTTATTATGTGGCTGAGCGGTAGTACCCTGAGCGGGTGCTACGATAATTTTCAAACATACAAATAGTCCCATGTCCAATGATGAAATCGACGGCTAAAAAGCGATGGAGTGCCCATGCTCAGTTTAAATTGAAATTTGATAATATTAAAAAGTGGTGCCATTATATCTAGTTTGACCACCTACTTATCGATAACAATTAGTCTATACATGTTGCTAATAATCCCTGGAAGTGCACGTCGAACTTTGTGGATTAGTTTTTGCTAATTTCCTTATAACTCCCTGACCTAGATTTTAGGGTTACTCATGGGATCACCCGGTCCCTTCGGGTTGCGTTAGATTTGAAGTGATGTGAAATAACATAAATAGGGTTTTTAGTTAATTTTAGTTAATTATAATTACTAAGTAAACATGCAATTTCGTTTTCAAGATATTTAAGCATAATAATAACAAGTGTGGAACCCATTTGGTAATATCACGGGGTTCAAGTAATAAAATCTACTAGTGTAAAAATAAGAAAATACTTACATGTAAAACGCTTTATAAAGACGGGATATTAGCTATTGTATTGTAATAACGAGAACGAGGTGAGCCAATGCCCAGTAAGGATTCCCAACTAAAATGCAATATTGAAATGAACGAAAAAATGAAAGAATATAATACTGTGAATAATATAGTTCCAACCCAAATTTACATGCAACTACTATAAAGTATATGCATTAACCATGTTTTATTTCAAAACATCATCGTTGATTAGGTTAATTATCATTTACCCTTGTTTTTTCAAAGTTATTATTTTATTCAAAGAGTAGTCCTTTAATCTATTAACTCACACGGTTAATTAAAGAGAAATCATGCTCTTGGAATGTCTTTAAATCATCCATGTTCCTTCCAAAAATGTCAATTTACACTTTAAATTAGCACACGCCTGGTGTTTCACGAAAATATCATTACAACACACGTACTAAGTGTTTGAAAATAATTATCCATAGATACACGTGTCATTTTTCTCGTCATGGGGTTGCTCAAACACTTAGTTATTGTCTTTTTATATCAATTTACCCACACATACATGTCAAACCGGGGATTATGCCCCTTCATTGGTCATTTAAACACCCAATTATTATCTTTTATTTTCTGAGACATATTAAATTATCCACATATATCTGTGTCAAGTTTGGGGTTATGCCCACCATGGATTACTCACACTCTCAGTCATTACATACATATTCTTGTTATTTACGAGTGCTTAGTTCCTCATTTTAATTCATATTTTGTAGCCTATCGATTTTTATTTACTTTCACAATTTATTCATAATTCAGGACTATGTTTAAACTTGGAATGCCATTTTCACGATCATTTATTAACTAATTATCTTTTTTTCCTGGAGTTCATCAAATCCCATCTATATTCATGGGCATATATTATTCGCCATAAATGTCGCGACCAATTGCTTTATTAGCCAATTATATTGGGTCCAATCCGAAGTCGCACACCTAGGGTTCTGGAACCTTCGTAAATTTGTTCTCGGTAACTCTTTTATGAAAACTCTTTCACTTCAATTAAAATTATTCATTAGAGGTTCATCTGTTAATTAAAAAACAGACTTAACGTCGTATTTATTACTCGTATAAATATCCATTAGCATTACTTTTGTATTGAAATTTGAATTTGAAAAAAATGTTTATTTGTATGTCTGAATGAACCTCATAATGGACATATTTAGACAAATTCAAATTCAGAGTTCAGATTCATAAATAATTTTACCTCTTAAATAATGTCAAAGCCTCGATTCAGAACTATGACTCGGTAAGTAATGTCAACCCATATGATCCTCATAGAAATCATCAAAAACCATAATTTTCCCATAATTTACCAAACTTACCTTTATCCTTAGATAGTGCTCAATGAAGGTGAATGATTAACTTATGGTATGTTGAACAACATAAATAGGCATCCACAACATTTTTATGACTTTAACAAGCCTAAAAGTATGTTTTGTCCACCTAGAATAAGCTAACGAATCTTATGTTCTTGCAAATCTCGCACTTTGGTTATTCTAAGACAAAACCAAAAACAAAATTGATCAAAAATTTCAAATGGTCCAAAAACCCATACATCAAGTTTAGCCAACCTTTAATCCCTATGAGACTTAATCAATATCTACAAGGAATTTAAAATCCATCTCTTTTTTTATACTCACAAGCTATATACCATATACATTTCAGCGCACATGTGGCCTAAAAAATGTACGAGGATAAACAATGAGTAAATGAAAATTCAATGCTTGACCTAACTTACTAAAAAATCATCCCCTTCAATAAAATATTCTCCCCCCATTTCCCGAGCGGTCAAAGGAAAGAAACATAACAATGTTTATCACGCTTAAGCGTAAAACAATATAAATGGATAAAACGTGCAGATAAAAAACCATAAACTCAACTAAAGTAGCAACATAAGATTTCAATAAATCAACACGCCTTTTAAAATAGAATTCAATAGAACGCAACCACATACAATGGAAGTATAATCAATATGATATATAACCATGATACTTAAAAATACATAAAACATCAAACTAAAATAAACAAAACATATCTGGAATATTATGCAAGTTAACATTAAATTTTGGTACCCATATAAACTATCTAACATGACAAGGAATGACTACACATAAATGTTTTGGCACGAACAACTATACTGTTAAAAGCTATATATCGCACGTGTGCACAATGACAAAGACCTGGAGCTAAACATGTGCGTTAACATTTCTATAAGTTAGAAAAAAATCACATGCTAGACGAAAACGTGCAGACTCATTGGTCTTAGACTTATACCCCCACCGCTCATTATATGATTTCAATTTACATTAAATATAATGTTTGACTATATATAATTTGAATAGAAACTAAATTTTCTCTCATTAACACATATATGAAAATTTTCTTGGCAGTGGTAGATTTCACCTCACATTGGATAACCTTTATTATTAAAACTCACATGCAAATATTCTTATGCGCACACTTCAAAAATATAATGGAAGAAAATATGGCCTGATTAAGTGAAAACGTTTGCAACAAAAACTTTTTGGATACAAATTGAGCGTACAAATGTAATGACTAAGCAAAAAAAATCATTAATTCACATTGGCTCCCAAAATTTCCAATCAAACAATAGAGAAATATATAGCATTATGTTTCCCCAAATTCCCAATCATGTCACACATTTTTTATCCAATAAAAAAACATAAAAAAAGAAAATTTGTTTGTATTTTCTTAAAAAAATCAATTTAAAACCCGTTTTAATTTATCTTATTACTAAAAAGAAAATAACTATTTTTGTAATAAATAAGAATTATCAAAGACCCATAAAATAACCAAAAATATATTAACACATATTAAAATGTATGTAATCCATTTATATTGGTTTAATTGTCTTATTATGGTGTCAAAGAATTTGAAGCATCCATTATTAAGCCAAAATGATTGATATCATATATACGTTTAATTGAGAGAGTGTTGTTCATTAGACATCGATGAAAATTTAAAGTTGAAGATCAAATGCTTCTTCAATAACAAATACTTTTATTGCCATTACATTGAAGAATGTCATTTTACGGGATGTCGATTTGAACATCTAAGGCTATGCACACGCATATATTTTCATTTGACTTTGAAAATAATTTTTAAAATGAATCAAGTAAATTTTTTATATTGATAAGTTTTGTGCTTATCATAAAAGGAAATAATTCATTTTTAAAAGGCAGCCTTATTGGGTAAAAAAAATCTTTCTTCCTACATCTGTACGCATAGAAGAGTTTTAAACCCGTGCACACGACCAACACATTTTAGGCATTTTATTTCTTTTACCTAAAATTTTACGCACATATGGGTTTTGAACCCACACATGGCAATAACCGTTTTGGCTTGTATTGCTTGCTGCCCGAAATTATGCATATGGAGGTCTTTTTAACATTGTGCACGACGCCCACGAGATTTTAGGAGTTTTATATGAATAAATCATTTTCCTTACCAATTTAAAGTAGAAACACTCCTCTTTACTTCACCTATACTAAGAGAGTATTTTTTAGGTTGGGAGCATCATAATTTCTTCTCTTTATGCAAATTCACTTATTTCATCCACAATTGAAAGTAAAACTAGATTTATACTTGATCTACTTTTTGTAATGAATTAAGAGTGCTTTACGATCAAATTTACATAGCCTAGTTCCATTATGACCACAAAAAATGAAAGTTCAAGATAACTCATATCTAAAAGAGGTGTTTTAACTTTTAGGAAGTTCAAGCATGGTATGATCCTAAGGAATATAATAGAGTTCTTCATGCACTGAGTGGAGTTTTGCGTGGAACGTTCATCATTAATGAGGGATAGTTCAATACTCATTAGATAATCTCTTGTTAGGGAATATTAAAGAGTTATTTTCTTGCATTGTGTAAAGTATTTCAAGTTGGATGAGAGATTAGGATGCATCGAAGTTTTTTACCCTAAGTAGAATTTTTTCCTTCTAATTTGTCTTGTTGATTATTTGTGTGTTTTATATTGATGTTCACCTTGCTAACACACACAATACTTAGATGTGACTTAGATATATAAAGATAAATTGAAATTGGACTTAGGATTTGCATCTAGTTAAATTTGTAGATAATTAACTTAGATAAACTAATTGAAGTGTTAGTTGATATTTGAATCACTAATTAACCTTTTTTGTTGCTTAATTATGTTTGAAACTTATTCATTTTTATATTTAAAGATATCACCATCTCAAATAGTTCCATGTTTAACTAGGATTTCTAAAATTGTGAAGTAATTTTAAAATTGAGATTTTTCCTATGATAAACCTATTTACCCTTATGTTTATTTGAGTGTAAGCAATTGCACACCTTCAATTAGTATCAAAGTGGTTGCTGTGTAGATAACATTCACATGCTTGAGTATATTCATCCTTGTTTTTATTTTTAATGTGTATTTTCTCCAATATTTAGTTTTTTATTTTAAGAGCTTATTTTAGGAAATGAACGATTTGAGAGAGGGAGCTTCCACTAATAGACCACCTCATTTTGACGGCACTGGTTATGGCCATTATAAAGAGAAGATGAGAGCACATTTAAATCGAGATATGAGAGAGGGTGGTTGAGAATTGAGTATGGATGGTCTTGCCCCACAATTATGGTATAAGGAGTTAGATATGACAAGCTAAGAATTGGTCTATAAATTTAGTGCATGTAATTATAATTTGATTGATTTAAATAAATTGTTTGGGTCATTAGCACAGAAGAGTACAATCGGATACTAAATTTTTAGACGACGAATGAACCATTAGAACTCCTTAAACTCACACATGAGGGCACTTTAAGTGTGAAGAGAGCCAAATTTCAATAACTTTCAAAATCATGAGAATAAGTGAGGAAGCTTTTTGAATAGTTTTATAATCTATTGATGAAAGTTGCTAATGCTCCATATAATATTGGGGATAAGATTTCGGGGAATAAAGTTGTTAAAAAGTTATTAAGGGCCTTAGTTAGTTATTGAAGACAAACGTTGTAATCATGGACAAGATTAGGAATATAGACACTTGTAGACTAGAAGAACTTGTAGTCTCCCTCTAAATATGAGAGTAAGAGAATGCTCCGAGAATAAAACCCATTAAATTCTTAACATTCATAGCTGAGTCGAGAGAGAAAATGAATGTGAAAGAAGGAGAAAATAGGCTTTGTGGAAGTATTGATGGGGATATTGCTTTATTTTCAAGAGGTTTATCAAGTTCGATAAAAACAATAAGAAATATTTAAAAATAATAAGAACTTTGAACCGAAGTGACGAAAGTCTTCCAAATACGTTCTCAAAGGTGGCTATGAGAAGTGAACCTAAGATAAGAAAGCAAAAAAATGAGGATAAGTGTTTTGGGTGTGGTGGAATAAGTATCCATATGAATGTATGCCCTACACATTGATAATGCTAGAGAAGTTGAAGGACTTTGATAAACATGATAAAGTTTATAAAGCTATTTTGGGTGATTTCAATAGCGAATTGGATAAAATTTCCTCTAGTGAAAAGAGTGAAAGTTAAATAGTTTTCATGGTTAAGTTGGAAGGTTAAGATGAAAGAGTTTGTGAATAAAAATATTATATTGATGTGATTATTAAGGAGGAAAGAAAAAATAGTCTCGTCATGGGAATCTTAGTGATTCCTCGTCTTGTACTAGTTTAGTTTCACACACGTATTGCCCTTGGTCGTCTTATGATAATGATAATGTATATGAGAACATTCATGAAGCATTTAACTTTATCAAGAATTTCTTAAGCTCAAAAATTCTAACGTCAAGCTTTTAAGAATGATGAAAACTACTCAAAATGAACAAGAAGAAGACTTTAAAAAGTTTGAACGTGTTCAATTGGATAATGATAAACCTAGTGAAAATATTGATAGATTGTTAGAAGAAATTGCTTCCTTGGCGAAGATAAATTAAACTCTTGTGAAGGAGAAAGAAACGATTGTGCTTAAAAAAGAAGTTTTATAAGTGGAATTTAAAAACTCAACTCTTTAACTACAACATGCCAATGACTTATTTTTTTATTTAGTTGAATTAACCAATGTGAATGACAACTTTCTTTTTAAATATGATCGAATAAATAATGATAAACACGGTTGTGTTTTTGTTGAGTTAAAGTGAGAGAAATGGGAATTTAAAAATCAATATTTGAATCATCTTCTTATAGCTAGAGAATTATCAAGGATCAAATTCCTAAATTGAAATAAGAGGAGGTTATCCGTATATCTATATTAAGTTCTGATGCCTTTAATTGCTCATTTTGTGGGAAAGCGAACCAAATTGTCCATTTTTCTTCAAGAGGAGGAAGCTTATGAAACAAAAAGAGATTAAAGATCACGAACCTTCATCTAAGCCTATTCATTGAAGATATGTGTCCAATTACTCCCATTACAATTTATATGGACATTATTGTTGGGGTTTTATTCCTAAAACCATGTATGACCTTTTTTTTATTAATAAAGTGATGTTAGGTTCATTTTGATATAGGGATTGTGATTGTGAGATTGCCTTATATTTATTTTAATATATTATAAAGTGATTTTGGTAAAATTTAACTCGGTAGGAATTCTGGTGCATTGGGTTCGGCCTCATTATAAAAGATTGCAATTCTAATTCTAGTTTAATCATTCACAACCTAGACAAAGAATTGACATCTTATTCACAAAGCTGTGAATATGATCTTAGTAGTTTATCTTGACTACTGGGACTTATCTAATTGTTCGAGAACTTGTCTAATAGTTCATAAAGGATAGTAGGAGTACATCAAGAATGTATTAAACCTGACCACAAGTGAGATTCAAGTCTAGGTGTTGACTAGATTAAACTTGCACAATCTCACAATATTTGCAAAGGGTTCGTATATTCTTAATCCCGTGGATTATGATAATTAAATTCTGCATACAATTATTATATTTATTGTTACGGGTGCGATTCAATTTATTACATCTAAATCTTCGAAAGTTTGTGAGCATTTCTGAGATTATATTTTCAATGAATCCGCGTCTAAAAAATATCGTGGATTGTGATACTCCTTGATAAACTTATGAGTTTTGATTCTACAAATAAACCTAATCAATGGATTATTTTATAATTCAATATAGTATCAAACACGTTAAGTTGAAATCATGGAATTAATAATATGTTGGTGAAAATCAATTAGAAACAAATTGAATTTCACGAAGCATGTATTTTATGCTTTACATGGGGAATCTTATTATGTGCTAGCTAACTTTGCAAACAAGGCCTCTTTATTCAAGTAATTCTAAGATAATTAAATTGGAGTATAGTTATTATTATTTAGTGGAATTAGTTACAACTTAATAAAAATTAAATGAATTATGGAATCTAATTTAGGATTTTCATGTTCTGTTTGAAAGTCAATTTAATTATTTAACCTTGGGTACTCAATACAGTCCTTAGTATATAAGTAAGATTTTGATTCTCTCATTACTTTATACGCCTCCACCCAACCTCGACTTGACATTTAGTTTAGGTTTCTTGGAGTGGTGATCTCATTTGAAATGAAGGCTTCTCTCGTTTGAAATTATTTCAAACGAGGGAACTTTATTTGCGGCATAAATATGTCAGCTTTTCATGATGTCCTCTCATGAGAAGTTCTCATTCGAACGAGGGCCTTTTATAGGGAAATGGATTTTAATTGAAGTGTTTTATGTTGTGAAGTATAAATAACTTATGGGACATGTTTTCCCAATTAACTAAATAGAAAAATTACTTTTCTCAATCTCTCTCTCTCTCTCTCTCTCTCTCTCACACACACAGACACACACACACACACAGACACACACATAGAGAGTGAGAGGATAAAAAAAGTGTTTTCCCACAAGCTTTAAGATCATAGCCTTAAGTGGTGACCATTCACCTTTCTTACTTCGTAGGACCATATACTGGAAGGTCCGAGTTATTTCTACATTTTGTTCAAGTTAAAGACTTAGATAATTAAAAGAATAAAACAAAGGGTATTAAGTCTCAATAGCTTAAAGATTCTAGCCTTAAGTGGTGATCACACACCATTGTTACTTTGTAGGATCATATTCTGGAAGGTGATATGCATCTCTACATCTTCTTTGCATATTATTCTACGTGTCAGATTAGCTATAAGATCCCAAAGGTTTGGTGATCTAAACCTAAATCTATTATATATATATATATATATATTGTTTACTTTCTAAAACATAATCAACTGAAGTTTTTGGGCAAGCAAAATTTTTATTACTTCAATACCAATCAATTTATATTAAAGACTCGATTATAGATTGATAACATTTGAGAAAGATCCATATTGTCCGCCATTGAAAATACTAGGTTTGCATGTTAGAAAATATATGTATGAATGTATGTGTTTTTTACTCACATGGTTCTGTAGGATTTTATTACTCCTCCCATCATGGTCAAATATCTTTCTTATGTGAGTTGATCCTACGGAAGTTTATCCGTATTACTTTTCCTATCATTTGGGTTGTGATAATTAGGTGGTTTTGATTATTGCAAAATTGATGTATATGGAGGTGTGTGTGAGGAGATGTAATAGTTAATTCCTGTGAATTATGGGTTTTATGGACTTGGTGAATTTTCTAACTCGATGAGACTATTTTTTGCTATCATTCGAACAAGCTCATGGTAAAGATGAAGAATTTCTTTATCATCCCTTCTTAAGATGATCCTTGGAACAACAGACTATAAAAACAAAAGTCGAAATCGTGAAGAAGCTCACTTTAAAGAGAAATATAGTTCAAAAAGGTGTTTTTTCAAACAAAAATCTAGTTCCTGAAGAGTTTTACTTTAAGAAGAAGTCCTAGCCATTATGGTAATGGACTTTATTTTCTTTTCTGTTATACAATTACATATGATTGTGATTAATTATATTTATATCATTGCATATATATATATATATATATGTATATTATGGATGAACAGTGACATGACCAGTAAAAGTGAACAATAGATACGAACAGTAACTTTTAAATAGTCCTCAAATCCACAGTACTACAAACAACTGTAGCAACCCAGTCAAGCCTAACAACGCCTATATCACGGCAACAACGGCGACAATGGAAACTCACAGGACACCGAAAAATTTAAAAATCTAAGATCATTCTAGAGTTCAATCAAAATATTTATGCCAATATTTTCCATAGAAACAAATCCTCAAGGATCCTTTAATGATATATCAAAACATAATAAAAATATTATCTAAGTACTCTGAGTGGTTAACCCGAAAAATATAATAAAAACTTTAAATTTTATTGCTGGAAATAAAACATGCGGTTACAAGCTTTACAAGCGATAATTAAAAGTACAAGCCATAATGTACAAGATAATAGAAAGACTTACAATTACAAGATAATTTACAATACTATTGCTGCTGGAAAAGCTGGAAAGTTGAACTAAAATTTAAACAGGGATTGAGAGAGTTTGGTTGCTAGAGAGAAGTGAGTTCTGAGAGGTGTTTTCCGAATTTTCTAATTGAGATCTGTGTAGAATGAAGAGAGGATCTCTCTTTATATAGGAGAGAAAAAGTAACGGATTTGAAATTTTTATGAAAAGAGGAAAGGAATCTTGTGCGTCTGAAATAACGTTTGCAAGTTTTTCAAAAAGTGAATAGGAACTGCGCTCGTGAATTGAATTCGTCCGCTTCTGTCGCTTTTTGTCGCTATCAGTGTTGCGTCATGGTATGTGTCATCTTTTTTGTTTTTATTTCGTTGCTTTGATGATAATTATTGTAGTGGTTGATCGTCATTTAGGATGTCAGTAGGACGTCATCCCGTGCTTCTAATTTTTTAGGGTTCCATCACGTTGTCAATATTGTGCCTGGTAACTGAGTCCATTGAGTCACTATCTGAGTCGTTTTCTGAGTCTGTGTGGGTATATTTATTATACTGATAATTAGTTCTTTTTTCATTTTCTATTGCTTCTGTTACTTCTGTAGAGTATATAGATTTACTAAAATATTTTATATTAAGGCTAAAAGGGTGTTTTGGAATGGAAATCCTCATGTTAAAATTTTCTTTTATCATACACCATGGGTCAGAGGGAACTTCATTCATTATGGTGTATACTTTGTACATAGTGACTACATTTTCTGTTGCCTCTTTATCTTGTATAAGGGAATCGTCATCTCTACATTGAACAAAATAGTTTGATATTCTATCTGGCCTATGTTCTATAAAACTATTGTGCCTGCTATGGATAATTTGTCCTAACCCTACCCATTCTGGTGGTATACTTTTTATTATTAATAAAAGGTGTGGTAAATTTACTCGCCATAATTTTTGTTCGGCTAGTGCATCTGTTAATCCTTTAGGAAAATTACTATTTATATTATTCCAAGGTGGAGGTATTAATATACTGGCTACCATTCCGTATTCTAATAATAAGCTTATTGTTACTTCTATTTCTATTCATGGGTTGTGAGGAAATATTTTATTAGGTATACTAATTGTAAAGTTTTTAAAAAGTTTATAGTTTATATCTACTAAGATTAGAGTATCATGTTTATTTTGAAAATTATTGTGAATGTGTTCATATTTATATACACATCCCAATGGTTCTAAATTAAAACGAAAATAATTTTGTACGACTACCCAATTAGAAACGTCTTTTTCTTTTAAAAATAAAAATATTTTTTCTACTATTGCATCTGGTAAGAGAGTTTCTACTTTTGTACGTAGTATATATCTGTAGTAAGGATCAAAGGAAGATAAAAAAAGTACTATTAGTATATATAGTCACTTGTTCTAGTTTCTTTTCAATAGCTTGGTTTTTAATATTTATTATTTTAAAATGTTTTATTACTATCTCGTGTTCCTTGATTAGTTGTGGATTATTACGAGATTTATAATAATTAGCTTGAGCTTCTAGATGTTTAACATGATGTGTAATATTATAAAAATAAATGTTGAGGTAGTTCATGGTATGTATAAATGATCCTTTATTGTATTCCTGGTTAAACCAGAGATTGTCAAGGATTTTTTGTTGTTCCTCTATTATTGGTGCCTTCGACCTAAACTTTTGCTTCTCATTAAGAGCAGTAAATAATTGGTTAGTACATTCTTTTGTTCCTTAAGAAGATCCTTGATGTTGAGACGTCTGCAAAATTTAAGAAATTTTAGTAATTAATCTAGACAATATATCAGCTAATTGATTATCTTTACCTTTAATGTGTTCAAATTGAGGGGTAAATCATTTTCTGTAATATTATCTATGAAATTTAACCATCTTTTAGTGGGTGATTTACTTTGATTTGTTTTATTAAAGTGTTTTACTATATTATCACAATCAGTTCTAATTAAGAATTCTTTTCCTAGAAATTGTTGAAATCTTTCTATGGTATTTATTACTCCTAATATTTCTAAGTCAGGTGAAGGTAATCTATTTTGTACTTCATTAAAGTTACCTGAGCAATATTTACAGATTACTTCTTCATTTTTATTACTATTTTTATTAGGTTTTTGTAATAATATTCCTGCCCATCCTAGTGCTGATGCGTCTGTTTGTATAATTTTATAACTATTTTCTATAGGTAAGGACAATGGTTCTAACTTACTAACTATTTGTTTTATTTTTTGAACTAATTTTATGTCTTCATTATTAAAGTATTTTTATCCATTTTTTTCTAATTTACTATATAAGGGTCCTACTAATTTAGATAAATTTGGAATAAAAGATCTACAATAATTTAATAATCCTAAAAATGCTTGTAATTTTTTGGTTTCTTCTATTTTATCAGGGAATTCTAAAACCTTTTTAACTATGTGTTCTTATAGTTATATTTTTCCTCCTTTTATAAAAAGTCCTAAGAATTCAATTTCTTATTTCTCTAATTGCATCTTTTTACTACTAATTATTAAACCTTGATTTATAAATTCTTTAAAAACTATTTGTAAGTGATTTCTATGTTCTTGTTTAGTGTTACTAAATACCAGAATATCATCTATATATACTATACAAAAATCTGAATGTTTTTTAAAGATAGTGTCCATTTATTTTGAAATATTTATGGTGCGTTTTTTAAACCAAATGGCATGTCTAACCATTCAAAATTTCCTTCTGGACAAGTGAAGGCAGTCCATTCTATTGATTATTTTTCCATTTTTATTTGCCAAAAACCAGATTTACAGTCAAATTTAGAAAAGTATTTTTTATTTTATTAATTAATTCATCTTTATTAGGTATTTTATAGCTATCATCATATGTATTATCATTTAATCTTTTATAATTAATTACCATTCGTGCTTTGTCTCTTTTTATTTCTGCATGATTTCTAACCATAAATGCGGGACTTTTATGTCTACTAGTTCTTTTTTGTATTACTCTTAGATTTAAAAGTTCTCTAATTTGTATTTTAAATTCTTCTTGGTCAATTATTTCACATGCTATATCTTTTATTTTTATTGTTATATCAGGGTTTATTATACTTAATTTAGCTTTTATTTTATTTTTATTTCAATGTTTTTGAGGGTTTTCTCCTATTATTTCTATTTTTCCGACTAATCTAATTAAGTCTTTTAATTCTAATTTTGTGTTTTTAAACATTATGTTGTTTATGTTATCAAATTTTATTTTTTGTGTTTGGCTATCTTCCATATTTTGTAAATATTCTTTTAAGTAGTTTTCTTCTATATCTATTTCATTATTATTACTATATTCTATATCTTCTTTTGTTTCTAATATTATGTTATTATTAAGAATTAACTTATTTTCTTGTTTTTGTTGGTTATTTTGATTATTAGGTATAATATGTATTCCTTTTTTAAATAACTGTATTCCTGAGGGTGTATACATAAATCCTCCAGTTAAAGATTGAATAAAATTTAATCATAATATAAAAGGGTGATGACTTTTTATATTTGTTATATAAGTTTATGGTAATATAAATTGTTCTTCATTTATATATATCGGTATATTTTTTATACATTGTGTTATAAATATTGCTTCTTTATAAAATTGGTGTATATAAACAGGGTAATTTAAATATTTAGCATTATCTTTTTCTACTAAATCTACATGAATTAAGCGTTTTGTTGCTCCTCTATCTAACATTGCTGTTGTTTCTATTGTTTTATTTGCAAATTTTATTTTTATAGGGAATGTTATTAATGCTGATTTATTTGTACTATTTATTTGTTCTTTAGGTTTATTTTTTATTTCGATATAACATTTTACACATAATTTTTTATTACATATTTCACATAGATATATTACTTTATTTTTTGTTAAACATTTTATACAATTTGGTTTATAAACATATATTGTTTAAGTTTATATTCACATTCTTCTATATTATAACAAAAATTTAAATCTTCTAAACTTTGTTCTAAGGTTTCTATATCATTATCTTCAGATTCTATAGATTCTATACTATATATACTAATGTTGTCTATTTCTTCGTATTCGTCGTATATACTTTCTAATTCTATTGTATCTCCTAAATCATCTTTAATGTCATCTAATATGTTTATTTTCTCTTGTATTTTAGATATATTATTATTTTTATTTCTATATGGACAGTTTGGTCTAATATGATTAGGGTCTCCACATATAAAACATTTACAGTTTGTTATTTTCTTATTATTTTTATTATCTTTGGGTTCTTTATTATTATCTTTATTTATGTTACGTTTTTTATACCATGGTCGTTTTCTTTTATAATTATTATATTTATAATGTTTTTTAAATGTTTTACTAGGTCGTATTCTATAATTTTTATAAGTCTTATATTTTTTTTTAGTTTTATATTTAGTATTTTTATATTTATTAGTTATTAGTCTTTTATTATCACAACCATATTGTGGGGGTAAGTCTAATTGTTGACAAGTATAGTAGTATTGTTTTTTAATTTCTTTACCTTCTTTTAATTTTCTACATTCTGATTTTAGTGTATCATAGACTATTTTAATTTTAGTTCCTATAGACGGATTTGTTTTTGCTTCTGGGTATTTTTGCCAAATTTTCCATATTTTTTCTCCTATTTTTCCTGGTATTTTTTGTATGTATCTATCTAATAAACTAAGATTTGATGTTTTTCCCGTCTGTGTCCAATATTCTATGTATTTCCTAGTGTAATCTCCTATATATTCTAACCTACATATTTGTAATTGTTCTAGATTTCTTAGTGCTTCTGTTTGTTTTTCAGTTAATTGTAAAAGTCTATTTGTTCCTAAAAAGACTTCTTTTATTAGGTGAGCAAATCTTTCTACATTAAATTGTTCTTTAAAATTTGGATATTCATCAAAGTTTTTATATGTTAAATACCAATTGGATACGCTTCCTTGTAGTGTATATTCAAAATAAGCTTCACATTCACTTCTATTTA
The DNA here is from genome assembly GCA_949130495.1 of Sambucus nigra. Classification (NCBI taxonomy): domain Eukaryota; kingdom Viridiplantae; phylum Streptophyta; class Magnoliopsida; order Dipsacales; family Adoxaceae; genus Sambucus; species Sambucus nigra. The sequence goes on along the minus strand of OX422211.1, from coordinate 388,557,230 downwards.
CAAATTCTATTAATGTACAGGTTCTAAAACATCCTTTTTCCCAAATTTCTATTGCGGTTTCCCAATCTAGCGGGTTTACATTATCTAGATTTAATATACTACCATATTGCATTATATTAGAACTAGTGTCAAATATATATCTACTTCGGCTTTTATTTCTTGGTACGGGATTATTATTTTCATTATAATTTTCTCTTGTAGCTCTTAACTTTTGGTGTGTTGAATAATCTACGTTAGCTCTATTTGTGGTTTGTGTTGAGGATTCAGCTTCCATATCTTCGGCTGGGTTTATTTCTTCTAGTGTTTTTATAATTTCTTCTTCTTTTATAAATTTATTTATTCCTATATTTATTATTTTTCTTTTATTATCTTCATTAGTTCCTTCTGCACAATATATTGAGATTATATCTTCTTTATTATTTTCATTACCGTATTTTTCTATTAATTGTTCTGTTGTTAAGTTATCACAGTCTTCAATGATTATATCGTATATTTTATCTTCTAATAATTCAAATATTTCTTCTACTTGTTCCTCTACAATTAATACATTAATTTCATTCAATAATTCTTCACTCTCGTCTTCTAAGGGCTTATATTTACTACATTTAATACTACTTTGTCCTACTTGATTTTCATATATTTTATTTTTTTCTGGATTTTTGAGATTAGTTAAAGTTAATTTTGGTAGTTTCCATTCAATTTCTTCATATATACTACTATCTATTTTTTGTGCCTCTATCATTTCTACATATTTACTATTAAAGAATTTTACTATACAGTCAAATTCAGCTTTAAAGTTTATTTTGTAGTGATTAAATATATTTACCCATAAATAGTGTATATATTAAAAGGTTATTATATTGTCCAGTCATATTATATCCTCTTGTTCTTATAGCTATTTTTATGTGTTTGCTAAATTCGATTATATTCATAGAAACGTTAGGTATACATCCTATTACTGTTGCGTTTTTTGCTAAATCTATTTCAGCGTTAGCTATTTGTGCTTGTTTGTGATTATTCCATCTATCTTCATATATATATATATATATATATATACTAAAACTTTAGTTCCTGCTTCTAACCTAGTTAATCCTACTAGTCCTATAACTATTACTCCTAAGTGCATAAATTCTAAATTTATTTTAGTTAATTCTTTTACTGATTGATCAGTTATTAGATCTAAAATTACTTCACTATTGACGGCTGTTATTTTTTGTTGGCTAGTGTGATTATATATTTTATTAGTGAATTCTAACATATTCTTTTTATATAACTGTTGTCCTTTAGTTTTCTAAATACCCTTTTCTATGTACTTTTTAGTGTCTTCTTCATTATTATATAGATTTTCTATCCTATAAATTTCTTTATTTTTGTTTGTGGATGTAGATGTCATATTTTGAATAAAATAAGTTTTGTTTTGTTTTAACAGTTTTAGTGTCTGTTTTAAGTTTTTTAAAATTTTCTATTAATTCGTTTATTTCTGGTATTTCTTGTTCGTATAAAAATTTAGTAAGTTTTTCTAGTTCAAATTTTATATTATGTGTTCTAGTATTTATATGATCTAATAGTTCTTTAATATAGTCTTGATTATCTTCTAGTTTTTTAATTTTTTCTAATATAATATTAATACTAATACTCATATGATTATCCTAGTTTACCTTTTTCTATAAATACTCCTAACTTAGTTTCTAAAGATAATATTTTTTCTTCTTGTTTATTTATAAAATTACTACTATTAGTTACTGCGTTATAATCTTCAAATTTTAATGCTATTTCTATGATTTGATATTCAATTATTATCTGTTTTCTTCTAAACTCGATAGATTTTTTTAATTTTTTGTTTTTCTGTTAACATTAATTATCCTAATCTTCCTTTTTCACCTAAAATTTCTATTTCTAACTTATATTGGTTAATTTTTTCTTTTGTAATCCTAATTGTCCAATTAACAACAACTAAATTTATATAATCTTTTTTATTTTTATATTCTTTAGATCTTAATATAGCGTTATCTAAAATTCGATATTCTGCACGTAGTCTTGCTTTTAACCACTCTTTTTCACTTAGCATATATGTTTTAATTTTTTGAGGTTGTAAAATATAAGTTGTAATTCCACTCCCTTCGTTAAATAATATTTCATATTATATAAAGATATATTATTAAAGGAGAGATCCTCTCTTCATTCTACACAGACCTCAATCAGAAATTCGGAAAAACACCTCTCAGAACTCACTTCTCTCTAGCAACCAAACTCTCTCAATCCCTGTTTAAATTTCAGTTCAACTTTTCAGCTTTTCCAGCAGCAATAGTATTGTAAATTATCTTGTAATTGTAAGTCTTTCTATTATCTTGTACATTATGGCTTGTACTTTTAATTATCGCTTGTAAATTAAGTTTGTAATCGCATGTTTTATTTCCATCAATAATATTTAAAGTTTTTATTATATCTTTCTGGTTAACCACTCTGAGTACTTAGATAATATTCTTATTATGTTTTGATATATCATTAAAGGATCCTTGAGGATTTGTTTCTATGGAAAATATTGACAAAAATATTTTGATTGAACTCTAGAATGATCTTCTTTTATAAATTTATCTATTCCTATATTTATTATTTTTCTTTTATTATCTTCATTAGTTCCTTCTGCACAATATATTGAGATTATATCTTCTTTATTATTTTCATTACCGTATACATAGTGATTAAATTTTCTGTTGCCTCTTTATCTTGTATAAGGGAATCGTCGTCTCTACATTGAACAAAATAGTTTGATATTCTATCTTTCCTATGTTCTATAAAAATATTGTGCTTGCTATGGATAATTTGTCCTAACCCTACCCATTCTGGTGGTATACTTTCTATTATTAATAAAAGGTGTGGTAAATTTACTCGCCATAATTGTTGTTCAGCTAGTGCATCTGTTAATCCTTTAGGAAAATTACTATTTATATTATTCCAAGGTGGCGGTATTAATATGCTGGCTACCATTCCGTATTCTAATAATAAGCTTATTGTTACTTCTATTTCTATTTGTGGGTTGTGAGGAAATATTTTATTAGGTCTACTAATTGTAAAGTTTTCAAAAAGTTTATACTCTATATCTACTAAGATTAGAGTATCGTATTTATTTTGAAAATTATTGTGAACGTGTTCATATTTATATACACATCCTAATGGTTCTAAATTAAAACGAAAATAATTTTGTATGGCTACCCAATTAGAAACGTCTTTTTCTTTTGAAAATAAAAATATTTTTTCTACTATTGCATCTGATAAGAGAGTTTCTACTTTTGTAAGTAGTATATATCTGTAGTAAGGATCAAAGGAAGATAAAAAAGTACTATTAGTATATAGAGTCACTTGTTCTAGTTTCTTTTCAATAGCTTGGTTTTTAATATCTAGTATTTTAAAATGTTTTATTACTGTCTCGTGTTCCTTGATTAGTTGTGGATTAGTACGAGATTTATAATAATTAGCTTGTGCTTCTAGTTGTTTAACATGATGTGTAATATTATAAAAATAAATGTTGAGGTAGTTCATGGTATGTATAAATGATCATTTATTGTATCCCCGGTTAAACCAAAGATTGTCAATTATGGTATGTATAAAAAATAATGGTATCAGAGCTGCTTTAATAATATATATTTATATAATAGGAAATATTATTTAACGAAAGGAGTGGAATTACAACTTATATTTTACAACCTCAAAAAATTAAAACATATATGCTAAGTGAAAAAGAGTGGTTAAAAGCAAGACTACGTGCATAATATAGAATTTTAGATAACGCTATATTAAGATCTAAAGAATATAAAAATAAAAAAGATTATATAAATTTAGTTGTTATTAATTGGACAATTAGGATTACAAAAGAAAATATTAACCAATATAAGTTAGAAATAGAAATTTTAGGTGAAAAAGGAAGATTAGGATAATTAATGTTAACAGAAAAAAAAAAAATTAAAAAATCTATCGAGTTTAGAAGGTTCTTTTTTCATTTTCTATTGCTTCTGTTACTTCTGTAGAGTATATAGATTTACTAAAATATTTTATATTAAGGCTAAAAGGGTGTTTTGGAATGAAAATTCTCATGTTAAAAGTTTCTTTTATCATACACCATGGGTCAGAGGTAATTTCTACCTTAGAGCCAAACCCATCAAAATAGTAGCTCACTTGCTAAGTGTTGTTAACAACCGAGGGAAACCATTCGCAAATATATATTGCTCATTTTAACGTCAAAAAATTAAAATTGGTAGACTATGAGGAAAATACATCGATCACTACCTTAATGAACGATTTACTCCTTGAGAAGTTATGTTATTCTCTTGCTAGGGATCCCCCAAAGACTATGATTGAGTTGATGGATAAATTTGGTAAAATCATGAATGAGGAGGAGGTTATGGCCACTAAATAAGCCCCTGGCGCCAAGGTCAGCGACCATAAGAGCTCGGAGAAGAAGGATAAAAAGATAAGAAGGCTAAATTACCCAAGAGGTATGATGAGTATAACCCCTCACTGTTGGAGTACACCATGTCCTAGAAGAAATTTGAGGAATCAGGGATCTAAAAAGACCTAAAAAACCAAAGTCTCCTCCTAACATGAGAGATAAGTCCAAATACTGTGAATTCCACAAAGACCATGGTCATACTATGAACAATTGCATAGCCTTGAAGAATGAAATAGAAAGGTTGATTCGATGTGGTAAGCTTTCCAAGTTCATTGACAGGATATAAGAAATAAACACCATAAGAAAATTAGAATATCCTTGTAAGGGAAGGGTTAATAAGAAAAGAGTAGAGATAACGACCCAAAAAATGACCCCCACTTACCGAAAAGACCCCGAGAGCTCGAGCTCGAGCTAAAAATGATATCTTTTGGTTGCCATTTCATTGCAGGGGTGACACTGGTGGTGATGATAAAATATCCAAAAGAATAGCCTACCTTTATGAAGCCAAGGTATGTAAGTACATTCGACAAATCAATCTATCTGATGATGTCGCTGATCGCCCAAGGAAAGTGAAAAAAGATAAGCTGGTGATAGGTTTTTCTAAGAACGACTTATTCGGATTGCTCTATCCCCACGATGATCCACTGGTCGTCACTATGAGGGTACACGAAGCAAGAGTGTCCAGAATTTTAATGGACAATGATAGCTCAATGGACGTCAGGTTTTATGATCGCTTTAAAGGATTAGGGCTGCACGACAGCAAATTGAGCCCTACCATAGGCCCCTCATAGGATTTTTGGGAGAAAAAAGGTGTATTCTTTGAGAGCTGTCAAACTGGAAGTCCTTATTAACACATAGCCAACCAACTAAACTGAGAATATTCATTTCTTAATCTTAAATAAAAATGTGCAATCAACCTATAACGTGATCCTCGATGGGGTCGACTTCAAGAAATTCGTAGCAATACTACCTACGGTCTACTAGTGCTTAAAGTTCCCCACACATTATGGGGTCGGGGTCGTTACGGGAAATTAAATTGAAGTTAGGGAATGCTATTACGCATCAGCCGATTATGAGGAAGTAAAGAAACTCACCCCCACTTACCAGATTGAGACCCTAGATCCCCGCTAAGAGGATGATTTGGTTAAGGGACAGGTAGTGGAAGCAACGAAAATGATCATCCTGGACGATGATTACCCGAAGAGGACTACAAAAATCGGTTCATCCCTAGATCCAACCCTTAAATAGGAATTAATAAAATTCCTTAAATAGTGAAAGAGTGTATTTTCTTGGAGCCATGAGGATATGCCAGGGATTGACCCAGGATTCATATGCCATGAATTGAATATCGTTAAGGACACTAAGACGATCAAACATAAGCGACGTGTGTTTAGACTTGAGAAGAAAATGGCTATTCAGGAAGAGGTGGAAAAATTATAGTAAGCAAGGTTCATTGAAGATGTCAAATATTCTGATTGGTTGGCCAACGTGGTAATGGTAAGGAATAAGAATAACAAATGGTGTATATGTGTTGACTTACAGATCTCAACAAAGCTTGCTCAAAAGATCACTTCCCCTTGCCTATAATCGATCAATTAGTTGAAGTTACAATTGGGCATGAGTTATTCAGCTTTATGGATGCCTACTCAGGGTATAACCAAATCAAGATGAATTTAAAAGACAAGGATAAAACCTCATTTATCACCGACCGAGGTACTTACTACTACAACGTTATACCATTTGGGCTTAAAGATGCTTGAGCAACATACCAAAGGTTTATGAATAAGGTTTTCCAAAATAAAATTAGTAAAAACATGGAAGTATATGTAAATGATATGCTCATTAAGAGAAAGAAAGCAGGTAACCACATTATGGACCAGGGACAGATATTTGATCAGTTGGGTGAAACTTCAGATGAAACTCAATCCTACCAAGTGCATGTTCGATGTGCAAGAAGGAATGTTCCTGGGATTCATAGTAATTTAAAAAGGCATTAAGGCCGATCTAAAAAAATTAGAGCATTGATTGACATGCAGTCTCCCTTAACCAATACGGGCATACAAATATTAACTGAAAGAGTAGCCGCCCTTAACAGGTTTGTCTCTTGAGCTACTGTTAGGTGTTTAACCTTCTTCAAAGTATTGGAAAAAACATTTGAGTGGAATGAGGAGTGCAAGAATGCCTTTTTAGAACTGAAGAAGTACTTAGGATCACCTCCACTGCTTTCCCGACCACTCATGGGAGAAACATTATATATATAACTTTTCATTTTTGAGTCAGTAGTTAGCTCGACACTTATTCAATTAGAGAATGTTGTACACAAACCATTCTATTATACTAAAAAAATCTTTCTGAGTAGTATAAATTCGATACCCACGCCTGGAAAATCTTGCTTTGGCCCTCATTGAATCTTTATGAAGAATGATACCATATTTCCAAGCACACACTATTATTATCCGTACAGACTTTTCGGTACGACAAGTCATTCACAAGCCACAAAAGTTGAGAAGATTGATGGAATAGGCAGTGGAACTCGGACAATGTGATATACACTATGAACCCAAGATGACAGTGAAAGGACAAGTGGTAATATATTTCATAGTCGAATTCACTTATGAAAAAAACCCTGCCAACCAGACTCTGACAAAAGAAAAATAAGTGATAAGACTAACCGAACAGACTTTTTCGAAAGATAGCTCTATGATAAATAGGAACTTCCATTGCACGAGAAGTCGTAAAATGGTACTTAGAGCAAAGCCAAAAGATGTTTAAGTATAGGTCCCTAAGCAAAGAAGACTTCGATGAAAAATTACTTGTATGGAAGATGTATGTAGATGGATCCTTATGTGTTATTGGTAGCAACACTGGACCGATAATCAACACTCTTAATGACATAGATGTGGAATACGCACTCAAGTTTTAATTCCAGGCCTCTAATAATAAGTCAGAATACGAAGCACTAGTTGCAGGCTTTGAATTGGCTCTGTGAATGCTAATGTGATATTGATTAAATCAAATTCACAAACTTCCAAGTTAACCTTACTTAATCGGAGTTAATTTTTAAACCAATTTAATTCAACCCTAAAACATGCATCTACGTGGGTGAAACCAAATCGACACAAATATAATTGCTGACACACAGATTTCAGGAAAAAATCCCTTTCGGGTAAAACCTTTTATTTCACTATGAATAATAAATCGCAACTTACATATATAATGAAATCTGCAATGAATATCGCGCAGATACTCACATAGACACGCAACCCATAGTCAGCAATGGAACAACCGCAACAACCCATAAGAACACGCAGTCCCAATTCAACTAGGAACACCCACGAACACTCCCAATCGACCCGTAGTCGTAGTCAGCCGTAGATATAACACTCCATAAAGAAATAACTTCATAAAAGTTTAATCTTGGGTTCCAAAACAATTCACTAAAGCATATGGGATTTTTGTGAATTGAAAACAAAAAAGGATTAAACCCTTAAATGAAGAAGATAAAGTGTTCTGCAGAATGCAGTGTACTGGTATCAAAATTTGTCAGGTCTTCTTCGCGAAAACGGAGCCATTTAACAAGCTTTATATAAAAAATTAAGTCGGCAGATCGCTCGAATGAGATCAGGCTGTCGCATGAACGACGCCACGCGTTTCTCGAATGAGCTTCGTGCTACAAGCTAATGTCGCTTGAACGACCTTAATAAAAAAAATTCGTTAAAAACTCTGCCTCAACACTTAGAAAAAATTCTTTGACGAAAAACAACGCCTCAAGTATTTAAAAATATTTGAGAAAAATTATCCCAACACTTAGAATGAACCAGTAAGGTACTTAAACACAACCTTACCAAAATTAATCTCGCGAAGACGTCTTTATTAAAGAACGTTGATATTCGGATCTGTCTTGACGCGTGATCGAACTTCAATAAGTCTTTGACGGTTGTAGCGGTATATGACATACAATAATGTAAACAAGGCACTAAAATAATGTCCTTACAAATCTCCCCCTATGTCTATGCCGGTACAAAATAAAAACATCTGAATTATCAAATCACATTCCTATACAAATATAATACCCTCCCATGAACCCCAGACTGAAAAGGTACTAAACATGTAAGTTTAAAACTTTTTCTTCAAAATCTTCAACACCAAATCTTCGAATCTTTAAGCTTTTCTCATTAGGGTGTGCAAAGTAATGATCTTCAATTTTGTACCTAAACACACGAGACAAAGCAAATACCTTTGTAACGTATTGAGTTTGAAATGATAAGAATAAAGCAATCATCAATAATCAAATATCCCCCATAATGCAAACTCTCCCATAAAATCATAATTCGTTCTCCCCCTTTTTATTTGTCCGAAATAGACAAGGAAAAGAATAAACAAAATAAACATGGAGTGTCATGACATGCATAGCAAACATGGATCAAAATACGCTCATGCAAAGGAGTAACCCAAAAGATTCCACAAACTATTTTTTATTTTTCAGTTTTTTTCAAACAAAAATGCAAAAATCATTTTACAAAAATCACACACCATGAATTTACACTAAGATAACCAAATCTTGAAAACAGAATGAATGGGTGTGAACAATTCGATAGACAAATCAATGCAATCACGCATATCATATGTCCACGATGAATATGTTTACTCGTAATGAATGAATCTCAAAATCGTCCTTAGGTGTCGAAAATGTGAATTTAGATGACATCGTCTTAATCAAATCGACAAATCAAAGCCAAACATGATTTTCACATCAATAACATCTAAAACTATGTAATGCTTTTTTCATGACTTTGTAAGGACATGCAAGACCATTTTATATTCCATCCAAACTCCCTCATAAATAATAATTCTTTTTCTTTTTTCTTTTGAGGTGATGAAACTAAATCCTATGGCCCACTTTATGGCATATTTTTCTTTTTATTGCTTTTAAATTTTTTTGGGCTCTTTTCAACCTCTTTGGACCTTGGCAAATATTTATTGTGCCATAGTTTTTCTAGGTTCGATTTGAACGGTGGCTATATCGCAAAAGATAAATGAGTACGTTTCTTAGCCCTTCCACGTTATTCATAAATATCACACAAACTCATATCAACGGTTCTTACATGCACTATCTTTATCATCAAGTTTTATCGCATTTGGTTCGTTTTAGAGACATCATTGATATGAAAATGCATCGACCAACATGTGATAGATAAGAACAATAGTCAAACAAATCCGTGCAAGTGTGAATTAAAGGAACTCATGAGTCAAATATGTAGGGAGTAACAAAAAATCACATCTCAATGACTCCAAACATTGTAAATCACATAAATGAAATGCTGACGCATATCAAAACAATATCAAACAGTCACATGGATATGGAATGAAATTGTGACTCGATTATCCTAAATGTCCATTCATAAAATACAAAAATCTTTTTGTTTTTTCCAAAAGTTTTATCAAAATAAAATCTTTTCGACATTTCCAATTTTTCTAAAAAAAAAATGGAAAATCTTTTTGTATTTTTCCAAAAATTTTCAAAAACAAAAATCTTTTTGGTTTTTTGAAAATTATATCAAAAATGGAAAATATAAATGCAAAAATGGTACACACTAGTAGGGGTGCACACGGTTCGGGTTGGTTCGATTTTACTACTAAACCAGAACCAGAACCGAGGTGGTCAAATTCCAGGATTTTAGAACCAGAACCGATATTTTTTGGAATCGAACCAAACCAAACCAAACCAATGGTTCTTGGGTTGGTTTGGATCGTTTCTCAGTTCTAATTGCATTTTTTGATAAAAATATATTTGAAAAATATTTTTGTTACTTAAAAAAAATATTTGTTCTTCCTTAATGTTTTATCATTTTAATCCAATATAATTTTCAAGTTGAGTGTTTTATTAAGAAATTGGGAGTTTTTAATCCTACATTATTTGTTTAGATTTCTAGTCTAGTAGTAGTTATTGTTAGTCTTATTACTTGTTTGTGTAACGCTATTATTTCCTTGTTATCGTTAAAAACAAACTCGAGATGCGGAAGCGTTGAAGGATGGTTCACAAAATAAACACAACAAATTTTAATTTCTTAAACAAATTAAAATTACATCAAGTGAAGTAAAATTAATCAATTAATATATTCACTTAAACCAATTAATTAATCCAAGTCCTAGAATTTGCCTAAGTCGTATTTATCAATATTAGCAAATTAGGCGAAACCAAATTTTAGCAAATTACTTGAATTAAATAAACTTTACCCAATATTAATTTAGCACCAAATTAAATGAGTGTGATGATTTAAACAAAATTTTATCTTGAATTATTCTAAACATGCGTTCTACGTTATTTTGCTAGATAAAATAAATCAATCACACTACGTCGCGATGTACGAGGAAAAACCCAAGACAGGAAACAACCTCGGACGGCCCTAGCCACAAATCCACTAGATACGGAATTACAAGTACAAGACAAAAAGACTTACAACACATGACTCGATCCCTCTCAAGCCCCGATGTTTCTTCTTGTAGACACCTCTTCCTAGCGGATAACCTTGGAACACCACCGCGGTCTCGGAATCCACCGATAGGACTTTATATGGTCACCGTCACCCGTACATGGAGCCTTTCTCCAAGTGGGTAGAATCGCAACAAAACGTCTTCTTCTTTGATGGATGTAGAAGCAAACCAAAACTTCTCTTTGAAACGGAAGAGATAAACCGATGCCAAACTCCAAGCAATTGATATGTATATATGTGAACTTGGATAAACAATATGGGTGTAAAACTAGAGTGATAAGTAAATTTCTCTTTGAAAATCTCACTCAAAACTTGATATTTTTCTCTTTTTAATTTTGCTCTCAAAACACTCTCTAAGAGTTTGTATGATATGAAGAAGATTCATTATCAAAAGTGATTCCCGCACATATTAAAGTCTGAAAAAGTTGGTTAAAAACTTAGTGGGGAAGTGGGTGCAAAACTGCCAAAAAACTGTTCCCGCCTGGCATCTCGTTCGAACGACATTTCGTTCGAACGAAATCTCGTTCGAATGAGACTTCTAACGACGTTCCAGATTGAACTCGTTAGAATCTCGTTGGATATCTCGTTCGAACAGAAGGTTCGTTTGAACGATATATCGAACGACATTCCAGTGGCCTAATATGGGAAATCGTTGGCAAACTCGTTCGAACGACATCTGGTTCGAACGAAAAAACTCGTTCGAACGACATATCTAACGAACGACCAGAAAGTTTGAAAAAATCATTTTTAGCCCAGAAAACTTTATAGACATTTATTTATAGTTTTAATTAATTATTTCTTAAACAAAACGCAGTTTTTTATAAAACCTAACACCCAATAAACTTGTTCCAAGCTCCTATATATATAATATTGCATTCATACCTTGGGAGCATGGAACTATGATTGATGACGTAGAAACGAGGCACGCAAACCGGCACATTTGATGAAGCTTTATACTCTTTGCCGCTACGTCTTCAACAAACACTTCATAGGCTTGAGAGTATTACAATTAAATACTATCCTATGAATAAATGTTTTTGTCCGGAATTGAGCCAATACTATACATGGACTTAATTGGAAATTTGTGTCCTTACAGTTTGTATTTCGTATTTGGTAAAATAATAAAAACACACAATATAAGAAAATGAGGCAGATTAAAAATATTGAAAATATGCTCCGATCCGAGCTCAGAAAAACATGCCCAGTAATCAAAATACATCTTTAATCAAAATACAGCTCCGATCAGAATAGAGCTCCAATGGTTCGAATTTCTATCCACAATAAAGCTCGGAGGGATCAAAATTCAGCTCCGATCACAATGTTATTGATGGTTCGAATTTCTGGTCGGTCATCCAATGTCGAGGTAACGCTCTAATCTGATTGGATGATGAGACCAATAAGATCCATACACTTCGACCTGAGCTTCGAGACGACTGAATTGTTTTGAGGAAGGGATGAAGGGAGTAGAGAGAGAGGGATCTCATGGCGTAGAGGCGTAATGTTTGTTTAGGGGATTTATATTAAATGTATATATATATATATATATATATATATATATATATATATATATATATATTCGGTTCGATCCCGGTTTGGTTCAATTTCGAGTTCGGTGTCGAGTCCAGTTCGGATAAGTTTTTGGATTGGATTGTTTTTTTTGGAACCGGGAACCGAACCGAAACATTGTTTTTTTTTGGGATCAAAACCAAACCATTAGTTATAAAACCCAAACCAACCCGACTCAGTACCATCAGTTTGGTTCGGTTTATTGGATTTTCGTTTTCACTGCACACCCCTACACACTAGCAGTAGGCAAAAATATCATCATGAAAATCAACCTATGCTAGCAAATAAGTCAAAACTTCAACCGTTAGGTGCGGTGGTGTTTTCCAAAGATGGTGTCATCCTATGAAAAACATCCATCAATATGAAGTTTTGACCAAAAACTTAACCTGCTACTTAATATGTGCAAACTCTCTCATGTAATCATCCGGAGCATCTAAAGTATCATGTGTGGGTGCAGGTGTAGTGGCAACACGTGTAGTAACAAAACATGACACATTACCCAATTTAAAATAAAACTCCCTAAGGTGTTCTCTATTTTTGCAATGGGAATAAATATACATGGGCCTAGGACCACCTTTCTCAAAACTTCTAGGACCCACTCTCCTCTTGGGAACGGGATGCCTAGGTGGGTTAGGTTGAGAACCATATGAATCTGTCACTAACTCAGGATTCGGCTAGGGTACAACATGGGAAGTGGACGCACCGTCATGACCTATTCCTAGTCTCTCAATATCACCCAAAATGGGATTGAGAACCATCTTTTCGACCTTCTTAGATGCGTTCTCTAAAGGGACTTTGACCTCTCAGGCACGTCCGAGATCACTCTCGAGTTGGGATACAGGTGTCGTTAGACTAGACACCGTGTTGGTCAAATCACTCTTTTTTCGATCTAAAGCGATCAACTGTTCACTTAAAGAAACCTTCACCTTCCAAGTTGAGTTTCTTTCACATCAAACACCCTCAAAGTCTCTATCTCGCTCTCCAAATCTCTCACCCTAAGATCTAACTCCTTATTCAACTTCTTAGTCTTTAAGGTCTCGGTGTACAAATCTTTAAATGAAATTTGGAGCTCACTTTCATCTCCACTTTCAAATCACTATCACCCTCACTCAAAATAGTCAAACTATCCTCTTCCTTGGGGGTCTCACGTGCACAAGTATCCTTATCATCGTGGGAAAAACTAGGTGTGCTCATGTGACTAGCTACAAAGGCAACAAACTTCCCATGTGAAGACTCATCCCCAGAATCCTTCACCTCTTCCTCACTATCGCTAAAAGTGGCTGGCATGGTAACTTTCTTGCCCTTTCTCTTTAGCCTAGTGGGACACTCAAACACCTTATGCCCCTTACCGTTGCACTCAAAACATCTCTCTTCTTCCACTTTCTCTTTCTCGCACTCTCTCTCACCGCGCTCTTTGCCCTCATTTTTCTTTTTATTTTTCTAAAAAAATATTTTATTGGAAGAATTTTCTTTTGAAAACTTGAGAAACTTTTTTATAAATTTTCGCAAGCATGGCCGTATCAAAATCAGACTCGTCTTCAGACTTGGACTCACAAACTTTCACTTTCGTTTTTCTTCTCACTCTTGGACACTTCATTTCCCTTTCTAGACTGGGCTCTAAGTGCTATCCCTCTATCCTTATATTTGACAGTGTCGGGGAACATGATAATCTCATATGTCTGGAGGTCTCCTACCAGCTCTTCCAATTTTAAATTGCTCAAATTACCTAAGGAAACGGTCACTTTAGGGATAAAACGTTTAGTCAATGATCTCAAAATCTTTTTAACTACTCTTGCATCAGGAATGTGCTCACCGAGATTGAAACTAGTGTTTACAATATCAAACAAACGTGCATAAAACTCATCAAAACACTCAGTCTCAAGCATGATAATTGTTTCAAATTGAGTAATTAGATATTGAATTTTAGACTCTTTGACGGCATTTGTTTCTTCGTGGGTAAGTTGTAAAATGTAGTACGCTTCTTTTGACGTGGTTCACGCATAATACGTCAGGACTCCTCAGGAGTGACGTAACCAGAAATTGCTCTCAGCCCACGTGAATTAAAAGTGCTCCATTCAATTTCATCCTCAGTCCAGTCTGTCATTGTGGCCATCCCGTCGGCGCGACGCTCGTTCCAGGGGGAAAAGAGAAAAAGGATCCCCCCTGGGGATGAAAACTAAGTCGCGATCTCGCACCCTTCTCTTCAAAAAGGGGGCTTCGGCCGTTGTCGGTGTGGGGTAAATGTAAAGATATAGAGTCGCCAGCCTATTTTGCTTAAAATCGACAAAAGAATATGTCGCCACTTTCAAGAGAGTGGCATCAAGGACAAAACTGATGCATGCGAAACCAATAGATCGGAGGTCCGGGGGCTAAGTTACAGAATGTGAAGGTGTTAGGCACCCATCCCCCCCTTTCCGCCTGTCATGGGCAAATGTTAATATTTTCCTTTTTATCCCCATGAAGTGTATGCATGTGTTTATGTAATGGAGATTGGAATCGCTCGACCCATACCATGGAAAAGATAGGGTGAGGTCATCCATAGGAATATTCCCAAAATAATAATAGATGTAGAAGATAGAATATGAGCGTTCATCGCGATATTGATCATTATTGGGAAACGATAATATGTGTTGGATGAGACGCGAACAAATATGTTATATATATATATATATATATATATGATGATAATGAGTAATTTTGAGGATTATGAAAAATAAGAGAAATTGGAAAATTAAAAAATTGGACTCGAGTCTCGAATTTTAATCCGAGATGCCTACGTAGCCTATAAAGGCATCAAAGTCCACGCAGTTCGAATATAAAATATGAGTGGGGTTTATCCCATAGATTCGAACGGAATTTTATTAGGTGTGTGTGTAGAAAATGTGTTTCTAGTTTTGGAAAAAAGTGAGGTGGATAATTCCGTTTGTAATTTATGGGTATAACCCTCTTTTATTTATTTTTGGGTTTTTTTATGAAAAATAAAGTATGTGCAATATACTAATAAAAGTGTAGATGTTAATATCTGTAAACTAGATTATGAATCTAAGGTAACTTATATAAAACAAGAAATTAAAAGAGAGGGAGAAAGAATTGGAGCTTTCTTGGAGCTTGAACTTGGATCTTGGATTAACTCCTTTAATGTTTATGAGAGAGGAGGATATTTGCCAAATTAGGTGTGAAAATGATGGGGATTTAGACTTGAATGGGATTTCTTATATAGAACTTCACTGACTTCGAGAAAATGTTGCTGAGATCACTAATGCTGATGAATTTTTCTCTTTTCTCACAATGAGGCCATGGACCTTATTTATAGGGTCAGGGGGTGCCGTTAGGCGAACCCCAGAGGGTGCCTATCGGCAGGTCACCTTTGACATTGTGCCGATAGGTAGGGTTTAGGACCTGCCAATTGGCAGTCTCGTGTGGACTTTTCTGGAAAAATAATTGTAAAGTACAAAATGTTGATCCGAATTGCGCACGGGGCATACCGTTAGAAATGTATTTCAAAGGCCTATGAAAGTCCTTTGGGACGCTCCCTGGTCCGGGAGTTGACTTTGTGTCAAATATGGCTCGAAAGCGCATGTCGGTCATTTGGACGGGAGATCGTCGAACGCAAACGGATCGTTCATCCCCATGGTAAGTCAGAATCGCGCACGGGGTAGACTGTTGGAAATGTTAGGAGATGTAATTTGACATTCCAAAGAGTTTTGCTTGGTTTAGGAAGTTAACCTCGTTCAATCAAGGCCCGAAAGTTCCCTGTGACCTCTCGGAGTAAAACGGATCATTCGTCCGTACCGTAGGTCAGAATCGCGCATGGGGCAAATTGTTAGGAAGGGTATTCAGTGTCCTTTGGAGAATCATTCATTGTCATTCGATCTGAAGAGTTTACTTTGGTCAAACGGAGTTTGGGAATGCCCAATGGCCTCTGGATCAATTTTTTGGGGAAAACTGATCGTTCGTCCGAACGGTTATGCTGTTTCGCATACGGGGCAGACCGTTGGAAAGGGGTTTCAGTGCTCTTAGAAAATTTAAAGATATTTCGCTCTGATGATGAAGTTGACTGGAGTCAAATGGGGTCGATTCAAGGCCTGGGATCACCCGATGGGCACTCGAAGTGTGACTTAGGTTTGCGGTGGAAGGGGAAGCGTTAGGAGCCTAAGGAGAGACTAGGGGGTCCTAACATGTGGTGTCTATAGTGACATGTTTTAAATTAGTGATATTATTTGCAGTGACAGTGGGAGGAGTCCAGCTTTTTTCACAAACTACCCAAACGGCTCATCAATGGCCTTTAACTGTGATTTCATACGTGCTTTCCAGTAGGCATAATTGGACCCGTAAAAAATGGGCATCCGATTATATAAGTGCTCCATTGGAAAATTTTCGATCTTTCACAAAACAGATTTTTCAAAAAAAATCAATATCACACAATTTCGAGGAAAACAAGGATCACTCGATAAATTAGATAAACACGCTCTGATACCTATTTGTGAATGTTAATGTGATATTGATTAAATCAAATTTACAAATTTCTAAGTTAACCTTATTTAATCGGAGTCAATTTTTAAACCAATTTAATTCAGCTATGAAACATGGATATACGTGGGTGAAACCAAACCAACACAAATATAATTGCTGACACACAGATTTCAGAAAAAAAATCTTTCGGGTAAAACCTTTTATTGCACTATGAATTATAAATCGCAACTTACATACATAATGAAATTCACAATGAATATCGTGCAGATGCTCACATAGACACGCAGCCTAGAGTCAATAATGGAACAACCACATCAGCCCATAAGAACACGTAGTCCCAATTCAGCCAGGAACACCCACGAGCACTCCCAATCAACACACAGTCATTGTCAGCAATAGAGATAACACTCCACAAAGAAATAACTTCACAAAAGTTTAATCTTGGGTTCCAAAACAATTCACTAAAGCATATGGGATTTTTGTGAATTGAAAATAAAAAAGGGTTAAACCCTTAAATGAAGAAGATAAAGTATTTCGCTGAATGCAGTTTACTGGTATCGAAATTCATCAGGTCTTCTTCATGAAAAAGGAGTCATTTAACATGCTTTATACAAAAAACTTAAGTCGGTAGATCGCTCAAACGAGATCAAGCTATTGCTCGAACGACGCCACGTGTCGCTCAAACGAGCTTCGAGCGACAAGCTAATGTCGCTTGAATGACATACAGGTGTCGCTCGAACGACCTTAATAAAAAATAAATAAAAATTATTTCGTTAAAAACCCCACCTCAACACTTAGAAAAAATTCTTTGATGAAAAACAACGCCTCAAGTGTTTGAAAATATTTTAGAATAATTATCCCAACACTTATAATGAACCATTATGGTAATTAAACACAACCTGACCAAAATTAATCTCGTGGAGGCGTCTTTGTTGAAGAACATTGATATGAAGATCGGTCTTGATGCATGATTGAACTTGAATAAGTCTTCGATGATTGTAGCGGTATACGACATACAATAATGTAAACATGACAATAAAATAATGTCCTTACAGGCTCTGTCGTTAGGCGCTGAGCATGTCATAACTCACAGTAATTACTAGTTGATCATCATATAGGAGAATTGATGAAAAAATATCTAAATAAAGCTCAAGACAAAATATTAAAGTTTCTAGCAGTCAAAATGGTCAGAATACCCAGAATTGAAAATGCCCCAGCAGATGCACTTGCTCGGCTAGCTTTGGCGACTGGGACAGATCTAAAGAGGATCATACCAGTAGAAATCCTAATGAACATGAGTATCGATGAAGAAAATGTTAATTTATTCATAGTGGATTTGGTCCCCTCATGGTCATGGATGGATCCCATTAAGGGATGTATTGAAAAATGCACCCTTCCAAATGACCCAAAGGAGGCTAGAAATTTAAAATACAAAGCAACCAACTATGTCTTATAGGGAGGAGTCCTATACAAGAAAGGATTCATTGTCTCATTGGTCAGATGTGTTCACCCCTAAGAATTAGATCTTACAAAGCTTTCATGAAACATAGTTAGATCTAAGGAGGATTTAAGGTTTTAATCACTCAAAACAAGAGAGAAGAAGTAAAGAACTTTGAATGTCTAAAAAAGCCCTTAAAAATGTTTATGAGTTTAAATCCAATTCTCGTTTTATTTTAAAATTGGAGCAACAATAGTTTAAATACATTTCTAAAATAATTCAACAGTACTTTCTAACTACATAATGTCTAACATAGGCCTATTTTTTTAAGGCAAGATGTGACACTACCCCTGAGAAATATATACAAAATGTTCTTTGTATCTTGTTTTTTTAAGAGAAACTAATAACGGTGTTTGTAGTAAAATAAGTCATATTATATTTTAGGTGTAAATGATCTCTAAAGTTACTCTTGAACATCACATTGTGATGAAGTGTTGTCTTAAAGGTATAATAGTTTGTAGAGTTACTATTTAAAATCACACTGTCCATAAGATTTCCTTACTTTATATAGCTACTATGTGATTCCATATTGTGATAAAAGTAATGATACGTCGTGTTTTGAACACAATATATGTGTTGTTAAGTTATAATTTTGATAATACCATTTGAAGCCTCCAAGTAACAACAATGGTGGACGAAAATCTCATTTCTAATGGTATTAATTAGGTTTATCAAACAAGAAATGTAGATGTCTATGAGTTAAATTATACTGGTGAGTAAATAGAAGTCAACTTAACCTTTAGCAAGTCTAATTGGGTCTAACTCGCATTGTATAAATACCCACTCTTCACAAGGAGGATATGGGTAAAAAATTTGTCAATGGACATTATTACACCATAAATTTGTTAGTGTTCAAACCTTGTTAGGGACATTTTTGCAACAGTTTGAGGTTTAATTGAAATTGAGAGTAAATAAACAACTAAATTCAACAAGACTACATTACATAGAATTATATATGAGTTGTAAAATTTTAGCAGTGGATAAAAAATGAGATGACATTTTGTAACCTTGTTTGGAATTATGCATTTTACTAAGATTGTGGATAGTACTGAACATACTCACACTTTCATGGCTTATATTGTATAGTGTCTTATACTTTCATGGTTCACTTTAAAACAGATCAAAGGACCAAAGTTTTGGTAAAAGTGCTTGAGTTTACACCCCAACTTCTAGATGATATTAATTTTCAATAATCCTAAGGAATATCCTTGATCTATCATTTTTTACATCAATGTCAGCAACTAAAGGTTGTATACAGTGCACAAGACTCTCTCTTAACTGAAGGTTCTAGAAGAGGCATGTGTCGGCTAGTCTTACCCCCATAGGTTTTTATATGTGGAGAAGCTGCTCCCATATCTCCAACCCGAGATGAACCGTAGCTTAGGTGAGGGCACTTTTCGTCGCTCCAAGGTACAACCTCTAATGGGGGATATGAATTCCAGTTAGGTCTTCATCATAGAGAACAATAACTCGACCGAGGTTGATATTTTCACTTTCTCTATTATAGAGTATAGGTTTAGAAACTTCCACCTGGAATTATTTTTAAACGTTAGTTGTGATTATGATCCATTCCTTAAGCTTCCTCCCGGTGCACTAAGATAAGTTTATAAATTTTTAGATGGTGATTAATACACCCTCCACACCTTTTGACAATTCCACATTTTAGAATAATCGACGAGCATGATGTTCTTTCCCTTATTTTTTGATGATGCTCTTTCCCTTATTTTTGTGTTTTATCTCAATTAACTTAGCCCTTAAGGTGCCATAATTAGATGAGATCTTATAACTCCTTAAATATTAGTCGATAATTTTCAGTCTTCTGATTGTGTTCTTTTTTTAAATGTGCCATAATGTCTTGTCTCTCTTCTCTAGGCCACCCTATCTTTCAAATAAACTCATTCAAGTTCATGTTCAGTCATTGAAAGGAATTTTCATGAGGCATAGCCTTCTCTTTATCTTTTTTCTTTCCTTTATTTGATATCACTTTTACCTATTACCAACCACTCTGTTGGTGGTTCCATTTTTCATAACCTTATTGAAGTATCCATTCTTGGGATTTTTGGAAGTTTGATCAAATTTCTCGTCTACTAAGAGTAGTTCGTCCTCAATTATGTTGTATTTCTTAATTCGTTGAATAAGTTGCCTAGGGATTTGGCGAGATTCTTAATGAGAGAGTGATAAAATGTCCACTTAGGGTAGACTAAATTTGAACGAGAATGCAAAAGCCTTTCATTATAGTTATTTATCTCATTGTAGGTCTCTGAGTATTATTATGCATATTTCTTGAGGTTCTTCCATAATTTTTTCAAAGTAAAATCAAGGAGGAAACTTCTTTAATGAATGTTCTTCTAGTGATGAATTTAGAACTAAAATGTACACCGAATTGAACAAAATTAGCGATCGATCTATAGGTTAGCTGATTAAACCACTTAAGGGTGATTTTACTAAGACTGGGGAGAAGGGATAACACATAAGTGCATTATTGGTATTTTATGAAAAAGTAGACTATCTATTATGATTGATTATACTGTTGTGTTAGAAACTTGTGGGGACCAAAATTGCGCTAGCATGTGCCTTGCACGAGCGTCCCATGTATCCATCACTTTGAACGACTGAAACTAATAAAGGATAGGTCCAAACTTTTATGTATAGCTATTTATGGAGATTAAGACTCTCCTAGTCTTATGAATAAATGAAAACCCACCCCATTGAGAGGGGCATGTGATATTATATCATCAAACAATACTACAACTCTGTCGACCGATTCCCTAAAGTTAATAAAAAAACCTAAACCTCTATAGATGTAGGTACGATGCCAAACCATGTATATCTTATCTTGTATGTGTTAACACCCATCTTAGGACCCTCGTAAGCACCTCCTTATGTACCTAGCACTCACTCGTTCACCAAAAACCCTAGGTTAACTAATCTTTGAAGGAATCTAAATACCCTTTCCAATGATCTACCTTGTGCATGAATCAGCCTTACGATTCAGACAAAGGGTCCATTTTACTTCGAAAACTGATTTGGAGGCCACTGGGTGCTCTCAGGACCTATTTGACTCCGGTCAACTCTCCATATTAATAAAATCTCAATGAATCTTTGAAAGGCTCTGAATCCCCTTTCTAACGATCTGCCCTATGGGCGAATCAACCCTACGGTACGGACGAATAAATTATTTTACCCTAAAGGGTCACCAGGAGCTTTCAGGCCCCATTTGACCTTAGTCAACTCTCTGAACCAAACAAAGCTGAATGAAATCTTAAAGGGAACTAAATACCCTTTGCAACGGTCCATCCCATGTGCGGATCGGCCTTACGGTTCGGATGAACGATCCATTTTCCTTTGAAAACTTTTCGTCCAGTAACCAACGAGCATTTCCTGGCCCCGTTTAACCTGGGTTAATTCCCGGACCCGAGAGTGGATCAATGTATTCTTAAAGGTCTCTGAATACCGTTTCCAATAGTCCACCCTGTGCGCGATTTTAACTTGCATTTTACGATCATGTTTCTAAAAAAACTGTTCTGGACTTCCAAATGGCAACACAGGGACCCTGTCTATCGTCGGTATGCTTGAGGTGCTATACCGATAGGCAGGTCCATAACCTTGCCGATCGTCACCTCCCGTGGACTTATAAATAGAGGTTATGATCTCAGCTTGAAGGCAACACTCAAAACACCCTAAGACCCCTAAACACCCCTCTCAGCAATTCATAGAACATTATCTCAAAATCAGAGTTATTCCCTTTCCCATAAAACCCATATTCCCACATTCCATTCCATCACTTTCTTACCTCACTTGGTAATCCCCCATTTACCTCTATCTACCATTTTCATACCATTGCAAGATCAGCATATCTATATCCAAGATCAACATCAAGAGTTCATCAGGAGGTCCAACTTCCCAACATTATTTCTACTCTCCTCATTTTAGTATTATTTTATTTATTTTTACTTTAACATTTTGTTTCGTCACATCACATATATTAATCTCAAACCTTTATTAATAGTATTTGCACATACTCTATTTTCATAAAAAAAACTAAAAACAAGAAAAATAGGGTATATCCCAAAATTCCAAAAGAGGGATTATTACCTCACATTCTCACTCTTAAAGAACATGTTCTCTACACACATACATAAGATAAATACTCCTTTTAGATTTATGGATTAAACCCTACCCTTGATCGAGTAAGAATTAAGTTGCTGCCCATCGCTAATAGTTAGTTTACTTACTGGTCGGATGATTTTGGGAATCATGGCGATTGCAATCGCATTGACCTCCTTAAGCAAGCGACCAACATCTAATAAATCCTTAATAGCACTTGTTTGTGACTTCCTTCCCAATAATACTCCAAGCTTTTAAAGAAAGTCGCATTGTAACCATCCGGACCAGGAGCTTTGTTATCCTTCTCTGTATTATCTTTGAACTACGTGGACTTTGATGCCTTATGGGCTACGTAGGCATCTTGGGTTAATCCCGAGATTCGAGTCCTACTTTATGCATGTTTATATGTTTCCCTCCAACACACACACACACACACACACACACACACACACACACACACATATATATATATATATATTCTTTTTGAGTTCATATTCTTACATGCTTGTGTTTCGTTTGATGTACACATAGATCATCCATGCTTAGCCTTCACTAGCATACACCCACAAGTCTCACACTTGTATATATATCCATGCTTACTTGCATGTATCACATACCACTTGTAGTTAATCCATGTATAGGCTCACTACCACACACACTCACTTGTAAATATTCACATGTCACTCACTTACATATATCCCATTATCATGCGTAGTCTCTATACTTCATGCTAGATTTAATTTTCATGATACTCACATATTCTCCCTCATTAGTGTAGTACTCCCTTTACTCATCATGAAAATAAAAAAATCTTTCTCTCCCTCTCTCCATAATATACCAATTAAGACTCATGCATTTTCACACACTACATCACCAGAGCATGGCAATATTGATCAAAATTTTATTCCGTACTGAGGGGTCACTTTGTGATGGGCACTGGTCCGGTAGGTCACAGTTAACCTAAGCGACATGACTCTCACCTTCCATTGGCCTCTTACCTTCGACGTATATTGAACGGTTCTCCCGCATCGTATCGCTTGACCAAACTCACTACGGGAGGTATATAGCGGGGAACTCGTTGAGGTACATCCAGTATATCAAATTCGTTCTCACTTATACCATCCCCATGAGGTATATCGTGAGGCAATTCACATACACTTAGGTATATCAAATGGCTTCTTCACACATACGGATGAATGATTGCCCTTATATGCAAGAGGTATATCGTGGAAGTCATGCCAAAGGGGGGAGCCCTTCCACTAGCCCAATAAGTGTATAAACCTTATATAGGTGTCAAACTTAGGGCACTCATATTGAGTTTCTCGGTTACCATGGGAAACTCTGTCGAAATCTCGGGTCGGCATACTGCCCAAATTTTCGCGCTATTTCACCTTTTTAAAAACAGGTTCCTGTCCGTGAGCTTAGAAATAAGTCAAACGGTGTCTTACATATTTTCAAACTCTATTTTCCCAGGTTTGGCTCCTATCTACATTTTTCTTACGTTAAAGCAAACCTACTACTACTGCTGCTGTTGCTACTGCTACTGCTACTGCTACTGCTACTGCAACTGCAACTGCTACTGCTACTACTGCTACTACTCCTACTACTGCTACTACTGCTACTACTACTACTACTACTACTACTACTACTACTACTACTACTACTACTACTACTACTACTACTGCTACTGCTACTGCTACTACTACTGCTACTGCTACTACTACTACTACTGCTACTACTACTGCTACTACTGCTACTACTCCTACTACTGCTACTACTACTACTACTACTACTACTACTACTACTACTACTACTACTACTACTACTACTACTACTACTACTACTACTACTACTACTACTACTACTACTACTACTAATAATAATAATAATAATAATAATCATCATCATGAGATACCTTTCCTTTTCCCTTCTTTTCAAAAAACCAAAAATATTTTCCCCTCTTTTTCCCCAAAATACTAAAAAAAAATTCCCTCTTTCCTTCAAAAATAAATTTGAACCTTTTTCCCTCTCAGGTCGATCGCATACCCGATTTTGGCCTAGCTCCCTATTGGCTTCGGTCTTCTTTAATAATTATAGGAGTTATATAATTAATCTGAATTTAAATTAATACTTACTAGCGTGACGTGAGTTAGTAATTATTGATGGGAATTATGTTGATTATTACTTAATGAGTAAAGTAAAATGTGATTTGAAGTTATTAAAAAATTATCGCGAGTGAGTAATACGATGGTTATAGAAATTAAGTCAGGACGCGCATGTCAGTCGTGTCGGGACTAATTTTATGGAATAAAAAGTAAATTAATTCTAGGTCACTCGTATGATCATTTTGAGCACACCAATGTGTTCAGAAGGGTTGAGATAGTCAGAAAAGTGTACCCGGGGGTTTAGTTTGAGTCTCGAAACTATTTTAGGCCTAACCGGCATCCCGGGAGGGTATTTTGATAATTTTCATTTTAGGACCTTAATTAATTACGAAATTATTAAGGCTATATCAGATGGTGTGTCAAGGAAGTTAGGGTTATCAGAATAAAAAAATGAGGGAAGCCATAGGAAGAAGAAGGAGAGAGCTTTCCAAGGTGTTAAAGGCCAAGAACCACCCATTTTGCACCTCCACCACCACCAAAGCATAGATCGGAAGAAGATGATCATTTCTATACCACTCAAATTCATCGGATCAAACCTGTAACTTTAAGGCAAGTATCTATCTTGCTGATCTTGTGTTGATACAACAACCATGTTAGAATAGGGGGACCAATTATATGTTTTTATGGATATTTAATGTATTTGGAAGACTAGAATTCACATGTTTGAATAAAAACCATGTTAGGTTGATATCCTTATTACATGTAGAACATTTACCATGAATTTTAATGATTCTTAGAGGAAGAAATCTGGAAATATTATGTGGATCTTGAAATAATATAGTAAACTAGGGTTTGAGACAAATTCATGAAATTTACCCATTTAATGATGATTCCTTAAGGAGTTAATCAAGATTTTACGTTAGATGTGTTTAGACCTATTACTATAATGTTTGTGATATTTGGTTGGGAGTTTGGGTTGAATTAATAGAGGTTTTGAGGATAAACTTTGATGAAACTCGTAAGCAAAGACTTGTAGAAACTAGGCCAATATTTGATTGATCGATCAATCGACTGGATCGATCGATCGACTATTCCCATCGATCGATCGACTTCTCCTGGAATTTGAATCTTATTTACTTTTAATGTTTAATCCAACCCCAATTTATAAGAACCCTTAGACATAATTTAAATACCATGATGGGACTTGGGAAGGACTAGTAGTGTTGTGGGTAAGGTTCGGGTAGTGCGATTTTATATGAGATTTAACCGTGGGGTGTCACGAGGGTATAAAATGGGTTATGATTGTGTGTGTGATTAATTGGATGTTGTGGAAGTTAATGACGACTTAAGACAGTGGGTTATCGAGAGTACATCTACTGGCATTATACATATCAAAATGATACACTTCGAGGGACGAGAAGTACTTCGGAACTTGCGATAAATAAGAATATAAAAAGATGAACTAATTATACGTAGGGATCGGGTGTTACGTGCCATGTATGGTTAGAATATACTATGGGTCGAGGGTGTACCTATCTGAATAATATAAATATATATACATGAGTGTATGTATATATATTATATGAATATCTTTGCTTAATCATACCCGCGTTACTTTCTATCACGGAGGTTTCCGCACTGAGACAGTCTTATTCTGATGTGACCTTTATGGGGAATATGGATTTGTAACCTAGAATATAGAACCTTGGTACAACCTATATGTGAGCGGTAGAGCAGACGGTCCTAAGGGACGCAAGGGTTTGTGCTGACCTCTTAGCGACTTAGAACTATGATTCGCCTCCAATTTATGTGTTTTGTGTTAATGTAGTTCAGGGGTGATCTGAACTAGTATTTCCCTTATTTGTACGAGAGGCACAGGGGCTTAATAGCAGAGTATGCCTGCACCATAATTTAGTATTGGGGTGACTTTTAGTATATATATCCTAAGTGATATATATATATATATATATATATATATATATATATATATATATAGACACACACACATGTGATTCATCTACTGTGCTTGTAAGTAGATTAAATTGAATAATGATATTAAATAATTTAAGTGTTTGAGAACTTAAGACGGCATTGAGATATATATAGTTGACTTGGTAAAATTAAGAAATTAATCATGTATAAATTATATTTATGCGATCACGTGAATAAGCATTGACGAGAGGAGGCTGAGTTTAGACTGGTTAACTAGGTTAACATCATCTAGAATAATTTAGAAGTATGTTAGACGTGCACACTAGATGAGAGGTTAGAATTCCCAAGAGAGGGCAACGCAACTAACATGTATGGAATATCTTCTAGTAAGCATTTTAAATACTTGCTAAACTATTTTTAAAACTATAACTATCGATCTCTGACCCGCTTCTTATTCATCTCTTCTTTCTCTTGTATATATATATATCTTATTATATATGCGTATGTAGTACGTTGCCTCAAAGCCTCCAAACCCTTCATCCTAAATTCTCAGATTTTTCAATTTTTTAAAATAAAAAAATACACGTGTAAAAAACCTTATCTTTCAAACAATTATTTAAACTTCATTTTTCCCTCCCATGTCATCCAACAACCTTCGTGTTAATAAGAAGTATTCCCACAAATCCCGTTAACTTCCCAGACATTTCTTCCTGCTACTTCTAAGTCTCTCCCCCCCTTCATAACCCACCTCCCACTTAAGACATTGTCAATCCTATGATTTCGAATTTCAAAACACGTCTCAGTATCTATACTAACAAAACCATCTTTTTATATCTCTTGAAAACTCATATAAGTTTCATATATGTTGAAAACGGATATACAAAATGCATATGTTTATAAGGCCAACTCCAATGGAGAGGCTAAATGTACACATTTGCATCTTTTCTCCCTCACAATGGGTAGCAAAAGATGCAAATTTTGGAAAGAGAAAATGTAACTGGAATGTAGATCTATACACCCGCTACACAATGTGTAGTGGTGGAGCCCACGTAGGACCCACAACTGGGCGGATAAGTGTTTACCGCCCAGACTGTGGGCGGTTAAATGTTGTCCGCCCAAACCATTTTTTTTGAAAAAATAAACAAACAAATCGTGTTATCTTTATAAATAATATAAACAAAAGGGGGGCCCACCCTTGGGCGGATAAAACTCTCCCGTCCAAAACCAAATTTAGCTTGTCCCACTGTGTAAACCAACTACAAAATGTATCCTAAAAAATCTAACTTTACATTATTTGTGGCTTACCCATTGGAGATGGCCTAACATAGATATCTGTTAAAAATCCACCTCCTTCCTATGCATTTTTTTATGTTGAAAATGCATATACAAAACACATATAAAGAGATACATGTTTATGTCCTTTTCTTTATACTCGGCCACTACCATTGTAGGTAAAAACGCATTTGCCTTTTTTATTTACGTTTCATATAATAGAGATATCTGTTGAAAACCCACCTCCCATGTATGCTTTTTTCCTGTTGAAAACACATACACAAGACGCATATAAACATAGATATCTGTTTATATGCTTTTTTTTATACACGGTCACTACAATTGTTGGTAAAATGCATATGATTTTATTTATATATGCAAAACCCATCACCAATATCTGTTTCTCATATATGCTTTTTTATATACGTTTTATATAGCAGAGATATCTACAGAAAACCCACCTTCTACATATACAAAATGCTCCTGTTTATATGCTTTTTTGTATACATGGTCACTGCCATTATGGGTATAACATTTTTTTTTGGTTCAAAATGCATATAAACAGAGATATGTGTTTAAATGCTTTTTTTACACGCTCGCTGCCATTGTCGGTATGACATACTGAAGAGATATCTGTTTATATGCTTTTCTTTATACACGGTCACTGCCATCGTGGGTATAACCATTGCAGGCATGATCATCGCCCGAGTCAGTCCAATCTAAGGGGGAGTTTCAGGAACCCCACCAGAAATATCTGTTTATATGGAGCAACAACATGCATTCGATCCTCAAATTAGTGTATTGACTAAATATTTTATGTTGAAGATGAATATTCTTCACCATGGCTTGGAAAAAAATATTTAACTATGTGTATTTGTGATCGTGACTGTTCATGGTTGCAAGGACGAAGTCATGATTTAATTTTGGAGGGGGCCAAATAAAAATTTATATATACATACACACATATATATATACATACACATATATATATACATACACACATATATATATATATATATATCAACGAAAAATATACACTTTGAGAAAACAAACCAAATCATTATTAAAAGGAATATTAAAACTTTATCAAAATTGCACTTGGCATATTTTCAAATCATGAAATCAGGGCCGGTTCTGAGATTGATAAGACTCTCTGTAAAAATTGTAAAATAAACACTTTTTATGTGTATTTTGATATAAAAAAGGGCCCTCAACGTATAAGTATTAACAAATAGACCAGCGGAGGGCCCTGTGCGATCACACACTTGGCACATGCTCATGGTCGCGCCCTGCACGAAATCCATCTATAATTTCATCCGTACTAAAATTTCTCGAGATTTCCCACTCAATGCATACCAACTGAAAAAGATTCAAATGAAAATTATCATATTTTTAATTAATTGATTTTGACAATATAATTAAACATGTTACTAAATTTTGCTATAATGTATTAATTAAAAAAAGTATCTTGTGCACAATGCTTGAGAGAGGGAAAAAACAACTTACATATCGTAGGTCAATGACTTTCTTAATAGGAGGGGAGGCGGTTGTTTTTTTTATGCAAGAAGGCGCTTTTTTCCAAGTAAATAAGAAGAAAATAAATTTTTGAAATAAATAAAATATAGAAGAAACTGTTGAGAAGATGAGTTGAACATATATCAACTAAGATGAGTTGTTAATAATTTTAGGGTTGGGAGGCGTGCCAACTGTCCAACATATATCAACTCCTCAGTTGATATATGTTTTAAATATATCAACACCTCAAGTAGCAGAAAAATCCACAACTTTGGGGGGAGGGGCATGGACCCCTTTGGCTCCCACGTGGCTTCATCTCTGCATGGTTGACACCCAAATAGGTCCGTGACATGACTGTGCATGGTTGAGACCTGAATGGGTGAATGGGTCTCTGAAGAAACACTATTCAAAATTTGTTTTTGTTGTATTCTCCTTCCCTTTCTCTTTATCCTCACAAACTTTTGGGTGTTATGTAGTGTTTCCATGTTTACTCTTAAATCTAGTTTGTGTTTTGTGATTTTGATATTGTGCATGACAACGTGTTTGTGATTGTTGGTGTTTATGTTGGTGACGTTGTCTGTTTAGCTAGCTTACAATATTCCTAACATTTTTTGCCATTTATGGTATCTTCATTACAATATTTTTACTCCGTGAAATCAACAATATCTTTGCTCATAAAACTCATTCTCTTTCTCTCTCCCCTCTTCCTCTCTCCCTATATGTGTCTATTTTCACTCACGAATACTTTATCCTCAGTGTTTGATGAGACAATGTTTTTCTATCTAAATCTGAGTTAGGTTCGTGTTAAGCCTTTGTGAAAATAATTTATTATTGTTGAAAATCATTCTTCATTTGTTGGAAATTATTTTTGTATGCTGAAAGTATTCTTATATTGGTAGAAATTATTTTTTTATTCTTATTGTGGTGACAAATAATTCAACACAAATAATAAGAAGAACAATCACTAGAAATAAAAGACAAGAATAAGAAATATCTCAATCACACACAACACAAGATGTACGCGGTTCAACAAGAATTGTCTACGTTCACAGTGGTGCTCTCAGTTTGTATTGTTTCTTTCCTCCGGTGGAGTAGTTTCAGTTACATGCCCTTTGCCCCGGGCTCGAGGGTTCAATATATACATGTAATTCTCGGAGAGTGGGGGTGTTGGGCACCTCCACGTTGGCCCATAATCCCTAGAATACCTCCTGAGAGATTTTAGGGGTTGAATGTGTCATTGCTAATTAACCGTTTATAAGGCTTGGGAGTTTGGGTCGGACTTTCCCTATTTTTGATAGGGTTTAGCCTGGCTACTTCTCCGGGCGAAGATAAATAAACGTGGTACCCACACTTATAAATAATTTTTATTTGTTAGGAAATATTTATTATAGCTGAAAAATATTTTTTATCTGTTGAAAATCATTTTTATATGCTGGAAATACTTTTATATTTCTGAAAATCATTTTTTATTACGATAATCAAATTTTATTTGTCAAAAATAATTCATTATTTCTGAAAATCAATTTTTATTTGATGAAAATCATTTTTATACGCTCGAAATAATTTCGTACTGCTAAAAATCATTTTGTATTTCTGGAAATCATATTTTATTTGTTGAAAATATTGTTTTATTGCTGAAAAATAATTTTTTTTTGCTGGAAATCATTTTTATATTCTAGAAATACTATAATATTACTGAAAATGATTTTTGTAATCTTGGAAATCATATTTTATTTAGTGGAAATAAATTATTATTACTAAAAATTATTTTTTATTTGCTTGAAATTATTTTTATATGCTGAAAATACTTTTACATTGCTGAAAATCATTTTTTATTAGTGAAAATAAGTTTTATTTGCTGGAAATAATTTAATATTGTTGGAAATTATTTTTTTATTTGCTGAAAATAATTTTTATAACCTGTAAATACTTTTATATTGTTGAAAATCAATTTTTTTTATTGCAAGTATTATTTTTATTTGATGGAAATAATTTATTATTGCTGGAAATTAATTTTTATCACTGGAAATAATATTTTTAGGAAATAATTTTTTCAATAACTATTTTAAATATATTTTCTGTATTATCTTTTGAATATTTTTGTTGATTTCAAATATTTTTTGGGTATTTTTTAGAATTTTTAAATATGTATTCGTATTTTCCAAATGTTGTAAAAATTTTATAATTTTTTTTCAAAGTTTGTGATATTTTAAAAATATATTTTTAATTATTGTCAAAATTTTTAAATGTTTTTTTTGTCATTTTAAGTTTTTTTTTCAATAGAAATTATATTAGGAAAAAAATGACCTTATTTTAAGTCCTGTGCCACACACATGCCTAATGTTTCCCTCCAAATACTAGCGGAGTTGGACAATGGAGTATTTACTTAATTGCTATATAAAAATGTGAATTACATAAAAAAACTTCATGTTATTTTGTGTAACATGAAGTTTTTTGTATATAGATATTTAGTTGATAGTCATATTTTTTTGAATTTTTTATTTTTTACTCCTATGTCATTTTTTCTTTTGTTCCAAGTCCCAAATAATTAGTATGTCTGCATTGTTGGTAGAAATATCCCCGCAATTAATAAAATGACACTGATAGTTTTAAAAAGTAGGACTTCTGACTAATTATACAATGATATGGAAGTGAATTCAAAAAAATTTAAAGCTTCGGGACTTGAAATTAAAGGCCCCCTTTTTTTTATATAATTCATAATTCCATATAGAAGAGTGAAAAAAGTAAGCAACGAGGTAACATGTTAGTCTACAAAATATAGTGTGATTCATGTCCTCATATTCATTTCAATTATTTGCTTATATTCATTTCAATTAATATGAATTTTCCATCATATTAGTTAATTTACATGTTCATGGTTATAGCTATGATCAAATCTTTAAATATTGATACTAATTACATATTAAATTATGTATTAGAATAATATAATTCAAAACACATTACAACCGTGCATCGCACGGGTCACCATAAGTATATATATATTAACAGGTGCCCAGCCACAGGGGCGTCAGACTAAGATCGCTGGACTGTTTGACGTGCTTGCAGCTAGTGTGGGAGTTGCAGGTCCTTGCATTTCGACGACTTCATTCTTGTTATCTCAGCTCTTCGCTTAGTCATGTTATATAGGTCACGAGTCGCCCATTCTCTGTTTCTATTTAGTTCAGAGAGACATTGTACTTCTTTATTTTTCAGTACTCATTTTTTAGTTAGGATTATTTTAATTATTACATTGCCCTTGGATTTGAGATATTTTATTGGGAACGATTAATACAGCTTGTTTAATTCAGTGGGATGGTTTGGTATTCATTATTATATTTATGTTCATTAAAATGGTGTATGTTTAATGGGACTTAATTCATACAATTAAATATTTTGACACTTAGCTTAATTATTTATTAGGTGATGAATAAAGAAATTATTTTTCGACAGTGATGCTAAGAATGAACCAACCAGATACTTTGCTTTAATTTAATAAAGAACTGATCACCCGGTATTTATTTAGGCGGGGTGTCACAGGTGGAATAAAAGCATCAGGTTCTAGAATCCTTTAGGATCTGTACGGCTTATTATGCTTCCAGCTTAGCTTTTTTGATATAAAGCGCTATTATTAGGATTGTTGCACTCTGAATTTGTATATACGTCTTTAGCTATATTAAGATTCATTAAACTGTGGACTTATAAATTCCTTCTCATTTCAGATGCCTCTAATACTAGCACCACGGGACATAAATGCCCAACCCGAGCCCCAGCTATCTCAAGAACAGGGGAAAACGAATATTGCGGAGGTAGCCGCTATAGGTGCACAGGCGGTCAATGCAGCATTAAATGTTGTTTAGCACACCCTACCACAGGTGCAGGCAGTGGCACCTGCCCCGGTATATGTGTTCCCCTCTGCTTGGGAACGAGTCAGAGATGCCTTCCAGAAGGCACACCCACTAGGGTTCTAGGGAAGTTCAGATGTTATGGCGGCTAGCCAATGGAAGAAGGACATATAGAGACACATGCGGATGTATGAGTGCACGGAGGTGCAAAAGAAGATTTTAGCTATCTTCAAGCGGGTTGGAGCAGCATTACAGTGGTGGGAGTCCACTACCCCTATAGAGGAGCCTGATGTTTTGACGATACAGGACTTCTGGGTGTGGTTTGACCGCAAATACTTCCCTTCCGCTGTTTAGACTGAAATGAGGCAGAAATTGATGAACCTCAAATAGGAAGGGATGACGGTTGCGGAGTATAAGGAGGAGTTTACGAGATTAGTTACTTTGGTGCCAGATGAGGTACCTACCGAAGAGCAGAAGATTCAGATGTTCATCGATAGCTTGACCTAGAGGGTTCGCCAGCATCTTTTAGGTAATCTTCGTTGGGTACTTATACTGATATGCTCAACACCGTTCTATTACACTTCCAGGACCACTGCTTCCATCAGCAGGGAGAGCCAAGGAATCCAGCCAGTAGGTTCGGACAGGAGGTGGTAGTACCAGTGGGGCACCAATAGCCCAGGGGCAGGTTTGTCAGGGTGAGCAGAGTTCCCATTAGGGGGACCTCGCTAAGCGATTTCGTTATAGAGACTCTAGGCAGGGACATGGGGGTTTTAGATAGGTACAACAGGGCCAAGAGCGTTACCAGCAGGGCCAGGCGGGCCAGCAGTAGGGCCAACAATGGTATCAGCAGGGCCAGTAGAGGGGTGGTAATGGCCAACATGGACAGAGGGGAGGAAATTTCAGGGGTAGATGTTTTAGCTGTGGTAAGAATGGCCATAGACGTCAGGATTGCCCAGAGGGGGATAGGGACTCGTAGGAACAGGGTGCTCATCAGGAGCCGTAGGGGCCGATCTTCGTAGTCGCCCTCCCAGCACCACCTTAGATACCAGCTTTGCCCACCATTCTAGCAGTTCCAGTTCAGCAGGGCAGTTACAGTATGGGAGTGTTTACAACGCCCATCAGGACGCTGTCCCACAGGCGCCACCCGCAGTCGAGGGTATGTTTTCTATTCACGGGGCTTTAGGTCGTATATTATTTGACACGGGAGCTTCACACTCTTTTATTGCCACTAGTTTCGCACGTGCCTTAGGGTTATTAGATACAGTCGAGAATACTGTTACGTATGTTGACTCGTCGCTGGGTAATGGGACGTTGATTTACTTTATCTATCGGGGCGTGTGAATAGAGATTGGGAGACTTATTTTACCCACTGACATGCTTGTATTAGATATGTCTGAGTATGATGTAATTATCGGTATAGATTGGCTTGTTGCTTATAAATCCATGATAGATTACTTTAGTAGGAGCATTATTTTTGCTATACCGGGCCAGGAGATGTTTCTGGTGGCGATGCCTCGTCCTGAGGGAGGATCGTCCACCCATTTATATTACATAGAGGAGGAGTCCTCTAACGAGATAGTGATTCCCCTTGACTCGATTCTTGTCATTCGCGAGCTTTTTGATGTGTTCCAGGATATACTGGGATTGCCACCTAGCTGGGAGATAGATTTCGTTATAGATTTGATGTCGAGTACCGTATGTCTCCAACTGAGATGAGGGAGTTGCGGGATCAGTTTGAGCAACTTTTGGGATAGGGCTTCATCCTAAGGAGTACCTCGCCTTGGGGTGCTCCCATGCTGTTCTTGAAGAAGAGAGATGGGTTATTGAGGTTGTGTGTGGACTACCGAGAGTTGAACAAAGTCAAGATATGGAATAAGTATCCGTTACTCCAAATCGATGACTTGTTTAACCAGTTGAGAGGAGCTGCCTTCTTCTCAAAGATAGATTTGAGATTGGGATATCATCAGTTACGGATTAGAGAGCAGGATGTGTTGAAGACAGCTTTCTTGACGAGATATGGATCATATGAGTTCCGGGTTATGCCGTTGGGCTAACCAATGCTCCAATGTATTCATGGACTTAATGAACATGGTTTTCAGATAGTTCTTAGATAAGTTTATCATTATCTTCACAGATGACATTCTAATTTATTCCCAGACCGAGGAGGAGCATGTCGAGCATTTGAGATGGGTCCTTCAGACTCTGAGAGAGCATCAATTGTATGCAAAGTATGAAAATTGCGAGTTTTTGCTGCGTAAGGTCTAGTTTTGGGGTCACATTGTTTTCGACAAGGGAATATCCGTATATTTAGGGAAGGTGTCCGCAGTGAGGGAGTGGGGGTAGCCCACGACACCGTCAGAGATCCGCAGTTTCTTGGCATTAGCGGGGTACTACAGACGGTTCATTCGGGGATTCTCGAAGATAACGGGTAATTGACTAATCTGACTCGCAAGGGGGTACCAGACGTTTGGGATGACGCTTGTCAGTTGGCTTTTGACGAGCTGAAGGATAAATTGACTTCGGCGCCAATCCTTGCTTTACCCAGGCCAGGAGTGGGGTACCTGGTGTATACTGATGCTTTCCTACAGGTAAGTCTGTTAATGGATCGAATTTTATTCAAATTCGAATCCTAATCTGACCCATTTAAGCGGATATGGATCAAGCCTAAAATCCGATTACCCGATTACCGTTTTATTAAATGGAGCGAATTTGGATTCATATACTCCGATCCATTAATAATCCGATCCGATTAATATTTTTAATATATATATATATATATATATATATATATATATATATATATATATATATATATATATATATATATATATATATATATTATATTTAATAATATTTTAAATATATGTTACAATAGTTCTTTATTTCATTATATATTTTTTTGGAACATTTGCAAAATAAATTTATGAAATGAGAGTTAAAAATAAAAACGTTGCAAATCAAGTTTAACATAAATGGATAATTGAATAATCGGATCAGATCCAAATCCGTTTAACATAAACGAATATGGATTTGGATTTTCCTGATCCGATCCTATTAATAAACGGATCGGATCCGAATCCGTTTAACATAAACGAATATGGATTTGGATTTGCCTGATCTGATTCGATTAATAAACGGATCGGATTCGAATTCGTTTAACATAAACGGATATGGATTTGGATTTGCCTAATCGGATCCGTTTACAGGCCTCCCTATAGGGACCTGGTGGTGTACTTCAGCAGGAGGATCAAACTATAGCTTATGCCTCCCGTAAGCTTAAGCCTCGCGAGAAAAATTACACCACCCACGACTTGGAGTTAGAAATAGTCATGTTTCCCCTTCGGATATGGAGACATTACTTATTGGGGGAGAAATTTTGCTTGTTCATAGACCACAAGTCACTGCAATACTTGTTCACTCAGCGAGAGTTGAACATGCGTCAGCGCAGGTGGCTAGAGTTTGTGAAAGACTACCAGTTCGAGATATAGTACCACCCGGGGAAGGCTAATGTAGTTAAAGATGCGTTCAGCCGTAGGCCAGTAGGTGAGGTGGCGGAGGTATGAAAGGCAAAATGGAAAGAACTAGGGCATCAGGTTGCAGTGGCCCGATCCTTTATGTCCGTTAAGACAGTCACACCAGAGATTATCACGAGAGTGATCCCGACCCAAGCCACCAA
Organism: Sambucus nigra; assembly: GCA_949130495.1. Lineage (NCBI taxonomy): Eukaryota > Viridiplantae > Streptophyta > Magnoliopsida > Dipsacales > Adoxaceae > Sambucus > Sambucus nigra. The sequence continues at coordinate 388,520,303 of OX422211.1, read as the reverse complement.
TTCGTTCTGCCAGGATCGGATTTTTCAGCTCCTAGATGAGGGCAGAGAGTCCTATTTAGTGAGTTCATATGGGGGTTTACTATTTAATGGGAGGTAAGTGGTCCCAGAAGGGGAGGACTTACATTATGCAGTGATAATAGAGTCGCATGAATTTCGATTTATGGTACATCCCGGAGGTGATAAAATGTACCAAGATATGAGGCGACGGTACTGGTGGAGTGTAATACCCCGTATTTTTATGCTATATTAATTTGGGGATTTATTAAATTTAATGTGAATTAATTATTTAATAAAATCCGAAAATTAATTATGTTATAATTATTAACGTGACGAGAGTTAGTAATTATGGAAAATTTGTCGAATATTACTAATGAGCAAAGTAATATATAATATTGGTTATATTTAATGTCACGAGTGAATAAAATGACAATTTTGGAAATTTGAGTCGGGACGCGCCCGTGTCGCGTCGAGACTAAATATTGATAAATAAAAGTGAATATTTTATAAGTTGTTCGTATGGTCGTTTTGAGTGAGCCAACGCGTCCGGAAGGGTCGAGATAGTCAGAAAAGTGTGCCCGGGGGTTTAGTTTGGGTCTCGGGGCGTTTTTAGGCCTAATTAGTACCCCGGGAGGGCATTTTAGTCATTTTGTATTTTTGGGTAATTAAACCCACGAAAATTAAAGGGGTTATATTAGATGTTTAGGTTATCTCCTAGGTCTAGATAACTCAAAACACTAGAACGGCCATTGGAGAGGAGAGGAGAGAGCTCTCAAGGCATTCCAAGGCTCAAAACTCACCCGTTTGCACCGCCGCCACCGCCAACGCGTAGATCGCGAGACGGGGAACGCAACCACACCAAATTCAACACCAAACCAGATTTCTGAAAATCTCAGGCAAGTGTTTATCTTTCTTATTTCGTTGATGCATCTTTCATATTGGTTTATGAATGATTAGGATGATTCATATGGATTAAAAACCCGATTTGAGTTAGGAAATTTCATGTAGTTATGGCTTAAATGAAAATTCTAGAAACCCTTTGTCATGTAGAGGAATAAATCACGAATTTATGATGTTGTAGATGAATAAAATTCTGAAAAAGATGGATTAGGACTATGTTAATGAAATTCTAGGGTTCTTGAGGTTTTATATGAATTTGGGGCTTGTTAATCCATGCTTATTAATGGAAATTTGCATGCTTTACGTAAAAGTTGTATGGAATGGATTTATATAATTAGTAGTATAATTTTATGGACGTTTGGGTATGGAAAGTTAGGATTTGGATGAAGTTTTGTGAGAAAACCCGTAACTGCAAAACTGCAGAATTCGCCATACCTGCTTGATCGATCGATCGAGCCAAGAGCTTCGATCGATCGAAGGTTCGATCGATCGAGCCCCTAACCTCGATCGATCGACCCCTCCTGGCAGACTTAAGTTCCCCTTTTAAAATTGTTGAATTGATTCGAAATGAAGAAAACTCCTTAGACATACTTGTTAAAATAATTTGGGAGATAATAATGACCAGTAAGATTCATTAATGAATAAGAGACCTTTAATGTAAGGCGAAATCTATATTTTTGGGATATTTTGCATAAGGGACAATGTAAGTATATATTAAAGGGGAGAGACACATAAGAGAGAGTTACGCTGGAACATAAATGGATACCTACTGAATTGTACATTTGGAAGAATAGAGTCCATGAGGGTTACGTAGTAAGTTGGAAAAACCCTTCGAATTACAGTTAGAAACGAACCATTATACTTGATAAATGATAATGGGAAAATAAGGATAAATGTTGTGAATGTGGGTTATGGGATAAACCTAAATTGATATAATAAAAGTGGTATATTTATATGATTGTGTATGCATATATTATATACTTGTGAAAATCATGCCCACGCTACTTGCTATCCCTGAGGTTATCGCGCTGGGACAGTCTTATCTCGAATGGGCCTTCATGGGGGATATTGACTCGTACCCTGGAAGATAGAAATCCTAGGTACAGGCTATCGAATCGGTAGTCACGGTCCTAAGAGACGTGAGGGTATGTACTGACCTCTTGGACTTGGAAACTATGCTTCACCTCAATATTGTTTGTGTATGTAATTATACAGTTCGAGAGTGATTCCGAACTTATATTCCCTTTAGTACGATTGATACGGGGATCGGATAGCAGAGTATGGCCGCACCATAATTTTTATATGGGGTGCTGTTAGAATATATATATTATACGAGTATTTAATATATATATGAACTTCTGAAATTTGGGAAACTGCCTACTGTGTTATGGTAAGTAAGACATGTATAATGACTCAAATTTGAAATACTTGTTTTGAAAAGTATAATGTGATATTGAAAAACTTTATGAATCAATAAAGTTAAAATGAGAGTTTTGTACTAAATGAAATTATCCTTTTAAATCATGATGTTGTTAAATCTTAAATCTTGAGAGTCACCTAAGATAAGTTAAATCCTTGGGGAAAGATAGTGTGACATATGATGAGATAAACCATTGGGAAGGTTAGTGCGATAGGAGTGCACATTTGAAGAGAGGTGAGAATTTCTCAAGAGAGTGTCGCACCAATATGTTATTGCATTGCCCTGTATCAATTTAAATACTTGCTAAACGAATTTTTAAATCATATACACTATCGGGCTCTGAACCGTTTCTATTCCTCTTTCTCTCTTGTATATATATGTATATATTACAGGTGCCCAGCCACATGAGCGTCTTGTTTAGGATCCCTTGGAAGGAACGTGCTGCAGCTTAGGTGGGAGTTGCAGGCCACTTGCTTAGACGATTTCATTTACTTGATTCCACTTCTATCATTCTCCTTATTGGGCATGTGTCGCCCTTTCCACTATTTATCTGTTTTATTGGGACATTTGTATTTCAGTTATTTCTAGTACTGTTTCTTTGGGATTTATTCAGCATGTATGTTTTACTTTAAGTTTTAAATGCTGGGATTTAGTTGTTGAATGTTTAAATTAATTGGATTATATGTTCCAGGATTATTGTGGTGTGATTCTTTAAATATTGAATTGTTGTATATAATTAAATCTTTATTTTCAAAATAAAATTTGGAAAGTAATGTTTAAAAATGGTTTTGACACTTAGCTTAATTAAACAGGGTGTTAAATTTGGAAAAGTTATTTTTACGACAGTGATGCTAAGAATGAACCAACTGTTCACCTTGATTTTAATTTAATAAAGGAGTGATCGCCCGGTATTTAATTAGGCAGGGTGTCACATGGAGTGGGATGAAAAAGGACGTCGCGGAGTTTGTGTCCAAGTGTGCCACCTTTCAATTGGTAAAGGTGGACCATTATAGACCATCAAGGTTACTTTAGCCGCTAGAGATCCCTATGTGGATATGGGAGAGCATTTCTATGGATTTCATAACGGGGTTGCCTACATCACATAGGGGTCACAATTTTATATGGGTAGGGGTGGATCGAATGACCAAGGTAGCTCTTTTCCTGCCAATGCGTACAGACTACACTACGGGACAGTATGCCCAGATATTTATAGCGGAGATAGTGAGACTTCATGGGGTGACCCTTAATATTATTTTCGACAGGGACAAGATCTTTGTGTCCCGATTTTGGGAGAGCTTCTAGGAGGCCATGGGTACCGAGTTGAGATTGAGTACGGCCTACCATCCACAGACGGATGGGAAGACTGAGCGGACGAACGTGATGCTAGATGATACATTGCGGATGTGTGTCCTTGACTTTGGCGGGGGTTGGGAGCAGTATCGTCCACTGGTGGAGTTCGCTAATAATAACTCCTACCAGTTTACGATTGACATGGCCCCATTTGAGGCATTGTACGATAGACCTTGTCATTCTCCTACTTGTTGGCTATAGGTGGGGGATAACAAGTTACTCGGTTCAAAAGTGATTCAGGACACATCAGCCAGGATTGAGATGATCAGTAGCCGTATTCGGGTAGCCCAGGACAGGCAGAAAAGCCACGTCGATGCCAAGTAGTTCTTCAGGGAGTTTAGTGTGGGGGACCAGGTGATGCTGCGTGTCTCTTATGAAGGGGATAATGAGGTTCGGTAAGAAAGGGAAATTGGCTCTGAGTTACATGAGACCATTTCCTATCATTGAGAGGATTGGGCTTGTGGAAAGAGCACTACACCGTATCCATTATGTGTTCCACATTTCTTCACTGAGACGGTATCTCCGAGATGAGTTGTCTCACACCCAGATTGCGATATAGGAGATTGACCTCAAGCCTGACAGTTCATATAAGGAGAGACAAGTGGCCATCCTAGACCATAATGAGAGGAAATTGAGGTCAAAGGTAGTTTCACTTATACGGGTCCAGTGGGAGCACCATAATGTAGAGGAGTCTACTTGAGAGCGTGAGGCAGATATGCGCGAAACATATCCAAACTTTTTCTTACCAGGTATATTTATTTTTATTTTTGAATTTCGGGAAGAAATTTCGTTGTTAGGGGGGAAGTATGTAATACCCCGTATTTTTATGACTTTAATAATTATAGGAGTTATATAATTAATCCGGATTTAAATTAATACTTACTAGCGTGACGTGAGTTAGTAATTATTGATGGGAATTAGGTTGATTATTACTTAATGTGTATAGTAAAATGTGATATGAAGTTATTAAAAAAATTATCCCGAGTGAATAATACGACAGTTATGGAAATTAAGTCGGGACGCGCATGTCAGGACTAATTTAAAGGAATAAAATGTAAATTAATTCTAGGTCACTTGCATGGTTACTTTGAGCGAGCCAATGTGTCCGGAAGGGTCGAGATAGTCAGAAAAGTGTACCCGAGAGTTTAGTTTGGGTCTCGAAACTATTTTAGGCCTAACCGGCATCTCGGGAGGGCATTTTGGTAATTTTCATTTTAGGACCTTAATTAATTATGAAATTATTAAGACTATATCAGATGGTATGTCGAGGAAGTTAGTTTTATCAGAATCAAAAAGTGAAGGAATCCATAGGAAGCAGAAGGAGAGAGCTTTCCAAGGTGTTAAAGGCCAAGAACCACCCATTTTGCACCTCCACCACCATCAAAGCATAGATCAGAAGAAGAAGATCGTTCCTATACCACTCAAATTCATCGGATCAAACCCGCAACTTTAAGGAAAGTATCTATCTTGCTGATCTTGTGTTGATACAACATCCATGTTAGAATAGGAGGAACAATTATATGTTTTTATGGAGATTTAATGTATTTGGAAGGCTAGAATTCACATGTTTGAATAGAAACCATTTTAGGCTGATATCCTTATTACATGTAGAACATTTATCATGAATTTTAATGATTCTTAGAGGAAGAAATCTGTAAATATTATGTGGTTCTTGAAATAATATGGTAAACTAGGGTTTGAGACAAATTCATGAATTTTACCCATTTAATGATGATTTCTTAAGGAGTTAATCAAGATTTTATGTTAGAAATCATTCAGACCTGTTACTATAATGTTTATGATATTTTGTTGGGAGTTTGGGTTTAATTAATAGAGGTTTTGAGGATAAACTTTGATGAAAATCATAGGCAAAGACTTGTAGAAACTAGACCAATATCTGATCGATCGATCGACTATTCCCATCGATCGATCGACTCCTCCTGGAATTTGAATCTTGTTTACTTTTAATGTTTAATCCAACCATATTTTATAAGAACCCTTAGACATAATTTAAATACCATTATAGGACTTGGTAAGGACGAGTAGGGTTATGGGTAAGGTTCGAGTAGTGTGATTTTATATGAGATTTAACCGTGGGGTCACGAGGGTATAAAATGGGTTATGATCACGTGTGTGATAAATTGGACGTTGTGCAAGTTAAGGACGACTTAGGACAGTGGGATATCGAGAGTACATCTACTGGTATTATACATATTAAAATGATACACTTCGAGGGACGAGAAGTACTGGGGAACTTGCGATAAATGAAAATATAAAAGGATGAACTAATTATATGTAGGATTCGGGTGTTACGTGCCATGTATGGTTATAATACGCTATGGGCCATGGGTGTACCTATTTGAATAACATAAATATATATATGATGTATGTATATATATTATATATATATCTGTGCTTAATCATACCCGCGCTACTTGCTATCATGGAGGTTTTCGCGTCGGGATCGTCTTATTCTGATGTGACCTTTATGGGGAATATGGACTTGTACCCTAGAACATAGAACCTTGGTACAGCCTATCTGTGAGTGGTAGGGCAGATGTCCCTAAGAGATGTGAGGGTATGTGCTGACCTCTTAGCAACTTGGAACTATGATTTGCCTCCAATTTATGTGTTTTGTGTTAATGCAGTTCGGGGGTGGTTTGAACTAGTATTTCCCTTATTTGTATCAGAGGTACAGGGACCTGATAGTAGAGTATGAGTGCACCATAATTTAGTATTGGGGTGCCTTATTAGTTTATATATATCCTAAGTAATATATATATATATATATATATGTGTGTGTGTGTGTGTGTGTGTGTGTGTGTGTGTGTGTGTGATTCATCTACTGTGCTTGTAAGTAGATTAAATTGAATAATGATATTAAATAATTTAAGTGTTTGAGAACTTAAGACCATATTGAGATATATATAGCTGAATTGGTAAAATTAAGAAATTAATCATGTATAAATCATATTTATGCGATCACGTGAATAAAAATTGATGAGAGGAGATTGATTTTAGACTGGTTAACTGGGTTAACATCATCTAGAATAATTTAGCAGTACGTTAGGCGTGCACACTAGATAAGAGGTGAGAGTTCCCAATTGAGGGCAACGTAACTAACATGTATGGAGTATCTTATAGTAAGCATTTTAAATACTTGCTAAACTATCTTTAAAACTATAATTATGGGGCTCTGACCCGCTTCTTGTTCATCTCTTCTTTCTCTTGTATATATATATATGTGTGTGTGTGTATTAACAGGTGCCCAGCCACAGGGGCGTCAGACTTAGATCGCTGGGCCGCTTGACATGCTTGCAGCTAGTGTGGGAGTTGCAGGTCCTTGCATTTAGACGACTTCATTCTTGTTATCTCAGCTCTTCATTTAGTCCTGTTAGATAGGGAACGAGTCGTCCATTCCCAGTTTCTATTTAGTTCAGAAAGACGTTGTACTTCTTTATTTTTCAGTACTCAGTTTTTAGTTGGGATTGTTTTAATTATTGTATTGTCCTTGGATCTGAGATATTTTATTGGGAACGATTAATATAGCCTGTTTAATTTAGTGGGATGGTTTGGTATTCATTATTATATTAATGTTCATCAAAATGGTGTATGTTTAACAATTTATATTTTTGGGACTTAATTCATACAATTAAATATTTTGACACTTAGCTTAATTATTTATTAGGTGATAAATAAAGAAATTATTTTTCGATAGTGATGCTAAGAATGAACCAACTGGATACTTTGCTTTAATTTAATAAAGGATTGATCAACTGGTATTTAATTAGGTGGGGTGTCACACTTCGTTCGAGTTTGGGATCTACCTCCACGAGCTCATTATGGAAAACACTGATCGAGCACTAAATGTTCAGCCAGATTTGATGGCCAACCTAAATCAGCACCAAGATTGACAACCTTTAAATGAAGTCCAAGACATGCAACAACGCCGAGCCCAGATTCTCGAAGAACTCGAGGTTCTCTCTCCCTGTGCTATGGGTTCACCTGCTCTCAAGCTTGATTGGGTCCCGAAAGAGTACCATCATGTTTTGCATGCCCCATTTGCCAATGGGCTACCACGTGGTCAACTCCCAATTCTGAACACTACCCAACCAGAGGCTAATCTGCAAGTACCAATAGATCCCAAAGAGGAGGAACTGAACAAGGTCAAGAAAGACCTCAAATTGCTATCAAATAAGTTCGACTAAGTCGAGATATTTGAAAATTAGATGGACTATACCTATACGTCTCCTTATCACAAAGCTAGACTGCCAGAGAAGTTTAAGATGTCAGACATCAAGAAGTTTGGAGGAAGCGAACCCCAAATTATGCACCTTCGAAGTTATAATTGAGCCATGACCCTCCTTAGTTCATTCGAAAAGATAATGGCCCAAATATTTTAGTAGACTTTAAAAGAAAACGCTCTCTGTTTGTTCCTGTCCATCAAAGAATCCAGGATCCGCAGTTAGGAAGATGTGGCCTGATAATTCATTTCTTAATATAAGTACTGTTGATGTAAAAAATTAGATTATTCCTAATTAATCAATCACAGATAAAAATAAATAAGACAAAAGAATTTTAAAGTGGTTCAGCCTTATAAGAATGGCCTACGTCCACTGTTTTTGTTATTGCTGACTGTTTGGGAATTCTCGATAACAGGCTTTACCAAGAAATTCCGAGTCCCCTTACAATGAGGATGATACAATGTATTTATAGCCCTGAGGCTGTACATGTGAAAGGGTAATACATAGCTGTCCAATAGGCGTATACATCTATATGATAATAATCAGCATTTAATGCGCATTTAATCCTCTTAATTGTCTGGTAATAAATGCTCTGATCGAGGTGCAGCTCGGACCGCCTAAGCTGCTCGGTATGTACGAGTTGCTCGGAGCGTTATAGTTGGTCGGGGAGGTTGAGTTCCTTGAAGTCAGGGTGTTGTTCAAAAATGTTTGTAGGTGCCATGTAGAGTGACACGTGTCTCCACATAATTGATCCACGTCAGCGGACTAATTTTGGTATCAACAGAAGCCCCCAATGTTTCACAGTTCGAGGTTGAGGAGTGTGGAACATTCTTCTCGAAATATGGCAGGATTAAATGGTCATCCTAAATTTTAGGAGTGTTTTCCTTGTATTTATTTTTCCTTTCGAATTCATAGAATCAGACTCTTCGAATTTTTCTAACTGCTTTGGTCTCCGTGCCCTTTTTATCTTTTTAGCCGCCGGTAGCGCAAACGTCTTTCTTTGTAATCATTATTTTTACCCATTCCCAAGGTGAGGTATTTAAGCGTTACAGAAAATCCTATCGTCTTTTACTTTTTCAAATTTGTATCTTTGAGTTCTCCATTTCCTCTCTATCTTGTGCGTTCATTCCTTCCATCGTTCGTTGTCAACTGATCCTTCCTTTTTCTGTAAGATCTCCTTCCTTCTTTTTTATTTCCTTTATTCATCATGGTTTATCTTATTGAGTCGCTTGATAAATTTCGTTATGATTTCTCTATTCCTTCATGGGTCATTTTGGAAGAACTTTCTGAACCTTCAGATTATTTTCGTTTGGCTGAGGGACATTGGTTCCCCAGTCTCTTTGTAGCTGAATGTGGCTTTTCTTTTCCCCCAAACCCCTTGTGTCTGGAATTTTGTCAATATTTTGACGTGGTTCCTGCAAAAATAGCCCCCAATACATTGAAAATAGTTAATGGAGTCCATAGGTTAAATCAGATTCATGGAACTCGTATAGGAATTCTAGAAATTATGTTTTTCTATAGATGGGCTGTCAGTGACAGTACTTTTTATTTGAAAACTAGGTTTTTAAATAGGGCTTTAGTCGTCAATCTCCCAGATGCCAACAGGGATTACTTCGAACATGGTGTAGTTATGAAAAATTGGCAACATGCTCCACTAATTATAAATGATGTGTATCAGGGTCCTAGATGTCCTCCCTATGGCAATGGGATAGGTTGTTTTTACTTTATTTTTGAAATTATGCTTTCTCTGTGTCTGATGAAATGTGTCACTGATATTTTAATTTTCATTTATTTGCAGTTGACAGCAAAAGAAGGTCTCCAAAAGAGACAGAAGTTAATTTAAAGCATTTGAAACTTATCTGGGGTTTGCATCAAACTGTTGCCGATGAACATATCAGATCAGCTTCATACTTGTTGCAGTACAAGAGTTACACCTCGTCTTTTACTACTCGTCCAGTGATAAGTGACATAGAACCAGTACCAGCTTCTGAAAGTTCTTCTCCTGAGTCACATATTCCTCTTAGTGACAGAATGAAGAGAAGAAGAGCTCTTTCCCTCTTCGAGAAATCTGCCTCTATTGCTGGAGAGGCAAAGAAAAGCAAGCAGGATGTCCCGAAAGAAGGGACAAGACAACTTGATGCACCTCCTCCCGCTGCTACTAAGAAGGTTGCCGAGAAGCCCCCTGTGGCTCCAGGAAAGATTGCAGCTGTTTCCCTTCCAAGCAAGGTTGTAGTTATATCACCGACCAAGACGACATCCTTGGTCGAGAATGTTCCTGCTCCCACGAGGAAGTTGAAGAAAAGCTCCTCGATCAATTTGGCTGAATCCATCTCTCAGCCTCCAACTACTGGAATTGGTGTTCCCACTTTCGTTGCTCCGAGCTCTTCCATGAGCTCGGTGAAGTCTTGGATCATCCCCGAGATCCAAGGTATTGAAGAAAATCTTTCTCGGGATAGGGTTACCACCTTGGCAGCTCAACACATTGCCTCAGTAAGTATTGCTAATCTAAACTTTCATTTTTCAATGTTATGTCCTTGCACTGACTTACAGTTATTTTCTTTTTCCAGTTGGTAACTTGATTTAATACTATTCTTAAGAAGGACGAAGCCATCAAGTCGTCCATCTCCTCGGGTGGTGTAGAGGAGGCTTTTGTAGGTCTAACGCAGTCTTTAAAGGATTCTCGTCAAAAGTATATCGATGATAAAGTTGCTTGGGAGAAGCAGCTTAATTCTACCGAGCAAGAGAGGGATCAGGCTGTTGAAGTCTCCAAGGGGTTGGAGAAGAAAATAAAAGACTTGGAAAAGAAGAACAAAGAGCTCGAGGGGAAGCTCCAACATACTGGAGAGTTTGAAAACAAGCTCAAATCTGCTGAGGAAGAGCTAGGTAGACTTCATGACGCTGGTCGTCAGAAGGAAGAGGCAGAAAGGAAATTGAAAGCTGCCGAGGAACTTCTATCTGAGAAGCTTTCCTCGGAGAAGGTGAAAAGGAAACTGGCTGTGAAAAAGTCCTTCAGTGCTGGCTGGGACAAAGGTTGGAATAAGGGTTTGGCTACCATGATCTCACAAATGGAGTATGGCAACCTCAAATACTTTAGGGATGGTTGGGTTGCTGCTCTGAAAGAGATGAACGTCGATGAGAATTCAGACTTATTCCAGCGACACATTCCTGGCCCCCTCCTTCTCCCGGGAAAGAAGAAGAGGACGAAGCTGCCTCCGAGGAATCTTCTATGATGGTTGGGGATCAGGTCCCTACTGTTGAACTTCGCTACGAACATCCCCAACCAACTATTACTCCTACCGAGCAGCTTCAATCAACCAACATTTCAGCCGAGTAGCTTCCAGCACCCACCGAACAACATGCCATCCGAGCAACCTACCTCCTCGTCCCAGCTTCCCGAGAAAGTTTTAGGAAACAAGGAGAAGGTGTAGAGTTGTTCGAACTTTTCTCTCTGTTTATTTTTTTCAAATGTAACTCTGAACTATGTACTTCTCTTTCATGATGCAATAAAATTTGAAATTTTGATTGTTCATACTGTTGATTCTCTTCTTCTTGCCCTGTTTGCATTCTTATTGATTCTTGCTATCTCTTCCTTTTACTAGTTTATGGCCAGGATGGAATTATTATCAGCTCATTATACAAAATTACCGAGACAATGCAATGAATACTTCAAAGCTAGTTATACAGATATGACTGAAGCTCAAATCGTTGATATTCTCGGTTCAGATACTTCAGAGTGAGTAGATGAAGCCTACCAGTATTTAAAGTGTCTGCTCGACCGGGCAGTGGCTAATAATATAACATATTATGAGATGATTGAAGACCTCCAGTGATGATGCTGAGATTTAGCACCACCAGATAAGTGATAGTGAGCTCAAACAGTAGCATCCATGGCAGCCATAGAGATGTATATGTGTATAAGTATGTAGAAAGGGATGAGTATAAGAGGAAATAAGACAATGATGTATAGTGGTTCAGCCAATTTGGCCTACATCCACTGTGTGTGTGTGATCCACTACGTATGGGCACTAATGGCCTTGGATACAATGCACATAACCCTCTCTCTCTCTCTCTACTGTGTATACAAGCAGAGTTTTAGCTAGGGCTACAGTTCCTAGATCGATCCCCTGTAGGGTTGTAGGTGACAAGTATATATAGGTCTTGGGGGGTGTAGTGTACCCCCCAAGTAAGCATGGTGCATGTGAATGATGATCTAACCAATCCCCTGTTGACACCTGTAGATGCCAAATGATGACATAATATTCCCTCACGTGAGGGTGTGATTCGGTTATAACGGTCTACCACGTGTCATATGAGCCTGACGCACACTGTTCCACGCGTGTCCCAAACCACGCGCTGTCATGATGTCACCCTTGGCCTATGAGCCGAGGCCGAGGGCAAAGTTTCTTCCGGTAGTGAGTCTGGCTTGATTCTGGCCTCGTACTGTCGTACCCTCGTAGGTTCGTCTGGAGCCTGGGGAAGGGTCGGCCCCTCGTAGGGTCGACTGGAGTCCAGTGTAGGGTCGGCCCCTCGTAGGGTCGTCTAGATCCTGGTGGAGGGTCGTCCCCTCGTAGGGTCGTCTGGACCTGGTGGTAGCCAGCTGGGGCCTGCTGAAGGGTCGGCCCATCGTAGGGTCATCCGTATTGGAGGTAATCCTCATCCAGGCTGAGGGTATAAACGGGTATATCAATCACCCCCAGCCCTTAGCCATAGGTGTCATTGAGATGGCTGAGGGATATTTGCTGAAATTGAGACACGTGTGATCAGTTAGGTGAGTGACACCTGTGCAGATACTCATTGCTGTTCCAGTTTCCAAGGCAGGGCGGTTGTGCAGTGTACTTTGGGCCTTGTGCCCTAATTATACCTTTCTTGGCAAACGGGTCCACTCATTACAAGAGTATTTAAGAAATTTTCAAATTCTCTCTCCACAGCTTCTTCTTCTTCGCGCCTAAGTTTACTCTCTCTCTAGAACCAGTCGCCATTTACAGCCTTCAATCCTTCAGGCCTCGCAGCGCTCTTGTTCTCTTCTTATCAGGTAACCTTTTTCTCCGTACGCCTTCCTTTGTCTTCATTTCTGTGTATTTTTTAGGGTCGTAGGTCTGCACTTTCTTAGAGTTCCCCCACTGCCTTTTCCGGTGTCTTCTCCGGTTGTTAGTTCTTGAACATTCTTGACGAAAAACGTTTTAGTTCTTTGGTTTAATCCAGAAGTCAAACCTGGTCAATCCCCCAAGTGTTTGTAGTTGAATTGGCCAAGTCTAGTGTAATTTCTCCAAGTGTAGGGTCTTCCCTTTAATGCTTAGGAGGCTTTATAGCTTAGTGTCTGAATTCCCACCCTTGAGAGAAAAACTTTTTGCCGAGATCAGACGAATAGAGGAAGAGGAAGAGAGGAGACGAGGGGCCGACCCTAATTGGGTACGACCCATCTTTCCCATTCCTCTTGCCACCATAAGACCATCCGAACCCTCTGAGTCTTGTGGGTCGTCGTCTCGTCCGGCAAACACTCCCAAACCAAGTGAGATGGACGAGAGAACCTCCTCCCCAAGTGGTGCTGGAACGTCTGGTAGAAGGGACACGTCTGACCCTAGCCCTCCCCGAGAGGCCGAGGGTACGATCCCCTCTGAGGCTGTCCCTGTGATAACCCTATCCCCCAATGCCTTCCAAGTGGCTTTCCCTCAGGGTCCTCCTGTAGGTGATGAGAGGGAGGGGGATGAGTACGAGGACGATGATACAGATGATGAGGTTGATACCTCCCATGCCTCGTCTTTTATCTCATCCGTTAGGGATAGGGACCTTTTGATATGGAGGCATATTTACGGAGTGCCCTCTAGGGTAACTATGAGGGTTCCCTCTGAGACTGAGAGGGTTTTTGAGGGTGAAGAGGGAGAGGTTGCAGTCTACGAGCAAATGTTCAAGGTAGGTGTCAGACTTCCCTTCCACCCTGCCATTGTAGATATTCCGTCGGCTCTGGGCATCTCCCCCTCTCAACTTCCACCCAACTCTTGGAGGACGATTCTGGGTTACATTTCCTTGTGGAAAAACGCTTTTACTGATGAGCCCTCGTCCGACGTATTCTTGGCCTGCTATAATATCACCTCTTCATCTAAACAGCCCGGATATTATCATCTAGGGGCGAGAAGATCTGAGAAGAAACTTCTCCACGTGTCTCAAACTTCCAATCATGATTGGAAAAAGAGATTCTTCTTCATATCTGGGGCGTGGGAGCGCTCCGCCGAGGCGTCCCCTTCTGCCGATGGTCCGAGGGTCCCTAACAAATGGTCTAATCCCTCAATGAAAGCTAGGTCAGACCCCGGACTTAACCTGGAGGAAAGGGATATTGTTGAGTATCTGAGGGGACGAGGGAGAGAGGGTGAGATCCCAAAGTTCGAAGATTTGATGACCCCCCAGCACCTCAAAGAAGCTGGTCTGGGGGTCGGCCCTCTGACGGAACTATGTGAGTTATACAGCACGTTTTTCAATTTCTACTTTTTTGAAGTGTTTCCTGTTTATCTCTGTATTTTTCTGATGCATGGTACCCTTTTCAGGTCCTCCTGTAGGTGTGTCAGATTACCTCTGGGAAATGACTGCTCCAAGCCTACTTGCTGGTTTGTCAAAGAAGAAAGGGAAGGAGCCTCAGCAAGCTCCAAAGAAGACGAGGGCCTCAGGGCCGACGGTTGTTGAGCCGACAGCCGATAGTCACAAAAGGAAGGAGCCTGAGGCTCCTGTTGAGCATCGGCCTGATCCTAAGACGAGGGCAAGGGTCGAGGCCTCTGAGGGTTCAACCTCTTCGTCGAGCATGGGGGCCTTCTGGTCTCAAAATCTAGCCCATCTGAGGGCTGACCCCTCATCGCTGATCACAAACTTGAGGGCAGCCAAGGCCTCGATGTTCTCTGCACCGTCGGCCTCTGACTTCGAGTTCTTGGCGAAGATGCCCCCTGCCAAAGTGTACGACTATGGTCTGCACTCCCTTGCTCAGGTATTGGTCTTGACCTTTTAAGTTTACTCTTACAAACTGTTACCTCGGCCCATCTTGATGTTTGTTCATTTTTTTCTTGCAGTCTGTTTGTTCCTTGACCTCAGCCACCAAGTGGATGGCCGAGAATCAACAAAAGTTTCACGAAGCTGAGAGGGCCATTCAACATGAGGCTGAGTTGCAGGCAGAGCTAGATACAGCAAAGACTGAGCTTGATACTGCGAGGGCTGAGCTTGAGAGTGCTAGGACCGAGCATGCTAGGGTCCTAGATGAGCTGATGAGGCAGCACGATGCCGACCTGCAAGCCAAGGACTTGATCATCAAGGATAGGGATGAGGCTCTGATTAACCTGGAGGCCCAGCATAAGAATGATCTGGAAGCAGCCATCAAGAAAGCTGAGGCTGATGCTGTTGAGGCGTACAAGACTTCAGATGAATTTCAGGGCTTCGGCCTTGAATATCTAGAAAGGGGGATTAGGACGGCCTGCCGATGGGTCGTCCTCAAATTTGGCGATGTCGTCTCCTCTGTTCGTCCTTCATTGGAGGGTGTTCAACTAGACGACCCCCTAATTGCCGAGGCCCTCAACCAAGTGGAGTCCCAAGTCCAGATCGAGGGGGTCGGTACATCTGAAGATCATCCAGTGCTGGTAACTGAGGAGACCATTCCCATTGATGTTGAGGCCCTGCCCTCTGATGTCGTCCCCTAGGGTGGCTGCCTGTAGCCCATACCCTTCAAGTGTATTTTTGTTCAACGGTCTTGTAAAACACTTAACATTTTGTTTTATTAATACCAGTCTCTTCCATAATTGCTGTCTTCCATACTTAATTCTATTATGGCTTGCTTGCTCATTGTTGATGCTACTAACCCCTCCTTCGTCTTTTTTGAGGACCACTGTGGGGTCGTCCCCTCATGTGGCCTCATTATGGGCGAGGGTTGAAGTAACCAAATTAATGATTTTTTAAATAAAGTCTTCCCTCGTCTTTTTTGAGGACAGTGGTGGGGTCGTCCCCTCCACTGGTCCCCATTATAGCCGAGGGATCAACTTTCCAATTTAATGGATTTTCAAGTCTCCCCTCGTCTTTCTTGAGGACAGTGGTGGGGTCGTCCCCTCCACTGGTCCCCATTATAGCCGAGGGATCAACTTTCCAATTTAATGGATTTTAATGTCTTCCCTCGTCTTTCTTGAGGACAGTGGTGGGGTCGTCCCCTCCACTGGTCCCCATTACAGCCGAGGGATCAACTTTCCAAATTAATGGATTTTGATGTCTTCCCTCGTCTTTTTTTAGGACAGTGGTGGGGTCGTCCCCTCCACTGGCCCCCATTACAGCCGATGGATCAACTTTTCAATTTAATGGATTTTAAAGTCTTCCCTCGTCTTTTTTGAGGACAGTGGTGGGGTCGTCCCCTCCACTGGTCCCCATTATAGCCGAGGGATCAACTTTCCAATTTAATGGATTTTCAGGTCTTCCCTCGTCTTTCTTGAGAACAGTGGTGGGGTCGTCCCCTCCACTGGTCCCCATTATAGCCGAGGGATCAACTTTCCAATTTAATGGATTTTAATGTCTTCCCTCGTCTTTCTTGAGGATAGTGGTGGGGTCGTCCCCTCCACTGGTCCCCATTACAGCCGAGGGATCAACTTTCCAAATTAATGGATTTTGATGTCTTCCCTCGTCTTTTTTGAGGACAGTGGTGGGGTCATCCCCTCCACTGGCCCCCATTACAGCCGAGGGATCAACTTTTCAATTTAATGGATTTTAAAGTCTTCCCTCGTCTTTTTTGAGGACAGTGGTGGGGTCGTCCCCTCCACTGGTCCCCATTATAGCCGAGGGATCAACTTTCCAATTTAATGGTTTTTTAACAAAGTTTTCCCTCGTCTTTCTTGAGGACAGTGGTGGGGTCGTCCCCTCCACTGGTCCCCATTATAGCCGAGGGATCAACTTTCCAATTTAATGGATTTCTGTAGATGTTTCCATGCATGCTAGGACTGACAATCAGGATGAAGGAAACACTGATATTTCTCATTAATTTTCCGAGTGTTCTGTTGGAGCAACTCTCATTACAATTATGGCCTTTCAAGACCTTACAACACTACGGATTGTATTTCTTCAAATGATCTGCATTCTAGGGGTTTGAAAAAGGTTCCCCCTCTAGGTTTTCTAGTCTGTAGGTTCCAGGGATGACTTCATCGATGACCCTATATGGGCCATGCCAATTAGGGTGAAGCTTGTTGGGCTTTTGCCAAGTCTTCTTGAGGACCAAGTCCCCCACTGCGATGGGACTCTATTTCACCCTCTGATTGTAGAACCTTGCGATCCTCTGTTGGTAGGAAGCCTGCCTTATCTCAGCATCCTCCCTTCTTTCCTCAATCAAGTCCAGGTCAAGTCTCCTCTCTTCCGTATTTCCCTGGGGGTCGTACATTTGGACTCTATGCGTAGGAAACTCAATCTCGGTGGGGATGACGGCTTCTGATCCATATGCTAGCATGAATGGGGTCTCCCCGGTGGAGGTCCTCACTGTCGTCCTGTATGCCCACAGCACGGCATATAACTCCTCGACCCATCTCCCTTTTGCCTCCTCAAGCCTCTTCTTAATCCCATCTAAGATTGTCCTGTTCGTAACTTCGGTTTGCCCATTGGCCTGAGGTCGTCCTGGGGTGGAGAAAAATTGTTTGATACTTACCCTCTCACAGTATTTCTGTAGAGAGGCATTCTTGAACTGAGTCCCGTTATCCGAGATGAGGATGTTGGGGAGACCGTATCTGCATATGATGTTTTTCCAGATGAACTGGAAGGTCTTCTGCTCTGTGATTGTCACCATTGGCTCCGCCTCCACCCATTTTGAAAAATAATCAATGGCTACGATGAGGAATCGATAGCTATTGATGGCCCTGGGCAAGGGTCCTACTAGGTCGATCCCCCACACTGCAAATGGCCATGGGGATGTAATGGAAGTAAGAGGCTAATGGGGTTGGTGAGGGATGGTGGCAAATCTTTGACATTTCTCGCACTTTTTTACGTATGCCGCTGCGTCCTTCCCCAAGGTCGGCCACCAGTACCCCTGGGTGATTACCCTCTTCGCTATGGATCTACCCCCAATGTGGCTTGAGCACGACCCTTCATGCACATCTTGCAAAATGGTAGGGACTTCTGAGGGATGCACACACCTAAGTAAGGGGAGCAGAAACCCCTTTTTGTACAAGGTGTCTCCGATGACAGTGAATTTTGCCGCCCTGTACCTCAGCTTCTTCCTTTCTTGCCTTGCTTCTGGCATCTCACCCTCTTTAATGTATCTGACAAGGGGGTCCATCCACGAAGCTTCTTGGGAAACACTTAGGCAATTTCTAGGTGTTCCCTCAGCGTCCTCAATAGTCGGTCGGAGCAAAATTTCTACTGGGACCGTCCTCCTGATGTCTGTTCTTGTTGCCGAGGCCAGCCTAGCAAGGGCATCAGCGCGGCCATTATCAAGCCTAGGTACCCTCCTTAATTTCACTTATCTGAATCCCTTCAGTAATGACCTCACCTTCTCGAGGTACCTAGCCATCCTTTCGTCCTTAGCCTCGTAGGCTCCTAGTATCTGATTCACGACTAGTCTTGAATCACTATGGACCAAAATCTGGCCGACACTAAGAGACTTGGCCAAGGAGAGGCCTGCTACTAAGGCCTCATATTCAGCCTCGTTGTTGGAGGCTTTGAAGTTGAACCTTAGGGCGTATTCGACGTCTGTGCCATCGGGTGCTGACAGTATCAGTCCAGCACCACTTCAGCTATCACAGGAGGACCCATCAACGAAGAGGCTCCATGGAGTCTTTCCTTCTGAAAAATTTCCCTCAGAGAGGGACCCCTGTCCAAAGATGTATCTTCCCTCTTCGTTTTCAGTCGCTTTCCTTCTATCGGTGCTCGTCTCAGCCCTATCTGCGGGTGTGTCTTCTGTATCCGTCTTCCCGAGGGTCTCACCCTCGGCCTCATCATCTTCCCAGGTGAACTCAGCCACAAAGTCTGCTAATGCCTGCCCCTTAATGGCTGTCTTAGGCTGATACACAATATCGAACTCCCCCAGCTCTATAGCCCAGGTCATTAGCCTTCCTGATTTTTCAGGCTTGTGTAGGACCTGCCTAAGAGGAGAGTCAGTAAGGATGACCATAGTATGGGACTGGAAGTACGGTTTCATCTTCCTTGAGGCATGGATCAAGGCGTAGGCCAACTTTGGCGCCGTCTGTGGGAATCGAGAAGTAGCTCTGCCCCCTGGAGTGCCTTGCTGTTAAAGTATACAGGCTTCTGTATACCATCCTCGTCTCTCACAATGGCTGCGCTGATGGCAGACTCTGAGACGGCGAGGTACACGTAAAGTCGTTCACCCTGCACGGGTCGTGACAGCAGCAAGGGAGACCATAAGTATGATTTTAGCTCCTTGAAAGCCTCATCACACTCTTCACTCCATTCAAAGGCCTTCCTGAGGATCTTAAAAAATGGTAGACACCTGTCTGTAGCCCTCGACACAAATCTGTTCAAGGCAGCCACTCTCCCTGTGAGCCTCTGAACGTCTTTGATGGACTTGGGGGTCTTCATCTCAATAAGGGCCTTTATCTTTTCAGGATTGGCCTCGATGCCTCTTTGATTGACAATGAACCCCAAGAACTTCCCCGCTCCGACCCCGAAGACACACTTGGCCGGATTAAGCTTCATCTGGTACTTGTCCATCGTATTAAAGGTCCTCTCCAGGTCTGCCACATGATCCTCTGCTTTCAAACTCTTGGTCAGCATGTCATCCACGTAAACCTCCATGGACTTCCCAATTTGGTCTTCGAACATTTTATTTACGAGGCGCTGGTACGTTGCCCCCGCATTTTTTAGACCGAAGGGCATGACCCTATAGCAGTATGTACCCTTGTCAGTGATGAAGGCAGTCCTCTCCGAGTCTTCAGGGTTCATGAAGATCTGGTTGTACCCTGAGTAGGCATCCATAAAACTCATGAGCTCGTGGCCTGCAGTAGCGTCTACCATCTGGTCAATGCGGGGGAGATGGAAGCTGTCTTTGGGGCAGTGCTTGTTGAGGTCTGTGAAGTCCACACACATCCGCCACTTCCCGTTGGCCTTTGGGACAATGACTGCATTGGACAGCTATTCAGGGTAGATGACCTCTCTGATAAATTCAGCGTCTTCTAATTTTTTGACCTCGTCCCTGATGACCTCATATTTTTCTCTGGAGTAAATTCTCCTCTTCTGCTTCACCGGCTTCACTCCCTCTACCACATTGAGCTTGTGACACATAACTTCAGGGTCAATCCCGGGCATATCTACATGACTCCAGGCGAAGACACTTCGCCTTCTCCTCAGCAGTTTAATGAGGTCTTCCTTGATTTTGGGCTTCAGAGACTTGCCAACTTGGACGGTTTTTTCCGTGTCATCCTCATCGAGGATGATGGATTCTACCTCCTCCGCAGCCTCTCCTTTTTTCAGCTTCGTTTCATCTCTGGGGTCTAGGGTATCAATATTATAAGTGGTTGTAACCCTCTTGTGTGCCTCCCTCTCTTCAGCAGAGTTGTAGTAACATTCTCTCGCCGTCGTCTGGTCTCCTTGAACTTACCCCACCCCGTAAGGGGTTGGAAATTTGATCATCTGGTGGATCGTAGACGGCACGGCTTCAAACCCCTTGAGGGCCACTCTCCCCAGTATGATGTTATAGGCCGAAAACACCTGCTCATCCATCACAAAGAAACTGACCTTTTTGGTGAGCCATCTCGGCCACTCGTCTCCCATCCTCACATCGGCCTCATATACCCCGAGGGGGTGAACCCTTTCCCCACTGAACCCAATCAGTGGATGATGGTAGGGGATGAGTCTAACACGGCTGAGACCCAAGGCCTTGAAGCATGGCCAGAACATGACATCTGCAGAGCTACCCCCATCTACCAAGATCCTCGGCACCTCGCATCCGTGCACCCTAGTAGTGATGACGAGAGGGTCATCGTGTGGAGCTAAGAGGCCTTTGAAATCCAACCTTGAAAACCCTACTATCAGTGTGTCCATATCAACCTTCTTCCTCTTTTCTGACTTGACCTCCAGGGAGGTTGCGTGCACCGTCTTCGTCAATGCCTTTGCTTCAGCCACATGGGCCTTCCTGTCGGCGACCTCAGACCCTCCTCCTGCAAGTCCCCCGGAAATCATTCCCACTCCGAGGGAGATCATATTGAGCCTCTTGACAGGGCCGTGGTCGTCTCTCGGCGGGAGGTCAGGGTCGTCCTCATCATCAGAGGGGTCGTCCCCTCTTTTTTGAGGACCTTCTCTGCAGGCATCGACTCGCTTCTTTCTGGGGTCGTCCCCTCGGCCCCTCTTGAAGTCGGTTTTGTCGACGTACTTTCTGAGCTTCCCTTCCTTCAGCATCTTCTCAATCTCGTCTTTCAGAGCAAAGCATTTATCCGTCACGTGGCCGTGGTCTTGGTGAAATTCGCACCACAGGTTCTTATTCCTCTTGCCGGGGGCTTCCCTCAGCTTCTCAGGCCACTTCAGTGTCCGGTCACTCTTTATCTCATTGAGGATCTGTTCACAGCTGACCGTTAGAGGGGTGTACCCCGCGAACTTATCATCCATGGTTCTCTTCTTCCCCTCTTTGTTCTTCTTGGGGTATTTACTCCCACTTGCACCTCCTCTTTCGTCCTCATATTTTGCAGCCATCGCCTCTTCGGCGTTCATCACCTTTCCTGCTGTTGACAACAGCTCGGCCATCGTCCTCGGAGGGTCTTCAGCAAGCTTCCATAACAGCTTCCCCTTTTGGAGTCCTCCAATCAGGGCTGTCATAGCTATGCTCTCCTCATAGTCTTCCACCTCCAGCTTCTCTTTATTGAATCTGGCTATATAGTCCCTCAGACTTTCACTCTTCCCCTGCTTAACATAGAGCAGGTGGGTGGTCTTCTTTTGTGGCCTCACCCCAAAGCAGAAATTATGGATGAACAGGTCAGCCATCTGCTTAAAGTTTTCAATGGAATTTTTTGGAAGAGACGTGTACCAGACATGCGCAGCCCCTGTCAAGGTACCAGAGAAGGCACGACACCTCATCTCATCTGAGATAGAGTATATGTCTGCCGCCGACTGATACATCTCCACATGGTGGACGGGGTTGGTACTCCCGTCATACCTAGGGGTGACCATAGGTGGCTTGAATTTTGATGACGTGGGGAAGTTGACTATCTTTGCCACAAAGGGTGAGCCTATAGTGTATCCCCTCTGAAGTGGGTCTCGGCTCTTCAATATATCACCAATCTTATCCTCTAGCCGCTGGATTGAGTCGTTCCAGGGCCTCACAGGGTCGGCCTGGCCGATGTTATCCCCTGCTGCCTCTCCGAGGTGGACGGAGGGTTCTGCTGCAGCAGGCCTATGTCGGCTGTTTACTTCCCTTTGGCCATCATCTCGTCCTCGGGGTCGGCTATCTGCTGCCTCCCTCCTGGATCTTGCAGCACTCCTTGGCCTGGACAACTGCTCTCGTAGGTCATTTACTGGGCCTAGCCTCTCAAAGGCCGACCCCTTGCTCAAGCGATCAAAAGCAGAGCCTCTTGGGCGATCATCAGGGTTCGATCTCCCGCACTTTCCCCTACTGTCCTGGAGGGGTCGCACAGTGTTGTTGGAGACCTCGTAAGGTTCCCAGCACTCTATAGGAGCCTCCTCTCCCTCCAGATCTCCATACCTATCCTCAGGTCAAGGGTTTTCTTGCCTCCCCAGGCGTAAACGCCGGGGGTCAGCAACATCCCTACGCCGCTGAGGGGGTGGAAGGTCTTTGCGGGGTGCCTGGGGTGGTCCCCTGGCCTCATGCTGTCCTGGAGCTGCTGCCGGAGTAATCATCTCAGGCGAAACCCCTGGTGCTCTTAGTATGTTCTGGCTTAGAGCTGTGAACTGCTCCTGCATCATCCGCTAGCTTGCTGCCAGAGACTTTAGGGCTGCTGCCACATCAGCCATCTCAGACTGAGGCGGCGGTTGACTGGAACTGGGTCTTCCCCCCTCATCTGGCGGGGGAAGTGGTGGCGGTGGCATCTCAGGTGCCATGTGCTTGAGCTATGAAAAGTTGAACTGAAGAAAATACTGGTTAGCTTGGGAACCTTAGTGGGTCTCTTTCAATGGTGAAACACCTCCTCTCAGGGGGAGTGTTGGTTCACCACCAGAGTGCCCAGTGAGGTCAAGCTGTACAAAGGAAGAGATGTCTTCTCGATTCCCACAGACGGTGCCAAACTGATGATGCTGAGATTTAGCACCACCAGATAAGTGATAGTGAGCTCAAACAGTAGCAGCCATGGCAGCCATAGAGATGTATATGTGTATAAGTATGAAGAAAGGGATGAGTATAAGAGGAAATAAGACAATGATGTATAGTGGTTCAGCCAATTTGGCCTACATCCACTGTGTGTGTGTGATCCACTACGTATGGGCACTAATGGCCTTGGATACAATGCACATAACCCTCTCTCTCTCTCTCTACTGTGTATACAAGCAGAGTTTTAGCTAGGGCTACAGTTCCTGGATCGATCCCCTGTAGGGTTGTAGGTGACAAGTATATATAGGTCTTGGGGGGTGTAGTGTACCCCCCAAGTAAGCATGGTGCATGTGAATGATGATCTAACCAATCCCCTGTTGACACCTGCAGATGCCAAATGATGACATAATATTCCCTCACGTGAGGGTGTGATTCGGTTATAACGGTCTGCCACGTGTCATATGAGCCTGACGCGCACTGTTCCACGCGTGTCCCAAACCACGCGCTGTCATGATGTCACCCTCGGCCTATGAGCCGAGGCCGAGGGCAAAGTTTCTTCCGGTAGTGAGTCTGGATTGATTCTGGCCTCGTACTGTCGTACCCTCGTAGGGTCGTCTGGAGCCTGGGGAAGGGTCGGCCCCTCGTAGGGTCGACTGGAGTCCGGTGTAGGGTCGGCCCCTCGTAGGGTCGTCTAGATCCTGGTGGAGGGTCGTCCCCTCGTAGGGTCGTCTGGACCTGGTGGTAGCCAGTTGGGGCCTGCTGAAGGGTCGGCCCATCGTAGGGTCGTCCGTATTGGAGGTAATCCTTATCCAGGCTGAGGGTATAAACGGGTATATCATCCAGGGCACTCTCGAGGAGTTTCAACAACAATACAAGGAATCTACAGCCCTCTTGCACCAGGGATATGAGAAGAAGTATCAGCAACTAAGTGCTGATAAAGGATATGATAATCTGTTTGCTGCTTACAATATAAAGGAGCGGACTTTGAAGACCGAGGTTGAAGAGCATAGGCAGATCGCCAAATTATTAGAGCAGGAAAATAATAATTTACAAGGAGAGATATCCCAGCTGAAATCTGCAGCCTCTACCTCGGGAGCCTTAGTTCCTGTCAACGATGAAGGTTTTTCTTTCTTGGAGGTTGAAAATGCCAATCTGAGAGACGAATTGTAAACCTTGAAGAGAAATGGTCCTTCTACCTCTGCTCGCGGACGAGCAAGAGCTTCTCGGGGACGAGCAAGGGCTGCTCGAGTTACTATTAAAGAAGCTAGAACGCAGGCAGCCTTGGAGAATCAAGCATTCCAGTTGGTGGCAAAGAATCAAGCATTAGCTGAGATGTCCAAGAAGATTCTGAATCTAGACGAGCAGCTCTCTGCACGAAAGTCTGCCTTGGAGAGTGAAGAACTTTTAATGAAGAACCTCCACGAGCAACTGGAGAGGTTAACCTATCAATTCCACAAGCAACCCAGGGAGTTCTGGATGGCTGGTTATAATGAAGCTCTCTACCATATAGATGATCGGATCCAAAATGCAAATAATGTGGGTTACAAGCAAGGATGGCTGAATGCCTTGGGCGTGCTGCAGGTGGAACAGGGTCACTATCTGTGGGATTACTATGACCCTGGGTTGCTCGATTTGCCGGTACCACCTTTCAAACTGGATATGAGCTGGATTTCAGCTCGGGCCATTCCTCAATGTCTGATTTCAAAGTATCTCGGTGACTACAATCTTCATTCCAATTTCGAGATATCTCGCCCTGAACACCTACTTGATCGTCCCTCAGTAATGAATATCAGGATGCTTAAAGATATAAATTTCATCAATTCCCCCTATGCCTTAGACAATCCTCCCGCTGGTGAAGAACCTATTTCAAAGGCAGAGGGGAAGAAACCAATATAATAGGATTCTTGATGTAACAATTTTTTATGTATTTCATTCTCAATGTATTTTATTTTGGATTTAATGAAAAACTTCTAGTTTTCTTTGCAATTTGTCATTGTCTTTGGAAATATTTTGTAAGACATTTTCTAATGAATGTGCATGTATATTTGTTGAACAGATAAAGATAATTTGTGCTATTTTAAATTGTCGATCAACTAGAGTTGGTGAAAATTTATTGTCGACTATCTGAATTTATCTGACAACCAAGCAGAGTTGGTGATATTTTATTTCTCGACCAACTATGGTGGTAGTTAAAATGCCATAAGTTTCAAGAACTTTATCTTTTTAATTTTAAGCCCTGAAATGACTTTCATTTATTTAATCAATTATTTCCGACCAACCGGAGTTGGTGGTTTTTGTTCCCGACCAACCTTAGTTGGCAGATTTTTGTTCTCGACCAACCTTAGATGGTAGATTTTCTTTCTCGACCAACCTTAGCTGGAAGATTTTCTTTCCAACCAACCGTAGTTGGTATTTCTGGGAAAATTTTTATTCCCGACCAACTATAGTTGGTGGATTTTCTTCCCAACCAACCGTAGTTGGTATTTCTGGGAAATTTTTTATTCCCGACCAACTATAGTTGGTGGATTTTCTTCCCAACCAACCGTAATTGGTATTTCTGGAAATTTTTTTATTCCCGACCGACTATAGTTGGTGGATTTTCTTCCCAACCAACCGTAGTTGGTATTTCTGGGAAATTTTTTATTCCCGACCAACTATAGTTGGTGGATTTTCTTCCCAACTAACCGTAGTTGGTATTTCTGGGAAATTTTTTATTCCCGACCAACTATAATTGGTGGATTTTCTTCCCAACCAACCGTAGTTGGTATTTCTGGGAATTTTTTTATTCCCGACCAACTTATAGTTGGTGGATTTTCTTTCCAACCAACCGTAGTTGGTATTTCTGGGTTTGATGCGTAGTGTGTAGCACTAATACTCCGAAAAATTTTCAACAAAAGGAGAGAATTGGGCGAAATATCCAAAACTTTATTCATATCGAAGAAAACTGCATTACATAGAGATTAAATTATTGATAATATTTGCGCAGATGCTCTGCGTTCCATGCATTCTTAAACTCCTCTCCTTCTAAGGTTTCGATTCCATACGTTCCTGGTCGAACAACCTCTGTTACTCTGTAGGGACCATGCCAGTTAGCTTCCAGTTTGTTGTGCTTTTGAATTACTTTCTTTAGCACATAGTCTCCTTCTTTTAGGTCGCATTTCTTTACTCTCTTGTTGTAGAACAGAGCTGTCCGTTGCTGGTATGCAGCGTTTCTGATTGCTGCTTCTTCTCTAACTTCCTCGAGCATATCCAAATCTAATCTTCTCATCAAGTCACTAATAGGAGAGTTAAAATTTAGCACTCTGTGTGTGGGGAGACCCAGCTCGGCAGGTATAACAGCTTCACTTCCAAATGCCAGCATATATAGAGATTCTCCTGCGGCTGCTCGTGGAGTAGTACGATAAGCCCATAGTACAGAATGCAGGTCATTGATCCAATTTGCCTTGCATCATTTAATCTTTTCTTCAAGCCATTCAGCAGCGTTCTGTTCGTCACTTCAGTTTGCCCATTGCTCTGGGGATGGCCTGGCGCAGAGTGGGTTTTTAATATGTTCGACTGATGATAATATGCAGCGAATTCCTCATTATCAAATTGTGTTCCATGGTCGGTGATGAATGCATGAGGAAGACCATATCTACATATAATATTCTTCCAAATAAATTGGTACACCTTTTCATATGTCATATCGATAAGGGGCTCAACTTCCACCCACTTAGTAAAGTAATCCACTGTGACGACGAGATATTTAAACCTTCCTCTTGTCGTTGGAAGTGGCCCGACCAAGTCAATTCCCCACATGGCAAATGGCCAAGGGGAAGTAATGGGTGTCAACAATGCTTGGGGAGTTCTTCGGATGGTGGATAAGCGTTGACATTTGTCACATTTTTTCGCATAGGCTATGCAA
This sequence comes from Sambucus nigra, assembly GCA_949130495.1. Taxonomy (NCBI): domain Eukaryota; kingdom Viridiplantae; phylum Streptophyta; class Magnoliopsida; order Dipsacales; family Adoxaceae; genus Sambucus; species Sambucus nigra. The sequence continues at coordinate 388,493,283 of OX422211.1, read as the reverse complement.
TCAGCCCTCATTGTCGGCCAATAGTATCCCTGCGTCATTATCGTTTGCAGAAGTGTCCGACCTGCTACATGGGCTCCACAAGACCCTTTATGGACTTCTTCGATCAAGTCTTTCACCTCGGCGGGATGTACACATCTCTGCAAGCCAGCTATAATTCCTCGTCTATATAGAACACCATTGGTCAATACATAATGAGCAGCTTTAAACTTTAGTTTCTTGGCTGCGAGTTTATCAGTTGGCAAATACCATTCTTCAATATATGCCCTGATAGGATCCATCCAAGATGGTCCTCAATCAAGGGTAATAAAGTTCATCATCATATCTTCATCTATGCTCCGACTAGCCAAGACTTTAATTGGAATTGTTCTTCGTAGCTCGACGCGTGTGGCTGATGCTAAACGAGCTAAGGCATCTGCTCTAGCATTCTCCAATCTTGGTGTTATAATTATCTGCACTGCCATCAGACTTGATAAAATCTCCATCGCTTTTGCATGATACCTGATCATTAATTCTCCTTTGGCTGCATATACTCCCAGTATTTGATTTACGATCAACTGCGAGTCACTGAATACAATAACTTGCTCTGCCCCCATGGTTTTTGCCAAATTAAGACCTGCAATCATAGCTTCATATTCAGCCTCATTATTAGAAGCCTTAAATTAGAAGCGCAGAGCATACTCCACATCGACCTCATCCGAGCTGTTTAAAACAATCCCTGCCCCACAGTCTGTAGTGCAAGATGAGCCATCCACATATAGGTTCCATATAGGTACCTCGTCTTCAAATTTTTGATCAAACAGAGTTCCTCGATGAAATATTTCCTGCTTCCTTTTGTCCTCCTCTAGCACTTATTGCTGCTCGTCAACCATCTTCTCTTGCTTGCCGACCAACTTCTCTTGCTCGTCGACCAACTTCTTTTGTTCGTCGACCAACGTAAGTTGATCGAGGTTTAAATTCGATGATCCTGTAACATCCACAGGTTGGTCGGTATCCAGCTTTTTCTCCTCGGAGGTATCAGGATAGGTGAACTCTGCTATAAAATCTGCTACTGCTTGCCCTTTTAGTGACGATCTAGGCTCATAAACTATGTCATATTCACCAAGTTCTACTGCCCAGTACATCAATCTCCCTGATTTTTTTGGTTTATAAAGAGCTTGCCTCAATGGCATATCAGTATACACAACTATGGTATGAGCTTGGAAGTACGACCTCATTCTCCTACTTGCCTTGATCAATGCTAGTGCTAATTTTCCAGTCTTAGATATCTGATCTCTGCTCCTCGGAAGGCTTTGCTAGTTTAATAGATTGGTTTTTGTACTCCATTCTCCATTCTTATCAATGTCGAGCCAACTGCATTCTCCGACACTGCCAAATACAAGTACAATCTTTCCCCCATCACTGGCCTGGATAATAGTGGAGGTGCTCCCAGATATTTCTTCAATTCTTAAAAAGCCTTCTTGCATTCGTCATTCCATTCAAATGTTCTTTGGAGTGTTTTGAAGAATGGGAGGCATCTATCTGTTGCTCGTGATACAAATCTATTAAGTGCTGCAACTCGCGCAGTGAGACTTTGTACTTCCTTATTCGTCGTTGGAGATCGTAGTCCCAATAGAGCCTTGATCTTCTCTGGGTTTGCTTCGATTCCTCGTTGGTTGACAATATACCCGAGGAACATGCCTTCTCGTACTCTGAATATTCACTTGGTGGGATTCAGTTTCATTTGATATTTATCCAGTTGATCAAAGGTCTGGCCTAAGTCAATTAGATGGTCAGCAGCTCTCTTGCTCTTCGTCAGCATATCATCAACATAAACTTCCATATTGCGACTGATTTGTTCTGCAAATACCTTGTTCATCAGTCGTTGATATATTGCACCTGCATTTTTCAAACCAAAAGGCATAACATTATAACAATAAGTTCCCCTAGGGGTAATGAAATAGGTACTCTCCCTGTCTTCAGGTTTCATTTTAATCTGGTTGTAACCAGAATAGACATCCATGAAGCTCAACAGCTCGTGTCCCGAGGTAACATCCACTAATTGATCAATTCGGGGTAAAGGAAAATAATCCTTTGGGCATGCCTTGTTAAGGTCGGTAAAGTCTACACACATCCTCCATTTGTGTTTTTTCTTCTTCACCATTACTACATTTGCCAACCAGTCTGGATATTTGACATCGTCAATAAAGCAAGCTTTCTGGAGCTTCTCGACCTCCTCTTGTATGGCTTAGTTCTTCTCGGGGCTGAACACTCTTCGTCTCTGCTTCACTGGCTTGATCTATTTATTCACATTGATTTCGTGACATAAGAAATTTGGATCTATTCCTGGCATATCCTCATGACTCCAAGCAAAAGTTTGTTTTCTGCTTTTTAGGAAAACTATCAATTCCTATTTTAGTGAGACATCTAACGACGAACCTATTTGAGTTGTTCGCTCCGGGTGCTCGTCGTCCAAAATGATGTTTTCAGTAGCTTCCACCACCTGATCTTTCATGAGCTGCGATTCGTCTCTAGGATCTAATGTTTCAATCTCTGCACCTTCATCCACTTGGTAGGTCGTAGTCTTTTTCCTAGATTCCTCCAGTTCTTCTTGCTCGGAAGATGAGTAATAACATTCCCGAGAAACTTTTTGGTCACCCTTTACAACTCCTACTCCAAAATTGGTTGGAAACTTCAAACGTTGATGTACAGTAGATGGTACTGCTTCGAACTTCTTCAAACCTACCCTTCCCATGATGATATTTTAAGCTGACTGGATATTCTTATCCATCACAAAGAAACGTACTCTTTTTGTTCGACAAGTAGGCCATGTGCCGATGAACATATCCAACTTGATCGTCCCAAGTCGAAAGACTTTCTCGCCAGCAAACCCAAGGAGGGGCCTGTGATAAGGTTCCAACTGAGACAACTTCAGATTTAAACTATCGAAGCATGAGTAAAACATGATATCCGCTGAGCTGCCATTATCCACCAATACTCTTGAGATTATAACTTCCTTCATCCTCATTTTGATCACCAGTGGATCATCATGAGGATATAGTACACCTGCGAGGTCGTTCTTGGAGAAACCAATGACCAATTTTTCTTTGTTCACCTTCCTCGGGCGATCATCCTCAGCTAGATTTATTCGCTGAATGTATGAACAAGCTTGAGCTTCATTGAGGTAAGCTTTCCTTTCCGCAGTAAGGTCTCCACCTCCTGCATCTCCACTTGTAATAACGTTACAATCAAATGATCCAAAACGAATTGAAAATACCTCACGTTCTGGCTGTCTCGGTCTCTTGGGGAGATCAGGGTCGTCTTCTGGATTATCTTCATGATCTCTTTTCTTATTTTCTTCTGATCGACGAGGAGATCTAGACCTCTGTCTTGCTCGATCGCTGCTTTTTCTTTCATTTCTTCGATCAACATACTTGGCCAGCTTTACTCGTCTGATGAGTGCTTCGATTTCATTCTGGAGAGCTATGAAATTTTTGGTCGTGTGACCATGGTCTTTATGGAACTCGCAATATTTGGCCTTATTCCTCTTGTCAGGATCTGACTTCATTTTCTCAGGCCAGTTTAGTTCCTCGCTGTTCTTGATCTCTTCCAGGACATGGTTTAGGTCTACTTTCAAAGGAGTATAATTTTCAAATTTCTTAAATATTTCCCATGATGGTTTTGCCTTTGACTGCTTGTCACCACCATTGTTCTTATGTTCTTTCTTTTTAGCCTTATCAACCTCCACCTTGGTCTCTTTGGTGTCCATGTTCTTCTTCGCAGCCATAGCCTCCTCGGCATTCATGATCTTGGCTGCTTTTGCCATTAGTTCTGATATGGTTTTGGGTGGATCTTTGGCCAAAGTGTAGTACAATTTATTGGGCAACAGTCCACTCATCAAAGCTGTAATTGCTATTTTTTCCTCGTAATTAATAACTTCGAGCTTCTCGTTATTGAAACGAGTTATGTAATCCCTGGTGCTCTCAACTATTTTTTATCTAACACTTAACAAATGTGCAACTCGTTTAACTGGTTTTGCTCCAAAATAGAAATTTCCAATGAAGAGCTCGGCCAATTGAAAGAAAGCTGATATCTTCCCCCGAGGAAGATTATTGTACCATATTTGTGCAGATCCGGTAAGAGTTCTCGAAAATGCCCTGCATCTCATCTCGTCTGGCACGGCATAGATGTCGGCAGAAGCTTGTTATTGTTCTATATGAAGGACAGAGTCAGTTTTTCCATCATATTTAGGGGTCACAACAGGTGCTTTGAACTTCGATGGTGTGGGAAAATCCACAATTGCCTGTATAAAAGGCGTCCCTTGGACAAAAGTTCTTTGTAGAGGATTCTTGGCCTTAACCATTTTCCCTAGTCTATCCTCCAACCTTTGAATAGAGCCTTTCCATGCATCCTTTCCCTCCTCGGGCCTATTGGTTCGAGCAATTGATCGTGTTGAAGTCACTTCCTAGGATCTATCTTGTCGAGCAACTGGTTGTGATTGGGCAGAACCCTCTCTTAGATCAGATGGTCGTCGAAAGTTTCTCGACACTGCCTTAGGAGGACTTTTATTCTTCCTAGGGACCAATCGATCAAAAGGAGAGATCCTACTTAATCTTTCCAATGCACTAGTCCTTTCTGGAGAGAGAGTGATGTGTTGTTCAGTATCTGTGGCTCGTACTGACGAAGTTCGACCCGGTTGATAAGAAAAATCATCAGATTTCTCAGTGCGATATGAATCGCTTTGCCTAATACGCGAAGAAACTAAACGGGTATTTCTTTGAACACTTTGTTGTCCTGAATGGGTTGGCGCTCCATCCTGGATAGTTTGCATGAGTTGTCGCATAGTCTCTTGCATGGCGGTCTGGCCCTGAGCTAAATTAGCCATTATTCCAGCCAGATCTTGGACACTTGGAGGAGTGGATGGATTTGGGGGGTTTCCAGCGTTTCGATTACTGGATTCAGGATTATCAGTCATTGAGGATGAATTGTTTTGGTGAAAAACGATAGTTTCAGTCGTTACCCACTAACGGCGCCAATCTGTTGATATAAAAAATTAGATTATTCCTAATTAATCAATCACAAATAAAAATAAATAAGACAAAAGAATTTTAAAGTAGTTCAGGCTTATAAGAATAGCCTACGTCCATTGTTTTTGTTATTTATGACTATTTGGGAATTCTCGATAACAGGTTTTACCAAGAAATTCCGAGTCCCCTTACAATGAGGATGATACAATGTATTTATAGCCCTGAGGATGTACATGTGAAAGGGTAATACATAGCTGTCCAATAGGCGTATACATCTATATGATAATAATCAGCATTTAATGCGCATTTAATCATCTTAATTATCTGGTAATAAATGCTCTGATCGAGGTGCAGCTCGGACCGCCTAAGCAGCTCGGACCGCCTAAGTAGCTCGGTATGTACGAGTTGCTCGAATTATACATGTTTCTCGGAGCGTTATAGTTGATCGGGGAGGTTGAGTTCCTCGAAGTCAGGGTGTTGTTCAAAAATGTTTGTAGGTACCATGTAGAGTGACACGTGTCTCCACATAATTGATCCACGTCAGCAGGCTAATTTTGGTATCAACAAGTACAATGAAGAGTTAGAGGTTATGTGCTGAGCCTTAGAATTTCTAAAGCAAAACCTTTGGGAATTTGTTAGTAGCTTTATCATAAGGTGGAGAGAAAAGGCTGCCACCATGACCAATAGGCCCTCTGAAGAGGAACAAGTCAACATTATCATAAGGAACTTCTTGCAGTATCTTTGAGTTTATCATTACTTTGAAACTTCAGGGACGGTTGGTACCTTCACTCCTGCACTTACCCATTGAGTGGTAAGACTTATATGATAAAGTTATTGAGGTTCTTGAGTGTAATGATTAATCTTGGAAAGAAGACATAGCCATCACTGGATGGGGGGATGGTTGGCTTTTGTGGAATGATCTCCTTTGAGGATTTATTAGGGAAATCAAGAAAGTGTCCGTTCATCCCAATATAGATGAAGCCATGGGGTTGTTATTTTTCCATGCTTTAGTGAACCACATGACCCGATCATGATGGTACTACAAAGATCCGACTCCTCATGCAACCAAAGCAAATAAAGGAAAGGGTGTGGCCGAAGAACTTCCAATGCCAAAAATGACCATTGAGGAGAGCAAAGTCCTCGACCAGCTCAAAAAGACCCAAGCCAATATCTCACTATGGGGACTCTTCATGTCGTCTTAGCTACACAAAAATGCCTTGATAAAACTTCTCATCGGACCCACAGTTTATCCCTCTACTACTCTTGAAAAAGCTAGGAATATAGTTAGATCCCTAACCTCTTCCAGACTCCTCTCTTTTTCTAAAATAGAAATACCAAAGTTTAGTCCGGATCACAACTATGCCCTCAATATCTCAGTCAAAGTCTTAGGAATGACAATACAACTATAACTTATCGATAATGGATTTGCTCTCAATATATGTCCTCACAGAACCTTCAGCTATTTGGGACTGAGAGTTAGTTATCTCACTCCTACCTCTGTCGCTGTGCGCGTTTATGACAACACTCGCTGAGAGGTAATGGGTTCTATAAAACTCATACTAGGGGTAGGCCCTATCAATCCTCTTACATAATTTCAAGTCATCGGCATACCTGCTTGCTTTAACCTACTCCTTATTCGCCCCTGGCTTTAAAACATTTGGGGGGTATCCTTTCTCTTCATCAAAAATTAAAGTTCTTTGCCAAAGGTTAGATCATCACTATTTAGGCGATGATGACAGTACAGACAATGCACACATAGGTAACCCAGTATTGTAGATTCAACATGGGACCCATGACATGCTCCTCTTCAGTTTCAGAATTGATACACTTTCCATCTCAGTTTGGGGCAACTTTAAAGATCGAGTCTGTCCAGAAAATAACTTTCACGACAGCGTCAATGTAATTCAGATATTCAAGAACATGCACTTCATGCCTGGAATGGGACTAAGATGATACCAACAAGGAATCATTAAGATCGTAATTCTAAAAGAGGCCTTCCCCCATACGACCTTGGTTATCAACCTTCACCGGATGAACTCAAAGAGCTCCGTCGATAGTGACCGAAAAGATGCCTAGAAGATGAAAAGTATATTTAAGGAGAATATTTGAATGAAAAATTTGTCAAGGAGGAGGGTGAAGACTTCCCCTTATGTGGATTCCCTGAATCGTGGTATGACCATGTTGACAAAAAGATGAAATCGGGGCTGGAAATATTCTTTTAAGACAGTAACTCTTAGATCGAAGACTGCAAACATGAAGCGCGATCTCTCACTAAGAAAACCACGACCATTACCAAAGACTCTGTGGAAAGTGACTTTAAATAATCCTTTGACTTCTAGACACTGGGGATGAGTCTCTACATGGTCCTCTTAGATTCCGTGCCATCGGACCCGTCCGCTAAGAGCACGACTGCAGACATGCCTCTCCTCAACTGGAATATTGTACTAGTCCAACCTGCTCAAATTCAATCCGATCCTATTGTTTACCTTATTTATATCTCTTCACGTATTTTTATTTTTCCTTTTCTTGATATGAATGTAATTGAGACCTCTTTTGATAAGGTTTTCAATGATGTTTTCGCTAAAAATGAAATAAATGAGGATTTTGAGTATATTATTATGCCTTACATTAATTGTGTTAATTATAATGAAACGCGTGATGGTGATGACTTTACAAATGAATAAATCTTAATCGGTTTTAATAAGAAAAATATCGAACAACATGACCACGTTCAAATTAATGATGATGAGACTGTTGTTACTAATATCGGTTCCAGTAGCCACTAATGCGAGATTAGGATAGGGTTCACCCTTAACGAGCATGAGCATGCATAATTTGAAGAACTACTGAAGGAATTCGTGGACGTCTTCACATGATCCTTTGATCATATGCCCAATATTGACCAGAGAATAGCTCAACATGGAATCCTGACATTTTTAGAATGCAAGCCAGTCAAACAGAAGTTGAGGAAGCTCCTAACCTAATGGTTTCTTAAAGTCAAAGAGGAGGTAGTCAGACAACTAAACACAGGGTTTATTCCCATGGTCGAATATCCTACATGGCTTGCCAATATCATCCCCGTGATGAAGTCGGGAGGAAAAGTCCACATGTGCGTCGACTACCGGATTTGAATAAAGCATCCCCAAAGAACGATTATCCATTACCTAATATTGACATGATCGTGGATAACCCGACCACCCACGCCCTCAAATCGTGTGTCAATTGATTCGCCGAATATAACCAAATCAAGAGGAGAAAACTGCCTTCATCACCCTATGGAGAACCTTTTGCTATATTGTCATGCCATTCGTACTCAAGAACGTCGGTGCTACCTACAAAAGGGCTCCCACAACCATCCTACACGATTAGGGCTTTGTTTTTTCGATTTTTCCAAATTACGATCCGATTTTGGAAAGAATTTTTGTTTTACGATTTTTTGATTTTCGAAATTTTTGAAAAAATCGAAAAAAAATTCAAAATCCAAATTTCGATTTTCGTCAATCCGAATTTCCGAAATTATATCCAATCCAAATTTCCAATTTATTTTTCGATTATAATTTTTGATTTATTTGCTGAAAAGTGACCCTTTTAAAAATATACACCCTTTTTAATTTCACACCTCAACTAATAAGAGCCATTGTATTAACACACAACTCTTATAGCAACCCTTAGATTTTAGGGCTTCTCACTCAAACTAAAACAAAAGAATCTCTCAGGTCACACCTCATTTTTCATTCCGCCTCCCTTCTTTCTCTCACTCTAAAATTTATCCCTCTCATCTGCCGTTCAGCCTCATCATAGAGTTTCGTTACGCCTCATTTTTATCTACTGCCTTACTGGTTAAATATTCTCAGCTCATGTTCCGCCTCATTTTTTTAAGTTCCTCATTTAGTTCCTAAGTTCCTCATTTCTGACTGGTATATATATATATATATATATATGTGTGTTAAACTTCTTGGATTTGAAGTTTTATATACATTTTTATGCTATTTGGGTTATTTGATATGAACCGCTATGTGGGTTATTTGATATGAATTGCTATTTAGGTTGTTTAAATGAACTGTTATTTGGTTGTTTAGTTGTGATTTTATATGAACTCTTCTTTGATATGTTTTTTATGGTCTATATATACTATTGTTCTACATTAACTGCTATTTGGATTATTTCTTATCGATTTGTTTTTCTTCAGTTAAGTAACCGGAGTTTTTTCACTACTCAACATGAAATTTTCTGAGTAAGACTTCTAGTGCTCAATCTCAACTGGATTTTTTCTACTCATAATAGGTATCCTCTTTTTACTTAATTTGATTGGATGTCAACAATGGATGGAAGTGTTGGAGTAAGTAGCAAACCCAATCCTGATAATAATAAGAAAAAAACAAAGATAGGTTTAAAATCTAGTTTAACTGGGCATCACGAAGTGTCGGGAGTATGGGAATATTTTTAAAAACACTTAATTGAGGGCACAAAAATATATTCGGGTAGTTGCGAGTGCAAGTATTGCAATGTAACAATACCTGCACCATCTTCCGGGGGAACGATCATATTGTGGAATCATTTAAAAAAATGTAAAGATTTTCCCTATTATGAAGTAGATAAGACGACACAAACCATTATTATTTTCGTGATAGGATCTCAACTGACTAATTGGAGATTTGACCAAGATAGATGTCGAAAATCATTAATAAGAATTGTTTTGTGCCATTGCCATAAAAATGGATAGTAAATTTGATAAGTATTGCAATTTTGACTCTCTTAACCCAATATTGGTTATTGCAATAGTGTTGGATCCTTGATATAAATTACAATTTTTTGAGTTTTGGTATTCGTCATATTTGTAGAAACGTGCCAATTTTTTCGAACTTGAGAGGTCTTACAAATTGAAAGTGTTTGTGGGAAAATTGAAAGATATAATGAACGAAATTTATAAACACTGCAAAGCGGGAGAGACACCTTATGTTGGTCTTGGTTTCTCTACCCTAATGATGAAGGTGCTGTGCCCAAAGACTCCAATCTTAATGAAAAAGTAATCAAAAGACCTAAGACAAAAGACTTGTTTAGGGGTATTTTCAAGATAAAGGACCATGCCGACGTTTCTAATGATTTGGAAAGGTATTTGAGTGATGGTATTATGAATAATGACGAGCATCATTTGGATGTTGTTTCTTGATGGAAAGGTAAAGTTACAACATATTGCGCACTTTTCGTAATGACCCATACTGTATTATCCATTCCCGTGACATCGGTTGCTTCCGAGTCCGCTTTTAGTATGTCCAATTGGGTCCTTGACCAATTCCGAAGTTCTTTAACTCCTTCTATTGTGGAATGTTTGCTATGTACACAAGATTGGCTTAAGAATCTTTTACTCCCGTTTTGTGTTGAAGATAAAGTTGAGGTACTTGAAACAATTAAAAGGTGTATATTATTTTCCCCAACTTTGTTTAAATATATACATTCATTTTACACTGGAAATAAATAACGATTCGTTTGACTCTTTTTTTTATCATTGTATTTGTGCTAGAGGAGATGAAAGGTTTATCGCTTGGATTGACTAGTTGAATTTTGGTATTGTTGACATTTACTTTACATTTTACAATTAACATTTATTTTCAAATTCATATTTTGTTTGGTTGATTAATAATTTTTTTTTCGGTTAAAATAGTGAAATGGGATGCAGATGTTGAATGGATTGCGGAGAATGGATGATGCTTGAATTTGGAAGCTTTGTAGCAGTTTTGGATTTATTTTGGACCGCTTTGGACTATTTTTGGACTGCTTTGGACTGTTTTGTACTAATTATAAGTTGGGACTGTTTTGGACTATTCTTAGGACTGTTTTTGACTATATTTATGACTATTACAGATGATAAGCATGGTTGTTTTGTAATACATTTTTAGGACTGCTTTGTATGAAATTTATGTTGGTACTCTTTTAGGACTGTTTTTGCAATATAAGAATAAAATAACGTGGGACTAAACTAAAAATAAATAAATAATTGTCCAAAAACTTAAGAAAATAATGGGCTAATAGACTAAAATTAAAAAAAAGAACAAGAATAAAACAGGTGAGGGAAATTGATAACAAAAAAAAATTGGGCAATATTTATTTTTAGAAATGTCATATGGATTGATTTTTAGAAATGTCATATATGGGTTAATTGTTAAAAATGAATTCTAAAAAATATAGAATTATAATGTTTTAAATAGGGCAATATTTATTTTTAAGAATATATATTTTTTTAAATCTCTAGCTTTTCTGATTTTTTCGAAAAAATGCCAAAATTCCGTATTTGGCTGAAAAATAATTTGTTTCCAAAATTTTTGAAAATTCTAATTTTTTAAAAAATTTTGAAATCTGGAAAAAAGTAAATCTGAAAAAAAAGAATTCGGCTTCGGCACGCCAATTTTTTTGTCAAAAATTTCGAAAAAATTCCGATCCATGCATTTCCAATCCGATCCGGGTGAAACACAACCCTACGCACGACCTTATTCACAAGGAGGTCGAGGTTTATGTGGATGACATGATCATTAAATATAAAACTCGGGAAGGTCATATTCCTGCCCTCCGAAAGTTATTCGAGCGGCTGCGACAATATTAGATACGGCTAAATCCAAGAAGCATATTTTCAATGTCACTAAAGGAAAATTTTTGTGATTAATGGTCACTAATAAGGTAATAGAAGGAGACACTGCCGAGCTAAAAGCATACTTGAGATGTCACCACCACAGAGAGAGAAGTAAGTCCGAGGATTCTTGGGTAAACTACAGTACTCCAGTCAGTTCATCGTCCAACTGACCTATATCAACAAACCTTATTTCAAACTTCTCTAAAAGGATTCAACTAAAGTCTGGAATATATATTATGTTTTAGTCTTTCATAAGCCTGGGAAAAGTGTTTTTTTTGTGGTTTCGGGTAATTGGCTCCCCCTCTGCCCCTTTTCTCGAGCTTTGTACAGGCCACCGTGAAGAGGCTATTTTTTCACTTTGATAAATATATCAACCGGGAGTTCCACCTCCCTTATTTTAAAAAAAAAGTCTGGAATGAGGTCTGCCAATAAGCCTTTGACCAAATCAAGCGAGACCTCACGCGACCTCCGGTGTTCATGCCTCCGCAACTAGGTATCCCTCTACTATTATACTTGACCGTCATAGATACTATAGCCGGGGCTTTGCTAGCACAATAAATTAGAGAATATTGCAAGGAAAGAGCCATCAATTATTCCAGTCAGAAACTAGCCGGGTACAAAGTCAACTACATTGATTTGGAAAAATCAAGCGTCGCCTTAGTGTGGGTCACACCGAAGTTACGACACCATATGCGTGCCTTTCCTATCCGACTAGTGTCCCAAATGGATTCCATCAAGTACCTGCTAGAAATGCCCACTTTGTCTAGACGAATGGCCCGTTGGTCGATGTTATTAGTCGAATTCGATATTGTGCACATCACTCAGAAAGCTATGAAAGGGATAGCCATATTCTACTACCTTGCTGATTACCCCATGAAAGCAACTGATGTTTGGCTCTTTGAATTCCCGGATGAAGATAATCTCTACACCACTTAGGAAGACCTTAAATGGAAAAAGTTTTTTAACGAAGCTGCCAATAAGAAAGGATACAGAATTAGGATACTCCTGATCATCCCTAAAGACTCTCACCCCCCCATTGCCATAAAATTAGACTTCCTTTGCACCGACAACATGACTGAATATAAGGCATGCACTGTAGGCCTCAAAATCACCCTCAAGAAAGATATCAAGCACCTAAACGTTTATGTATACTCTTCCCTCATTGTCGGCCAAATCCTCAAAAAATGGAAAGTCAAAGACGAGAAGCTCCTACCTTTCCATGCCCACCTAGAAGAGCTGGCCTCAGAGTTAAAAGATGTCACCTTCCACTACCTACCTCTTACAAAGACTAGCCTAGCCTACGCCCTTGCATCCCTAGCCTCCATGGTCGATATGCCCGAGGGAATTATAATAATGGCCCATTTCCTAGTTCAAAAATAGGCTATGCCCACCCACTGCTACCACATTGAGCTCTTCACTGAGGAAGATTCTGATATAGCCGGATTATAAACATTTGGCACCTCCTCAAATATGGTAGGTATCCCCGAGAAGCATATAAGAAAGACCGTGAGACCCTTCATAAACTGGATGCCCATTATATAATATGTGATAAAGCTCTTTTTAAGAGAAACTACGATGGAACCCATTGGTATTGCACAACAGGGGTTAATATTGAAGGAATAATCCAGAAGGTCCATAATGGGGAATGCGGGGCCCCACATGAACAATCACATGCTTGCTAAGAAAATCATCCATTAAGGATATTATTGGACCACTATGGTTCAAGATTGCACTGTCTATGTTCGAAGATGCCTAAAATGCCAGTAGTTTGTTAATCTACAACACTTGGCTCCTCAAGAACTACATAAAATGACCTCTCCGTGGACTGTCTCCACCTGGGGCATTGACATCATAAGGAAGGTCACTCCTAAAGCTTCGAATGATCACTATTTCATCTCGGTCGCCGTTAATTACTTCACCAAATGGGACGAAGCCGAGTCATAGGCAGTGTTGAGTGCCAAGAAGGTGGCCAAATTTATCAGAAAGAACATCATTTGCTGATGCGGCGTTCCCTATGAGTTAATATCAGATAATGGACTCCATTTCAAAGTCGGGGTCATAAAACTAGTCGACGTGTACGAGATTCGAAGACGCAAATCTTCTCCTTATCAACCCCCAAACTAATGGTGCTATCGAAGCCGCCAATAAAAGCCTCAAAACCATCTTCATCATGATAGCCTAGAGTTGTAGAGATGGGGCCGATCGGATCCTGTATGCTGTCTGGGGCTATCGTACTTCAATCAAAACACCTACTTGGACTATCTCTTATTTTATAGTATACAACATGGTAGCGGTCCTACCTGTTGAGCTAGAAATACCTTCCCTACGCATCATGCTTGAGAGAAAAGTTAGCGAAGAAAAACCAAAATGATGAACTCTCACTCTTAGATTAAAAGATACATAAGACTTTATACCATATACAGGGGTATCATCGTCTGATAACGCGTTCATTCAGTTGAAAAGTCAAGGAGGTGTCCAGAAATGAGACCTTGCCCTCAAGGAGATTATAGAACCCGCCTTGAACCCCGGAGAGAAATTCAAACCAAATTGGAGCGACTCCTACATTGTGAATAAAATTTTATCAGGTGGCACCGCCATGCTCATAGACCTCGATGGAGAAGAGATAACGCGTCCAGTCAACCTGGACCATCTCAAGACATTTTAAACTTAGTCCAAATTCTCAGTACGCTATGACTCCTCTCATACCCCTTTTATTCTAAAAAAAATCTCTTCATTTCCTTCCACCCAGAAAACACCGTGGGACCTGATCCTCTCAAAGACATTTCTTTTCACAATGAAACTTATGAAATTTTTTAAAATTGTAACACCCCGTAGTTTTAGGAACACTTAAATTACACATGTCGCAGTAATATAATTAGATTGAAAAATAAAAGGGAGTCTTAATAAATATTAATTAGCGAGAAATGGATTAATATTTATGTGTTACTATATTTACTTATGTGATAAGTAAATGAAATTGCATTATATTATGTTACGTCGTAGTTGAGTAAAAGCGTCTAGTTTATAGTATCTTATTCGGTCGTGTGGGGTTGTGTTGTGAATAAGATGGTAAATTGATAATGGGTGACTCGAATGATGATTTCTAGTGCGCGGTTGATTCAAAATAGGTAAGATTAGTCAAAATTAAATACCCGGGGGTACTGATTAGGTTCCGAGGACTTTTCAGACTAGTCGGGACCTGCAAATGGGTATTTTAGTCATTTTAAAAATATGTGAAAAAGGAATTTCGGGATTTAACCTATATATTGGAAAGTTGGGGTTAAATGAATAGACATTCTACAATATCTAAAGGTTTCTTAGTGTTACACCAAGAGTTAGAGAGAATTTGAAGAGAAAAGAGAAGGAAACTAAAGGAATTTCAAAAGAAAACCAAAGGGACTCAAAAGGAGATCAATTGGGAGAGAATTATGGGACAATTCTAGACTCGATTAGCACCATCAAAGAATAAATTCAGATTCTACAAGTGATTAAGGAAAGTAATTGAATTGCTTAGTAATTTATGAATGTATATCAATTCATATCATAATTGGGAAAATTGTCTTGGGTGGGATTCACATGAAAATGGGTTTTGGGAAAGGGTTTCATCAGATTGATAAGTGAATTGTATGACTTGAAATATGAAAATAGGATTCCATGTAGAAAGATTGAATCTTATTTAATAAAAATTTGGAATTTGTGAATTATTGTGGTAGCAGTGAGAATTACAAAATTATGGAATATAAGGATGAATCCCATGTATTTGATCATGTATATATGAATTAAATATGAAAAAGGGTTAGTTTCATATTTAGACTTATGGAGAATGAAAATTCTTGATGAAATTGGAATAGCTGGGGGATTGGATTGGTGAAACTTTGTTGAAATTCACAATAGGAAAAACTGTGTTTTTCTGAAGTGCAGAACCAGTTCGGCAGCCCTGTTACGCCCAGGTTTGGTATTTTGAGGGATTTTACTAATGATTTAATTTCGGGTTAAATTATGATGTCCGTGAAAAAGTTAGGACTTATAAAAAATTCGTTTTACACTGACAAAATTCATTAGGATGGTCGGGATATATCTGGGATGAAATTTAGAGTATTTGGGGATGAATAATACTCGAAAATTTAAACAAGAAATTTGTGATGAAAATTCGGTTAAAAAAGTGGATACGGGCTAGTTGAGAATGGTTACTTGTCCATAATATTATCTTGGGAGATAAATAAATAAATAAGTGATTATTTATTTACTTATCTCCCAAGATAATATTATGGACAAGTATGGGAGTCCGGTTTAGATTCGAAAGTATAGCTTAGTGCTTTGAGTGACATGTACGGTTTGCCGGGGTATTGGATTATATATATACGGGTATAGATATTGGATTATATATATATATATATATATATATATATATATATATATATATATATCTGTGTGTGTCTGTGTGTGCATGATATATTGATATGAAATATACATCCTAGTGGATATACCATCGATGCAGGTTGCACGCTATAGGCGATCTCTCCTAGTGAGTTCCAGTAGGTGTAGTATCGGTTCCCTGGATCATAGGTTTGTTACGTGACTACCCAGTGTGTGAGTTTAAAGTCTGGTGAGGGTAATGTGGTATAGTTATGCCCCACTTATGTATGACTATGACCTTCTCCGATTTACGTTTATATTTTGGATTCGGTGGTGAGATTCCGACCCGGTTGCCCAGGTTGAGGTGTGTATTCTCTGCAACTTGATAACATGCTATTGATTCACATCGGTGATGTAATGCTCTGGGGATTATAGTTATATGTATATAGTGAGTGATATCTATGTGTACTTGATGTGATATGGAAATACGTATATAAATGTGAAGAAAAATATATACGGTCATGAAATATTTAAGTCTGGCTACTGAATTAATAACTAGTAAAGTTATTTGAAATGAATCGATAAATTATAATTGAGGATTACAATTGTTAAATGTGATTTGAAAGGAATTGAGTAATTATAATTGTTAAGAGGCTGTGAAATCTAAGTATATAAAATACGCATGACATAGGGTGGTGTATGGACTTAAGGGTATATTGAGACTAGTTAGGCTGGGTAGCATAACTAGGCGTTTAGATGTAGATGTAAGGTGCACACTATAGTTAAGGGGTGAAGATTATCTCATGTGAGTGCGACACCAATTTAAATATGGAAGAATGTACTCATATTTATTAATGCATTTTAATTACTTGCAAAATATTTTCAAAAGGTTTTGGGCTCTGACTCGTGTCAAAATATATTCAATTTTTTTTAGGTGTCCAGCCATTGAGACACTAAACATGATTATCATTTCTAAGTCATCGGAGCTGCAACAACTGTGGAGTGTTATAGGGATTGTGTAGCCATTTTCTATCTTTGAGATTCTAGATAGGACTCAGTCAGTTATTATCGGGGCATGTCGCCTAATGTCAACTTTTATTTCAGTTTTGTTCATTTCAATTTTGATGGATATTGATGGTTTATTCAACTAATGGATTTTTGTTACATTTTGGTATTCAGATTTGATCATGTGATTGTGTAGTTAATTAGTTATCTGGAATGGTTTATGGTAAATGGTTTTATTTACGGTATTTTAATTAAAGTTTAAAATTGACACGCGACTTGACCAAATAATAGGTGTTTAGTAATAAATTTCGTTTCGACAACGATTCTAAGAATGAGCCATTTGAGATTCCTGTATTATTTTAGTAGAAGGATAACCACCTATTATTTTAATAAGCGGGGTGTCACATATGGTATCAAAGCATCAAGTTCTAGTGTCCTTAGAATCTGTGCGGGCTTATTAGGTTTTCAATATTGCTTTTCTTTAATATAGAGCCCTATGCTTAGGACTGTGAATTCCTATTGCGATTTACGTTCTCCTACTATTATATATAATTGAAGTAATTTCGATAGGGCTGCGTATGCTAAACAAGGGAGGACAACCAGCAAGGGACGTTAGGAGGACTGCAAGAGGAGAGACTCAGTCGGAGCCACAAACTATTCCAAAAACGATGGCCGTAGCAAAAGCCACCACTATTATTGCTCAGGAAGTTAATGCTGTGATGATCGCTAGGGCACAACACTTTCTCCAAGATCTGCCACAGAGGACGGTGTCGGTAATTCAGACTCACCCAGTTCATTCAGTATGGGAGAGAGTTAGCGGTCCATTCAGAAGGGCCATCCATCGAAGTTTTCGAGAAATGCAGATGTCGTATTAATTTGCCAATGGAAGGGGCACATCCAAATTCGTTTGAGTATGATGGAATTCAGTGTCATTCAGAAATAAATGTTGGCAATTTTTAAGCTCGTAGGAGCAGCATTGCAATAGTGGGAGTCAGTCACCACATCTGAGGAAAGATATACTATAAATATCGAGAAATTTTGGGATCAGTTTGACCGCAAGTCCTTTTATCTACTGTTCAAATAGAGATGCGAAGAAAGTTTCTATATATATCACATAAGGGTCGGACAGTGATCGAGTATGAGTAATAATTTACTCGTTTGGCGAATTTTTTTACCTAATGAGGTGGATACGAAGTAGAAAAAGGGTCATTGTGTTTGTTGATGAACTCAAGTGGAGAATTCGCCAGCACTTATTAGGAAATCTAGCTTGGAGACTTATACCGATGTCGTCAATGTCGTACTATTACCATGTCAATATCAATGCTTCTATGTGAATGGAGCCAAGATATTAGAGAGTCTAGTTAGCAGGGAAGGACTGGATATAATCGGTGCTAGCGAGGAACCATAAGGGGGATAACTAAGAGAGGGATCCGTTTAAAATATTCAGATCAAGAGAATTATGATCGAGTGAATATGGATTTAGACTGGACATTAGGGCCAGCAACATGTTCCACAAGGCCAACAGGGCCAAAGGAATAACTAGGGTAGCCATTAGGGCTGAGGCTACCAGGATCAAAGAGTAAGGCAGCCCCGACATAGCCAGTGGTGCCAAAGATTGAGGGAGTACAGAGGGACGTGGTTGATATGTGAAGAGTAGGACCACATGCATCTATATTGTCGGAAGAGAGATAAGGGATAGGAGCAGGGTGTCTAGCTGGGGAAACATTTGCAATAGTTTTTGGTTCAGTTTTGATGTGAGTATTATGTCCAGGAATCATTTAAACAGCCAGAGACATTGGCAGTTGAAAGTATAACTTTTATCCATAGGGAGATGGGGTAGGTTCTGTAATACCCCGTAATTTTAAATGACTTTTAAAATGGGTTATATTTTAAATTAATGGATTAATTGGATTTTATTATTAATTAATTCATTCGGGTTTTATCCGGACGGTGGATATTAAAATGGATGATTCTGAATATTACTTAAAGATATTTAGGTAATATATGAATGTGATGTCATTGATATGACTGTATGATATAAATTCGGTAATTTATATTTTTAGTCAGACGCGGTATGGGACGTGTCGGGACTAGTTTATTAAATTAAAAAGGAAATTTATTTTCTATCGACCTTATAGTCATTTCGACCGTGTCGTTGCGTCCGGAAGGTTCGAAATAGTCAGAAAAGTTTATTTGGATGTTAATTTTGAGTCCCGGGTCATTTGGAAATGAATAGACAACCCGAAAGGGCATTTTGGTCATTTTTCTAGGGGGGATGAATAGTGATTTCGGATTTTGTCCTATTATAAGTATTGGTAGATTAAGTGTATATGGGTTATTCATCTCCTCTACACAAAATTAGAGAAGCCATCTTCCTAGAGAGAGTGAAAGGGTACTTGGGAAGGGAAAAGCCTACTTGGGAAGGAGAAGAACAAGAACCAAGGTTCACCACCACCAACCACCACCGGAGTTTGACCGGAGAAGGGACAACCAACTGAGATATACTACACCAAAGGATCAAACCTTCAGTAAAGGCAAGTGTTTTATAATGGCAATTTAAGTTTGTATATTGTCCATGTTAGAATAGTATGAAAAGAGAAGATTATTCATGTTTGGAAGAAATAATGGAGTATTAAATGGATTTCTGGAAACTGAAATGATATAGGAATTACACTCATGTTTTAGGTTGATAATAATCCACTAAATAGTCATGAATCTGTTGAAGAAATTATGAAAACCATTGATGTGTTCTTGAAGATGATATGTTGATAATTTTCTGGAAATAAGGAGATAAACATGATTTTTAATCCAATCCCTTGATGATTCTAAGATGTTTAGGGTACTGGAAATCGTTCATATATGTTGATGTATCATGTAGTAATAATTATAACTCATTTTGGAGGTTAATATGAAGGATAGAATGAATAAAAATGGTGAAACCCGTAGTTGCTGAAATGCAGAAAAACCAGGCTGTGACCTGAGGGATCGATCGATCGACCCCTGCCTTCGATCGATCGTCCTCCCCAGAATATGTAAAGTTGTTTCTTTTTAAATATTGATTCTTATCCCAAACCTTTTGTGGATCTTTGGTGATTATTATTTGGATATTATGGGACTTAGAAAATATCAGTAAACCCTTGATAAGATTTGAATTAATTTGACTTGGATTCAAATGATTAAAATGATGAAAATTATATCGAATGGAATTTCGGTTGCTATTTGTTAAATTCCAAATGGGGATGTATGAGGTTTTAAGATAGGACCAGTAGGGGTGATTTAATATAACACCTGGGTATCCTTAAGTTTACAAGAGGGTTTGATCCAAAGTGAAAGAAGATGTGTTTATAAGAGATTTGAAACTATCGATTTTAACCTTAATTCAAAGGAGAACTAAACTCGTAGTAATTCGGGAGAAATGATGTTATGGACCAGTAGGATATTAGTGAATTCTTACTGAATATATGTTGAGGAAAAACGTATTTAAATCTTGTGTATTGAGTGAGGGTAGCCTTAGGGTTACAATTTGAACATCAAGGACTGAGTTTAAGCTCAATATTGATTTCGCAGGGACGGAGTGTAATACAAGAGCGTAGTGGTGTGTCTCCTGGATAGAGATGGGAGTTTAGAACACATTTGGTTGAAAGAAGGTATGAGGTTATCCCGATCTCATAGTTGAAGTTGTCGGACCTCCTCGATCGACAAAGTTAAGTAGTAGTGTATTGGAGGGGTTCCTTGTTTGGATTTCGCTTTACGAGATGCTCCGCGCATGAACCTTAACGACGTCGGGAGTGGAGAGATGTTATAGGATGCGAGGATAATTAAAGTATGAAGTAAAGATATGATACGTGGAATTTAAAAGAGATATAATGATACATATGGGAATTATCTTAGGGTAGTGATATTACCTTATTGATATTATATTATAGGTATGATAATGCCTATTGGATTGATTGATTATTTACGTGTATGACATACCTAGCTTACTTGCTATCGGTGGGAGGTTTGCGCGTGAGGGCAGTCATATCCTAATGAATCCATGGGATCTTTAATTTGTCGCTCGAGAACATAGGTCTATGAAAGACTTATCGGGGAGTTGATAAGTCCGCTGAGTGTGGGTACGTAGGTATGTGCGTGCCCATGGATACGAGAACTATGTTCGCCTCCAATTTGTTTGTTGTTATTTGTGGTTCGTGGAATCTTACCGAACCTTTAGTCCCCTATTCGGCGACCTACGATGATGGGACATGATAGCAGAGTAATGCATTGCACCGCAGCTGTGACTCGGGGTGCCGTATTATATATGAATATATATATATATATATATATATATATATATAATGGATTAAATGATTGAATGGATATATATATATTATGGTTAAATCTATCTACGGTGATAATTTTAGATAACGGTGAATAGAGAAAGATAATTGAATTAAGTTAATGAATGTTTATTGAAAAACTTAATTCATATTAATG
Organism: Sambucus nigra; assembly: GCA_949130495.1. Lineage (NCBI taxonomy): Eukaryota > Viridiplantae > Streptophyta > Magnoliopsida > Dipsacales > Adoxaceae > Sambucus > Sambucus nigra. Next base: position 388,471,818 of record OX422211.1, on the reverse strand, counting down.
AGAAATGATTCATGTTAATGAGAAACGATGAGAAATGTAAATGAATAATAAAGTAACGTATGGTATGGGACATATGGGGATTATGATATGGGAATGGAATTATAATATGGAGACTAGAAAAGAGGAACCATTAACTAGGAGGTTAATAGGAAACGTTAAGTGTGAACTCTAGTTGAGAGGTGAGAATAGCAAGTGAGAGTTGGATCTAACATGTACATAATAAATGCTTTATTGCACTTGTTAAATACTTGTTGTTTTAAAAATCATCTACACATTCGGGCTCTGACCCATTTCCTTGCATATTTTCTCTTCTATTGTATCTCTATATCAGGTGTCCAGCAACAGGGACGCCAACCTTAGCGGATTTTGACAGGCTATGGATTTATGGAGTTTTGCTTAGACGCCTATCTTCATTTGATTCACAGTATTCTTAGTTAGAGCATGTTGCCCAAAGGATTTCAGTTATCTTTTCTATCGAGGTCAAATACTATTGTATTCGGGTATTTTTAATACAATTGTTATTGATGGGATTACTGTAATGGATTAATATTATTTGGGAATGTTTATTCCAATTGCATTTAAATTCTTTTGTGTTATCTATTTGGTTATCAGTGTTGTAGAATAAAATGTGTTGGGTTATTCTTAAACTAAAAATGGTTTTGTTGAAATTTAAATTTGGAAAGTTTTTAACACCTGCTTAATTGGGTATTGGGTGAGTTGTAAATGTTTTCGACAGTGATGCTAAGAATGAGCCAACTGTATATTCTGTTTTAATTTGGTATGGGACTAGCCACCCGGTATTTAATTAGGCGGGGTGTTACAGGTTCGATGTGACACGAGTGCATTATAATATTTGGGTTAGCACTCGATTTGCGTGTGAGATGGGTTTAGTGGTTGTATCGTTAATATTACTACTGTGTGCCTATATTTATAGTTGAGTGGTAATAAACTCTTTAGTTCTATCCCCAGGGGAGCCAATGTGGACACTAGAGAATATGTTTTGGTGTATTTGCTCGTATTAGAGAGATATGTTATGCCAGTATGATGTTATCCTGGGTATGGACTAGTTAGAGATGACATGAACGATGGTGGAATGTTACAATAAGGCTATCGTGTTCGTTGTTCCAGGGCATGATGTGTAGTTTTTGCAATGTCTCACCTGAAAGAGGGTCGAGCACGCGTACATACTATATTGTAGTGGAGACTTTGAAAAGTATAGTTATCTAATATTATTCGATCCCGATGCATAGGGACTGTACTGATGTGATTCAGGGGATATCAGGTTTACCGCCAAGCGGACAGATTTAGCTCGTTATTGATTTGGCGCTGGGGACTTAGTGATAGTGCGAGCGTCATATTGTGGGACTCCTTTAGAGATGTGGGACTTAAGGATTAGACTTATACACTCGTGAGAAGGATATTGAATGTCCTGGTTATGTTCTTTATGCCTATGTAACTCGATGACTGACAATTATAGGTAGTAGTGTATGGGGGCATTCCTTATTTGGATTTCTCTTACGAGACGCCCCATGCATGAATACCATTGAACGTCGGGAGTTGAGATATGTATCGGGCGCTAGGGTAGTGGTTAGTAATTTAATTATTACACGTTTATGTGGAAAAGACTTTGAGCTGAGTGCTATTATATGATATAAGTTCAGTGGAGTCGGGTAGTGTTGTGTAGGAAGCTCTGGAAAAGCTTTTGCACCACCAGTGGATAAGTGGGACAATCTTGAGGATAATTAAATCGAGAGTAGTAAGGTAACTAAGTATAACCTTACGATATATCCACCCCGAGCATGCGGGGGTGAGTTTAAGATAAATATGTTACGTCTATGATGTTTGTGCAGATATGCACAAGATATAAGGTGTATGGGCGCCTTGATTAGTTTGATTTTCAGTATTGTTCAAGACACAGGACATGGAATAAACATGTTGAACTGTATGCCTGTGGGGTAGTAGAAGTAGAATTGAAAGAGCAAGATGGACTGAACTTCGATTGAGAAAAGAGATAGTTCGGATATATATTTACACATATATATACAACAAGGAGATTAATTACACTCGATATGGGTTAAAAGACTATGGAGACATGGGTAAAACGATGTCTTTTGACAAGAGAGGATCCAACAGTTTTAAAGATTAAAGTGGAGTCTTACTCGGTCGAATGCTGAGGGTGGCTTGCGCATAAATAGAATGTTGACTTTTACCAGACGAACAGGACTTAGGAAGTGAACAGTTTTGGAGCAGACATAAGGGTCACGGGTTTTGATGTACCTAGAAAGGAGTAAGAGGTACCACGTAAAGTGGGATGTTGAGTGTGTGGATCAAAATGGAGTGAGACATAGTGAAGTTATCTCCAGGTTCACCACTTGTATATGGGAACGGGTTGGTCCGAGGCTATCCACTAGAATTTTTCAATAATTGATGATTCTAGTGATGAAATGGATAGGTAGACTGATTAAGTTCATTATTGGGTTATCAATATCGCGAACTGATCAAGATTAACTCTGGTTTGGTGAAATGGGTTGATTGGGAGGGAGCAGTTATTATTAATTTGGGGAAGTTACATTATCGTACAGTGTGTTCATCATTTCATTAAAGAAAAGGAAATAATTCGACACAAGGTGTCTCCCAACATTGTTGTGAATCAGGGTAAGATCCTTAAGTCCCACCTCTGATTGAAAGTATCAGGAGGCGGTGGGGACGAAGTGCATTCGAGTAAGACATACTACCCATATACCGAGGAGTAAACGGGAGAGATATGACTAAGATATGGGTGAATACGATGCGTATTCTGGATATTAAGGTAATTGGGAGGAGTAATTACATGTGGTGGAGTTGCGTGTAATGACTCGTACCAATGTATTATTGGCAAGGAGACTTTTGAGGCTTGATGAAGGAGGCCTTGTCATCCACCTCTAGTTAATAAGAGAGGAGGGGATTTCAAACTTCTCGATCCAAATATGATACAGAGTCCGTTGGCAAGGATTGAGTTAATCATAATTTATTTCGTATAGTTGTGATTTGGCAAGAAGGGAAGTTGGCACCTAGAGAAGTGGGGCCTTCCCCCAACATTGAGATGATAGATCTAGTGGTGTATAGGCTCGTATTACTAGAGCATTCCTAGAAGGTTCACGACAGTTATGCGTATTATTGTATAAGTGAAACCTTAAGAATCATGGAGTATATCCAAATGAAATGGTTTTAATAGACTTGTCACAAATTTTGGGCCGTAGCGAGTAGGCCTTCCGTCAGAATGGTACTGTTAACGGGTGTACAGTGGAGGCATAAAAATATTATCGCAAGTTAATTTTGAGTACATCTGAATGCGATTAAGGATCCGAAGTTCTTAATACCAGACATATTCGAATTTCGGGGACGAAATTCCTTTGCAAGGGGGGAAGTATGTAACACCTCGTATTTTTAGGAATGCTTAAATTACACACGTTGCAGTAATTTAATTAAATTGAAAAATAAAAGTGAATTTAAATAAATATTAATTAACGATAAATGGATTAATATTTATGTTTTACTATATTTACTTGTGTGATAAGTAAGAAATTTCATTATTTTATATTACATCGTAAGTGAGTAAAAGCGACAGGTTGATAATATCTTATTCGGGATGCGCGTGTGGGATCGTGTTGGGAATAAATGGTAAATTGATGATGGGTGACTTGGATGATGATTTCAAGTGCTATATTGATCCAGAATATGTTAAAATACTCAGAATCAAGTACCCGAGGGTAGTAATTGGGTTCCGTGGG